>CM030365.1:91558619-92758619 GCA_017893485.1 Hemerocallis citrina | reverse complement strand
CTACTCCTCAAAGGCCGATCAAATTTAGCCTTTAGGAGTGGGGGGCTCGTGATATGGCTAAAAATGGGGGTTAATCGGAACCGCCCAAATCGGGTACAAATCTTGGGACCCAGGGGTAAAACGGTAATTTCGCCTACAAGAGGGTCCAAAATGGGTATTAGATCTTCTCCCCCAGGGGCCCAATAACCCACGAATAGATCCACCAACAAGAGGGTGCGGGTTTTAACCCGCTGCGCACCCAATCCAACAAGATAGAATCAGGGTCCCTGATTAATCACGATCAATGGCCCCGATGCACATCTATCTTTTCACTGGGATTTGGGGATTAAATTCCTTATCTGATTACGGGGAATATACCTTATCAGATTACAATTCTAATCTGTTGACAAGGGGAATATTCCATATCAGATCACGGGGATTACATTCCTAATCTGTTCCCTGAGACGCCTATAAATACCCCCCATCCATCTCCATTAAGAGGTAATCAATCTTTCGCCAGTTTTTGCGCTTATTCATAGTCTTCCTAGATTACTGACTTGAGCGTCGGAGGGTGCGTCGCCGGGAACAACCCCGGTGTCTCGCACTTTTTTGCAGGTCTACGGCGGGATCGACGATCGAAGACCGGCGGAACAGGTATACAGGTTTACTATTCAGTTTCCTTAAGAATCCACAAATTCATCTTTTTGCCCCCACACCAAATTTAGTGGCAACAGTAGATTAGAGTTAATATTAGGGTTTAGGAGATTAATTAGTATTTATAGGGAATTAAGCCATTGGATTTGGATTAGGGTTAACGGATTTTGGGTTTGTGTTAGGATCCAACAAGAAATGGGCATGGGCTAAAAAAAATAAATCAATTAGTGGGTTAATTCAATACCCAAAACACAATGATAATAAAAATAAAATAGAGTGCACCAGAATCTCAAGGTTCAACATAAGAAAATAAAATTGATTGAAAGAGTACAATTGGGTCGGAGATGAATAACAAGATTTATTATCAAATAAACAGATTACAGAAATGAGAAGAGAAAAGAAACACAAAAGGAAATCCGAAAAATCGGAAATAGGGGTTACAAACAGTTTACAAGATGTAAGACTGAAAAAGATACAAAATACTAAAGAAACTCGAGAGACCACCTAACAACTGAGATAACTACTGAAGAACTCCGACAAAGTAGCCGATCAGAAGTCCGCCAAAAGCATACAGAAACTCAACGAACACCGACATAGAAGCTGAGTAGCAGACAACCAAAAGCATAATGAAACTCAGCAGATGAACAACACGCTACCACAAGAGCAAGCCCAAACAAACACCAGCAGAAAGTTAGTTCAAACATAAGGAGAGGAAGCACAAGAGAAGACCAAAATGCATCAGCCGAGGAAAATGCAGGTGACAAATAGGCCCATAGGAAACACAATAAAGCACAAAACTAAGCGGCGACAAAAGGAAGAAGACAAAACCAAAGGAATAGCCTGTAAAAAACCTTCTAGTGATTCAACAAAACAATAACAAAAAAATCCATGGAGTGGCATAAAAAAAGGAGAGATGCAAATAGAACGGAACTCAAAACAAATTGACAGTACATGAACATCAAAATGAGAAAGGAAGCTAGAACAGAAGAGGAAACTCCAAATTAGCTAGTCACCATAAAGGCTAGCTGACAAAATACTCATCACGAAAAAAAAAACCCGATCATGAACATACCGCAAGAAACATACAGCTAGTGTAACCAAGCCACTCACAGCAAGAACAAACCAAGCCAAACCACCTGCTTAACAAGGGAGGGAGCTCCCAAAGAACCAAGAAGAAAATTAAAGTGAAGCAACATAAAGGCCAAATAGCAGCAAACATGGGACTCCCAACAAGAGGAACGACAGGAAAATGTTGGCAAAAGAAGAATGTAGAATTGGTGGATGAAAGGAAAGTCACAAAAGACAAGCAAAGTAGTACCCCAAAATAACTCCAAACAACCCAAAATGTATTTCGACAGGCAGTGAATATCCGCTATGCCCAAGATAAGGGGATGCGAGAGCTAATTTCTTAGCTAAAATTCTTGCACTCAACTCCAAACACCCTAACAATTAGCGATTTAATCAGGTATAATCGACCGATTAGTGGTTAATCGACCGATTATGAGTTTCTGATTAACCGATTAAATCGCCTCTTTTAATTTTCATACCCGTTTGCATATTTGGGCTCAATCCTGCCGAAACTCAAATCCAAATAAAAAATTCAAACCCCTTCTGGTCCTCGCGCAAACCCAAACCCGACCTGCTGCTGAAATCTTCTTCTTCCTCGCACAAACCCAAACCCAAACTGATTCTCTTCTTCTTCCTTGAGCAGACACAAACTTGACCCGCCATCAGTTCCCTGTACGCTATTGCAAACTTACCCGACTCGCATATGCTGCACCTTCTACTCCTCCTCTTGCTGTTCGTGCTGCTCCTCCCCGATTGTTTTTGTTGGCTGAAACCGACCAGCAAACTCGATCCGACTCACATCTAGAATCCAAACCCGGCTCAAACCAAGCACTCTCTTCTTTTTCTCTTTAACTATATGTTCCTATTTGATAATCTCATAATAAATTTATATTAGGATTTAGAGTTGCAACATAATGAGGATATATATACACACACACACACGATTTTTCTGGTTTAATCCCCGATTATTTTTCGATTAACCGATTAATCACTAATCGCTCATAGACTGATTAGTTCAAAAAACTGGTTTTAACTGCCTAGGGTAGTATTGGGTTTAAGTGAAGTTTAGGTCAAAACCATATAGAGAAAAACCAAACCTGAAACCCATGTCGTTTAAGTTACCAACGTAGGAATCAAATGAATAAACTGGAAAATTACTACTAGGCCTCAATCTTGTCAACATATTATTATTTTGTTTATTTCTTGTGTAAAGACCTTATAAGTTATAAAAAAGTTATGGTAAAATCCATAATAATATTATAAGCTTATTGATAGTCTCAACTCTTTTAGAGATGTAGAATATTATCCTAAAAGATTCTAGTTTGTTATGACTTTAATATAGTGCAGTTATTATTATTGAAGAAATTATTCAGGACTAATTGGAATAGAAGATTTGGATATCCGGGTGAGTAGAATGACTTCTCCTTATTAGTATTTTTTTTGATACTATATTATGTAAAATGTTTATCGTACAATCTACTTGTGACAAATATAAAGTATGTTATTTTTAGATATATAAAATCAGATCAAACATGCTGAGATTTTTATATGACTATACTACTGAAATTTGATTATGCAAATTGGATTAAGAAAAATAAGTGAGTTTTTCCTTATGTAAATGCATAATATTTTAATTGCCTTATAAGATTCTAGGTTTTTGCATAATAAGCTTTCACATGTTATCTGGATTATGATTGAGCAGGAATTTATTTAACATAAAAAAAAATGATTAGTCTTTACTAGCTTACTATAATGCAAATGATAATAAATATGATTTATTGAAATTACTGGAATAAGTAAAATAATAAATAAACCCTGATGAGTTCGACTATGTTACTGTTACTATGAGCCTGCCATATGGTTATTGTGAGTGTACATGTTACACCCCGCTTCCCGTTATACGAAAACAAAGGCACATAACTCAGGTCTAGCGAATGATATAAGTATATCAACTCATATCATTCATAAGCTGTACAATACCAGTAAGCTCAACAATACAATAATAATTACAGGAACAATAATATAATGCAATAACCAATATCTGAGATACAAGAACTTACAGAATGCCTGAGAATACACAATGCAAAAACAGTTCGTCGAGTTCTTCAGTGTCTCATTATCTGTACCTGTATAAACAATAACTCAAAAGAAAGATGGAGAGTAAGCTTCTCCCGACCAGCAGTAGTAAGCAGTGAAACAATACTGTACAATATAATAATAAAGAAGAAACTGGGACGATATCAGAGGTCAATAAATGATAAACGATAACAAGATAAAAAGTCGATATTCAACGGTACAATGGTCGATAAATAATAGTCAATAATCAATGAAATAATAATCGATAAACAATAGTCAATAATAGAATCAATATTCAATAGTTAATGATGCATTGGTCAATAATCAACGATCGATAAACAATGGTCGATAAACAATAGTCAATGAGGCCAATAGTCGATAGTCAATAATCAATAAATAGTAGTCGATAAACAATAATCAATAATCAATAAATCAATAGTCGATGGACAATAATCAATAATCAATAAATCAATAGTGTCAATCTTTAGGTCTATCAATCTTTTATTAACCTATCTAATGTACACAATCCTGCGTTCCATACCACAGGTTCGGGTGCATACAAATATACGAACGTTTAGATTATATTGGTGAACTCTACAGATCATGTACTCAACAATAATCAATAACAAGAATCCACAATCAACGATCAATAACGAGAATTGTCCACGATACGATACCCGATAACAATAAAAATATAGGAAAACACGAGCCCCTAATCCGAGTACAATCTCCGATTGTTCACTACCAAGTCGACCCTTATTATTCATGCTTGTTATTATTTTATTAACATGAATGACGAATATGCAATCGATGGAACAAGGTGTCAAGAATTATGCAATGGGTACAATTGATGTGAACGATAGTATCAATACAATATCAAGAAGACATCAAGGCGATGCAATATATAAAATATACATAGTTCAATTCATTAAACATGAAAAATAGTGGGTTTATATGAAAAAAATGTAACACTGCAAGTTCTAGACAGCAGCACCTATTGGTACTCAAATTAACTTTTTCGCTCGTAGTCATGGTTTTTGCCTTGAAGTTGTCGAGGCATTATTTGCTTGGGGATAGGGTGGAGATATTCACAGATCACAAGAGACTCAAGTATGTGTTCACGCAGAAAGAGTTGAACATGAGGTAAAGGAGATGGCTGGAATTGATGGCAGATTTTGACATCAATTTGCAGTATCACCCGGGCATAGTAAATTTGGTGCCTGATGCATAGAGTAGGAGGCCTGCCACTATGTTCCTTACTGTGCAGACGGAAATAGTGGAGGACATAAGGAGGCTGGAGTTGGATGTGTTGCTTTCTGGATCAGATCGGTAGTTCATGATGTTGCAGTTGCAGTCTTCTTTGATTGAGAAGATTAACGAAGCCCAAGTGGGTGACCCACAGTTGCAGCAGTTTCGAGGTGAAGTGGAAGCCAGTTTGAGATCTGATTTGGTCATTCATGCTGATGAGTCGCTTCGTTTTGGCTCAAGGTTGTGTGTACCTAGAGGGGAAGTCAGGCGGATGCTACTGGAGGAAGCTCATCGAACCCCGTATTCTATTCATCGTGGTGGTACCAAGATGTACATGGACTTGAAGCAACATTTATGGTGGCATGGCATGAAGAGGGATGCAGCTCGATTCGTCGCCTAGTGCCTGATCTGTCAGCAAGTGAAGGCAGAGCATCAGAGGACCGCAGGACTTTTGCAACCTCTTTCAATTCCAGAGTGAAAGTGGGAGCATATCACGATGGGCTTTGTGACAGCTTTGCCGAGGAGTTTCAAGGGTCATAATGCTATCTGGGTGATCGTGGATCGATTGATGAAGTGTGCTCACTTCATTCCTTTCTGTGTGGATCAGTCCACAGAGAGTTTGGCTGAGCAGTATGTTCAGGGGGTTGTTCGTCTGCATGGAGTTCCTGTCAGCATCGTATCGGATAGAGATACGAGATTCAGGTCTCAGTTCTGGGAGAGTCTGTAGAAGAGCTTGGGTACTAAGTTAAGCTATAGTTCAGCGTTCCATCCTCAGTCGGATGGGCAGTCAGAAAGGACAATTCAGACCCTAGAAGACATGTTGAGATCCTGTGTTCTTCAGTTTGGAGGTTCGTGGGAAGATCATCTTCACTTAGCCGAGTTCTCTTATAATAACAGTTACCAGGCGAGTTTAAAGGTTGCTCCATTTGAAGCTTTGTATGGGCGCTAGTGTAGATCGCCAGTATGTTGGGTTGATATCGGCAAAAGGAAGCTTTTGGGTCCTGAGTTGATCACGAAGACAGTTGATGCCGTAGCTCAGATCCGGAGGCATTTTCAGGCCGCTCAGGATCGGCAGAAGAAGTGGGCTGATTGTCGTCGTAGACCTCTAGAGTTTGAGGTAGGCAAGCATGTGTTCCTTAAGGTATCGCCTTGGAAAGGTGTTATCCATTTTGGAGGTGGGGGAAAGTTGAGACCTCGGTTCATCAGTTCATTCGATATTGTGGAACGTGTGGGCAAGGTAGCTTACAGGCTCGTGCTACTGCTAGTTTTAGCGGGTGTCCATGATGTATTCCATGTTTCTCAGCTCAGGAAATACTCCAGGGATGACAGTCATGTGGTTGACTACTCAGACTTGTCTGTGAGGCCGGATTTGTCCTGTGAAATTCGACCAGTCTCTATCTTAGACCATCGAGAGAAGGTGTTGAAGAATAGAGTCATCAAGTTGGTTCGAGTTTCTTGGAATCCTCACTCGCCAGGTGAGTCAACTTGGGAGTTGGAGGAGGACATTCGGGAGAGGTTTCCTCAATTGTTTGAGTAGTTATTTGCTTGCTTGTTTTGTTTTGTTTCGGGGTTCGCCCTATGTACCTCTTGTATAAATTTTGAGGATGAAATTCTTCTTGTAAGGTGGGTAGGATTTGTAACCCCTATTTTGGATTTTATTGTATTTTATTTCTTTCCTTGATTATTGTATTCGAATTCTTTTATAATATTATATCTTTGCTTTTCTTGGGCTCTTTATTTTCTCTGGATTGTTCTGTGCTCTTTTAGTGGAATTTTTCTATTCTTGGTTCATCCCAAAATTTTGCTCTTTCTATTTTGAGTTCGATTTGTTCCGCTATATGTTCATCTCATTATTTTATGCCTGTTCATCTTTTTTTGGAGCTAAAGCCGGTAGCCAAAATCCATTAAACCCGCAACCCAAACCCAATTTCTTAATCTCCTGTAAATGCCCCCATATTAAACCCTAATTAATTATTCCCCTTCTCTCTCCGCCGTTTTCTCTCTCCCCGATCCCATCTTTCTCTCTCTCTCTCTGTTTTGCCTTCACCCAACTGCCCAAACCCATACACTCCTCGTCGCTTCCCCGTCCTCTACTCCAACCACCTTCGACCTCCATCCTCGTCACCGTCCCCTCGTCATCACCCTCTAATCACCCCCATCCTTGCCATCAACCACCATCCCGAATTCCTTCGCTCAAAACCATTGCCGAAGAACCCATACCCTCAATGCCGTCTCGTCTTCATCCTCTGTGCACCCTCACAACCACCGGTGAACCCCTCATCCTCATCGTCATAGTCGTCATCGTCCAAGCCCGAACACCCCCTGTTGTTTGCTCCTCTGTTTTCGTCAAGAAACAGAGTCGCCTCGCCATCGAAGCCTGGTCGTTGCGTCGCTTCCCGACCGCAGTGCCACCGCTGTCCTTGCCGTGGTCGCCGCTGCCATCGCTTCACGGCCACACCGCCGCCAGATGTCGCCAAAGTTTCTCCCGCTCTCTCCTTCTCTCTCTCTGTCGAAGTGGGGAAGAAGAAGCCAGAGTGGTGGATTTTGCTGTTTGGTGTTTTGGGTCTACCGGATCCGAAGTCGCTGTTTGCTATTTTGCTTAGATCCGGTGTGGGGATCTTCAGTTGCTGTGGTGTTTTGCTGTTTTGAATTTTTCCCATGTCTCGCCGTGTTTTGGTTCTTCGCCTGGGATCCTTATCCCGTTGTTCTATTTATTCGAATCTACTAATTAACAGGCAAGTCTCTTCTTGAACTAGTATTTTATTTTGTTCAAGATTTCTTTGATCTCTGTAAGTAGATCCCGTCCTTTTTCTTATCATGCTGTATTTGACAATTCCGAAGTTTATTGAGGGCTTACACGAGCTAACCCGATATACTCTTAACATCGTGCCGCTCTCTTTGATCTAAAACCTAGCCCCTATTGTTTCATGCATATGCACATTTACATGAAAAATAACTAGATCCATGTTGTAGATCATTGATGAATTATATACATGTTAGATTGATTTGATTGATGAATTGATTACCATGCCGGTGAAATTGTGTCTAAGTAACTGAAATTTTGCATGTTAAACACCTAAGAATAGTTTGATTATTAATTTGCATTAAAAATATGATTGTATGATTTAATTATTGTTTATTCCTGTCAAAATATATTCTGGACTGCTAGTTGTTTCTTTTTGAATCAGATTTTTCGACCGTGTTGCTGTCATATAATAACTTTCTGAACATGAAATTTATTCTTAGATGTCTAGTTTACTACCCTTTTTGTGGATTTGAATTCCGATGCGTAATCTGTTAGATATCATCATTTTAGTACAGTTGTGTCAGAATTTTCAGATTCACAAATGCATGTGTACCCTGCTATTCTATAATTTATTTGACTATGCTAACAGTAAAATAAAAATCTAAAATAAATCTAGCTGAACCTAGACATGTGTAGGAACTACCCTGAATTTTTATAGATTTATTTGATAAATTTTCTGATTTGAAACAAATAGGTGAACACAATTTACATCATGCTGCCTGAACATAAAATCTGAATAGAATAGGATTTTCATCCTAGTTCTCGTAGTTTTTATATGTCTTATATATATTTGCTGGAACCGGCAGAGAGTCTACTTTCTAGAACTTCTGACGGATTCAGATTTGCTATTTTTTAGTAGCAGTAATCTGTGTTTTTGTACAACAAGATCATGCCAGCCTGATTATGTGATTGTGCTAATTTAATGTGTTTGCTTCATGATTTGCCTGTAACGAATAGAATTAGTCACACTTAGCATCATACAACATTAACACCCTCTTTCATTCTCACATAGGATGGAAATAAACTAATAACAAGCCGGGGTACCATGGGTAGACTTGGTAGTGAAAGATCAGAAAATGTATTTGGTAAGGCCTTCTTTCTCATTTGAACACTTGACATGGAAGGATGAGAAGTATTAATTGATTGTAAATTCTTGATTGTAAATTATTATCATATCGATACCGAGTACACGATCTGTGAATTCACCATCAGTCTAAAACGTTTACTGTGTGCTTGCGCCGAACCTGTGGAATGGGACGTAGTAGTACATGCACTAGATAGGCTAATAAAATGATTAATAACCTGCATTTATCATCTCATGCTTGATCCTGTATAGAACTTGACTTGACATTACTTATTACATGTGTGATTTAATATAGACCTTTGATACTATTGCCTGCTCTTTGCTTTGTTCTTTGGCTTTGATCATGTCTTTTTCCTTTTGATATATCATGTTTCCTTTATTCTTTGTTTTCCTCTACTTGCCGTCCATAACTTGCTCTAAGGACACTATTTTCTTTCTTTTTAGATCAAGTATTTATAGGTACTGAAGGAGCTATACCAGAAGGAATTGGTGAGCAACGATTCTAAAGATAGAGCTGAATCGCACTGCTTAGATTTACTTTCTTGCTAGTTTATTTCTTGAACATTGTTATGACTTTATACTTTGTTTTGGGCTTATGTTCCCGGAGTTTGTTTTTCCCAGATGTTGGATTTTTGTGTTGGATATTATTATTGTTGGATTATTTCATTTATTATTGAAGTTATCTTGATTCATGTGATTATATCTTCTTGCGTGGTTTTGTTGTTGTTGCATATTGTTGAGTTAGTCTGGTACATCTTATGGATGGTGTTTACATCATTTGCTGGATCTACGTTACGTACTCATATTCCGTATTTTGGGAAGCGGGGCATGACATAGTACATCACGAGGGTAGTGAGCAACAACGAGTGCAGCGAGACAACAACAGCAAGGGAGACAGTAATCACCACCATCGGCAGCCATAATAGTGAGCTCCTGCGATGAGCAAGAGCGAGGAGTGGTAACACGGCAACAACAGCAGAGTGTAACGACAACAAGAGGATAACTTCCTGCAAAGGAGCTTTGGGGCAGTTGTCGGGTTCGAGGAAGGGTAGCAAGACGAGGTGGTCGGGTGCTAGCATTGGTGATGAGGGAGGAGGGACTGTTGTGTAAATTGCAAGGCCACAATTGAAGAGTTGCAGGTGGAGTTGCTGCAGTGAGCGCATCAGAGTAGCAGCAAGGGGGAGGTTTGTACACTCATCCCCTGGAGATCTTTACTATTGCTATCTGTCATGCTCCGCTTCTAAAATACGGGAATACGTGCACGTAACAAAGGCCCAACGAATGATCTGTACATCATCCATAAGCTGTAACAGATTAACGCAACAATATAAAATATGATCACAACTACGCATGAATAAATAATCACATAAGCAATGAATAAACTTCAATAATTCATGAAATAAATCCATAAAATAATATCCAACATCTGGGAAAAAAATAAACTTCGGATCAAATTGCCCAGAATACAAAGTACGACAATAATAACATGATGGAAAGGAAATATCATGAACAAAATAATTATAGCATTCTAATAATTCAGCTCCATTCTCTAGAAGATTTGCTCACTAAGTCCTTCAGTCAAATCTCCTCCTGTATCTTGAAGCACATCAACTAGTTGGGCAGTGAGGGGAGGGGGATAGCGCACCGAATTTTCAATATAATATCTCAGAAATACGTGGCACAATTCCCAGCATCTACCTCAATATAATAATAAACATATCCAAAACACAAATAAATATTTCAATTTTTATTACATTAGTCTTTACAAAACACAGCGAAAAATTAAACATCTTGAATTACAAATTCTTTCTTTTACAACACATTCTTTTACAATTTACATAAGCCACATAATCAATCTACCACATGTATCCAAATCCAAGCTATAGGTACCTACCTGTAAAACATGAGGAAAAAGATAACCCCAACCCCCAAAACTACGGGGTCAGCCATAACAGTGTGAGTGACATCAAAAGAAATGCAGCATAAATTAAGTTATGATCAACACATAGTAAGTAGTAATGAAAGGAATATGAAATAACAATAAATAAAACATGAAAACATCAAGTGAAACTAGACTAAGTGTCAAGTGTAGGAAACAGGAAACAACATGCATAAACCAAGTCAAGAAAACATCGATGCTATATGCTAACTCTCAAATGTACACTTGTCGAATCTATGCTCCCCACTCTACATAGAGTGCAAGCCTTTAACGTTTTCCACTTAATATGGTTAAATCTCTCGTTCTGCAACTAATCTTACTACGATGACTACTATGAGATTTAGATAAATTGTGAGTATCTAGCCCATGCCCCGATAATTCCGGAGGTCAAACTCTATCCACAGATAATTCCGAAGACTATTTCACTCACACCTGGGTAACTTCGAGAATACCCCACACCGCAAGCAATGGTGCCTCATTATACCCCATGAGTGTTGCCTCGACCCCGATAATTTCGGAGATCAATCCCACACCGAAGGTAATTTTGGAGACTATTTCACTCACACCTCGATAATTCCGAGGATCATACTGAGGTCCATAACCCATGTTTGCACTCATTTCATCATAACACCATCTAGTGCCTGTCCTTATCTTTTTAAGTTAATTAATTAATTACGAATCTCCTAGAGTTGGTGTACCCTACCGGACTTAACTCAACTGATCAACAGTAAAGACACAACTGGCCAAACCACAAAAATCTCAACTGCCGGTGTACTAGGGTCCCACACACCCTCTAGAGACTCATAACTCAACCATCATCACAAAATCTTTCATAAAACTCTCAATTCCATTATCAAAACATTTATATCAAGAAACTTCTTAAATCAACAAGTCCAAATTCATTTAATATACTCATAAAATTTTCAGAACTGAAATAAAATATTAAATCCATTAAATAACTGAAAATCATATTTTGAAGTCGTATAACATCATAAAACATCAATTTCTTCAAAAACCATATATCTTTTATTTAATAAAGTCATAGAAATTCAATTTAAATTCTATTATAATCAAAAGGTAACTCTCTGTAAAATCTATAGCAAAAACATAATCTAAAACAGTAGATCAATAATCTATAATATCGAAGAAACAATTGTTCAAGAGAACAAAGAAAATCCAATAAAAACAGCTAGTAAAGCAACTGACAGTCGACTGCTCAAATAGTGCAAAAACAGGGCAGTCGACTGTCAAGTGCAAATTCCCAAATTAAAGAATGCCGGTTGACCATTCGCTCGACCGCTAGCTTGTATACAACCAGTTTTGAAGTTGTGCACATTTCGACCGATACATTGATTCTATTTCGTAAAACCACAAATTTACAAAACCAAATTCCTGAGATGATTGAATATAACTTGTATAGAATACTAGATTTGCCCGTGGGCACGTGCCTACAGCACGTCTTCAGAATAATAAAGCATACGAAAAGTCTTGTAAACAGTAAAAAAAACAATTATGTAGCTCAAGTTTGAATAGTATGACAATAATTAGGTGTAAATAAAAGTCCATGTTTCCATTAGTATATGTTGAAAAATAATTATAAATGGGGGTGTAAAATCCAACTTCTTAGAACTTTGAGGGTGGAAAATAATGAAATTTAACTGTTGAGGAGATATTTGATATTTTCAATGTAACATGAGCAATAAAAAAAGTATAAAAAATTTGAAAATTTACAAACTTGAAATATGAAAATCTAAATTTGTAAGTAAATAGAGAGAGAACGAGAGAGAGAGGGAGAGAGAGAGAGAGAAGAGAAAAATATGAAAAAGTGAAGATAGAAGAGAGTAATAAAGTAATGAGCTTTTTTAATTTTGGGAGGGAAAAATTTGGTTTTGGGGGAAAAACTGTTTGGAGGGAAAATATATTTTGGGAGAGTGAGTCTGAGCCGTTGATTTAGTTTCAATTGAAGGGGATCCACTTGATAGCTTTCTATGTGTTTTATTATATAGATAGGAGTTTATAAAACATATCAAAATCACATTAAGATCACAAAGTGTAAGTTTTCACAAATTCTTCAAAACAGTGAAGTAGTATATGTATATATATGTTTAGGTGTGTTCTAGTATCAGTTAAAGCATCAAATCTCATCAAATAAAAGTAGTATAATGTTAAGATTCAGTCTCAGTATCAAACAAATCAAATCTCAATTGAAAACTTCATAAAGAACACCAATATCAGTTTCAGCAACACTTCACAACAGAACATCGGGATCCATGTGTATATATATGTATATATATATATGTCTATAAGTGTTTAAGCATTAAGAATTAGTATATAGGAGTAGTGTAAGGTTCAATCTAATCTCAGTATTAAAAACAACTCAAGAAAACATCACAAAATCCCCAAACTTTAATTTCAGCAGTGTGCAAAACAGACCCGAAAATTCATCTCCTCTTCAATACTTCAAAGCTTGATCTCTTTGATCCAAAACCCCTCTCTAAAATTTATTAACCACATACACAAACCTTCACATCAGTTGCCCATGAGATATATGCATTCATAACATGTTCTTAATCAAGTCCTTATTCATCAAAAGTCCAAACAGAGCATAAATATGTATACACACAGTAAGCATGGCTTTTTGTTCACTTTTTGCGATAACATCATACAATCTCATAGTATCTAGTTCAAATCAGCAAGATTATGCAAGAAACAACCTGCTCATGATTTCTATTAGGTTTTTTTACCAATCTCAAATTATCTATATGAAGTTTTGATCGTCAATAGCAAAATTTTCATGAAAGATTCAACTTTTATACATCCATACATCAAGAATTCATATTATTATCATCATACCATCCCTAATCATGCTTTCTAATACACAAACCATCACGTACAATATGTTTAGAACAATGAGAAAATAAACATATGTCACTCACCTTATTGAAGAATCAATCAAAGATAATAAAGAATAAGAAAAGTCCTTTCGCAAGAAAACCAAGATTCTCGCTTCGAAATTCCAAAAAAATAATAATAAAGAAAACCCTTTTGTGTAGTGCAACAAAGAGACGGCTACACTCTCTTTTAAACAGGCCGGAGATAGGGTTCCTAGGGTTTTTGAATAAATTTGTAAAATATCTCTTTTGAATATATCTTTACATATATAAATCCTTATACTTGAAAATTAGAAAAACCAATTCAATTTAAATTTAACACAAAAAAAATACTTCAGATCTGGCCGGCACTGATCATAAAACCAAAAAAACGAAATTTGTACTTTTTGCCCTCTAAGTGGCAATTTTGCAAAACGACCATTCTTTAACAAAACTTGCAAAATAAACCAAATCCATTACAATAAAAGGTAAACTCTTTACCTATGAGTTGACTAGCCATCATGTTCAGCCCAAAATCCAAAAATCTGGAGTTTTTACTCCAAGTGGTTATTTTGCACAAAAGCCCATCTTTTTGTATTATTTGCAAATAGGTCAAATAATTATCAAAAAATCCAGAAAGTTCACAAATAATACTTACTAATAAATAATATAATTCCCCCAAAATAGTTTCTGATTTTGAACTTCCCCAAGAAAATATTTGCACGTGTAAAATGGTAAATTTTCAGAAAAATTTTGTTAAATCGCCAAAAATCATTTTGATTCATTTATAAATCTCAAAATCATTACATAAAAGTCTAGGGTGTTACCGGGGGGGGGGGGGGGGGGGGGGGGGAATTTCCGTTAGAGCAAGTTATGGACAACAAGTAGTAAAAGAAAAGAACAAGAAAACATGGTATGTCATGAAATCATGAACTAGAACAAAATAAAATGTCAATAACAAGGGTTAATAATATGGTCATAGACTATAATCAATGATGCAATAATCGAGACAACAATCCATAATCAAGTTGATAACTATAATCATGATGAGAATGCAAGTGTCAATCCTAGGTTTATTAGTCTTTTATTATCCTATCTAATACACGTAATTCTGCATCTCATAACACAGGTTCGATGCATGCAAACAGTGATCGTTTAGACTATAGTGGTGATCTCTACTGATCATGTACTCGGTAACAATAATCAATAATCGATAATCAATAATCCATAACCAATAATCCATAACCATAATCAATCAAACACTAAGGGACCCTTCTCCGAGTATAGTTTCTGACGTTGTTCATTACTAAGTCGACCCTTATTACCTGGCTTGTTATTATTTTATTATACTCAAATGTGGACATGCAAGGGGTACAGAAGTATCGAGGCGATGTCAAGGAGGTGTCAAGGCTATGCAATGCATGGTATAAATAATTTTATTCATTAGATGCAAAATCAAACATGGTTATACTTAATAACACAAAAATACACATTCTGGACAAGAAGACGTTGCTGTACAAAAACTAACTTTCCCATTGCTACATGAAAGTAAATCAGGTTCCGTCAGGGGCTCTAGAAACTAGTCTCCCTTCCGGTTCCAACTCATATTCACACGATATATTATAATTACAGTAGTTATGTGTAAAGTCTCAATCTTTACTGGTTTTATATTCAGGCAGCAAGTTATGGTCAAATTCTTATATATAAAAGTTGATTATAATTTCATTTTAAAATATTATAAAAACCATAATTTAGTTCTTAACATTGTTCAGCAACAACAATATTAATCTCAGGTCTAAATTCTTAATTTAATCTACTGTTTCAATTAGTTAAACATGGTAATGTATTTTTAGACGTTACACCCCTAGAATCTGAATATCTTGCAATCCGTATGTCAGATTGTAGATTTGTAAGATATTCTGGATTTCAGACACAAAGGGCTACAATTCTCATCCAATAAGTTCTAAATAATATTATTTGCTGCAAGGTCAAAAGTCTGGTTCTTATTGATCTAGTGCTTTGGCAGCAACCTAGGGTCATGCTCTCATATATATAACGGGTCTGGAAATTCATCAATTAATATTATAAAAATTTTAAAGTGACTCCGAATCATGTCTAGTAACAACCTAGTTATCTCAAGTTTTCATTTTACTGATAATACACAATTTTAAAATAACAAATAATGTCAATATGTTTCTAAACAGGAATCTGGAAGTAAAAACCTAGCAGTATTAAAAATATGATAACTTGCAGTCTAAAAATCAGAATTTAGATCCGTCGAATGTTCTAGAAACTAGTTTTAAAGGGCTATGACTTTCATTTAGAAATTTTAAATTACTTCTAACAGCAACTGGGTCAAAAGTTCACTACAAAATGGTATAAACAGCATGGTAACAACAAAACGTACTCTTATGCAACAATCATGATAATCAGTCCACATATACATATAATAAGAAATGAACTAGAATTTATACTCAATAATTAGGATGGATTCCTACCGTTAGCATGACAAAATTATCATCACCACGGTATGAAATTTACAAATCAAGTCATAACTTCATATATAACCGAAAAACATTCAAATCATTATTTCTTCTACATAACGTGTTTCTAGTTGGTGTTCGTGTGGTATATGCACATGATGACGAATAACAGGCTTAGAATTGAATCAAGGGGACGACATGAAAAGAAAACTACAACTTGGTTTAGCCAATGAATCCGTAATAGTTTCTTTGATAGAAATCAAGCAAAATAAGATACAATAAATGAAATAGGGACCACTTGCAGAGATCAAAAGAATTCTTGAACTAGAACAACAAGTTGGTTCAAGTGAAACTTGCCTTATGAGACGATCATGATGGAATGACGAAGGAAAATAGTGGTGACCACCCACGGGCAGCGACGACAACAAGCAGCAGCGGCAGGTGTGATTGCTGTAGGGATGGCGTCGAATGCAATGATGGTGGATGTTGATGAGTGCTGCGAGTTGGGGCTCGACTGTAACACCCCGAACTCCATTTACATGTAATTCTTAGCACAACAGGATCTTTTACTTCGAATTCGTACAATTTTATAAGAAAATTAAAACTTTTCATTATACAACATTGTTCTTACATCAACGCAGCGGAATAAAAAAGAATACAACATGATATACAATAATAAAATGCTTCAGTCTTGTAACAGCTTATCATGGTGACTTTAAGTCCATGCCAAGTCCAGTCCTGCAGCTAGAAAACTACGAGCACGTCAGTTGCATACAACTGATGCAATGCTATAAAACAGCGATTTTCTTTAGCAAACTAAAACTTGAATGCACAACAAAGAATAAAAAGTGACTATCCTAAACATGTCAGTGTATGATATGAACTTAGATGTCTAATGCAGATTTACACTATGATGCACTAATGTATACTTGTTCGGATTCTATGCATCTCATTCTACATAGGTCTGAGGGCAAGCACCTATGTACTCCACATTATAGGGTTAAATCCCTCGCCATGCAAACTACTACGATGACTACTACAAGATTTAGACATTCTTCGCATACCTAACTCATGCCCCGATATATCCGGAGGTCAATCTCTATCCACAAATAATTTCAGAGACTATTTCACTCATACCTGGGAATCTTCAAGAATACCCCACACCGGAAGTAATGGTGCCTCACTACACACAGACATCCC
This sequence comes from Hemerocallis citrina, assembly GCA_017893485.1. Taxonomy (NCBI): domain Eukaryota; kingdom Viridiplantae; phylum Streptophyta; class Magnoliopsida; order Asparagales; family Asphodelaceae; genus Hemerocallis; species Hemerocallis citrina. The sequence continues at coordinate 92,741,212 of CM030365.1, read as the reverse complement.
ATGAGCGCCACCTCGATCCAGATAAGAGATCAATCCCACACATCAGGTAATTTCGGAGACTATTTCACTCACACCTCGATAATTTCGGGGATTATCTCACACAGCAGATCATCTTGAAGCCCTTATACTCTCGTCGGCCCTTGTTTCATCATGTCTCCAACTAGTGTCTGTCCTTAAGTTTAGTTAAAATCATCACAACCTAGAGCTAGTTTACCTTACCAGAATTATATCAACACTAGAGAAAGTTAGCCCACAATGGCTACTGCTCAATGAGAGAGTTAACCCACACTCGTTATTCCTCAAATTTTCATAGTTCACAAAATGCTGGTTAGTAGGGTCTTGCCTAGCCTCTAGATTCCAACAACCATCCCTTTAGGATCCAAATAGGTTATATACAACCTCAACATAACCATTTTATTCAATAACCGGCACTTTGCTATATCCATTTTCTTCATATTTATAAACAATGAAGTATTCAACTTCTCATAGTAACATTCGATAACAATTTATCAATCAACTTCTTGTAACCATTTCTTGGCTAACCAACCAACTATTCACCTTAAAAATTCTCAATGTTTTGATTAATTAAACATTCTCATGTTGTCTAAATATATTTCAAGTACTTTTTCTAGTACAAATGTTCTTTAAACCGAAAGTCCTTTCACGATTAATTCACTAGAACATCGATTTAAATTTCATATTCATGCTTTGATTTTATTATCAACCGTCTCAACTATTTCTCCAACTCATAAATTTGTATGCATGAAATTTCACAAGAAGTGCTTTAAATTTATATTCTACAATCAATTACAAACTCATATACATTTCCCATTTTTAATTTTTATTCACAACTCACTAATATGAATGTGATATTTATTTCTCAAACATATAACCCAAAATAGTGAGAAGTTATTTTTAATTGCTCAAATAATATTTTAAAATATTTATATGAATTTTTTCTGAATTTTAAAACTCAAAAACCTAAAAAACAGTTGCACATACTGTGCATAGCCAGAGTCGAACCCGAGACCCCAACCTAGCACAACGCCACGTGGCAGCGCCAGGCGCGCTGGTGCCTGCGCTAGCCACAAAGGCCAAGCACACTCCCTGAACATATAGGGGTTTAATTGTTTTTAACCCAAACTCTATGTTTTTCTTTAATTTTATCTTCTCATTCATTTTTCACTTTTTATTAGTTTCCCTTCAATTTAATAGCTCATAAAATATATTCACAAATTTCCAGAAATGATTTCTCATTGATTGTATCCAAATTATAGTTAGTTTATACATACGTATTGTATATAGTAATTTTTGAGAACTTTCATAAACATACATTTTTATTAATTATCAAGACTACCTTTTTGTAACCACTAATATGAACTTCATTTAGAAATTGTATGGAGAATTCTCATCTCTCCATTTAATTATAATTTCCCAATATTTAAACAATTTCTTGTGCCAAATTTAACAACTTTATTTATATATATGCACACTTCATATAGTCTAATCATGACATACTATTTATGCCTAACAACATTCCAACAAGCTTTAAATAAATTTCAATTCGACAACTTATTAATTCTATGATGAAACTTTCAACTAGCATACAATAACTCTCATATTTTATTACTACTAAAATGCTAACAACACAATATGCATCACAAAAGTAATTAAAGAACTCATACAAATTATCAATTTCAAGCATAATTTTCCTACTCATGCATACTGCAATAATTTATAAAGCAAAAGAGACACCTCCTTGTTTTTATCCAAATTGAAATTAGAACTCCTACAAAAATTGCTCCAAGCTCCAACACAAAGCTAGCCTACTTCTCCTCTTAGCAAGCAAAATCGAAAGCTCTCTCTTGCAAAAACCAGATTCTCTCTTTTCTTTTCTCTCTTTTGTTTTCTTTTAGTTTTGTGTGTGTTTATGTTTAAGGAGGGGGGTATTTATAGGAGTATTGTGTAGTTGAAAAGACTCCCATTACTCAAATCACTAACTACACACTCACCCACACACCCCACTCTCCCCTCTCCATCTCATTGGCTGGCCAAGCATCCCTAGTGCACACACGCGCATGTGCACCCAATGTGCACACACTTCTCATATTCTTTTATTAATTGTTATTTCATTTAGTTGTAGGTGTTTGTTACATGACAAGTGTGGTAGAATTTTTAAATGTGTATTTAAATGTAGAATTTAATCATGGGCTTCCCTTTTTGCTATTAATTTTCTAGTGGGGTTTAAAATAAATTTTAGGCCTAATAGGTTTTAATTAAAAATAAATAATACAAATGTGACAAATAGAATGAAAAGAAAATGTGCATGACATCTAGAAGAATTTTACAGACTAAAATGCATAAAATTTTATGTGTATTGCACGTGCAAAAATATTAAATTTTTTTTTTTTCTGGGATGGTACAACACTGCCTCCTTAGAATAGTTCCGTCCTCGGAACTATGCTTAAAAAGTGAGAAAAGAAAAGAAAAGAAAGTTTACAAGGTTTAGTCAAAAAGCTCAGGATGGTCTCTCAACATCCTCTCCTCAGATTCCCAGGTGGCTTCCTCAACCAGTTGATTCCTCCACACAACCTTGACCATGGGTATAGTTTTGTTTCTCAAACATTCTCCGGCCGGTCCACAATCTCTACCAGACACTCCTTGTAGGTCAGATTTAACTGCAGACCCTCTGACACTTTTGGTAAGTGATGACTCGGATCAGGAATGTAACCTCGTAGCATACATGTGAAAGACATTGTGTACTTGGGCTAGCTCTTTTGGCAATTCCAACTGATAAGCCGTCTTCCCAATCCTCATTAATATCTTGTAGGGTCCTATGTATCTTGGGGCTAATTTTCCTCCTTTCCCAAACCGAATCACGCCCTTGGTTGGAGATACTTTCAGGAAAACATAGTCACCTTCTTTGAACTCCAGATCCCTTCTTCGATTGTCAGCATAACTATTCTGTAACTATTCTATCTGCTATGTGCGTCCACCAGCCTCTTCCGGATCTACTCAATCTTCTCTGAAGTCTGTTGCACTATTTTTGGCCCATACATTTGCCTTTCCCTCACTTCATACCAGCACACCGGTGTTCTACACTTTCTCCCATACAAGGCTTCATATGGTGTCATATCGATGCTAGTCTAAAAGCAGTTGTTGTAGGAAAATTCCTCCAGAGCTAAGTGCCTCTCCCAGCTACCTCCGAAGTCCATCACACAACACCTTAACATATCCTCCAGTACACGACTGACTCTCTCAGTCTGCCTATCAGTTTAAGGATGAAAGGCAGTACTGAAGTCAGCCCTGGTCCCTAAAGCTGCTTAAAGAATCCTCCAAAAGTGCGATGTGAACCGCGCATTTCGATTTGACACAATTGATACGGGAATTCCATGCAATCTCACGATCTCCCCGACATACAATTCTGCCAACTTCTCCATTGACAAGTAATCTTCGTTGCCAAAAAGTGAGCAGATTTGGTGAGTCAATCCACTATCACCGAAATCGCAACATTCCCTTTGGGACTCCTAGGTAGCCCTGTGATGAAATCCATGCTGATGTTATCCCATTTCCACTCCGGAATAGGTAACACCTGCAACAATCCTCCATGTCTCTGATTTTTGGCCTTGACTTGCTGAAAAGTTGCACATCTTGCAATAAACTCTGCTACATCCCGCTTCATCCCCGACCACTAGAAATACTGCTTGATATCTTGTACATCTTGGTACTCCCTTGATGCACTGATAATAGAGTAGCGTGCACCTCCTGTAGTATGCTCTCTCTGCTTGATCAGGTACACACAACCTTTCTCAAACCATAACACTTTGTTCTTCACTTGGAATTTTGACAGTTTGCCTGCACCGACCTGCTCTTTCATCTTCTGGATCTCTGGATAAGACTTCTGAATGTCGATAATCTTCTCTCTCAGCGTGGGCTGAAGTCTCAACTGTGCTAAAGACGCTCCCAGTCTTTGCATCAAAAATTCTATTCTAGCTCGATCGAGCTCCTCTGCTAATTTCTCCTGAGTCGTGATCAAACAGTACAAATTGCTCTTCTAACTGAGCACATCTGCCACCACATTTGCTTTGCCCAGATGATACTTTATTTCAGGAAGGATATCCTCTAGCACTTGTAACCACCTCATCTGCCTCAAATTCAGATCCCTTTGCTAATAGATGTATTTCAGGCTCTTGTGATTCGCTGTACATATTGACCTTCTCTTCGTATACATAGTGTCTCCATTGCTTCAAAGCAAAGATAATCGCTGCCAACTCCAGATCATGGATTGGGTAATTTTTCTCATGAGGTATCAGTTGCCTGGACCCATAAACTATTATCTTTCCCTTTTGCATCAACACATATCCCAGTCCGCGATGTGAAGCATCGATATAGACATCATAATCAATCCATGCTCTCGGCAAAGCCAGTATTGGAGCGGTAGTCAACCTCACCTTTAACTCTTAAAAACTTGCTTTGCACTGCTCCGTCCACTTAAAACTCACATTTTTCCTTGTAAGTCTCGTGAGTGGCACAGCTATCTGAACATAGTCCTGAATAAACCTCCGATAATAACCCGTCAAGCCTAAGAAACTTCTGATCTCCTTTACTATTGTGGGTCTTGGCCAATCCCTCACTGCCTCTATCTTTTGCGGATCAGTGGCCACTCCCTCCGTAGAAAGGATATGACCCAGGAACGCGACTTCGGACTTCAAGAAGTTACACTTGGATAATTTGGCATACTGCTTCTATTCCTGTAGTTTCTTCAGTACCTCTGCTAATTGCCCAGCATGCTTTTACTCTGACTTGGAGTATACAAAATTTTTGTCGATAAACACCACGACAAAAGAATCGATGAATGGTCACAGGACCCTATTTATTATATCCATGAATATTGTCGGTGCATTTGTCACTCCGGACGGCATAACCAAGAACTCGTAATGCCCATGTCGAGTTCGGAATGCATTCTTATGCATATCATTTTTCTTAACACGAACCTGGTGATAACCCGACCGAAGATCTATAAGAAAACTGCTGTTCCTTGTAGTCGGTCAAATAGATCATCGATTCACGGAATCAGGTCAAATAGATCATCGATTCATGGAATCAGATACTTATTCTGGATAGTCACCTTGTTCAGTTCCCTATAATCGATGCACATCCTCATCGATCCATCCTTCTTTTTCACCAATAAAACTGGCACTCCCCAAGGCGACGCACTTGGTCTAATTAAAAACCTTGCCCAATAGTTCTTCAATCTGTTTCTTGACCTCATTTTGTTCCACTGACGCCATTCTATAAGGTGCCTTGGATATCAGTGCACTCTCTGGCTAAATGGAAATGCTAAATTCCACATCCCGATGAGGTGGTAGTCTGGGTAGATCTTCCAAGAATACTGTCGAAAAATTTTGGACTACAGGAATCCCCCTGACTTCCTCAGGAATCTTCTTCTTGGTCAGGGCTGACACCAACTCCTTGTACCTTCTCTTCCCTTGAAATGTAACTGATGGTCCTCCTGGTGCCTTCACCATGACTTCCTTGCTCTTGCATTTGATACTGGCATTGTAGATCGACATCCAGTCTATGCCAATGATTATATCGACCCCCAAGACTGCCAACTCTATGAGATCGATTCCAAAGACTCTTCCTCCAATCTGGAGGATACAACCAGCATAGTACCGATCAGTAGTCAATGTCTCTCCTGATGGTGTAGCTACTGTTAAAACCTTGCCAGGGAAATTTCTCGGCTCAACTCCCAATCGTTTAGCAAAAGTAGGTGACACAAAAGTGTGGGACGATCCAGTAAAAAAAAATAGTAGCCTTTATTCCATTTATTAGAAGTTCTGTTACATAATGAATACTCTCAGCATATAACACTCTTCTAATACAAAACAGCAAAATACCTGCAGTACAACTCTATTCAGATGCTCCCATACCGGTGATGACATTATCAGCATCCTCTGCATCTGCTTTAGTCAGAGTGAACACCTGCCCCTGCTGGTATGGTTTCTTCCCCTGCTCAGCCTATTTCTGCCTCTGTCCCCCTTACTGGAGTTGTGGGCAATGCGGCCTAGCATGGCCTTCCTTCCCACAGTTGAAACAAGTTAGGGGATTCCGTGCCTTGGGACACTCGGACCTGTAGTGACCTGCCTCTCCACAAAAGTAACAGGTCACACCCGGGGCCTTGGTACCTTCGTTGCTTGGCCTCCCTATCACAGAAGTGGCATTTGCCCCAGTTGGTCTGAACCTCTGTGCTGGTGGTTGCCCCTTGAAGTTGTTCGATGCTGCGGGCCTCTTACCAGCACTCTAGTTGTTCTTTTTGGTTTGAGCCAACTGATACAGTTCCATGCCAGTTTCTGTGGCTGCTGCCCTCCTGACCAGCTTATCAAACCTCTTGATACTGAGGGGTATCATCCGAGACCTCAGACTTGGCCTCAGTCCCTGATCAAACTTCCGTGCCTTCTTAGCCTCATCAATCACTAACTCCGGTGCATACCTCTAGAGCTGAGTAACTTCGTCTCATACTCCCGAACTGACAAGCTCCCCTGTTGCAGGCCCAGGAATTCCATTGCCTTTTTCTCCTGCACATCCATCAGGAAGTAGTGACTGCAGAACTCTTCGAGAAATTCCTCCCAAGTAATCGGTTCATTTCCTAGGGTTCGCTTCATGGACTGCCTCTATACCACGGCATCCTTCTCTAGCTGAATAGTGGCCAGCTTCACCTTGCTAGCCTCTAGAGTCTCCAAGGCCTCGAACACTGTTTCTATCTGCCCTATCCAATTGTTTGCTGCATCTAGATCCGCCTTGCCTTCGAACACGGGTGGCTTCATCCGCTTGAATGATTCCACCAATTTAATTGCCTCCAGGACTTGCACTGCCTACTCCACTATCACGCTCCGCTTCCTAAAAGGAATACGCAATACGGTATGTGACTAAACCCAGTGAATAGTTTTCACCATCCATAAGCTGTACGGATATACCTAACTTAGTCCAATAGTAAATATAGTAATATACTCAACCACATGCATGAACAATTATAAATCAACAATATTTATTTGCAACAATAATAAATATCCCCAAAAAATACAAGATCAGAATCAAAACAAAACTCCGGGACTACAAGCCTAATACAAGTCTCAGTACAGTAACATGAATGAAATAGTTCAAAACAAAACATTAAGCAAGAATTTCCAATGCGCAGCTCAAAACTTTTGCTCACCAACTCCAATAGGCAAATGATCACCAAAACCTGCTCATATAATAATTACAAGGAAATAGGAAGACAGGAAGACATGATGCCCGTTAGTTGCAAGTTCCGGGCCACAAGTAGTACAAGCAGAAAAAGTGAAAATAGAAATATGAAACAAAAACAGGAAGTACTGACATGGAGAAAAGCAACAGTCGGTAACAGTCTACAGATAACAGGAAACAGTAGGTAAACAATAAAGATAACAGTAATAGTATCAGTAAGGGACAACAGTAACAGTAACAGGATGTGACAGTGAAACAGTTATTCTTATGTCTAATATTCATTAGTATCAAGGTAGCACATCATGCGTCCCAAATTTTACTACATGGTTCCTACATTCAAACAGTTTTGTTTAGATCTCGTAGTGGAACCTATAGGGCCGTATATTCAGACAAACAATAACAGTAACAACAATAGCAAATAGTAACGGTGTCATGGATCATGCCCTCATGTATCCAGAAAAAAATAGTTAGTACCATAGTAAACAGTTGGGAGAAACGAGTCCCTTTCTAAATACACATTTCTATATTGTCCACTACTAGATCTTTCCCTTAAAGCCTGACTTGATTACTTTTCATTATTATTAAACAGGTGTGAATGAACACAAACAGGGCTAAAGACATGGCACAAACAAAGGACAAGTCTAAGATGAATAGGGAACACAACGGGTGATAAAAACAACCTATAACAGTTGAAACAATGAAACTTTCAGTTCTGGACATCAAGACACTACTGCACCAAATCTAAGATTCCGGTTGCTACAGAACTGCAAATCTAGATCCATCAGAAAATCTCAAAACTAGACTCTTTTCCGAATCCAGAGCATATACACAAATCATACATCAGTCACAGTAACCGGGTCTAAAACAACGTTTAATACAGAATTTATGTTAAGCCAGAATATGCAAAATCTTGTTTGTAAGCATGAAAAAGGTTTAAAAACATCATAATTAAATTTGAGAAAAATCTAGAAGATTTCCTAGCATATCTAGTCTCAACATGTAAAATATCATGAAATTATACTACAGATAGTAGTCAATATAATTGGGAAAACAGAGTAGTGTAACAAAATTGTAATTCTGAAAATTCAGACACAACAATACCAAAACAGAGATAATTCAAAAAATACAATTCGAAATCCAGATCCGTCAAAAGGGTGTTAAAATAGAAAGCTCAGGCTACAGTTCATATTCACAAAGTTTTCATAGAAAATGAATAGAATCAGGTTGAAAACATAATTCTTTACTAAACAGTATGCAGTTTGGAAATTGTGTGATTGGTTTCATAAGCATGAAATGAGTTATAAAGGTCATTAAATAATTCTGCAAAAATTAGGGGTTGATCCCAGTCATAACTAAACATACCCAGAAAAATATCAAGTCCAAATTCTACTTTTAATATCAGTTTTAAAATAATAATTCATACATAAATCATATAATTCAGAATCTAGAATTTACGATACAAATGTAGTAAAATAGTCACAACTCATGCATCGAGAACCGGAATTCAGATCCGTCGAAAGTTCTAAAAACTAGACAACAAAGCCTACAAATCATGTTAACAAATTTACTTATTTTACTGATGTTAACAGGGTTGAAATTATTGTACTAAAATAGGGCAGCAATAAAACAAAACTTATTTCATGCATTTCATCAAACAATTTGGTTACAATAGATCCAATCTAAGATGTCATACAAAGCATGGTATCTAGGTTACTCAAATTAGCATGGCATGTGTATTAACAGTCTATAATGAGATAGTACATCTAACAAAGCATCCATGTAACAATTATCTACAACATACGGTGTGTCACAATTATGCATACAATCAAGATGTCCATCTAAACTAATTTATTTTTCATGCAACGGGTGAAAACTTATTATGAAACAGTCATGATCAAGAGATGAAGGAACGAATCAACTAACAAGATATGATTTCATCATGAGAGTGCAGCAAATGCATGCAAGACCACTTACGGTATTTAACTTGTATGAAGAACAAATACATACAAGCTACTTGCTTGATAACGACGACGAAGATGATGATAGAATAATGGGAACGGATCCCGACACACAAACACAACCACACGTGCACAAGAGACAACACGTATGAGAATAAAAGCCAAGAGCAAAACACGTGCGGTGCACAGGCTCTCAACCACACAGCGGCACCGACAGTAAGCGGCAATAGCAACGGAGTCGGGGCTAGCGGCAGGGAAGGGTGACGATGGTGGAGCACGACAGCGGCAACGTCGAGTGAAGCTCGACACTAGGGAAACGACGATGGTAGCGATGCTTGGAGGACAGCGGCGCCGAGGGATCAAGACGATGACGGCGATGGCTGTCGCGGTGCAAAGGGCGACGCGGGGATCGAGCGGTGATAGGGCGACACAGGGATCGGGGATAGGGGAGGAGGAATGGACTGAGGGTTGAGGGGACGACGGGATAGAAAGAGAGATCGGGGTGCAGCTGACGCCTGAAATAGGAGGGAGAGATTAGAGTTTAGATAATTAGGGGTAGGGTGTGATTAGTAGGGTTATATAGAGTCAAAGCGGGTATGGGTTAACTGGGTAGTATCCAATAGGAAGAGAAATAGTCAAATATTAATCAAATAGGCCATGAATTAGGTTAAGACAAAACACAAGGGGAAGAACAATTATTTAGATCAATCAAATTGAGAAATAAAGGCTGAATCAAAGCAAATGAATTATAAAGAGAGAAAGAACAACACACGATTCAAAAAGGGACGAGAATAAATACAATCAGAAATGAAATAAAATAACCAGGAATTTAATTAGATACAAACAAAAAATACAATAATGAGTCACAGGGGTTACACCCACCCTTGTGTTTAGGGTCACTCTTCCGGCAAAAGTGTTGAGAGTTTGGTACACCCGGGCCAGTTCTGTCTCCAGATCAAGCCTGTTGCCCTCACCGCTGGGTCCCTCACCATTTCGGGTTCTTCGTCCGGCCATTTTTGGGTCATAAAACTTCATTAATCACCAAAAAGCAGCAACAATATAGACTTTTCTTCCAATATAATTTATTTATTTCCAAAATTAAACTTTATACATTCAGAAATAAAAACTTATCCATACATCCAGTACATAAACACCAGAAAACTCCAACATAAAACAGTCTAGATTCTACGGTTCCTCTTGGGTTCTCTGAGCTCTTCCCATAGGTCATCTATTTTTTTCCGCATTTCCTCGCATCTTTAACGGCATTCCTGCTTTCCCCAATGAGTTTTGTTGTCTAGCTGGGTGAAATGTCGAGCAGTCCTGTGTCGAATCTTCTTTAGCTCCCATACCCGGTGACATAGGTTGTGCTTGTCCTCCGCATAATGAGCTTCCAAGTGGTTTACTCTCCACTTATGGATGGTCAATTGCTCCGGAGAGAAGCAATAAGGTAGTCCTTCTTGTCTTGAACTGGCTCTTCATCTGAGCATTCATCTGGGGAATCAGGTGGAGGTGGAGTGATCTCTCGAGATTCGGGCAGTTCGCCATCATCATCTTCTTTGGGCTCTTCTGCAGGGTTTTCTTCAAAGAATCATTCTACTTCATCCATCTTGGTTATCAGCTATCTTATAGGGAACAAGAGGAGAAGATATCAGTGTATAGAGCAACACAAATGTAAATCAAGTTACATTTAAATATCTATAAACTGAACTCACACTTCTAATGTCCACCATAATGTGTTGTCCTTATAATTTTGTACTACTTTTTGAAGTTGGTTCTGATACCAAACTGTAACGCCCCGAATTCCGTTTACATGAAATTCGTAGCACAACAAGATCTTTTACTTTAAATTCATACAATTTTACAAGGAAATTAAAATTTTTCATTATACAACATTGTTCTTACATCAATGCAGCGGAATTTAAAAGAATACAACATGATATACAATAACAAAATGCTTCAATCTTGTAACAGCTCATCAAGGTGACTTTAAGTCCATGCCAAGTCCAGTCTTGCAACTAAAAAACCATTGCGACGTCAGTTGCATACAACTGACTGTCACACCCCGCTTTCCAAAAATATGGAATACGAGCACGTAACATTGGCCCAGCGAATGACTAATGTCACCCATAAGCTGTTTATTTGATTAACTCAACAATATAATCAATACAGAACATATCTGCAGGCAATAATAATAATCACATGAACAATAGTACTTGGAATGAAGCAGTAAAAAAAATATCCAAATACAATAATAATAATCCAACGTCTGGAAACAATAATGAAATCCGGGACATAAGCCCAAAACAATAATAATCCAATCGAAAATAATAACAAGTCTTAATACATTAAGTTTATTAAAGCAACAAGTAATTAGATTGCAGTAGTCTTCAGAATGTTTGTTCTCCAATTTCAGCAGGCAATTCTCCTTCATTGCCTGTATACACTTCATCTAAAAAGAGGAGAAAAATTTTCCTTAGAGCAAGTCATGAACGGTAAGTAGAGAAAGCAGGGAACAATGAAATAACGATATAACAATGAATCAATGGATCAATAGGAATCAATAACATGGGGCAATAATCATGATAATTGATACAATGGCTATAAACAATGATTCAATAATCAATAACAATAATCAATGGTTATATCAATAACATTTAGCCAATATTCGATATCAATAGAAATAATGGTGAACAACATGCAATGTCGATGTGTGATCTTATGTCTATTAATCATTTTAACTTCTAACTAATGCACGTACTACTGTATCCCATCTGTTCCATACCACAGGTTCGATGCATACAATCAATTTTGTTTAGACTATAATGGTAGATTCTACAGTTCATGTACTGGGTAAGATGACGATAACAATATAACACGGGCCAAGGTGCAATTTCTTACACAATGACGATATCAATAATAATACGGGCCAAGGTGCAATTTCTTACACAATGACGATAACAATAATAATACGGGCCATCATCCGAGTACAGTCCCTATATCATCAACTACGGGCCATCATATCCAATCATTGTCGATCCAATGACAGGTTATTCTTATCATTGGAATATTGTTGACACCCGTCCAACAATCCGAAGTTAAACTAACTCTATAAGTTAAACTCTATAAAATTGCAATCAAAGCGTCCTTCATTTCGATATACATTTTAAAACAATCCGATTTGCAAGTATTTCTCGGAATTCTTCTAATATGAGGGTTTAAGGCTGTTTGGTTAAAATTTTTTAAGTCCCTACTCTCGGGATAGGAAAATGGTAACTCTTCCTTTATGACTAATCGGGCCATTTCCGACGAACAAGATCGGGATCATAAGGGTGGCTATCAACTAGACCGGTCCTAGGGTTGATTTTTTGTTGGCCTTGTAGGTCAGCAAGAAGGTCTTTATGGTTATGTTGGATGTGTCTACTAATTGTACCGGTGCCGTCACCCCTCTTGAATTTGTATGTTTTGCCACATCTTTTACAAACTTTCAAACCTATACCCGGAGTTTGTTTGTCCAGGATATAATCGTAAAACTTATGCCAATGACTAGTTTCTCCTCTACTTTTCCTACTACTACGGGGTTGTGTGGTTTCGGTTGGTTGTTGTTGTTGTTCTTCTTCTTCTAATTGTATGTCACCTACAAACTCGTCGTGTGCACCCCATTGTTGGGTAGGAAGATTATGGTACTCTTGGGCGGGCTTACTAATTGGGACAATTGGTGGCCTATGGGAAGAGGAGGAGGAATCTTGCCCGCTACGACAGCTACCGCGTGATCTAGACATAATGTAGTAATGTACTAATGTATGTAAAAAAAAGTACACAATATAGGAACGGTGAATTATAAAAAAAATCCAAAAAACAAGAGGGTTGAGATAAAGAAGATCAAAAAACCAACAGTAATTTTAACTACAACGCAAAAAAAAAAAAATAACGAGAGAGGTATGAAATTTTGATACCGTTCACCGTGGAATACGCGTATGTAAAATAAACCATGAAAATAAGAATAGAAGTAGAATTAGAAAGAAGCGCTTTGCCGATTCCGCAATTGAAGAGTTGAGGAGAGCTTGAAGGAGAATTGACGAGAGTTGAAGAGAGTTGAAGACATTGAAGACGTTGAATTTTGATTTCGATATGATCGAAAATTGATCGTGTATATGCCTTGTTGTAGACTTGCTTGTTGAATATTTCAATTGTTGAAAAATTCCTTAGAAATGATTTATAATAGTAGAGAGAGTAGGAGAGTAAGGTGTGATTTTTTTGGGGGTTTTTGGGGGTATTTATAGGCTACAAATGTTTTAAAAAAACCAATAAAAACAAAAAAAACCAAAAAAACAGCTAGGAGAGCCGTTATTGGGCTCTGTTGCACAGTGGCCCAACGGGTCTCTGACCCGCGGGCCAATGGTCGACCCGTACGGGTCCAATGGGTCATAACCCGCTGGTCGACCCGCGGGTTGGCGACGGGTTGGATAGTTTTTAACGGGTTCGCGGGCCGAGTTAGGCAGGTTGGATTCGCGTTTTCTTCGACCCGGGTCGACCCATTACTGTACACGGGTTCGACCCGAACCCGCCAAACCCTTAACCGGGCCGGGTTCAACGGGCGGGTCGCTGGTGGGTCGCTGGTTGACCCGGCCCAGTTGCCATCCCTATTGATATCTCATATCCATGACCCATGAGAATGGTCATCAGTCTTTGCACACACTAGTGTTTATGTATTATCATTGTCCTAATTTACAATAATACTTGACTAGTGACATTTAAGAATAGTGTTCTGGTTTCAACTAATAGGATCTCACAATCAAGTCATGCACTTGACATCCCATGGCATTGAACTTACTATTCTAAGGGACTTTCTTATGTTCATTTAATTCACAATAAATAACATAATAAATGAAATGCCTAAATATGAAATAAATGTAATGATACAATATAAACTAGTAATGTTAATACCCAACTGGCCTCTAGGGCATACACCAAAACGAAAAACTCCCAAGCGTGCTCTGGTCCTACAGAACCAAAAAGAGAATCCTAACGGGGGAATCCCCATTTAACCTTACCTTCGACAGGGAAGCACTCATTCCTCTGGAACTCAGATTACCTTCCACTTGCCTTCTCTCTTTCAATGAAAAGCAGAACTCAAATGACCTCCTGGCCAATCTAGATCTCGTTGAAGAAGTACGAGAGAAGTCCACCCTGCGAAGACATATCTACCAACAGAGGGAGGATAAGTTCTACAACAAGAGGTTCCACCTAGCCAACCTCAAAAGGGGGGACCTCGTCCTTCGGAAGCTCGAGATATTCAACCCACGCAACAAGGCAAAGCTTTCCCCTAACTGGGAAGGACTATACATGTAATGCCCCAGATTTCAAACACTGGAAATCCGTGACATATCTAGAATCTCTTACTTCAACTGAGTACAATACACAGTACAATTTATAGAGAATCACATTACATCTTATTACAAATTCAAGAATGTCTACATATAAAATTCAATCTTGTTTACATCATTCATAATTTTAAACATCCACTTGGATGCACGGTAGAACTCAAATCCACACCACCAACGATCAAATGATCTTACAAAACCTACCAACTATGGCCATGTAAGTTGCTGCAACTAACGCAAAGCTGATGATAACAACGATCTCTAACGTTTACAACAATTCGAATTTATGCCAAATAATATGAATATATAAATTGCAAATATTCTAGGTGTGTTGGCGTGCCAAAATCCTAAAAATCTAATGCATAAAGATGCACACAATGATCTTTTCTAATGCATGCTTGTTTGGAACCCTATGTCGCACATACAACATAGTTTCCGAATACAAGCCACTAACATTTCTCCTTTTTATATGGTTCAAACCCCCGCTATGCATACCTATCACTGTGACCAAATATTCAAGACATAGGCAGTTGTGGGTCACTCATTGCATCTATGGACCCTTCTGAAGGTACCGCCCACCAGGCGACATTCTGTGAATCTATTCCCCGTCTAGGAGCAATGAGTATCTTTCATCTCCCTGAAAATTCTAGGATATAACTCACATCCACTGATCATTCTAGGTGTACGTCCACGACCACGAACATCATGTGAGTTTCCACTCCCATCTCAGAATACTGGAGATCTATTTCACTCTGTAGATAATTCTGAAGCCTATTTCAGCTCTCATCCCGAAATACTGGAGATTTATCTCACTCCACATATCATTCTAGAACTCTCACCTTCGCTCTTGTTTCATCATGTCTCTTTCCTAATGCATGTCCTTACAAACATCAATAATATGACTTAAAGCTAGCATCTCTGTACTGGACTTATGCCAACAATACTAGGGTTACTTGCCGAAATCCAAGCCTAACTCAACCTCTGGAACCCTCACTCTAGTTTATGAAACCTAACCACCAACAAAGTATTCCAACACTACCCTTATCATTTGCTAATTAGTAAAACGGAGATAAGAGTACTAGTTTCTTAAGAATTTCTAGTTCAAGTTAAAAACTGGCTTTACTTAATTCCATTATCCAATTTATCAACTTTTATGCATCTCACCAAAATCTTGCACAACTCATGGTCCTACAACCTATTAGATCACACTAATATTTGATTTGGCTTCTAATAAACCACTCGATCTTTATCACACTTCTATCACAACTAACTCAACTTATTCTCAAATAGTTAACAAATTTAAAGACAACGAATTATATGACAAACTCGTTCCTTGGATGCAATCTAACATAAACATAGCACGAATTCAACCGACTCGACAACAGTCCCACTCGACCCAACATGACCGCACACTCAGCCCACACAATGGCCAAACCCAGCCCTTACATTGGCCCAAACCTAGCCCCAAACTGTGGCCAAAACCCGGCCATAAACAATGGCCAAAACTCGGCCCCAACAACCATTTGATTTGGGCTAAAATTGTGTCTATTTGAGTCCCAATTCCAACTCTCTCTCTCGAACCAGTCTAACCCCAACCTATTTTATCTTAAACAGAGGGAAAATGAGTTTCAAACAACAATTTTACAACCTCGAAATAGAGAATAGACAGCCCCCCAAAGAACAGCTCAAAAAACAGTGAAAACATTGACATTTTGGGCTCTTTTTAAACCCGATTCAAGAGCTATTTATGCCCAACCATACAACGACTCAACCTAACATATAAATAGCAATATAAGGATAAAAAGAGGATGTTCAAACCTCTCAAATAGACAGCAACTTAAAGTTAAACAATAGATATTATACACCTTCAAAATAGTGAGCAATTCTCACCGTAATCACCACGTTTTACGCCTATTATTTGTCTGATTTCCATGCTAAACGATTCCTCAAGATAATGAGGCCAAAAAATGGTTCTGTTATGGCATAAAACCAATTTAAACAGTAAGTTTCTCTTCGCAATATCATTGCAACCGATTAATCATTCACACAAACGTTTTTAAGCTAACTTCGTTTCTTTTTCACAATTGTTTACCTAGCATGCTCTCTACATAACATGAATAGATAACCAGTCATCATTCAACCAACAAATCCTATCATACTACGTAATTATGATAACACTAAAAAGCCACAAGAAAGAAAAGAACACTCACCTTAACGTGCTTGAAGTTAATTGCTCATACGATGCCAAACTTCCATCGCCTCCTCCTTGCTCCAACTTAGCTCTCTATATGGAACAATGGCTATCAAAATGAGGAAGATGAATTACTCTCAAGCCCACATATTGGCTAGCTAGGGATGTGAAGAGGTGGGGGTTTGTATGCCTCATCAATGCACACATTAGTGAGTCCTTTGATATTATTGCATGTAACTCTTTTCCACACTTAAAGAGACCTTTGGAAAACTCAACATCTTCACCATATACCCTAATTTGGCCAGCAAAACCCTATTTGCACACTTGTAAAAAGTGGTCACATTGAATTGATACAAGTTGGCATGAATCGGTCAGGTTGTTCTAGAATCGGTTAGTTTGTTCTAGAATCGGTTTCACTATTGTCTCAACCCAACCTCAGTTCAATTCATTCTAGCCCTAGTTAAGTTCTAGGAACAATATTTATTACACTTATACCGAGTTAATATAACATACAATTTCATTCATATTAATTTATAATCAGGAAAAATACAGATAATATCTGCAACATTCACACGTGTATTGCATGTACCGTAAGAAAAATAGTCACTTACTATTTTGCGGAGTATTACAATACAAGGTCTTACAAGTGGTTCGCTCAGGAGCATACCGACTTGAAGACCTGGGGGGAAAGAAGATATCAAGGACTTTGAATGGCGAGTACCTAATGAAGTACAATGAGGACGCTTAATGCCTTCAGTGGTAGTTAGCTTCAAGTATGTAATAAAGGCTAGCACTTAAAGCAGACACTTAGTATGATTTTTTTAATAAAACTTAGTATTTTCTTTTGCAAAATTTGTGTACTCTCTGAATACAAACAATGAGTCAGGCACCTAGTCTTCCACTAAGCCACACCAACTACTCATTAAGCTCCGCAAAACACGAGTTTGGAGTCCATACCCATGGCTCGGAGTTGCTTTACATTTCCACCACGCAAGTTCGGAGCTCAACTCGCCATTCCACCTGCTCTTGAAACTCGTTATCAACCTGTTTGGAGTCCATACTCGTGATTTAAAGAGTTACTCTAGCAACTTGTAACCAAGCAAGCTCAAAGCTCAACTTGCCACTCAATTTGCTTCTGAAACACCAAAAGGACAACTTTGGAGTCCATACCCATGGTTCAAGAGTTGCTCTAGCAACTTGCCATCAAGCAAGTGCAGAGCTCAACTCGTCATTCGACCTGCTCCTAAAACTTGTTATCAACCCGTTCGGAGTTCATACTCGTAGTTCAAAGGGTTTCTCTAGTAACTTGCAACCATGCAAACTCAGAGCTCAACTCACCACTCAATTTGCTCCTGAAATACTTGAAGGACAAGTTCAGAGTCCATACCCATGGTTCAAGAATTGCTCCAGCAACTTGCCACTAAGCAAGTGTAGAGCTCAACTGGCCATTCGACCTTCTCCTGAAACTCGTTATCAACCCATTCAAGTCCATACTCGTGTTTCAAAGAGCTGCTCTAACAACTTTCAACCAAGCAAGCTCAGCGTTCAACTCACCAATTGATCTGCTCCTGAAACACCTTAAGGACAAGTTCGGAGTCCATACTCATGGTTCAAGAGTTGCTCTATCAACTGGCCACCAAACAAGTGCTGAGCTCAACTCACCATTCAGCCTGCTTACGAAACTCGTTATCAACCCGTTCGGAGTCCATACATGTATTTCAAAGAGTTTCTCTAGGAACTTGCAACCAAGCAAACTCAGAGCTTCATTCGCTACTCGATCTACTTCTGAAATACCTAAAGGACAAGTTTAGAGTGCATACCATGGTTCAAGAGTTGCTCTAGCAAATTCCCACCAAGCAAATGCGTAGCCTAACTTGCCATTCGATTAGCTTCTGAAATACCTGAAGGACGAGTTCAGAGTCCATACCCATGGTTCAAGAGTTGCTCTAGCGACTTGCCACCAAGCAAGTGCAGAGCAGAACTTGCCATTTGACCTGCACCTAAAACTCGTTATCAACCCATTCAGGGTCCATACTGGTGGTTCAAAGAGTTGCTCTTGTAACTTGCTACCAAGCCAGCTCAGGGCTCAACATGCCACTCGATCTACTCCTAAAATGCCAAAAGAACTAGATCAGAGATATACTCATGGCACGAAGTTGCTCTAGCAATGTGCAAACAGCAAGTTAAAGAGCTCAACAAGCCATTCGAAATAAACTATCACAACTCGTTAGTTACTTTGACGAATAAATATTAGGTCAACCCCTCCCAAATGCTACTCCCACAACTTGTCACAATAGGGGTACAAGAGGTCCAACTCTCTCCTAAAGCTGCCTTAGCTACTTTAGGACAAAGTGCTTGTAACCCTTGTTTTCCATTTTCCATGTTTTGGATGTATTTTCTTTTTCTGAGTATTTATTTATATTGTATTCTCCTACTCCTTTTTGAACCATGTATTTGGTTCTTCTTTTTCCAATATATTCATCTATTTGATTTGCTGTCTTTTTATTTGATCTTCTTGATTCAATTATTTCCTATTGTGTCATCTCTGATTGAACGAGCTATTTTTTTTATCCCCATTATTTTTAATTGTTCGTTCATTTATGTTCCCATCTCTTTATTGGATCTTTTATTAAACCCTTTAAAACCCTATTCAAAATCCTATTCTTTTATGCTATTGGATCTACCCATTAACCCATTCACCCTATATATTAAAACCCTATAACCCTAAATTACCCTACCAACTAATACCCAATATACTACCCAAGCCCGTTTACACCCAACAGCCCATTATAGCCAAATAACCAACTCTTATTTAACCCCTACTGTTTACCCTATTCCTACACTGAAACCCTAGCCGCCTATTTCTCATCCTCTACCTCCCGTCAACCTATTCTCGATCCTCCTCGCCCTATTCAACCTCCAAACCCATTGCCCCCGACCACCCGTTCTCCCTCACCCTCTACCTGATCCCCTGCTGGCGAACCCCTCCTGCTCGTGACACCCCTATCCTCTCCCCGCAGCGTAGCTTCCTTGCACTGTGCCTCTAGTCTCGACGCCACAGTGACTCCGACGACCCTTGCACCCTCATCTCGACCTCCTAACCCACTCACTGCTCCCTCGACGACCTCCCTGTGCTGCCTCCTCCCGAGCTTCGCACGACAGCACCAAAGTCAGCAGCAATGCCAGCCAGCAGTGATGCCAGCCAGCGCTGCTGTGCCGACCCCTGTCACCACCAGTCCCATCCGTCGTGCTACTCGTTGTCCGCCGACCACCCATTGCAGAGCACACCTCCCCCTGGCTCTGTTTGGATGATCAATCAATATCAACCATCGATCTTCTTTTGGTAATCTTCATCATCATCAGTCTTGATCTGGCCATCCGATCACATCTCACCATCATCTTCATCATCAAGTGAATCTTAGCCATTCGATCAATCGATTTTGATCATCATTAACTCTTGGATCTAGCCATCCGATTGTTTTCGTAATCATCTTGTTCGAGATCCGTTCGTAGTATTGTGTTCATGCTCGGGAATCCGTTCCCGTTATTCTCATCTCCCCATCGCTTTCGTCGCCAATTTCAAGACAAGTAACTTGTATTCCATTTGTTGTATAATACAAGTACTAAATACCTGCCTGTAGAGTAGTTGCTGCAAGATCTATCCCTATGAAATCCCTTGTTAGATCTTGTCTCTATGTGTTGATCCGCCTGTATTTGTCTCATTACACACACGACATGAAATAACTTAGATCTAATAAACTCTTGATGTATACATGCATATTGTTCGTGGTTTATGAGTTGTCGTATGATCTTGTATGCTTGATGTGTTAGTAGTCGTATAACTTGTTGTAGGCTTGCTAAATATCCTATACTATGTTGCTAGGGCATCTAGTATACCATATTGCGTATTTTGTTATGATTTGGATGTGTTTCATATAAGCTAGTTGATTTTATGCATAAAGAAGATTTCAGTTTTTGTTGTTACCTTGTTTTTTATCAGTATTTTAGACTCTATTAAGGTCAGTATGTGAAAATTATTTGTGAATATAAATTATAGAGAATTATGTCTACTTTCCAAAATTTCTAACAGATCTCAGTTTCGATTTGTGAGTTGCAAGTTATTGCTGTTTTACTACAGAGAGGTAGAAAATTCCAGATTATGTTTTATATGAATTCTGTACGGTTATTTATTTTTATACTGATGTTAAGGATAATATTTTGATCCAATATTTTGCTGAGTACAACTAGAACTAATTGGCATTAACCCCTAATTTTTTTAGACTTAATTAATGACTTTTATAAACTATTCTATGCTTCCAAACAACTACTGTACTTACAGAATTTTCATGCTGTTCAGTAAAGAACCTTAATTTCAACCCGATTCTACTTGCTGTTGATAAAAACTTTGTGAATATGAGTTGTAGCCTACTGTATCTATTTTATCACCCTTTTGACGGATCTGGATTTCGATTTATATTTTGTAATCTATTGTTGTTTTAGTACTGCTGTATTTATGATTCCATATTTACAAACTTGCCGTATCTTGTTATTTTCGGATTTTATTTGACTATACTATCTATGTTGGAAAATTAAGAAAATTTATTTTTTGATACTAGACATACTAGAGAATACCCCAGATTTTTCTTGGATTTAATCAGTAAGTTTTTATGCCATTTTCCTGGTTATGAATACAAACTACTGATTTCTGGCTGAACATGTTTTTTTGGATACAATTCTGTTTTGAGTCCTGTTTTTGTAAAATACCATATGACTTATATATATTTGCTGGATTCGGCCAGGAGTCTATTTTTTAGATTTTCTGACGGATCCAGATTTGCATGTTTGTGGTCAATAAAAAATTCATGTCCCTTTTCTTTGATGTTCAGCTTCCTTTATTCTCTGTTTTTCTTTACTTGCTGTCCACGACTTACTCTAAGGACACTCTTTTCTCTCTTTTTAGATCAAGTATTTACAGGTACCGAAGGAGAAATACTAGAAGAACTTGGTGAGCAAACTCTTTGAAGATCGGAGCTGGACCATTAGACTAATATAGTTATCTCTTGTTATTTGCTTATTGTATTGCTTTTATCATACTTTGTATTCTTAGGCTTTTATGACCCGAAGTTTATTTTATCCTAGATGTTGGATTATTATTTGGTAAATTTATTTCATGATTATTTTGGAGTTATTCATTGTTTATGTGGTTACATTTCTCTTGCGTGGATGTATTCTCTTGTATTATTATTATTATTATTATTATTATTATTATTATTATTATTATTATTATTATTATTATTATTATTTGTCATTATTTTTTTTTATATTTTAATTCTGTCATTTTGAAGCCAGCTCACTTTGGTAAATATTTTCGAAAGTGGACCAGTTTGGTAAATAGTTTCGAAAGTTGATCGGTTTGGAAATTATTTTCCTTTTTTTTTTCTTTTTCCTTCTTACTCCACGTGCATCGCACGTGCATATTTTCGAAATGGACCAGTTTGGTAAATAGTTTCGAAAGTGGATCAGTTTGGAAATTATTTTCCTTTTTTTTTCCCTTTTCCTTCTTCCTCCACGTGCATCGCACGTGCATGATACTAGTAATAATAATTATAATAATAATAATTATTATTATTATTATTATTATTATTATTATTATTATTATTATTATTATTAAATGTGTTGAATCCAATTCTGTCGTGTATGGATTATCATTATTATCAGTATTGTTAATATTTTTAATTTTATTATTATTATTATTATTATTACTAGTATGATTATGATGATGATTTTGATTACTGTTATTATTATTGTTATTATTATTATTATTGTTATAGTTATTATTATTTGATTATTTTGGTTAGTATCATTTTTATTATTGTTGTTGTTATTATTATTATTATTATTATTATTATTATTATTATTATTATTATTATTATTACTAATATGTGTTGTTATTTGTATTGTTATTATTATTATTTTTTTGTTAAAGCCCATTAGTTTTGATCTATATTATATCATTTAATTATTTAAATTGAAGCCCAAACTTTATATTCATTTTGCATTATTTGCTTATATCTATCTTGAGCCCATGCTCTCTTTGATCCTGGTGTCTCATTCTTTTCTTCCTGCTCGGTTCGCCGATGGTGTCATGTGGCCTACATCGACATGTATGTTGCTTGGAACATCACCATCGGAGTAACACAGCGGAAGCGTGGTGGGCCCATCCATAACCCACAGGTTCCAGGATTTCCTTGTTGTTTCTTCTTCTTTGCACCAT
Source organism: Hemerocallis citrina (assembly GCA_017893485.1). Taxonomy (NCBI): domain Eukaryota; kingdom Viridiplantae; phylum Streptophyta; class Magnoliopsida; order Asparagales; family Asphodelaceae; genus Hemerocallis; species Hemerocallis citrina. The sequence continues at coordinate 92,718,160 of CM030365.1, read as the reverse complement.
TCAGTTGTTGTTCGTTCTTTTCACTCGTCATCATCCGTCGATGTATTATTCGACATCAATCTTATTTATGTCCTTTTCTTATTCCGGTGCTTCCATCATTTGAGTTCTCTTATTCTAATTTTTTGCTTTGTTATTTCTTGAGTTTGTTTTTGTTTGGCCCTACTACCTGTCAGAATGAATTTCGAGGACGAAATTCTTTTTGTAAGGTAGATAGGATTGTAACCCGCGGAAATGAGTATTTTCTATATTTCGATATTTATAACTTCGTTATTTGTTAAATTCGTTTTGAATTTCATGTTTAAGCATTTTCTAAACAATGGTTATAATATTTCGAACAAATTTTGTTCCATTTATACTTGATCAACTATTTACATTTAAACTCAAATCAAAAATATTGTTACTGTTTGGATTATTTCAATAAATTCCTATTTTTATATAATGATATTGCTCGGATAATTTCTATTGTTGTTGTTAGTATTTTTATTCTTATTGTTATTGTTATTATTAATTAATATTATTATTATTATTATTTTTATTGACATGGTTATTATTATTATTCTTATTGTTTTGAAATTATTTATTATTACTATTCTTATTATTATTTTCTTTGTCAGTCGATTATTAAAACAAATCCGTTCTTATTTAATATTTGTGTTTTTAACTGTTTCAAATAATTTATGTAATACAAATTATATTTTATCACGTATCTTATTCCTTGTATTTGGATTTATATTGATCAATTGTATTCATATGCAATGTATTTTTATTTATTGGGTCAAATACCCAATAACCCTATAACCCTATATCATATTTTTTCTTATAAATACTCTAATCTTTTAATTAAACCCTAATCCAACCCTAATTATCTCCTAGCCGTCATTTAACCCTTCACCCTCTATTGTGCTATCCCCGTTACTGTTCCTTCATCTCTCCCTCTCCTCTCCCTGTTTTCGTCTTCACCCGCCGAACTTAAACCGCCCTCCTTTGCTCTGACCACCTTCGACCGCCCCATCTCCATAGTCAACCCCCTCGTCTACATCTCCTCGTCACCTCCATCCCATCCTTGCCATGTCATCCTTGTCCTCGCCACCATCCCGCTCAACCCAAACTCCACTGAACTCCATTTTAACCCATTGCCATCACTTCGCCACTATTCCTCCACTCCATGCCCCCATTGCCTTCGCTGACCCTCACCGCTCACCCTCGCAACCACCGAAGATCCCCTAGTGATGTTGTCGTCGCCGTCCAAGCCTGAACTCCCCCCATCGTCGTCTTCCCCTATTTTCGAGCGAAAACAGAGTTCACTTCGCCGTCATCCTCATCGTTGCCGTCGCTTCCCGACCGTAGTGCCGCTGTCATCATCGTCGTCTTCGCTGCTAGTCGCCGTCAGTCTCTCTCTCTTTCTCTCTTTCTCTCTCTCCCTCTCTCTCGAAGGGAAGAAGGAGACAAAGGGTGAGTGGTGGATTTCGCCGTTTGGTGTTTGGTGTGTAGTGGATTCAGTTTTGGTGTTTGGTGTTTGCCTTGGATCCGATCTTGGAGTTGCTGTTGTTGCTTTGCTGCTTGGGTTTCTGTGCACGTGGTTCGCACGTAACTCGCATGTGTTCTTGTGGGTTGTTGTCCAGAATTCTTATCCTATTATTCTAGTTATTCGAATTAATCGTCTCACAGGCAAGTCTCTTCTTGAACTAGTATTTTATTTTGTTCAAGATTCCTTTCACCTCTGCAAGTAGATCCCGTCCTTTTTCTTATCATGCTGTATTTGAAATTCCGTTAAGTTTATCAAGGGTTTACACGAGCTAACCCGACATACTCTTAACATCATGCCGCTCTCTTTGATCTAAACCTAGTCCCCCTTGTTTCATGCATATGAGCATTTACATGAAAAATAACTAGATCCATATTGTAGACTTGTTAATGAATTGTATACATGTTAGATTGATTTGATTGATGAATTGATTATCATGCCTATGAATTTGTATCTAAGAAACTAAGATTATGCATGTTAAACACCTAAGAACACTTTGATTACTAATTGGCATGAAATATATGGTTGTATGATTTAATTGTTGCCTATTCATGTCAAGATAATTTCTGGACTGTTGGATGTTTCTTTTTTAATCAGATTTTTGACCATGTTGCTGTTATATTTTGAAATAACTTTCTGAACATGAAATTTAGCCTCTAATGTCTAGTTTACTACCCTTTTTGCGGATTTGAATTCCGATGTGTAATTATTAGATATCATTATTTTAGTTCAACTGTGTTAGAATTTTCAGATTCACAAATGCATACGTATCTTGCTGTTTCATAATTTATTTGACCATGTTAACAGTAAAATAAAAATCTGAAATAAATTAGGCTGTACCTAGATATTTGTAGGAACTACCCAAAAGTTTTATAGATTTATCTGATGATTTTTCTTACCTGAAACAAATAGGTGAACACAATTTACAACATGCTGTCTGAACAAAAAATTTAAATAGAATAGGATTTTCACCCTAGCTTCTGTATCTTTTATATACCTTATATATATTTCCTGGAACTGGGTGGAAGTCTAGTTTGTAGAACTTTTGACGGATCCAGATATGCTTTTCTGAAGTAGCACTAATCCATGTTTTAGTACAGCAAGGTCATGCTGTCCTGATTATGTGATGTGTGTTTAATTGACATGTTTGCTTCATGATTTGTCTGTAACGAATAGAATTAGTCACACTTAGTCTCATACAACATTGAAACCTTCTTGCATGCTCACATAGGATGAAAATAAACCAATAAACAGCTGGGGTATTGTGGGTAGACTTGGTAGTGAACAATCGAAAACTGTACTCGGCCAGGCCCTACCGCCTGACCTGCCTAACCTGTACTTCCCTGAACATAAAACACTGCCTGATAATCACTGTCCCTAAACATAAAACACCGCCTGATAACCACTGTCCCTGAACATAAAACACTGCCTGATAATCACTGTCCCTGAACATAAAACACCGCCTGATAACCACTATCCCTGAACATAAAACACCGCCTGATAATCACTGGCCAAGTACACGAACCGTGAATTCACCATCAGTCTAAAATGTTCACTGTGTATTTGCGCCGAACCTATAGTATGGGATGCAATAATACGTGCACTAGATAGGCTAATCAAAATGATTAATGACCTGCATGCTTGATCCTGTATCGAGCTTGACCCGACATTATGCATTACAAGTGTGATTACTGTAGACCTTTGATATTATTGCCTGCCTTTGCTTTGTTCTTTGACATTGACCATGTCCCTTTTCTTTGATATTCATGCTTCCTTTATTCTCTATTTTTCTCTACTTGCTGTCCATGACTTGTTCTAAGGACACTCTTTTCTCTCTTTTTAGATCAAGTATTTACAGGTACCGAAGGAGCAATACCAGAAGAACTTGGTGAGCAAACTCTTTGAAGATCGGAGCTGGACCATTTGACTACTATAGCTATCTCTTATTATTTGCTTATTTTATTGCTTTTATCATACTTTGTATTCTTGGGCTTTTATGACCCGAAGTTTGTTTTATCCCAGATGTTGGATTATTATTTGGTGAATTTATTTCATGATTATTTTGGAGTTATTCATTGTTTATGTGGTTACATTTCTCTTGCGTGGTTGTATTCTCTGCTATATTGTTGAGTTAATCTATTACAGCTTATAGATGATGTATAATCATTCGCTGGGCCTTCGTTACGTTCTCGTATTCCTGTACTTTGGGAAGCGGGGCGTGACAATAAATCCCTTGGAATTCAAAGTTTTTGTCTTTCAAACTTGAAACATATATCCCCTCAAAATTGAGAATATTACCTATAAAAATATAGATTTGCACCCTCGAAATTATCACTTGAACACATAAAAATCTGAAACTAGAATTTCAACAAAGTCTGAAATTTAGCAACATCGAAACTTGATTTAACAATTAATAAAACTTCATAAGATTGCAAAATACATACTCATACATGCATTCCCACACATATACTAGGATTCTCAACCCTAGCACACAAAACCACACCCAAAAGCAACAATCCCAAGCCCCCACAGTGCAGAATAGCCGCTATCTGCACTGTGCAGACCCGAGGTCAGTGTAACCCCTAATTTTAATTATACGAAATCTTCTGTATTCTTGTATTTTGTTGTCTATAAATTATTTTGTTCCCGATTGTACATATTTTATTCCTTGTTGCTCTGTACTCTTGTATTTCAATTTCCTTGTAAATTCTTTCTTTCATTTGAATTCATTTTCTTATACATCTCCTAATAGATTAAACTCAAACCCGTATATAAATTATCCTATTCTCTTGAACCCGATCGCATTCTCTCGATATTCGATTATTTTGTTTGAATCCAAATCCTAATTCATTCGATAAAATTATTTGATTGATTATTTGATTTTTTTGTAAACAGCCCAATCCTAGTCATCCAATGATTTGATTATTTGATTCTTCATTGGTCAAGCTCCAACCAATATCATTGAATTTATTATTTTTATTTATGAAGCACAAGCCAAATATATTCTTAATATTTTTGATTTATTAATCCAAACGAACTTAGCCCATTCTTATTTTCTAATTCATATTTATCTATTTTATTGAAGCCCAAAATTCATTTCTTAGCGAACCCAAAACCCAATGGCTCATTCTTATTTAATTATTCATTTGAATATCCAAGCTCATTCCTTGTTGGATCTGAACTCAAACTCATCTCTTATTGGATCCTAACCCAAACCTGCAAACCCACATTTCGTAATTCCCACTAATAGCCAATCCCCAGATTATTTGTAACTACCATTTCCGCTATTTTCATTTTTTCCCCTTTTGTAATATTTTATTTGAAATTGAATAAAATACTCTATTTCTGTTTCTTGATTATTTTAATTAAATCTTGTTCATAAAATTCTTCGTTCTTGTTGATTGAGCTATTCTTGTTGATCATAATTTCTTCTATTAATTGTGAATATTTTTATTGAACCTTATTGTATTTTAACCCATCTCTTATTGAACCCTACAACCCAATTTCATTTGTTCTTGACCCAAAACTGCTTTTATTGGATCCTAAACCGCTAATCCAACACCCTAATTGTACCCTATAAATACAACTCTACTGCAAACCCTAAAAATTGCACAATTTTGAAACCCTAGCTGCTTATTCTCTCTCCTCTCTCCTCTCTCCTTGCCATTCTCTCTCCCCGACCACAATTTCCCGCCCAAACCACAGAACCCCTTTCCTATCTTCTTCCCTGGCCAACTTCGGCCAACCCCATAGACCTCCCAGTCGTCGACGCAGCCCCCAGTGCTGCCACAGCCAAACCCCCTGCACCTTCACTTCTTCTGCTCTCCTTGACATTGACAGTGACCAAACCCCAATTCCGATCACCGTTGCTCCTCCATTTCATCGCCAGCAGCCAAATCCCATCGCCCCTTTCCCGATTTCTGTCACATCACCGCGTGCAACGCAGCCGCCCCTTGCCTCACTCTTGCCGCTGTCTCTTTTACTGGTGCTGTTGTTTCTTTATTTGTGTGTTGCTAGGGTTGCTTGGGTATCTTTTGCACGTTTATTGCACATGCTATCGTATGTGTTCGTGAGTTCGTTGCTTCGGGATTCTTATCCCGTTATTCTTGGTATTCGATTTCACCGTTTATAAGGCAAGTCACTGTCCTCTTGAATTGTTAATTGTATCAAATTCAAGTTTCATTGAAACTCTTGCAAGTAGATCCCTTTGTTTATCGTACTATACATTGTTTATCTCTTTCGTTGGGTCTATTGAGGGTTTACACGAGCTAACTCCGATATTCTTGACTCTAAAGAATGAATCTTTCATGCATTCATATAGAAATGAGAATAGGGCTGTTTATATAATTATCACACAACTAAATTATTGTAGAGAGAATTGCTAGGTTGTATGTTGTTTGATCGACTGATGGTTAATTGATGATAAATTAATGTATGTATGTGTTCTTAATCTTATTTACCATATCGCATACCCCATCATGCTGATTGAGAAGTTTATCGACTAGTAGATTAGACACCCATCATGACTAATTAAATTATTTCATGAAAACTACCCAAAACCTGTATCTTGCTTGCTGGTCTGTATGTTGACTGCTATTTTTGAACAAGTAAATGATCTTAAAATGAATTACTTTCAGAATAAGAATTGTTGCCTTACCGTTCTAGTTTCCAGAATATCTTGAAATTTTGAATTTCGAGTTGTGCAGCAAAAGTTATGCCCGTTTTACTGCAGCTGTGTTTTTAATATCAGATTTTCAAATTCTTGTATCTTGCATGCTTAAACAGTAAAAAGGCTGATCAAATGATAAAATTTTACTCTAAAAATTTCCAGATTGTTTCTTAACATGTTTAGGAGTTTAGAAAATATTTTTAATGAATTTATTATTGAGTTTTTGATGATTCTAAAAATAAAATAACATAATGTCAAAATTCTACCTGAACATAAAATCTGTAAAGAACAATGTGTTTGACCTAGCTACTGCTGTCGGATTTTGAACTTTAAATATGCGTTGGAACTGAGTGGAAGTATAGTTTCTATAATTTCTTACAGATTCAGTTTTCGAGTTCTGAAATAGCGGGAAACTGCATTTTTGTACAGACTACTATTGCTGTCCAGAACTTCACTTTTCAGATTTTAATAGATTAATTATCCTATATCGTACTATTACATGAATTAATGTATGTATGTTGTATTGCATGATCCCAATAAGTTATTGTCACCATTCTAATTTTCCTACTTCATGTTACTATCCTATTGTTTCCCCTATTGATACTATTGTTCGTCTCATGTCTCAAATTGCATATTGTATTGTTGCATTGATGAAATAATTAATAAGCCGGGGTTTAAGGGATTGACTAGAATAGTTGATGATATAGAGATTGTACTCGGATGATGGCCCGTGATTATTACCGTTATCTTCATTGTGTAAGAAATTACATCATGGCCTGTGTTATAACCGTTATTGTCATCGTGTAAGACATTACACCTTGGCCAGTGTTATTACAGTTATCGTCATCATACCCAGTACATGAACTATAAAGTCTACCACTATAGTCTAAACGAAATTGATTTTATGCATTGAACCTGTGGTATGGAACATATGGGACACAGTAGTACATGCATCAGTTAGGATTTAAAATGATTAATAGACATAAGGATTGACACTTCACCGACATTGCATATTGTTCATTATTGTTTCTATTGATATCGAATATTGGCTAAGTGTTATTGTTATTGATCATCGAATATTGTTACCGAATATTGAATCATTGTTTATAGCCATTGTATTGATTATCATGATATTGATTATTGTTATTGTCCCGTATTATTAATTCCTATTGATCCATTAATTCATTGTTATACTGTTATTCCATTATTCCTTGCTTTTTCTTCTTGCTGTCCATGACTTGCTTTAAGGATAAATTTTTTTCTCTTTTTAGATGAAGTGTTCACAGGTAATGAAGGAGAATTGTCTGCGGGAATTGGAGAGCAAACTTTCTAAAGAACTATTGCTTTATAATTGAATGTTATTTTTAATGAACTTATTATATTGAGACTTGTTACTATTGTGATTGGGATTTATTATTGTATTGGGCTTATGTCCCAAATTTTATTATTGTTCCAGATGTTGGACTATTATTATATTTAGATATTTTATATTGCTTCATTCCAAGTATTATTGTTCATGAGATTATTATTATTGTCTGCGCAATTATTCTGTATTGATGATATTGTTGAGTTGATCGGATAAACATCTTATGGGTGACATTAGTCATTTGCTGGGCCAATGTCATGCACACGTATTACGTATTTTTGAGAAGCGGGGTGTGACATTATCTCTCTATGATCCCTAGTCAAACCCCCTCACCAGTCAGATCCCCAATATATGCTAACTATACCCGTATCTCCCGATTCTTCTCTCATGCTCATTCTTGTTCTCTTCTTCTTACTCTCCACTCACCAGAAACTCAAAAATCTAACCTTAAACTAATCATCCCCCTAATCCCTCCTTTAATCCACTAATCCCCTTCTTATTAGCCTAAACCCCTCCCCTTCCTTCTCCTTCTTCTTCTTGTTTCCGAACCAACAGACCCAACTACTCGACCGCACCTCGTCGCCCAAGCCTCTTCGCCGCCACCCTGTCGACCTCCACCGCCCCAGCACCCTCGTGACCCTGATCCTCCTTCACTTGAGCCCAACTACAGCGTCGATAGCCTCGCCTCCACCTCACGACTGCCCCCATCCCCGCAACCATCTCTTCATCCTCCGAGCCCACCATTGCCGCCGCTCCTCCTCGCCATCGTCTTCCTCCACCATTTTTGAGCCCCGCGTTGCCTCCCCTCTTCTTCCGCCCTCGAGCACCTCAGACTGTCGCACCACCGCTCAAGCCACCTGCCTCGCGACCCCCCTGCATCCCTCTCGCTCCCGACGCCTCAGCCGTCAAGCCACCCTCTCAGCCCTCCTACCAACCACCACCATACCTGCCATTGTAGAACCCCGTATTTTCAAATATTATTTTAAAAGATTTGAAAATGAATTTAAATGATTTTCTGGGGATTTAATGAATATTTTCTAAAAGATTTATCTTTTTACACGTGCAGAACACGTGCAAATATATTCTTGAGAAGTTTGAAAGTCAAGTTTTCGTCATGAAAAATCATTACTTAATATTTGGAATTTATTTGGTATTTTTTCAGATTTTTCTGAAAGTAATTGGACCTATTTGCAATTTTTGAGAAAAGAAGGACCTTTTTGCAAATTTGTCGTTTTCAGGGGTTAAAATGCAAAATGTGCATTCTAGACGTTTTGAACAGTATTGGTTGAGATTTAGAATTTTATTTTACTTTTAAATCCTAATTTAAATGAATTTTATTGAATTTCCAAGAATAGAACTATATATGTGAAGTTATAATTTGGGGAGGACTATTTTGCAAATGCATTTCTAAACCCTAAAAACAGTATTCCCGGCCTATATAAAGAGAGTTACAGCCGTCATTCGCTGCATAACTCAAATTTCATTATTTTATATTTTGGTGAATGAAGAGGAGGATTTTTGGATCTCGCAAGAAGAAGGCTTTTCGTTGGACCTTTGCAATTCTAAAGGTGAGTGATATTGTTTTGTTTGTTTTGTTTTGTTTTGTGATATGAACTTGGTTTTTGTTGATTGATTTATGTCAATGATTGTGTGTTGTTTTGTTTCGACATCTTTGTTTATTTAGTGTATCTTGTATGTGAAAGATGCAATAGTTGTTATTTATATTATGCATGTGAAATCTAGGAATGTTTAGTAGATCTTGGTTGACAAATTCTTCATTGCTTGAAAACATGTTAGGATTTGAGTATGGTTATAAGGAATTGGATGGTTGAATATCTGGATCTTGTGGTTACAAATCAGATCTAGGTTAAGAGTTGTGGAAGAAATTTAGTATTAAGAAACCCTAATGAAAGAATTTGGAATCTAGAACATGACATCTGAGTTTTGAGATGTTGGGTGATTAAGCACCGTATCCAATCTGAGATACCTTGAGATTTGTCATTTGTACCTGAATACGAATTAATTTCATAAGCAATGAATCCTTAGAAAACTTTAATTTTGATTATTGTATTCAGACTTAAATCATGAAAATTGTAGGCCGACAGTCGACTGGTCTACTATTCAGTGGACTGGTAAGACCCTACTGCTGTATCCTTAGCCTATGAAAATTCGTTCTGGGCAGTCGACTGAGACCTCTATTCAGTCGACTGGTGTATTGAAAATTTAGTTTTGTAAAGTATCGCAGTTTCTTGTCTGGACAGTCGACCGATGACTTCTTTGAGTCGACTGTTAGTACTCAGAATATTTCTTGAGAATTATTGGAAATTGTCTCGGGTAAGTCGACTGATGGTTTCTTAAGTCGACTTATAGTACTTGTTATAATCTTGGATATTGGTTCTCGGGGCAGTCGACTTACTACAGTATAAGTCGACTGTTGGTGATGAGTTTTGATAATCTTGAATGTCCTTTCAAGTCTTTAGCGTTTGTAGATGGATATAATCTGCGGTATTGGGAGTCATTGAGCTCAGGGGTTGGGTATACTCTGCGGTGTTGGGAGTCACTGTTAGTGATTGATAACCAGGGTATCCAATCTGCAGTGTTGTGAGTGACTGATAACCGGGTATCCGATCTATGATTTTGTTAGTCTTTGTAGATGGATATATTCTGCGGTGTTGGGAGTCATTGAGCTCTGGGGTTGGGTATACTCTGCGGTGTTGGGAGTCACTGTTAGTGATTGATAACCGGGTATCCAATCTGCAGTATTGTGAGTGACTGATAACCAGGGTATCCAATCTATGGTATTGTTAGTATTTGTAGTTGGGTATATTCTGCGGTGTTGGGAGTCACTGTTAGTGATTGATCACCGGGTATCCAATCTGTGGTATTGAGAATGACCGATAATCAGGTATTTGGCAGTGAACAGTCGACTGGTCAATTACTCAGTCGACTGTACAGTACAGTTGAGCTGTACTTGTTTGAGAAGGATAATTCTGTCACTTAGTTAGGCTATACCCGATGTTTTCATGTTTCCTGTCATTTCTTACTTCACAATACAAGTTTAGTATATGTTTCCCTCGTTCAGTACATGTTGTTTAAGAAACCATGCTTATTATTTAACTATGTTGTTTGTTTGTTTATATGACTCACACCATTTATGGCTGACCCCGTTAGTTTGGGGGTTAGGGATCATCTCTAGCCTCATGTGTTGCAGGTTGCTGCTTAGAGTTTGGGGGTTGTACGCTTGAGTTAGCTTTGGAGATTATAAGTAATGTAATAGAGCCTTGTGTAATTTTGTAAAGGGAAGTTTTGTAAAAAGAATGTTTTAATTCAAGGTGTTTGTATTTCCGTTGCATTTGAAAAAGATTATTGTAATAAAAGTTTGGAATGAAATTATTTGTGTTTTGAGCTATGTGTACTATTACATTGAAGTGGATTCTGGGATTGTGCCACGTATTTTCTAAGTTATTATATTAGAAATTCGGGGCACCACAGCCATTGCTATCGATTTCCACTGCCCTAGCACCCACCATCCTCGACCTCCTCCTCGACTACACCCCTTGACGCTCCCTACAGCCCTGCGCAGTCGCTGCATCGCATCCTCCCACCGTGACAACCTCCAACCATTGTTGCCATCATCACCTGCACCTCAACGATCAACCCCACGCCACTGCAGTCAACCCGAGCTTCCCCTTCCCAAGCTCCACCTTCTGATCATCTCCACCACCGCAACTGAGCCCTCGCTTCCTTTTCCTAACCTGTAGCGACACCCAATGACCCCGACATCTACTACCTTTGTAGCGCCCCGATTTCCATATACATGAGAAACCGTGACACATGCCAAGATCTTTCCTTCAATTAGTCACGATACACAAAAATGCTGGAAATTTAAAGCTTTTTATTCAACACAGAGTTACCACGCAGTAATTACAAATATCAGTTTGTGATACCAACTGTGGCGCCTGCCCTTTTTCTTTTTTTGACTCCAAACTCAATTCTTCTAATTTCTATATCACTTTAAACATAAACTAAAATAGTTATGTTTCAAAGAAAATTTGGGCACAGTCTCCCTTGTATTTTTTGCCCAAAACACAGAAAAGCTTACGGAATTTTGCTCTAAATTCCGTAGCTTACATCACAGGCAATAATAATACGGGCTCCTCAGGCCAAAATGAGCATCATCACACAGGCAATATATATATATGCTCTGGGGGCCAAACTCACAACGGTATAACAATTATCAAATAAAAACCATAAATCCTTTTGAAAACGTAGTAAGTTTTTAGAAAATAAGTCGTAAAAGCTTACCACAGCGCCCGGCACTCCACGCGAAATGGTTACGGGTCAAAACCATATCCTGCCGCCTCACGCTATACTTTTCATCATCATCCACATACTCATACATCAAAAATACAATTTAAAGCATAAATCTTTACTATTTACAATTAAATCATAACAACAATTTATAACTAGAGCTCCACTCCACGGAAACCTGCACCTACACCTCACCTCTGCACTGCTGAAGACCTGTAACAGTAGGGACCTAGGGTAGTCCATGGACTCCCTAACCCCCAAATACTAAGGGGTTAGCCATTTCTGGTGTGAGTATAATTTATTAAAATAAGCAAATAAATTAAACTTTACAAGTAAAAACATAACGAACTCATAATATCAAGATCAACAAATCTTACTTGACATCTGAACATGTAACCTCATAAATGGGAATTCACATCCAATACTCTCTGAGTCATCACCTGTCTGTATATCCATACCCACTCATAATCATACTTATCTTAGTAATCATTTGAATAACCCCTCTCATAATACAATATTGATCCTATTGCCTTATATCACATATCACATCATAGGCATATGAATTCATTTGCATACTACCACATTCATTCATGTCCAATCTAACGTCTCATTGCACATTACCATTTATATGCAGTCCATCACAATAGACTCCGCATCGCCAACATGGTTTGGCAATAACATATCACACTCGCAATTCAACTTGAATGGAAAAGACACGTGTACATATACTTGATGTGCCAGTATATGTTATGACTTAACTCTAATGCAAGATTACCAATACAATGATGCTCTTTACTCTAATGCAAGATTACGAATACAATGATGCTCTTATTCTAATGCCAGCAAGTCTCCGAAAGCAATATGCAGCCCATACTACATGCGACTCCATCTCAAGCCGTTTCTCCATATATAGGGATTGAACCCGCATTATGAACTTCTAATTGTACACAACCTGTTCCCGAAACCTACACGTGACTCGCGAGGCTGCAGATGTGGTCATGTGCCACTGTTGCATTTCGCCAGTGGTGTCTATGTTCGCCACCGCAGCCCAGCTAACCGGACCTCACTCAAAATAGACGAACCCAATGTATCGGGCGTCATTCCAAAATCAAACTATAGGGTTTCACAAGCGCAGGGTAGCACGAAGCCTACCCTGTGGCACCCTCTGGGGTATCGCAAGCGCAGGACTGCCCAAATGCATCCTGTGGCACCCCTAGCCACGGTACTTCAGAAATTAACAGTGCGAGATACGCAACCCGTGTCCTCAACCTGTGAGACGGCACCGTACGTATCCCTTTGACGGGAAGGTACAACCCAATAACACCACCTAAGATCGGCCCTAAAGAAAGGTTTGGTTGTACGGTGCACCCTACTACCAACTCCCCTTCTTTCGGGCAAAAGGTTAAGTAATGATTTTATCAGTCACTATCCTATGCAATCTTGCATAGTTTCCAATCATGGTCCAACTCGTGGTCCCTCGATCCAAGACTCTGATAATAATATCTCTCTCACTCATCCCTACCCCTAACTCGGATTCTACCAACACTCTCGGCCCACGGTCAACCTACATTGGTTAAGATCCATCGACGCCCGAGGTGAGATCTATCCATTTCACTCTAAGGGGGTAGGATGTGGTCTTGATGGTCGATGACCCTTAGGGTAATTATATCACCCTAGATGAGCACAACAACTGCGTATTAGCTAAGAAGCTACATACGAGTAACCAAAAACACATACGAGCTAAACAGCTACGTATAGGACCAACAGCTATATACGGGCCAGTCGAGCCGCGCATGAGACAACAACATACATACGAGCCAAATAAGCCCCGTATGAGACCAACAGCTACATACGGGCCAGTCGAGCCGCGTATGAGACAACAACATACATACGAGCCAAATAAGCCCCATATGAGACCAACAGCTACATACGGGCCAGTCGAGCCGCATATGAGACAACGACATACATACGAGCCAAATAAGCTGCGTATGAGACCCACAGCTGCATACGGGCCAGTCGAGCCACGTATGAGCAAATCCACATACAAACAACCATACAGGTAATCTCACCTAGAAGCAACCAACTGTGCTTACTAGCAAACTTGATCTTCTATAATTAGAAGTAACCGAAGAATCTACTATAATCAGCTTAGCATGGGTTTCTTCTACAATCAACCCATCATGGCATACCTACTATAATCAACTCAACATGAGTTTCTTTCTAAAATTGACTCGAACATGATAGGTTTTACTGGAACGTCACATAGGCATGAATGGGTTCTTCACACAACTCAAGCATGGTGTTCTACTACAACTGGACCATGGGTTTCTTTCTATAACAATTCAAGCATGGATTCTTACTATACCACAAGGGTGGGTTCTTTCTCTACAACAATCTAAATCCATAGGGTGGGTTCTTTTACTCGCTACTACTAACAACTCAAATGGGTTCTCTTTGGCATACACAAATAGTATAGCCCTAGGAATGGGTTCTTCCTCAACCTCTAACAATTCATACCCAAAAGATGGGTTCTTCTAACATCCACAATTTACTAAATCCTCAAATGGGTTCTTTTCTTCACCTACACAAGCAGTATCCTAAGGATGGTTCTTTCTACACATACATAAGTAGATAAGGAAAGCAAGCAACTAACTTAGAAGTAGAGAATCCTCTCATACATAACGAATCCATTATATAGGTTTTATATACTCAAGGATAGTAAATTTCCCCATACGCCTCATCCATAAATCATGTCACCTCTTCAGTTCATCCAACTTCTTTAAAATGTCAATTACGTATATAGAACCATATACACCATATCTTGATATCCTCATATGATTGTAACTCATCCCCATATACACATATATGTTATTCAATCCTCCCTTAAACATCACTTCATAAATAAATCATACTCACCATATTCTTACAATCACAAGATACGTAATAAATCGATACTCACATAATTCTTAACATACAAAAACACGTAATAAATTAACACTCACTATTTTCATCAACCCACAAAAATATATATAATTAAACTAACTCACATATATCTTTAAACCATGAAAATATATAAATAATATAACTCACTATATTTTTTATAATCACAAAATACATATAATAAATCATACTCACATATATCTTTAAACCACGAAAATATATAAATAATATAACTCACATAATTTTTTTAACACACAAAAACACACAATAAATTAACTCACATACTTTGCGAAGATCCAAGCGCCGTGCCACCTCGCGTCCAAGGTCGTGAATATATCCTATCACCAAATTTCAAGCAATTAAAACTCAAATAATTCAACTAATCACAAGAGTAAATAATCGCTATCCCAAATATCCCACAAGCGCTTATTGAATGCTTGTGATATACACGTGCGATGCACGTGATGATCTAATGCCTATGGTATTTTTATCCCCAAATAATTACCAAATCGCCTCTAAAATATTCTAGTAGCTCAACTATGATTTCTACTACTATCCGAGAATTAATCCATATTCATATAATTCTCTTTTACAAACTCAAATCCTTAATTTACTAACAACTCACAATCTCTCTAATAACCTACTAATTTCTCCCATCTACAATTTCCAACATCTCAAAATCTCTCTACCCTAACATTCCTACTCAATAAAAATTAACCCAACTAAATTCTATACAATAAAATAGTTAGGGTTTTACCTTTTCGAATCCAATCGAAAATCCAACGCTACCACCATGTAGAGAATCCCTCACTTAGTCTTCCCCTCACTTTAATTTGGATTTGACGAAGGATCGGAGGGGATTCAAGCGAGGTAGGCATCAATCGAATGGGTTCTTTTGGGTTTGTTTTGATCGGGATGAAGAAGAAGAACGAAGGAGGAAGAGGGAAATGGGTCGGGGTTTCTTCGATTGCTGGCGTGGACGAACGGGAGGAAGGGAGGAAGGGGGGTCGGGGTTCTTCTTTGGGTTCAGTATCGAACCAGGAAGGAGAAGGGAACGGGAGTGGGGGTCGGGGTTTCTCGTCGGCTGGGTGTGAACGGAGAGAAGGAGAAGGGAATGGAGAAGGAGGCCGGGTTGTGTGGGGTTCTTTTGGGTTCGGTTTGGGAACGAACGGGAATGGAGAAGGAGAAGGGAAGAAGAAGGAGAAAGGAAGGAGAGAGAGAAAAGGGGTTTTTTGTAAAAAGGGGAAATAAACAATAATAGATGATAAATATCTAAGGGAATGTTTCATATAAGCCCTCTAACTTCAATACATTTCAAATAAAGCCCAACTCTCTATTCTAATAATTCCAAACAATACAAAATACATTAAAAATACTTTGTAGATAATCCGTATAAAATAATTTAATCTTGAAAATAATAATAATATAAAATAGACAATATATCTTATATTTCTCAATTAAGATAATTTTTATCAGAAAATCCATGATCGCGCGAAATTCTCAATCGTGCACACATTTCGATGCAAAATAGCCATATGCTATTTTTCGGGTCGTTACAACCTTCTACCACAGCAACGCCTTGACTGCATCCGACGCCGCTGCCCCGCAGTTGCTGTCGCTTCTTATTGCTGTTGCATTGCTCAGTTGTCACGCTGTTGTTGCTGTTATACTTGTTGTTGCTGTGATTGCTGTTGTCGTTGCTATCTTGTTGTCGCTGCCTCTTGTGCTGTCCCTGCTACCTGCCATTCCATGGTGTGCACGTGATCTCGCTGATCGCCGTAACTACATGTGTTGCCGTCGTGTGTCACCGTCGGGACACTCGTCCCGTTTATTCTCTTATTATCAGAATCGTCGCGTGAAAGGTAAGTTTCCTCTTGAACTAGTTTTCTTTATTCTTATTCAAGGAGTTATGTTGATCCCCGCAAGTAGTTCCACTTGATTACATATATTGATTATTTGATACCTTTCAAGAGAATACTACGGATTCATCGGTAAAACCAAGTAGTAGTTCTCTTCTCGTGTCATCCCCTTGATTCAAACCCAGGCCTTCTTTCATATCGTCATATGCATACACCATACATAGATTAGAAACATACATGTGAAGAATGATGATTGAATGCTTGTTTCATTTAGATGTGATATTCATGCTATGATGTCTTGTTAATAGTAGTATTCCACCACAATGAATGAGATTAATTCCCTATTAATTTTTGCCTTAAAGATATATGCCTGTGTACAATGTTGTCGCTAATTAATGATTAATCAACTCGCTGGCCTACTAGTTACTCCATGTTGTTTTGAGATTTTGACCCGGTTACTGTTAGAATTAGATTAAACCTTGTAAATGAAAGTCATAGTCCCTCGAATCTAGTTTCTAGAACATTTGACGGATCTGGATTCCAAGTTGTAGAAAATAAGTTATCACATTTTTTGTACTACTGGGTTTTAAATTTCAAATTGTTATTCATGAGCACGTCAACACTTTTTCACTAGTAGAAACACCATGTTAATAGCCAATTTAAACTTGAAATTTACTTGAAAGTCACTAGAGAAGATTGAGAGTCTTAAAATAAATTTTATGAAATTTTTAGATAGATTTCCAGACCCATTACATATATGCTAACTTGACACTAGACTTCTGTAGAACACTAGACCAGTAAAAAACCCAAACTTTCGACCTAGCTGCGACTAGAATCTTTTAGAAATTGTTGAACAAAGGTGGTAACCCTTTGTGTTAGGAATTCAAACCATTTGACGGATTCTCAATCAAACTTGTAGAATACAAAACATTCAAGTTTTTCTACTATACTGTCGAAACTCCAGATTTGTTGTTTATAATTACATCACCATGTTAAATTAATTAGAACAGTATGGTAACTTAAGAAATCAGACCTGATAATTTTAAGAATGTTAATTAACAATGTCAGAAACTTAATTACAATTTTTATGAGAGTTTTAGTTAAGTTCTTAGTGGAATTACACGTATAATAAGATGATGCTGAGTTGCTGCCTGCACAGCAAACTCATAAAGAACTAGCTGGTATACCCTGTTTCTGTAGTCGAAATGTATCGTGTGAATATGCTACGAAAATGACAAAGAGTATAATTTCTAGAACCTCTGAAGGAACCTGATTCGCTCCCCTATAACAGTGGGAAAGTCAACTTTTGTACAGCAACGTCTTGCTATCCAGAAATCACGTTCTTCATGTTGATTGTAAATTGTTTAAACCTTGCATTGCACTGCATATCGTCATTGCACAATCCTTGATACATTGTTCATATCATTTCTTGACACTATTCCATTGATTGCACATTCATATTTTATGTTAATAAATTAATAATAAGTCGGGGTATAAGGGTCAACTTGGTAGTGAACAATCAGTGACTATACTCAGATAAGAGGCTTGTGTTTCCCTATCTTGTTATTTTGTTATCTTGTTATCTTGTGGATAAAGGCTTGTTATGGATTGTGGATTCTTGTTATTGTTATCGTGCCGAGTACATGATCTGTAGAGTTCACCACTATAGTCAAAACGTTCACTGCTTGTATGCACCGAACCTGTGGTATGGGACACAGTACTATGTGCATTAGATAGGATAATAAAATATGATAGACCTAGGATTGACACTGCATTGATCTTGATTATTGTTACCAACTTGAAATCTTGTTTTATTGTATTGTTACTCGTTAAATTGTTGAATATAGACCTTGACTCGTTATTGATAATTTCATTGTCACTTGATATAGTACTTGTTCCTCGTTCATTGGTATTTACATGTCCTGTTTATTATTCCTTGCTTGTACTACTTGCTGTTTGTGACTTACTCTAACGGACATTTCCCCCTCTCTAAACTATGAGCTTGCAGGTACACAGGAGAATTGCCCGAAGGACTTGGTGGGCAGACTTTCTAGGGATTGGAGCCGAATTGTTGGCCATAATAATTGTCTTGTCCTTGTCATTTGAATTCCAGTACTATTGTTATTAACATATTTTGTATTTTTGGCTTTGTTAACCTGAAGTTTGGTTTTTTCCAGTTGTTAGTTATTGTTGAGACATTTCATGTAATATCTAAGTTATGTGATTTCGTTTTAATATGCGTGGATGAATTTGTTTTGCATATTGTTGAGTTAAATATTAAAGCTTATGAATGATGCAAATCATTTGCTGGTTCTTCGTTACATATTCGTATTCCTGTATTTGGGAAGTGGGGCGTGACAATCAGCACAGTGCAGACAACACGGTTCTGACCCCAAAAACTGAGCCCCCATCTACCCCTAGGTCTAGGGTTTAACCCTGAAACCTTAACCCTAGTGCTTCACTCATTCGTGCATATTTTTCAATGGTTTTTATCACATAATTGGTGTATAAGATTTCTCATATTCAACTCATCAAGAATTTACAACAAAACAGTAAATAACTCATAAAAAATTTATCTTTTAATTACTCAAATCATGTTTCTTGAATCATACAATAAGATTTATACAACTACAATAACATATAGGTTCATTAAATCTATTTTCATAAATAAAACTTGATCTTTCATGCATAGAAAACTTCATTACTCAAGAACAATTTATTTTAGATCAACATACATTCAAGATTCAATCTTTATATCATATAATCAATAATCTCATATCAAATATACATCTCTACAAGTTCTCATAACAAATACCACGATCATGCTAACATACAACTATGGATCACTAAAATTTTATCCCTAGCATGGTACTACACATTCATGAGATAAAAATATGACAAGAGAGATAGAGTGTTACCCACCTCTTGTAGATTTCGAATAAACTCCAAAAGCCTTCTCCTCCTTATACAAAAGATCTCCTCAAGCTCCAAAATCAACAAAAATGGCCAAAAACAAAAGAGAGGCCGAAATCTATTGTTTATGCCTTCTTTTTTATGACCGGGTTCAGAATTTTAAGGTTTTTGACAAAGATTTGCACTTATGTCCCCCCACAATCTCAAAATTGCATAATTAGTTATTTACTTAATCTTTCCAAATCAATTCCCATCAAATATGGATAAAACCTACCCATAAATCTGTCTACCAAAAACCGGCCCCCACATGTAGCCAACAAAATTTTGAATTTAAATATTCGCTCCATACAACTTTTTACACAAAAGTCTTCTTCTTTCGAATTATTTATAAAATTAGTTTCTCTTATTCAGAAAAATCAAAAAATTAAAATTATATTCAATTATAAATAAGAGAACTAATTTAGCAAGTCAAAATTTTAAAAGTTGCATTTCAAAAATATTTGCACATGTTTTGCACATGCAAAACGATAATTTCACAAAAATTAAAATAATTAGATAAATTAATTTAAAAATTATTTATTAATTCAAAATATTTGATTTAAAGTTTTTGCGTAGTTACAAGGCATCTTGCGCAAACCATCACCAAGGCAACTAGCCTCAATGTTTCTCTTGGTCAACACCTTTCTCAGATAGCCAAGCTCTACTTCCCCTTGCATAGCTTCTCCCGTAAGCGAGGAATCCTCAACTCCGCCACACGCAGCCTGGCACGAAGACGGGTAATCTTCTGTAAGCAAGTAAGCCTCAGTGTTCCTCTTGGTCAACACCTTTTGCAAAAGGGTTCACCCCCCGCCATACACAACAATCTACTAATAGGATAGAGCAGGGGGTCACTACAATGATAGCAATCAAAGCTACGAGAATAAGAAGACTCACGATACCAAACCAACACACTACAAGGCATGTCTATCAAAAAGGAATACAAGAGTTGAAAACCAAAAAACTTTTTCATTTAATCCAAAGCAAATGTACATCAAGCGGTAGTCGGTCCGCAATTACGCAATTATCTGCCAAGCAACAAACAATGGCTTCACAACTCAACAACTAGAGGCAATGAGTTTGGTTCTCAGCCCTTCTTCAAAGTTGCACCAACAACTCATCGACTCTAGGCAATGAGTTAGGTGCTCAACTTGTTACTTGAGCTCTCCTAATAACTCATTGCTTCGTATATTGAGTCTGGTGCTTCCTATACTCGCTTACTAAATAACTCTTCCCTAGAACCTGACAATACTCTTCATCCACAGCAAGTTTGGAGCTCTCCTTATCCTTAAAGCTACTCCCTAAACTTGCCTCCCGAATAGCTCTACCCTAGAACCTGTTGGATACCCTTCCTCTCGCTTGCCTCCCAAGTGCAATACTTCTTCCGCATGTGAGTTCGGAGCTTAACTCATCCCTAAAGCTTGTCCTTAAACTCGACACACTTGTGTTTCAGAATATTTTGTAGGTCAATCGAAGCGATCACAACGGTTCAGGTCAAATATAAGCGTTCATACGAGTAAGATTCTAGAATCAAGATCAGTTCACATTGATCAACATCGGTGAAAAGTAAAAGTTCAGATATTTTATTGTTGCCATAAAGGAATTCACACTATATGTTTGCTTCCACACAGAAAATAGCAGCTACAATGCCTGAGACCATTGTATCTGACAGGGATCTCATCTTCATCAGCTTTTTTTGGAGGGAATTCTTCAAGCTTCAGTGCACCATGTTGAATTCCTCCACAGCATATCACCTTCAGAATGATGTGGAAACAAAGATAGTAAACAAAGCTGCGGAGATGTACTCGGGATGCATGTGTGGCCAAAACCAAGTGAGTGGGCTACATGGGTGTGTTGGGCAGAGTATCCGTATAATACTAGCTGGCATGCATGTATCTACTAATATCACACCCTTTGAAACCCTGTATGGTAGACCCCCTCCAACTCCAAGGTTTTATGTACAAGGCACTACTCAGTTGCCAGGTGTAGAGGATGAGCTGTTGTTCAGAGATGTTGTGTTGAAGCTATTAAAAGACAACATAGCTGTTGCACAAGATAGGATGAAATTGCAGGCAGACAGGAAGATAAAGGTCAGGAACTTAGAAGTGAAAATTTTGCCATACTACCCCACTTTTTGAAAATATTTGGTGCCTTGCCCCACTTCCGAAAATAATTAGCAATATGCCCCTGTTTAGGACACGTTAGCAAGAAACATTATTGGGAAAAACGGCATAGGTTATTTCGATGCTGTTCTTCCCAATAACGGCATCTGTTTGGAAAAAAAGTTTCATGCCGTTATTCCAAATAACGGCATCAGTTACTTTTTGTCCAAAGATCTAACAGTCTCAATTTTGAGCTGAGAGAGAAATGTAAAAGTAAAATAACCTATGTCATTCTTTAAGAGAACGGAATGATTTATACTGATGCCGTTATTTTGAATAATGGCATCAGTTATTTTCTTTTTGCACAGTTACCTATACTCATATTCTCCCAAACCTTTCTCCTACCCCTTGTCATTCTTTTTTTCTCTCTCTCTCTCTTCACTCCCGTAACCCACAAACCCTAGATCCCTAAATCAAAAAATTCCAACCATTGGAGTGCTCTAAAATTTCATATATCCTACCTTCTTACTCCCACTCTCATTTCATTCTTCATTCACAATGATTTTTAAAGCTAGCAGCGGTATGGTCTAATTTGAAGGTATTATTATCTTAACCATATGTTTGATATGTATTCCCATGTTATGCTTATTATGAGTAGTGAATGACTTGAACATGTTTGAATTTTTATGGTTAGGTATGGAATTTTATATCCCTATTTGGTTATATTTTGGAGGTGAAGTAATTAAAGATCCTAAGATTGGATATTCTTATAGTGATATTGAACCGGTAATTATTTGGGCACCCCACAACTTTATGTACTCAGAATTAATAGATAAGATATATGAAGTCACCAATTGGGATAGAAGTAAAATGAGTGTGAAAATCAGAGCCCGTTATGCTACCGGTAAAGGGGATGTGCCATATTTCATGTTGGTACCCGTAGACAATGACAATTCTTTGAGGTCCATAATGTGTAGAATACTTGATCCAAATTATAGTTGGAACGCAGTTGAGTTATATATCGACCAAATGAGTCTTCCAAATACTAGACGGGTTGTTATTGAAAGTCCAAGGCTCGCACGGACATTGAAACCATCTGCCGAGTCACATGCTAGAATTTCAAATACAGAAGAAGATAATAGCATAACTCCAACGGAACCTGTTTCCTCCGAATACGAGCAGGTACATTTGTCGATATTATCACAAAATATTCTGGTAGCCAGCATGGCAATGGAAGACTTTGACAACGCCGTTGTAAATAATGATTTGGTCGAAGAGGAAGAAGATGAGGAACGCGGTCTTGAAGAGGATGAGGAGGAGGTTGTCATTGAAGTTCCGGTTGTTGATGTCAATGTTGATGTACCGATTAACAATGCCCGCGTGTTGTCAAGTCAGGACACAAGTGCAGCTATGCATGGATCTCAATCCAATGAATGGATGTCTCGTACCACCATACATGAACATGGACAGTCTTCCGTTGGCTCTTCCAATTTTGATGAACTCTTCATAGGTCAAAGATTTCCAACCAAAGATGCTCTACAATATCAAGTGAAGATGTACGCCGTGAAGAACCACAGAGAATTCGTGACGATAAAATTAGATCGTGGTCTATACTATGTGAAATGTAAATACGCACTCATCAACCATTTAGTCGAGGACATTACAGAAAATTCGTCACTTCAAAATGTAGTTGGTTGTCCATGGCAGTTGCATGCCATTGTTCCAAAAGGCCGTAATTATTTCGTGGTAAAGAAGCTTGAAGGTGCACACACATGTGTGAATCCTACATTGACTCAGGATCACAGCAAAATTGATTCTACGATTGTATCGACGGTCATATTGGATGTTGTGAAGGAACAACTCGCAATAACACCAAGAGCCATAATTGGAATAGTGAAGGGTAGGTTCCATTACACAATTTCATACTGGAAAGCTTGAAAGGCTAAACATAAGGTAATTGAGCGACTATATGGTTCTTTTGAAAAGCTTACACTAAATTACCATATCTACTCAATGCAATTCAAGCTTCAAATCCTGGTACGGCTGTACATTGGGCGAAGATTGCGTCCTGTCCGGGCAAAGAAACTTTTAAGGGTGTTTTTTGGGCATTTGGTCCTTCCATCGAAAGATTTAAGACATGTAGACCAGTTATAAGTGTAGACGGCACTCATTTGTACGAAAAATATAAAGGCTGTTTGTTGATTACTGTTTCACCAGACGCAAACGGTAGGTTGTTTCCATTTGCATTTGCACTAGTTGACGGTGAAAGCATAGAGACATGGACATGGTTCATGAACTGTATTTGGTACATCGTCACAGATCATGCATGTCTGTGTGTCATTTCTGATCGGCATGCCGGTATTTTATCAGCAATGCAAAATGAGTTCGGTACACGGAAGGAACCATTTGCATATCATCGATTCTGTATGCGGCATTTTGCTAGCAATTTCCATAAAAAATTTGGTTGCAAATTTTTTATGAGTAAGTTAAAGGTGATCGCGTGTCAAAATCAGTGGAAGAAGTTTGAGAAAAAGATGGCACAACTTGAAGCGAGCAATGCTGATGGGGCTAATTGGTTAAAGGAGAAAGCAATTGAGAAGTGGGCACTTACTGCCGATGAAGGTCGTAGATATGGTATAATGACAACAAATCTATTGGAAGTTTTCAATTCGGTTCTAAAAGGTGTTCGTATCTTGCCTGTCACCGCAATTGTAGAACATATATTTTTCCGTCTGAACATGTATTTCACTGATCGCCGTGAAGCCGCACAGACGCTTATCAGTGAAGGTAAATTATGGGCACCACGCATTCAGGATCTTCTTGATGTACGCCGTGAAAAATTCAATTTACATGAGGCAATAATGTTTAATAATCGGTCAGGTGTTTTTGGGGTGAAAACGGGCATTAGAATGGATAGTGGATATCAAAAGGGTGGATATTGGCACACGGTAGACCTTGAGAGCCGAACTTGTACTTGTGGTAAATTCAAACTATATCACATTTCATGCTCTCATGTGTTAGCGACATGTGCTTCCCGTGCGCTTGATTATCAACCATACATCGATGCCTTTTACTCTACCGATTCGTTAGCAAAAACGTGGGCACCAACTTTCAATCCTATACCAGACGAATCTTATTGGCCGACACAAAGTGGATCGGTGCTCATAGCTGATCCAAGTCTTCGTCGGGTAAAAGGGCGACCAAAGAGTACTCGCATCCGGAATGACATGGATGCTCGAGAAGGTGGGAGCACTGGGAAAGTTTGTTTGAAATGCAGAGTGAGTGGACACAATAGACGGAGTTGTAAGAATGTACAGAGTGTGGGGACTTCACTGTCTATCGGCACTTGAACTTGTATCCGGTTATTGTATTAATGTTGTAAAATCTATCGTTAAGTTAGTATGAATTAGAGAGCTTTTGTTTAATTCTGGGTAAGTTAAGTTTAAATAGTTAAGCATGAGATTTGTGGAATGAATGGTTGTTGAATTTGAGTAAATTTGATTTTAGTAATTTATCTCCACAAAACATGCACAAAAAACATGCACTACTATTCATATAACAGATGTCGTTCTTCTGAATAACGGCATATTCAGAAGATGCTGTTATTCAGAGGAACGACTGTGAAGACAGAAAGAATGGCAGAAGTCCCAAAAATTCTGATTTTTGACACCTAAGAGATACCGTTATTCAAGATAACGGCATCCGTAACTGATGCCATTATTTTGGAGAACGATTGTGAAGATAGAAAGTTTGGCAGCTTTCCTACTTTTTCGAATTTTGCCTTTTAACTGATGCCGTTATCTTCAAGAGCGTTACAGGATTCAGATGTCGTTATTTGCAATAACGACATGTTATTGTTGTTTTTCAATTAAAACATGCACAGACATGCACATGCCTTATACTCCACTTCAATACATGAACAGACCACATTTCGTCAACATTTTTCCCACATTTCAACACATCAATTCATCACTTCGCTCCAAGTTTTTTCAACTCATGAACACATGAACTGATCAATCAATCAATTATTTCCATACACTTTAATTGAACAAAAAAAATTACTTTAATTCACTTCAACACATCAAATTCAAGTACAGACTTGATTTTCGATTTTCTCATACACTTCAAATTCAAGCACAGAATTCATAACACCCAAACACTCATCAAGTTATTTAAATTTTCTTAAAAAGATATATTTACAAAACATCTAACTAGTAGTCATCAACATAATAGTACAACAACCTACGCATAAAGTTGATTCATGAAAAAAAAACTAACTAGGCATATATTGTTGTGGTTTTCTCCTCTTTCGAACCGAGACTTTCCTCCTACGATCCCCAATCTCTTGTATCACAAGAGCACTTGGACCAACATCTCCTTCTTGATCACCTCCAACTACTTCAATCTCAGGGTTTGCCAATTCACTGTGTGCAGGAGGAAAGCGAACACTCTTACCCCTTCTCGGAGGATGTAAAGGAGTTTGTGGTTGACTTCGAGGTGGGGCGGGGGGTTCTGCTTCAACTATTTGTTGGGGTGGAGGTGGTGCTCGGCTTACGTTTGTTCGGGCCGTTTGAGTTGGTATTTTGGTTGAGTCTAGAAGGGCATCGAAGCGTGAACCGTCACCAACTTCTTCAAGAGAAGTACAACATGGAAGTAGGAGTTCTCTTGCCAATTCCTTGCATGCCTTCGAAGCGTTGCTCTTCAAGACATGAGCACATTTCCTCGCAATATCCCATGTGTTGTCAATCTATATTACGATTAAAAAATATTAGTAGTAAACCAAACTTTTGTTAAACAAACATAAGCAAACTGATGTGAATAAAATTTATTAACACTAACATTACTTTACCATTAAACGATAGGAGTAAGCTTTTGGTTGATACATGGGTTGTTATATGGAATGTGCGGGTGGTGGTTCCACTTGGTGCGCGGGTATCAGTTGTTGGATACCTGTAGAGAGATCCGTTCTTGGCACTACATACAACCGTGTGATACGACAGTACCATGCTATGTACCCGGTTTGCAACGATCCGTCGTACGGCACAATCCCTTCTACAACCAAGTCATACTTCCTCTCATTCCAACATGCTACATGAGCACGGTGGTGATCGGCCCAATCCATATTCGGTAAACGACCTTGGCCGGTAATATTGAGAAGTTTATGATCGTACATTGAGTTTCCGGGGATGGGCTGCTGTGCATTGAAGTGGTAGAGGACGCGGCCGAGGTAATAGAACTCCACAATTGAGAAATTTACAGATGGAGCTAATGTCAACCATAGTTGATTATTGGCAGTGCAAATAGGGGGTAGACATTGTAGCCTATCGTCTGTATACGGTGTCCAGTGAACGTACTCTTCCCTCAGCTGATCGAGTTCATCCCTATAATATGTGAGCACACCGCGTGGGTTATCTCTCCACGTGAGCTTATCCGTCCAGTACACACCAAGAGGAGCTCTCAATACTGGATTTTCATGTTGCACACTCCAACTATTTGAAAGTACTGTTACCCGGGGCCGGCCGAGATGTATTCGTTCCCAACACCATATTTGCAATATCGACATCGGCCTGGTTATTTGGATCGACCTCATCGAACAATTGCACAGGGCACAGTAGAGGGAGGCCAGAGTTGCACTTCCCCAAATATATCGACCAGCTCTTTGTAGGTCGGCGATCAATGGAAGGTACATCAAATGCACTACATCACCAGAAGAATTAGGGAATAGAATACCTCCAATCATCGACAAAAGATAAGCCCGCATATAACATTGGAGTTGGTAGTCCATCGGTACGTCTGGTAGTTGATTATTAAACTCTGTATACAGCCAAGAACGTCGGACTGATTCCCCAACGAATACACCCTTATCATCTTCATCCACCTCGTGCCCAAGATAATCTCTTAACAATGCCACTTTATTGAACATCAAGTTGCCGGTGACGGCCACCCCAACGATTGGAAAACCCGATATGATGGCTATATCTTGAAGGATGACTGTCATCTCCCCAACTGGTAAGTGAAACGTGTGTCTCCAGCCTCCATCGCTCCACAAGAGCGGTAAGTAGTGCGTGGTTACATTTTACTTTGGCCAACTTCGACATTCCATAAAATCCGCTACTTACCAAATAATTTTGAATGCGAGGGTGCGTCGCCATGATGGTGTGCATTCAGAAACTCATTTTTTCGACATCTCCAGTCCAAACCACCTGCGACCTATGATCTTCTTGCTGATAAAGCATGGTAGGATCTACAGGACCCGAATATTTCCGTGGTCCATGCGAAGTACCAGATGAAGTACCCACATCATGAGAAGAAGATGGTTGTGTAGGATCCATTTGTCTGTCAATATTAAATATAACGTGTCAACTACAATATTAATAAACATTACGAGACTAGAGATACTAAAATTTGTACAAAACTTATTACTAAACATTAATAAACAATCACCACCACAACATCTCCACACACTACAAATAGATGATTCTAAGTTCGCATAGATAGCAATATAGGTCATCCACATCTCAATCTCCTATGAAAATCACTTCACAAATCTATTAGTTACGTGGTCTAATCTACATCAATTTTACTATACTACCAATATAGCTCTTACTAAGCAACAACAATTTCACAAACCTTAGATCAACAATTCAACATTTCATAAACCCTAGATCAACAACAATCCATAAGTACATTTCCACAATTACTACTTAAATAAAACAAATCTACAGCACTTGTACTATACTACCAATGTATACAGCTCTGATACATCAAAATCAACATTGTAAAAAAATTTAGGATTTTGAAAACTTACCACAAATTCGGATTGCGGATGATTTCGGAAAGAAATGAGAGAATCAAAACATTTGGTCTATGTTTAATTGTTGTTTAGCAACTTACAAATCACTCCAATAGTTGGGATTTTAGGAATTTTTGATTTAGGGAACTAGGGTTACGGGAGTGAAGAGAACGAGAAAATATCGAAAGACAAAGGGGGAAAGAGAAGGGTTTCTGAATATAGGTAACTGTGCAAAACAAAAATAACTGATGCCGTTATTTTGAATAACGGCATCAGTATAATCGTTGCAGTTCTCTCAGAGAACGACATAGGTTAATTTACTTTAACACTTCTCTCTCAGCTCACAATTGAGACTGTTAGATCTTTCGACTAAAAGCAACAGATGCCGTTATTTCAAATAACGGCATGAAACTTTTTTTTCAAACAGATGCCGTTATTGGGAAGAGCAGCATCGAAATAACCTATACCGTTTTTCTCAATAACGTTTCTTGCTGACGTGTTCTAAATAAGGGCATATCGCTAATTGTTTTCGGAAGTGGGGCAAGGCGCCAAATATTTTCAAAAAGTGGGGCAGTACGGCAAAATTTTCTTTAGAAGTTGGGGCTTTGGTACTATTAAAACTTCAACCATACAAATATACCACTCTCAAACAAGCAATTCCTCGAAAATTAGCTGCTAAGTTCTTTGGTCCATATACATTGCTTGAAAAGATTGGAAAGGTTGCATATATGCTGAATATTTCTGCTGCAGCCTCCATTCATCCAATTTTCCATGTTTCGAAGCTTAAGAAATGTTTGGGTGATCATTCATCCATTGTTTCTTCGGATCTACCTGATTGGTGGGATAGAACAAGTGATATTCTCAACCTGAAAAGGTCTTAGACAGAAGATTGCATCAAAAAGGAATGGCAGCTGGGGTGAAATTGCTGATTAAGTGGTTTTCTAAACCTGTTAGTGAAGTACTTGGAAAGATGCAGATGATTTGCGGCAGCAGCTCCCTAAGTTTGAACTTGGGCAAGTTCAGTGTAAGGGGGGGGGGGGGGGGTGGAGTTGTTAGGGGCCATATCTCCATTGATGAATAAATGAAGTTGATCAGATTCCATGGAGAGAATGAGAGGAAGTTGTTGGTTTGCTGTTGATTTGTATCTGATACTTGGTCTTTGTTGTATTAGTGTAACTGTTGTATTAGTGTAATTGGACATCATCTCCCGTTTGAGAGGTTTTTATTAATTAATTAAATTTTTTTTTTTAAAAGAACGTTCCTGATTGGTCGGAAAAAAAAAAAAAAAAAAAAAAAATTGTACTTTGGTCAAACGGGGAATGATTCCCCGTTTCTCAAAAAAGTCAAAAGGTCAAAGGGTTTATAGTAGTTAATTAGGTGGATTAGGTTTAATAATTAGGTTTAGTTATTATTATATTATTTAATTTAGTTAATTAATTAGGTTTAATAGTTAATAAGTAAATTTTTTTTAAAATTAATTTCTAAAAGTTGAGACGGTATATCATGTACCGTCTCACACCTCTTTTGAAAATTTTGACAATTTTTTAGCAAATGACCACTGCAGCATTCCACTCTATTTGCTATTACTGTAGATGCAAATTATAGCAAATGAGAAACAACCATTGTGGATGCTCTAAGAGGTTGTTATTGATTTTACGTGCAGATGATGTAATTCTTGAATCCTATAAAAGGGAATGAAAACTCAACTGTATTTCTCATTCAAGAATATAAATAAAATCCTAGTTGTCTTCAGCCCCCAAAACAGAGCTCTATCAAACCCTAATCTCCAATAATGGTGAGGAACAGACATTCCCAAACCCCAACCATTCTTTTCAGGAGATTAACGGTGGGGTTAGAGTAGAAAAAAGATATATGGGTTTGGGTAAAGGGTAAATAATTTTAATGGATTTGAGTCACCATAAGTATTGGGATAATAAATTTAATAGGTATGAGTTAAATATACAACACATAGATATCGATATTTAATTGAATTTCTATTTAAAAAAATACCGGTACCATGTACGTGCGTGCATAACCTACTCGGCATTTTGACGGATCGGACCAGGTTGGGCGAAGTTTGAAAATTTCTAAAAAATTGCCTACTCGTACCCGACCTGTTTGGTTACAACCTGTGGGTGCCTACGGGTTACGGATAGAGATTGCCATGCCTACTTACCACATAGCAGTGACACTTGGCTTGTTTAGAAAAGATTTGACAAACGAGCAAACACCAAATTTAAACTCATTTACGTTTTCGAACAAACTTTTGTCGCTAGCTCGCAAATCAATTGTCTGCTCTCTTTCACATGTAGTAGCCGGTCGTCTAGTTAATATTTAACTGGGAAGCATTTCACTAATAATTTTATAAAAATTCATAAATAGTTAAACTTACAATTTAGTGTGTCAGTTCCTCGAGATATTAATTTTTGCAATATAACCTATCTCCTTACACACAAAAAAAAAAAAGAAAAAAAAAAGAAAAAAAAAAGTCTAGAATCTATACGCAATACTAGAATCTATACGCAATACTTCTGCGCTAAATGATGTGACACTTGTGACCATACCATTGCTTCTTTTGATTTTCGATCATATCTTTTGTGTTTTCTTCAGACAAAATAAATTCTGTTTCACCACCCTAATTTAAACCCCCTATAAAATCTGTGAAAAAAGGGGAAATTGCAGTGCTGCCTTTTATGTTTGTACTCTCATATATGCGCAGGATGATAAAAAGAGAGAGATTCCACACAGCACAAGGTGGCATGAGAACAACAGTGAATACCACCATTCCTATTGGCAGCATGGAGAAACATTGAGCCACGTGTTACCCCCTCTCTCACAGGTTCACCCCGCCCTATGCCTCAATGTTTACAGTCCAAATTACGTAAAACACATTTGAAAAGTTATCTGTAAAAAAAGAAAATTAAACAAATTAATTACAAGCAGTTATTTGAGAAAGATCTAATGAATATGTAAGTTATTCGGATTTGAATCTTTTTTTAATCACTGGAGATGTCCAGTCTACCCATACATCAAATATCAAAATTCATATCTGCATGTATCTGATGTATGG
Source organism: Hemerocallis citrina (assembly GCA_017893485.1). Classification (NCBI taxonomy): domain Eukaryota; kingdom Viridiplantae; phylum Streptophyta; class Magnoliopsida; order Asparagales; family Asphodelaceae; genus Hemerocallis; species Hemerocallis citrina. The sequence continues at coordinate 92,686,576 of CM030365.1, read as the reverse complement.
ATGGAGAAACATCCGAGTTTTTTTTTTTTTAATTTATTTTAATTTGTTGTTGTAGTTGTTGCTGTTGTAATTTAGTGTGGGATTAGTAGTTCTGTTTTGTTAAACCCTCCCTAACCCTCTTTTCCTCAAGGAGGTTAACGACAAAGAGTGACCGGCCCCACACAGCAACAAAAAACGTCGCACCAGAACCCCTCTCTCTCTCTGTATCTTTCTATCTCTAAATCCATTTCTTCTTCCATCTATAAATTTCTCCTCGTTGGTAACCAAACCCCTCACTCCTCTCAGTGTTTTGTAGGCAACCCAAATTCTGAAGGGGAAAAAAATAAAAATAAAAATAAAGTATATATGGGCCCTTCTTCTCTTAATCACTTCTCACAAAACCAACAACAACAACTAACTCTCAACCTCTTACATCCCAATAACCCCATAATGCAGATCAAGAAGAAAAGGCAAAGGCATTCTACTTCTTCTTCTTCAATGCCTTCATCTTCTTCTTCTTCTCCTTCCACTACTACCCATCTTCCTCCCAAAAAACCCACTCCGCGACGAGCCCGAAAGTCTAAACCTGCAGATGGCCAAGCAAAGAGAAGCTCCATCTACAGAGGAGTCACCAAGTACTATTTCAAGAATTCTTTTTTTTTTTTTTTTTTTATTTATTTATTTCCCTCTAATTTTGTTTTTGTGGATAATTCTTGATGCATGTCATGTCAACTAATGCAGGCACAGATGGACAGGGAGGTTTGAAGCCCACCTCTGGGACAAAAACTGCTACAACCCAGAACAAACCAAGAAAGGAAAACAAGGTTCTTTTTTTGTTTGTTTTAATTTTAATTTTTAAAATTTTAAATATAAATAAATGGATTTTGATTAATTATTAGTTTGCTTATTTTTCTGACTTTTTTTAATGTTTGTTGTTGTTCACTTTGTGACTTATGCTGGTGCTGGCGATCTGCTGTTCTTGACTAGTTTATTTGGGTAAGACCATCTTGTCTTGGTTTAGCCTGTATTTAATTTCTATAAAAAGAGTTTACTCCTTAATCTGTGGTTGTTAATGATTCTTACCTAATGTGAGCCCATGTGAATTTTTGCCTTCCCCAATATTTACAGACCTCTGATGCACAACTAAGTACTGCTCCCTAATCCCGACATTATTTTAAAATTTTTGTTTTTTATTAAAATTTTAATTTGTTTAATGTTTATACTTTTGATTGCATGCATAATTTAATCAAGTATCAAATCTAAGTTTGATGTTTTGGGGGGTAATTTCAGGAGCTTATGATGAAGAGGTGACTGCTGCTCACACCTATGATCTTGCTGCTCTTAAGTATTGGGGGCCTGATACTTTTCTTAATTTCCCTGTAAATTGATTAACCTAATTTCTTTCTCCATTTAGTTTTATTAAAATTAATATTTATGTATTTATTTTATTTATTTATCTGACTTTTTTTATTTTTTTTATTTTTTGTTTGCAGCTGAATTCATATGTGAAAGAGATTGAAGAGATGCAGTGCATGACAAGAGATGAGTACATTGCTAGTTTGCGCCGCAAGAGCAGTGGGTTTGCGAGAGGGGTATCCAAGTACAGAGGGGTGGCCAAGTAATTACTTTACTATCTCTTTTTTCCTTTCTTTTTTATTTGTGTTTTAATTAATTATTAGAAGAAACAATTCATTTATCTAGTTTTAGATACATTTAATATGCAATCAATTACAAGTACATCACTACTATCACTAATATTATAATGAGAGAGTTGGGATAGTCAGACAATCTGTAATTTGTAGGTATTCATTCAACTATTATTATATAAAGAAAAATAGAACGTGTGCAGATGACTAGTTTGATTTTAGCTAGGGGTTTTTCTTGTTCACCAAGGATTTCCATTTATAGTTAGCTTCCCATCAATTTGAAATAACTGCATTTATTTGTCAATGTGTTATATTTTGTTCTCCAATTTTAACTAGTGACTTCGGAAATGGGTCACCATCATTTTTTTTTTCTCCACTATTCTATTTTAGGATAGAGCATTTAATGATATTCACAAGATTGCTATATATTTCAGGAGTAGAAATAAGGTGTATCAAAACAACATACAACCTTTTGCTAAACGATGATAGAAACAAGCAACAATCTTACATGACGATTAACAATGCAAAATTTGTGACAGGCACCACCAGAACGGGAGATGGGAAGCCAGGATTGGGCGCGTCTTCGGCAATAAGTATCTGTATTTGGGAACCTTCAGTATGTTACTTTAAAACCTTAATTTCTCTGTTCATCAGTCCTTTATTATTCCTGATTTTAAATATGAGTAGTTAAAATTCAATCTTAGTTTATAATAAATGTTAAGAACTTAGAAGCCATGATAATTATAATATATCTCTAATAATAATAATCTCTAATCTATAATATTATAATGTGAGAGTTGGGGTTGTCAATTGTAGACATTCAACCATCTAATCTCAACCATTCATTTTTAAGTGCGAGTTATATTAACTATTCATTTACTCGACTGTTGTTAGTTACCATAATACTCTCTACGTTTAAATTTATTTACGACATAATTATTTACAAAAATATCACTCATATAAAATAAAAGTTTGTGACTCTATGGGTAATTTGTAAAGAGTATGTGATAAGTAAAGAGAGGTCTCAGCAACCAGGTCAGTTTACGTTTTATTATTTACTATATAAAAAATAATAATTTAATTAGTACATGCATCGCATGTGCAGATTACTAGTAATATTATAATGGGAGAAAAGTCTTAGTGTCATTTGTAAATCTACCAATGCGTGCTTTGCACGTGTATAACTAATATGAAGGATGTCTCAAGTTCGAGTCCTCACTATGTAAGATTTTTTACTTTAAATCTTTTTTTTTAATATATTAAATGTGCATCACACGTGTAAATTACTATATTATAGATAGATAGATAGATAGATAGATAGATACAAAGATAGAAATTTACACGTGTGATGCACATTTAATATATTAAAAAAATATTTAAAGTAAAAAAAAATCTGACGTAGTGAGGACTCAAACTTGAGACCTCCTTCATATTAGCTATGCACGTGCAATGCATGCGTTGGTAGATTTACAAATGACACTAAGACCTGCTCACATTATAATATTAGAGAGATATTAAAGATAACTATTTTGATGGAAGAGTTGGAGTTATAAATCTGCCTACTTACGTGCAACTCCAACTCTCTCATTATAGTCTTCACAATTACTTTTTAAAATATATAATCATATTTATTAAGACATGCATCACACGTGTAAATCAGAGTCCTTACTTTAAAATGTGTTTAAAAAAATTAATTTGTGCATTTCAGGTGTATATTTCTAGTATGAGGTTAATGCGAGATTTGTTAGACTAATAATCATAACAAAATATAAGTCTTAGTATAATATAGTGGTAAACATTTTAGCCAGTGTATGCAGTCGTGGTTCGATCTCTACTTGCATCATTTCTTATGTGCTGCGATTGAATGCGTTGAAGAAAAAAAAGAGAAAAAATAAAATAAAATGATAACAGAACGGGTTTTGTGATGCTGTGGGTTTTTACAGTGTAGGCACGTGAGATTTTGTCTTTTGTAGACTCACGTGGATACCCTTGCACGTGCTTTCTCTTATCTCTTTAATCTTTGTTCTAATCTTTATGTGCACCTGTTCTTTTGTTATTTAATACTAATTAGAGCATCCACAGTGGTCTGTTAAAATTGACAAATTATCATTTTATAGCAAACGATGGTCTGCAACGGTTTTCTATTTTGCCAATTTTTGGCAAATTCGATATATCTGTTTCTCATATATGAGAAACGAAATAGCAATTGCCAAATTATGAAGGACGGTATAACATATACCGTCCCTCCGATTTTAATATATTTTAATCCTGTCAGACGGTATAACATATACCGTCCTTCCCTAATTAAATTAATTTTAATTTTTTTTTAAAAAAAACTTCTCAGACCGGATATGTTATCCCGTCTGACATCGGACGGGACAACATATCCCGTCCCAGGAGTTTTCCATTTTTTTTTAATTTTTTTTAAAAAATGAACGGTCAAGATTCGTCCGATTGGAAGAAAAAAAATTCTCGGACGGGATATGTTATCCCGTCCTTGAATTGTAGATTAAGTTAGGTGGTAGGTAGGTTTAAGTTTATTAATTAGATTTAGTTAATTAATTAATTAGGTTTAGGTATTATTTTATTATTTATTTTATTTAATTAATATATTTTAATAGTTAATCAGCAATTTAATTTTTTAATTTTTTTAAAAACGAGAGAGACGGTATATGTTATACCGTCTCACGCAATTTTTTTAAAAAAATTTGCGCGACGGTATATGTTATACCGTCCTACGCAATTTTTTTAAAAAAAGCACAGAATATAGCAAACAACCACTGTAGCCTTCGTCGCTATTTTGCTATTACTGTAGCAGCCATTTTTGGCAAAATGAGAAACACCATTGTGGATGCTCTTATAACTAGTATAACTTTGTATAATATTATATTAGTAGGTTTGTCCGTTGACACGTGCCTATGGCACGTATTCGGAACGGTGCGCCTGGTTTGATTATATAAAATAGTTTTGGAAGTCCAACAAATTAATTGAAGTAACAAACATATTATATGAGGAAGCAGTATATCTACATTTAAGCTCAACCGTTGCCTTCTTGATCATTAGCTTGAACTTACCTGAAATGCATATAGTTTGTTAGAATCACTGTATAGAGTTTTTTTTAACTTCAGCATCACTTTTAGAGGCTTGTAATAATTATGGAAGGACATTATCATATAGGTTTTATAGATTTTGCTCTAATCTCGTAACCACTATGAGCATGTTTAAATACAATGGTAATGCAAGTGCAGTTGTGAAGGTATCTACAATACCAATAATCTAAACATTTGTTTGTCTGAAACTCAGTTTGGAATTGAAACACCTCTTATTATTATTTCAACCAAACTGAAATACATGAAGTTCTCAAAACTCTAATCGACGCTAATCATTTCTTTTATCTCACTTTGTCTCCCCATTGCACCTTTATAAAAAGAAAATCAAAATCTATAAATAATAAATTTAATTTAGCTGTCTTTTTTGAGTGGAGAGTTTTGCATCCTTCTGTAACATCCCGTATCCCGTAATTTCTGAATAATATATAGTATATATATAATATGAATTGGAGGCTGCCCTATAGAAAATCCATATGGGATAGTTGTATAGGGGTTGTTGCACGTGGGGTCCACGGTGAGAGAGAAGCAGCAGTTGCTGCTTGGCGCCGCTTGACTTTCGGTCAAGGGGAGCTAACGTGGGCTTGCAGGTGGGGCCGCTCAGTTTGAGGGGGTGCCTGCAGTTCCGCCATGTGGCGTAGGGTCCCAATGTGCCTGCCTGCGTTTCTCTCAGGAGAGAAAACGGAAAGAGAAATGTGTGATTATAATCCAATATCGGGAGATTAAATGAATTAAATAATATATAAATATAATAGCCTATGATCAAGAGTCACCAATCCGGTTAACCACCTTTTGAGAGGCAGCCTGTGGTGGGCAGTTGTACTATACTATAAATATTTTGTATTCTAAATTGTATAAATTGTCCGAGCTCAGGGCAGGGGTGTTACACCTTCACTGGTAAACTCTAGTCATCCAATCCTATAATCTAAACATACACTAAAAGTTCTTATATGTTATGTTATCCATGATTTCTAATAACCATTGAAGGGAACAATTCACGATAGTATTTTCTCTTGTAGTAAATAAATTAATGTTGCATATTTGCCAAGTTATTTTAAGTTGTTGGTCAGCTTACCTGTCCTGCTATAGTTTGGAAGTCCAAATTGAGGCCACCAAATAATCCACCTCTCACTTGCGTACACCTTAAATCAAAACCAATAAAAAACTCATCAAATAAATCACCAAATCAAAATTTTTTAAACCAAAAAATAAAACAATCATACCTCTCTGAACTTAGATCCCATGCACACACAAAATTCAAGTCAGCAAAAAACTGAGTAATCCCCTACACACAAAAAGTTAAAAATTAGAATGAGAATTCAGTTAATAAGATGAAATTAGAGTCGTCGCATCGCATATAGAGGCTTTCGAGTCGGTGGAGGGGAGTCGCCGATACAGAGTCGTTTGATATCCGCGCTCGATTTAGTGGAGGGGCGTCACTGATACGGAATCAGCAGTGGATCAGATATCGGTGACGACCTCTTGATTGGGGTTCGACGTTGGATTTAGATTTGTTTTGAGATTTTCAAATTTTACATTTTTTAAAATTTTAAAATTTTAATTTTTTTTTAAATTTAAAAAATTCTAAAAAATTTTGAAATTTTAATTTGTTTATTTTTTTAAAATTTTTATTTTAAAATTTTTGAATTTTTTTTTTTAAGTTTTAAATTTTCAAATTTTTTTCAAAAAAAAAGGTTATAAATTTTAAATTTCTTCATTTTTGAATAGGGGAGAGAGAGAGAGATAGAGAAATAATTAAATAAATAAAGGAGTTGTTTTGGGTGGGGGGATTTGAATTTGAGTTTTGGGTGAACTTTGGGGGGGAGGGGGGGAATATGTTTTGTGAGGTTAGATCTGGGCCTTTGATTTTGGGGGATTGAAGGAGAGCCATTTAATAGCTTTTTTGTGTTTTATTATATAGATACAAAATTTAAAAAAACATAATAAAAAAACTATTTTGGAAAAAATTATCAAATAACATCAATACAATATTTCCAATAACATCAAAAACAATATTGTACAATTTTTTACGTTTAATTACAATATGAGATTCTAGTTTAAAATTTGAATGGACAAAGAGTGAAGGTTGCTTCTTACATTTACTCTCTGTTTTTTAATTTTTAAAAAAAAAATCTTGGATCAAAAGCTTAGCATGATATATTGTATAGAGTATTACTAATATATCTATTACTTAATTACACTTAATATGTATAATTAGCACCTATTTTAGATGTTTGGTTACTAATAGTTGTGATTAGATAATAGGTTTTTTAATACATATACTCCTAACAAATATGCTAATATCATATACCCCTCCAAATGTATATTTTCATATATGTCACTAACAATTTGAATCTTATATCATATTTACCCATATGTTAGATATCACTAAGTTAACCATGATTTAACTCTTACTAGACGAATAGAAATCAAATCTAAAACTTATATTAGAAAATCATATGAGAAAATTTGAAGAATATCAGTGAGAATTAAAGGAAATAATTGAGAAAACTTACAATATATCAATAGAAACACAAGATTGATGGCTAACTTGGAGAAGTAATGTGAAGAAGAATATATAGTTTTTAAAGATGCACTATGGTTGATGAATCTATATCGTCTGAGCTAACATGGAGAAAGAAGATAAATTTTGAATGGTAAAAAATATGATATTTAAGTCATTTTTCATAAAATCCATTAAAAAGACTAAAAATTCTTTGAGTTTTTTTAACTAGAGGGGTAACTAAGAGATATGACACATACTGTTAGAGACAAATATGAAAATTCATATTTGTGAAGGGTATATATGATATTCATATATTTGTTAGATGCATACATGTTAAAAACTCTAGATAATAAACCTATATGCGGGGTCGGTCCTGAGATTTATAGAGCCTAGTGCAGAAAGAAAAAATTAGGCCTTCTTTACATATTCCAATACTAATTTTACTTTATTTTAATTTCACCGTCATTTATATATATTTATATCTATATTATACGAATTCCATTGAAAAATATAGCTTACACAATATCTTAAAAATTAACTATGTATGAACAGTTTGTTTCATACTTGGGTATGGAGCAATTTTCTTTATTCTAATTATCATCTAGTTGACTAAAAGTGGGAGTTAAGGGTAAAGCTGTCTTTGGTAACCCTTTCTTCCCCAACCTTCTGAATAGCTCAAACGAACCCATGAAGATCTCCAGTTCTTCTAAATTTGTGCTTCAATTTCTACCTTAGAAATAACTGAATATGCGAATTACTCATCTATTATCGAATCTTCGCGACTAATTTGTGGATCTGGTGGTTTACTCTTTTAAGGACGATCAATTCGCCAATCCATACAGCTCTTGTCCCATTCGCAAATTATTCACGAATTCTGTGACTATGAACCGTATGAGACCGCGCAGGTTGTACATGTTAGGGTTTGACCTCAAATACACGTAGGCACTGAGTATTTGTAGTTGGAAAAGAAGAGAATGAGACAAAGAAGCAAGAGAAGACAAATAGCAAGTAGAAGAAGGCAGCCTGGAGAGTTGCGGTCGACTGACCTGGGGGTGCGGTCGACCGCCCCTAGCTGCCGAGAGTTCTTCGAGTGTAAAGATCCAACAGAGGAGAGGACCGTCGACCGACCTTGGGGGTGCAGTTGACCGGTCAGCTCTCGGGTCTGGACTTACACATTGCGGTCGACCAACCTTGGGGGTTCGGTCGATCAACTTCGGTGGCTGATTATTTTTGGGCTTACGAGTTTAAAGGCCCAATTGCTAGATTTGTGTTTATCTTTTAGGATTTACTTGGGGGATATATATGGCCGTAAACTCTAGGGTTTAGTCATTTGAATAGATCTAATCATTATTCAACTTCAAGAGGAAATTGTGCCGAGTGTTTCAAAGGTGAGAGAGAGAGATTGAGAGTTGTAATCTCTTTTGTAATCTTTTTATTTCTTGGGGAATAATAAGTATTGGTTATCTCTGCATATTGATTGTGTTCTTGTAAGATCTTGTATATTGTGGTAATTTGTTCTTGGTTCATTTAAGTCTTGGGAGTTTCTATTGCTTGTGGTGTGTTTCCACTAATAGCACTATGAGTTATGGGGTAGATCCTACAGTAAGTGGCATCAGAGTAGTTGTTTCGAGATGGCCGATAACAAGATGAAGATCGAGAGATTCAATGAGAGTCACTTCGCGATGTGAAAGATTCAGATGATAGCGTATCTTCATCAGAAAAATCTTGATGGTCCGTTGTTTGATGAGAAGCGGGTAAGTGCAGACAAGGATGCGAATGTCTTGGCAGATTGGAATTGTTTGGATCAGAAGGTGCTTTGGCAGATTCAGTTGAGACTGAGTAGGAAGGCGTTATTTAATATATCGAAGGCAAAGACCACAAAGGAGGTGATGGAGATTCTCGCGGATATGTATGAGAAACCATCGGCATTTAATCAAATTCTTCATCTGAAGAAATTGGTTAATATGAAGTTGAAGGAAGGGGGTTTAGTAGCAGATCATGTGAACAATTACTGTATGGTTTACAACCAGATGGAAGCTGCAGGTTTGAAGTTTTCAGAGAGGGATAGTCATTGTTTCTTCTATCTACTTTACCCGATAGTTATGGTACGATGGAACAGACTATTACAGGTACTATAACAGATTCGACGACTCTACAGGATGTGGTGAGTAACATTCTGAACGAGGAGGTGAGAAGGGTGAGAAACGGAGGATATCCATCATCATCTTCTAGAGATTCCGCCATGTACATTGTGAAGAGACGTGGGAGATCTAAGAGCAGTCGAAGAAGAAAGGATCAGAGTAGTTTATCTGAGAGTGGGTCTGATGATAGCGATGGGGAATATGGGCCTGAGTGCTGGTATTGTCATAAGAAGGGTCACATGATGCGCAGTTATAAGGCTTATATGAAGAAGAAGCAGGAGAAACCGAAGAAAGATAACCCAAAGAAAGTCCAAGGAGGGCTTGTTGAGGAGTTATGCTTATCAGCTCGGGAGGAGTTGAGCACTCAAGATTGGTATATTGATTCGGGAGCTTCTTTTCATTGCACTCCGAGGAGAGAGGTGTTTGATGACTACAAGGAGGGTTCTTTTGGAGATGTGGTCGTGGGAAATGGTCACCAGTGTCCTTTACGTGGGATTGGACTGTTCGCGTGAACACCATTGATGATCAAAGTGTTGTCTTGCGGGAGACAAAGCATGTTCCAGACTTGAAAGAAAATCTTATTTCAATTAAAAGGCTAGACAATGAGAGGTTGTCTACTACAGTTGATAGTGGGGAGTGGTGTATAACTACAGGTTCAAGGATGATTGCAAAATAGAAGTGTAAGGGAACGCTGTATTTGCTTAGAGATGTGAGGGACGTTTCTCTTGTAGTTGGATCTCAACCGGAATCGAGTAGTAGGTTGTGTGGGGTGCAACCGAGTTCTTTCAATTGTGGAGGGGAGGTTACTAATTTAGTGGGAGCTGCTGGCCATAGAAGTGATCCTAGAGGGCAAGATGTTGCTGCGGAGAGGGTACTTTGCGAATTGGCAGTTAAAGCTTTAAGTTGCTCTTGTGTGATAGAGAGTACTGGTATCGATATGCAGAGTGATGTCGATAAGGGTAATCGAATTGGGACTGTAGGGGTTGAACAATCTGCAGAGTTTATGGATGTGTCGTCCACGGAGGTTTCTAGTGCCGAGGGTGCATTAAGAGGCTTTGAACCATGTCCGGTGTTTATGGAGATCTTGCGAGTTGGAGAGTCTCATAACACGAAATCCGACATGGGAGATTATTTCTCCGGTATTCGTGCTCTATGCGATTGGTGGAGCACATCCTTTATGAGGTGATGGGGGGTGGTTGGTGCACTCCATGTGGTGGAGTGGCGGAGGTACTTTTCATGAGAGTAGGGAGTACTTGAGTCTTCAATGAGAGTGGGAGATTGGCAGAGATAATATGAGGTGAAGATTGCAATTACTTTGAAGCGTGGTGTATTTGGTCCAAGTGGGAGATTGTTAGGGTTTGGTCTCAAATACACGTAGGCACTGAGTACTTGAAGTTAAAGAAGAAGAGGATTAGACAAAAAAGCAAGAGAAGACAAGCAGCGAGTAGAAGAAGGCAGCCTGGAGAGTTGCGGTCGACCGACCTGGGGGTGCGGTCGATCGCCCCTAGCTGCTGAGAGTTCTTTGAGTGTAAAGGTCCAACAGAGGAGAGGACGGTCGACCGACCTTGGGGGTGTGGTCGACCGACTTCGGCGGCTGATTATTTTTGGGCTTACGAGTTTAAATGCCCAATTTCTAGATTTGTGTTTATCTTTTAGGGTTTACTTGGGGGCTATATATATGGCCGTAAACTCTAGGGTTTAGTCATCTGAATAGATCTAATCATTATTCAACTTCAAGAGGGTATTTTGCTGAGTGTTTCAAAGGTGAGAGAGAAATTGAGAATTGTAATCTCTTTTGTAATCTTTGTATTTCTTGGGGAATAAGAAGTAATGGTTATCTCTGCATATTGATTGCGTTTTTGTGAGATCTTACATATTGTGGTAACTTGTTCTTGGTTCATCTAAGTCTTGGAAGTTTCTATTGCCTGTGGTGTGTTTTCGCTATTAGCACTACGAGTTGTGGGATAGATCCTCTGACAGTACAGGGCCAGGGCCGGCTCTACCTATATGTTCAATTGTAGGGGTATATGATAATTAAAAGATAAATGATTTGTAAGAAAAAAGAAACATTCAAATCATTGTACTTGCAAGATTGTTGCCCTGGTGTCTTTTCTTTAAAAAAAAATTGTATTTGTGTCGAAAAGTCTTCTCTAATTCCTCTGCATTCATTTATTCAATATGCATTTTATAGTTACTAGTATTATACACGTGCATTGCACGTGGGGAAAATGGGGAGGGGAAATGAAAAGGACAAAAAAAATCTAGTATCATACACGTGCGTTGCACGTGGGGAAAATGGGGAGGGGAATGAAAATGACAAAAAAAAAATCTACCAACACGTGCGCTGCACGTGTTGACAAAATGACACAATGACAAATGACACTAAGCCCTTCTCCCATTATAATATTAGAGATATTGAATAAGGAATGTAGATTGACACTATAAATTCTTTCTAGAGTGTCACTCATTTGTGATTTTTTTTCTTTCACCAAACACATGATCCATACCATTTAGTATAATGTATATGTCGTAAAATTTATGCATATGTAAAATTGTAAAATTTGAATATTTTTTGCACATTCATCATATACTTTCAAAATGAATGGATTTTTAGTATAAAAAAAAATTAAACGACATGAAACATGAGCAAAACATGTTCAAAACTCATGATTTTACTTATATATAGATTTGATGACATGTTATCACATTCGACACGATGCAGATCATATATTTGGAGGAGAAATATATGCCGAATGACACTCTAAAAAAAATTCTTAAGAGTGTCACTCTAAGTTTCTTATTCTCTTTAATGAAGCATGTGTGAACTAAGAAAATTACAAGTAATTTCCATATTCTCTTTAATTAAGCATTTGTGAACAAAGCAAATTATAAGAGCATTCAGTATCGTAATCTAAAAACTCAAATTTTACATTTTTTGACAAAAAGGAGCTCACTATCGTTTGCTATAAACCCATAATTTATAATAAAAATGAACAGTCTGCTTCTAAATATAGCAGGAAATTTGAGAGATTGTCAAATATAGATGACAAAATAAGATGTTCCTTCTGATTACATTTTCTTTTCAAAGAGGACGGACGGGAGATGATGTACCGTCCGCCAACTTTTTCAGATTTAAATACGAAAATTTTTTAAAATCCGCCAACATAAGTTACTAAAATGTCATACAAAAATTACGAAAATGCCATTTAAATAATTTTTTTAAAAAAAAAGGCTCAGATGGAAGAAGATCTTCCGCCCGGCAAATTTTTCAATTTTTTTTCAAAATTTACTAAAATGCCATTCCAAAAATTACGAAAATTCCATTTAAATAAATTTATTTTAAAAAAATTGGATTTTACAGGAGATGATTTTCCGTCTTATTTTTTTAATTATTTTCACTCTTCTAAATTTGACTCTAAACGACTGCAACACTCTCCACCCAAAGTTACTAATAATATACACGTTCGATGCACATCTTAATTTTTTAAAAAAATTTAAAGAAAAAAAACTCTGATTTACACGTGCGATGCATGTCTTGATAAATAGGATTATATACTTTTAAAAGTAAATATGAAGACTATAATGGAGGAGTTGGAGTTGCACGTAAGTAGGTAGATTTACAACTCCAATTCTTCTATTATAATAGTTATTATATATTATATTATAGATAGATGGATAGATAGATAGGTAATAATTTACAAGTGTGATGCACATTTAATATATAAAAAAAATAAATAAAGTAAAAAATACGACGTAGTGAGGACTGAGACCTCCTTCATATTAGTTATGCACGTGCAATACACGCGTTGGTAGATTTACAGATAACACTAAGGCCTTTTTCCATTATAATATTAAAGATTTTTTCAAATGCTAATTATGTAAATTTTAGCAGCAGCGATAGTTGATGCTCTAAGTAATTTACGAACAATAACACACACAGAGATAATAGTATATGGCTTACTTGTTACCTGCAGGCACTCAGGAAGAGGCAGCTAAAGCCTACGACTTAGCTGCATTACAGTACAGAGGTAAGAGGGCTGTCACGAACTTCCACATGAGTCTGTACCTTGAGAGCCCGTCACCTCAGCCTCAAAACCTAAACCCAAATCAAATTCAACCCCAAGCCTGCCAACTGATTGGTCAGGAACTTCAATTGCCACTCCTCCAACAACCACCAGCGAAAGCACCTGTACCAATGGATCAGATCAAGTTTGATCAGTTGTCCATTGAACTACCTGTTCTGGATCCCAACTTCGACAATATGGCAGGCTTTGAACCTATGGAGCCAATTATGGATCCAGTGTCTAGCTTTAGTGGCTACTCCACTGTTTCAGAGCCAATGCAGGAGCAGCATACTTGGTTCGACAGCTATGGCATGGATCAACTGGATGATTATCACAAATTCTTCAGAAGCGATGGCTTCACGGAGAACTTAGATGGCTGGTTTGATGGGGCCAATCCTGCCTCTGCTAGTGCTGGTGCTGGTGCTGGTGCTGGTGCCTCTAATGTCGGTTCTAACACCTCTGGGGACTTGGTGAAGGTGGACGGTGGTTCAAAAGGAGAGATGAGCGCGGAAACAGAGGCACAAGTGAATCCAAATGCTTACAGTTTACCTATCAGCATTATTGTTTAATTCTTCAATTTTAGCAGTGTTTCTTGTTGCTTACCATCTAGGACAGAATCTGAGCCTGTAAAGACTAAAACAGAGAGAGGTTTGATCTTGTTTGTTTTTACTGCTGAAGCTTTGGGTGGTTGAGACTTGGGAGGAGAATAGAGTAAAATGTAGTCCCCATATACAGTGAATCTTTAATATTTTTACCTAGTAATTACTATACATTTGCATTTGCCATTTGGGCTTGTGTGAGCTTCTGATGCCTTGAGTTTGTGTAGTGAGTGGGGTCTGAGTAAAGCTCTTAACATTCATTCCCTCCAATGGGGATGGCAAGTGGGCCGGGTCAACCGCTGATCCGCCCGTATAACCCGGCCCGCGAAACGGCGGTTCAGGTTCGGGTCGAATCCGTGAACAGTAACGGGTCGACCCGGGTCGCCGAATTATCGGATCCATCCCGCCCAACCCGGCCTGCGAACCCGGTTAATTTTCCCAACCCGCCCGCTAACCCGCGGGTCGACCCGCGGGTTGCGAACCGTTCGACCCAAACGGGTCAAACGTTCGACCCGCCCCGGGTCGACCGTTGACCCGAACGGGTCCAACGGGTCACAAAATGGCCGGTGGGTACTGTTCAACAGAGAGCCTTCAACAGCTCTTATAGCCGTTTTTTTGGGTTTTTTGGGTTTTTTGGGTTTTTTTATTTTTATTTTTTTATTTTTATTTATTTTTATTTTTTTTTATTATTTATTATTATTTTTTTTTTGTGTGTGTGGTTATTTTAACCCTATAAATACCCCCCAAAACCCTATCAAAAAAATCACAAAAAACACTCTTACTCTCTTTACTATTATAACTCAATTCTAAACAATTTGTGAACAATTGAAGTATTCAACAAGCAAGTCTTCAAGGCATATACACGATCAAATTCCGATCGTATCGAAATCAAAATTCAACAACGTCTTCAACTCTTTGACTCTCGTCCAACTTCAAGTGATCAAGTCTTCAACTCTCCTTCAAGCTCTCCTCAACTCTTCAATTCCGGAATCGCTTATTTCTAATTCTACTTCTATTCTTATTTTCACGGATTTTTTTATATACGCGTATCCACGGTGAACGGAATTAAAATTTCATCTCTCTCTTCTTATTTAATTTTTGTTGGTTTTTTGATCTTCTCTATTTCAACCCTCTTGTTTTCTAGATTTTTTTTATAACTCATCGCTCCTACATTGTGTATTTTTTTTTACATACATTACTACATTATGTCTAGATCACGCGGTAGCGATCGTAGCCAAAGTGGGCAAGATTCTACCGGCACTTTCCGTAGACCACCAATTGTCCCAATTAGTGAGCCCGCCGAAGAGTACCATGATCCTCCTACCCAACATTGGGGTACACACGATGAGGTTGTAGGAGACATACAATTAGAAGAAGAACAACCACAACAACAACCAACCGAAACAACACAACCCCGTAGTAGTAGGAAAAGTCGTGGGGAAAGTAGTGATTAGCATAAGTTTTACGACTATATTCCGGACGAAGAAACTCCGGGTATAGCTTTGAAAGTTTGTAAAACATGTTCAAAGGCATACAAATTCAAGAGGAGTGATGGCACCGGTACAATTAGTAGACACATTCAAAATAACCATAAAGACCTTCTTGTTGACCTACCCGGCCTACAAAAAATCAACCCTAGGACCGGTCTAGTTGATAGCCACTCTTATGATCCCGATCTCGTTCGTCGGGAAATGAACCGATTAGTAATAAAGGAAGAGTTACCATTTTCCTATCCCGAGAGTAGGGACTTGGAAAATTTTAATCAAACGGCCTTAAACCCTCATTTTAGAAGAATCCCGAGAAATACTTGCAAATCGGATTGTTTTAAAGTATAAAATGAAATGAAGGACGCATTGATTGTAATTTTATGGAGTTTAACTTGTACAGTTAGTTTAACTTCGGGTTGTTGGACGGGTGTCAACAATATTCCAACGATGGGAATAACCTGTCATTGGATCGACAATGGTTGGATTCTTCAAAAAAGAATCATATCACTTGCTGCGTTGCCATATTCCCATAGTGGCGTTGAAATAGCAAACCGTATTTTAGAAATTTGTGATGTTTTTCATATTTGCGATAAAATTATGTGAATTAGTTTTGATAATGCATCTAACAACAATGCAGCAATTACTACTTTAAAATCCACATTAAACGCTCCATCTGACAATATTTTTCATATTAGATGTGCATGTCATTTTTTAAATTTATGTGTTCAAGATGTATTAAAAATAGCCGATCCATATATACTTAAAATTAGAAATTGTGTACATTTCATTACATTAAGTTTCAGCGTATTTCAAGAATAAAAAAATTGGTATAGGATTTCAAATGTACCTTTTAGAAGATTTCCAAAGGATGTTAAAACACCGATGGAACTCTACTTTTGATTTACTACATGTTGTTACCGACTATAAAGCAGTTATAAATGATTTTTGTATCGCAAAAAATATGCCAAATTTTGAAATGATTCCCACCGATTGGTTTTATGCCGAATTTTTGTTGAAATTTTTAGAACCTTTTAAAACCGCAACTTTAAAATTTTCAAAAACATATGAATCTACTTATAGTAGCATTTTTATTTCGATAGTTAGTATGATGCAAACATTTAACAAAATGTTAAATGATACTTTTGTTGGTGATATTGTAAAACCTGAATACAAAAAATTTTTGAAGTATTTTTATCCTCCTATGTTGATTTGTGTTGCTACCGTTATGGATTCTCGTATCAAATTAGAAGGTACGAAGAGTTTGATTGAAATGTTTTTTGCATTACTTGGAAAAAATGTAGAAATAGAAAAAGAAATTGATTGCGCTTCTTTTTTAGTTAAATTTGAATCTATATTAAATAACTTGTATGATTATTATGATCGATCTTTTGCTTCTAGTAGTACAACTTATGTAGTTAGTTCTTCTTCTGGTAGTTCCAAAGGTAAGGGTAAGAGTAAATTTGATGATAGAATATTTAATTTACTCGCACAATTCAATCCAAAAAACCTAGGACTAATCAACCAAATGAATTAAATTGGTATAATCAACAAGATTCTGAGTCTTCTTCTTTTCTACTAGATAATTTACAATGGTGGAAAGACCATTAACACACTTATAGTATTCTGTCATATATGGCTAAAGATTTACTAACTTCTCCTATCTCTACAGTTGCTTTTGAAAGTGCATTTTCTTCAAGTGGCAGAGTTCTAACTAATTACAGGAATCGCTTGAAGCCCGACATATTAGAGATGCTCGTTTGCACAAAAGACTGGCTGAAGACTGAAGATAGGACACAAGAGAAAGCATTATCTACGTCCACAAGTGGGAGCAACTCGCCGGAAGAAGAAGAAGAAGAACAACAACAATAGCAACCAAAATAAAGAATTCAAGACCAACAACAATAAATTCAAGGCCATCAACTTGAAGACAATTATAAATAGATAAAAAAAATTGTATTATATCTGTGCCTTGTTATTTCAAATTAGAAAAATTGAAGTAAATTGAATTATTGAAATTGTATATAAGAAATATGTTAGTGTATAAAACAAATTTGTGAATTGAATTCTTTATTTCATTAGAAATTGTGAAACTTGTATAACTTAAAATCATATGAATAATATTTCAATATTTTTGGCAATTTCACTCTTTCAATCTTATTATTATTATTACGATTTTTAATGTTTATTATTATTATTATTATTATTATAAGTTTAAAAAAAAACCTATCTAAACGGGCCAACCGCGAACCGACCCGACCCGACCTGACCCGGGTTGGACCTGAAAGGGTTCACGGTTGGGCGGGTCGCCATTTCCACTTTTCGATCCGGCCCGACCCGGTCCGGTTAAGCCACCAACCCGGCCCGAACCCGCCCAAGTCAACATCCAACCCGGGCGGGTCCGGCCCGGCCCGGCCCGTTCGACCCGGATGCCAACCCTACCCTCCAAGTCACAAGTCATAATGCAAAAAAAATTTCCGTATTAACCTATTTTTTGAAAATAATTACCAAACTGGTCCACTTTCAATAAAATTTATCCAACTGACCCACTTTTGGATACATCAGCATAAAACGTTATTGGAAACAATGACATGTTGTTTTGAAGCCGATGTTGCCAATAGTGACACCTTTCAAAAAAAAAAGAAAAATCAAAATGCAACTTTTCGAAGTAACATCATTAGTACATTTCGCATTCAATTGTGAACTCTAACTTGAAAAAAACTTGTAAGTTTGGGAGCATCTTATAACTGATGCCACTATCCACAATAACAACAATCACATGCGAGATGTCGTTATTGGAGATAGTGACATCAGTTATAATAGTCATTGCATATAAATAGTGGCCCCTCTTCTCCTTCCCCTTTCACTTTCTCTCTCTCTCGCCTTTCACTCTCGGAACCAAAAACCCTAACACCATAGATCACAAATCCCACTTCTGATTACTCTCAAACTTCATCTCTCCTACATCCCTCTCCTCTCACTCCGAAATACAACTCCCCCAATCTGATAAATCTCCAACATTGTCTTCGGTCATCTCATACATTATCCACTGTGTATTCTTCGCACCCCAACTTACAATTTAATTTGAAGGTAATCCTATAACCATATATTGTGTAGTTTGCATAATTTATGTTTGTGAGTAGTTAATGACTCAAATATTTGTCCATTTATGTATAAATATGGATTACGATATACCTATTTGGTTACATGATTTACCTATTCGGTTACAATTTTGGGAGTCAAATAATTCGAGATCCGAAGATAGGATATTCTTATAGCGATGTTGAACCGGTCATTATTTGGATTTTCCGTAACTTTATATACTCACAACTAGTAGATAAGATATTTGAAGTTACTAATTGGGATAGAGGTGAATGGAGTCTCAGAATCAAATCTCGTTATACTGCCAGGAAAGGAGAAGGGCAATATTTCATGGCGGTGTCCGTAGATAATGATAATGCACTAAGGTCCTTGATTGCTATGACACTTGATCCAAACTGTAGTTGAACTGCATTGGAGTAATATATTGATAAAGTTAAGCTTCTTATGCTCGGTTACTTGTTATTCTTAGTCCAAGCACTGTTAAGAGTTTCAAACCAACTGTCGAGTCACATGCAAGAATACTCCATCCACAAGAAGACATTAGCACAACTCAAATGGTACTTGTTACAACAGAAAATGAGTCGGTACATCCTTTCACCTTAACACGAGATATTGTTGACACCGAAAATGTTATGCAAGACTTCGATAACGCTATCATTAATAACAAACTGTTAGAAAAGGAAGAAGATGAGGGTCACGAGGTTGATGATGATGATGAGGAGGTCAGAGAAGATCGGGTTAATGATGTTGATGTTAATGTACATGTTAATAATGTGGTTCCCCTGAAGCAATCCATGAGTGCACCTGTACTTGAAGTTCAATCGGGTGAATGGATGGCCAATCGGTTGAATGCAGAACGGTGGGACCGTTGTCTGCCATACGGTGGGACCGTATATCTTTATCGTCGCGGCTGTTGACTGCAGAACGGTGGGACTGTGTCTGCCATACGGTGGGACCGTATATCTTCATCATCACGGCTGTTGACTGCAGAACGGTGGGACCGTTGACTGCCATACGGTGGGACCGTATATCTTTATTGTCGTGGCCGTTGACTGCAGAACGGTGGGACCGTTGACTTCAACCTCGTTGCCACGATCTATCAGGAACAGGAAGTGGACCAAATTAGAATGCATTGCATAGCGAGGGTTCGAATCCCTAAGCTTAGAGACAACGACTTGATTTGGAAAGTATGTAATATGGGATGCATACATTTTCAAAGTCTCGCTTGCATTAGACTAAGTATGTTGGCTTGACCTGGGTCACATGTAGTATGGGATGCATGTACATCCAGAATCTTGCTGGCATTAGATTAAGTGCATCTGTTCTATATTCTGTATTGTTGCATTAGACTCAGGTCACGGCATACACAAACACTAGAAAATTAGGATACACGCTTATTTTCTATTTAAGATGAAGTATGAGTGTGGAAGTGATGTATTGCGAGACGTGATGATACATGTCGTAAGAAATGAATGAATGTGATGTTATGTGATATGAGATCACGAAGAAATTTACGTCGCGAGTATGTAATTTCAAATGAATGGTAAATAAGACGCAGTTATGTGGAAATAGAGTGTGTGTGATTGTAAAGCTTTATGGAAAAAAATAAAGCTATAGGAAGATTTGCATAAGGCGTAAAGTGATGGGCCTTAAGCGACTAATTTGGAAATGATTTTCCAAATTAGAGTTAAGTATGTTTGTGAGCAGGTATGGATACGCATACGGGAAGTGATGCAGTGAGTATTTGATGTGAATTTCCGTATATGACATTTACATGTTCAGGTTTACCTTGGTATTCGTAAGTTCATTCTGTTTTACTTATAAGTTTAATTTATTTGCTTATTAATATATTGTACTCACACCAGAAATGGCTAACCCCTTAGTGTTTGGAGGGTTAGGGGGTCTTTGGACTACCCTAGGCCCCTACTGTTACAGGTCCTCAGCGGTGCAGAGGTGAGGTATAGGTTCAGGTTCCGGTGGAGTGGAGCTTCACCTTACTATTTGTCGTTATGGTTTAATTGTAAATAGTGAAGGGTTTATGCTCTAAATTGTATTTCTGATGTATAAGTAGGCGGATGATGATGGAGAGTAGAGTGTGGAGTGGCATGATATGGTTTGGACCCGTGCCCATCTCGTTGTGGAGTACCGGGCGCTGTGGTAAGCTTTTACAAGTTATTTTCTAAAAACTTACTACGTTTTCAAAAGGATCTATGGTTTTAAATTGATAATTGATAAACCGTTATGATTTTGGCCCCCAGAGCATATATATATATTGCCTGTGTGATGATGCTCATTTTGACCTGGAGAGCCCGTGATATTATTGCCTGTGATGTGAGCTACGGAATTTAGAGCAGAATTCCGTAAGCTTTTTGTGTTTCGGGGTAGAAATTACAGGGGAGACTCTGCCGAAATTTTTCCTGAAACACAACTATCGTAGGTTATGGTTAAAGTGAAATAGAAATTGGAAGAATTGAGTTTGGAGTCAAAAAGGAAAAAGGGCAGGCGCTACAGTTGTTATTACAAACTGATATTTGTAATTACTGCGTGGTAACTCTGTGTTGATTAAAAAGTTTTATATTTCCAGCATTTTGTGTATCGTGACTAATTGAAGGAAAGATCTCGGCATGTGTCACGGTTTCCCAGTTATATGGAAATCGGGATGCTACCGAGTGGTATCAGAGCTGACTTCAATTTACAGTCCAACACAGTAGGAAAATTAAACTTGAATGCCCTTTAGGAGTCGGGATTCAGCTAGTTGTAGATAATTATAATTCATATTGTTGTCTCTTTCAACTTATGATTTATAATTTTTTTATATCTGGACTAATCCTAGTGTATGTGTTACCATCCTTCAAACACATGAATGGTGTCCGAGGATATCCTTACCGAGAATGTGCTGGTGAAGGAGGGTGAACCGATATCGATGGACGATTCGATGATCTTGAGCGAGAAGCCAAGGAGACTTCACCACCGTAAGGACTAAGTGTGATCAACGCACAGCGGCGGCAGCCAGCATAACATCAGGAAATGTGGAAGCTGAGGAAGTACGCGATCAAGAAAGGTTGTTAAGCTAAGCAACTGAGAAAGGCTTGCAGAGTTATATTAGCAGGCCTAGCAAGGGAGCAGGAACACCTTGATTCCAGATTGGCACGACTACAACGTGAATGGGAGCAAATCCCAGAGACCACCAAGGTTGTAGTATGCAATCTTGTGAGAGAGTCGGGCACAAGAAATTAGTCCGTCCACGACTACAAGGGACAAGATCTGCACCAGCATCAGGGTTCAAGAACCAAGGACAGAAGCAGAAGACTCAGAAAACGGAGGGCAAACTTGGAGGGACAAAGACAGGAAGTTGTTTTATATGGTGAGCAAGGCCATTTCAAGAACCAATGTCCGAGGAAGGATTCTCAGGTGGAGACCCTATGTTACAATGTGGAAGGATTGCTCATATCCGACCAGATTGTCCCCAGCTTCACAGGAGGACGGCAGATCAACCCCGAAGATGAACAATAAAGGAAAGGAGCCTGTTCACCAAGGGTAGAGTTCGCACTTACTACCAACGAGCCGTAGAAGGCAGGAGTTCTAGTACCGGTATGTGCATATAGAACTGCAACTAAGTTAAAAGTTGTATTTTTGAAATTTATTTTGGACTAAGAAGTAAGGTATGATGCAACACTTTCGTGACTAGTTGGATATATATATATATATATATATATATATATATATATATATATATATATATATATGGAATCCATACAACTGTTTTGTTCAATTGTGGTTCATCATATTCTTTTGTCCGAACTATTTTTCAAGAGTTGAGTTGTGCGGGGAGGCAACTCTAGATTTGGTTTGTTTGAATACACCATCTGGAGCATCAGCTTCGAGCAAATTACAGGAGAGAATCCTAGAAGTTTGAAGTGATGATCGTAGGCCATGCCCTATTCTAAGGAGGGAGTGGCTACTGAACTGAAAAAGACCGAGATAAGGGAGGGATTGACCTCAGTCAAAGACCGTGAAGGAAGCAAGAAGCTAGATTACGAGATCCAGCATGCCAGTATTAGAGTGATTACTCAAGTTTAGAGCTCAGTTTTGGCACGATGGGAGCTACAACCGAGTCCGAGTGAGCAAGTCAGAAGGCTTAGGCAGGAAATGCAGGGATTGAAGCACTGAAGCAGCAGGGTTTTCCAAGATCAGCTTATGATTAAGCAACCACTAGGAGCACGCCCAGGAGGAGATATCACTCAGACAGAGGACAATCGTGTTAACAATTCAACAAGGTCACCAAGAGGAGTGACTCAGGGGCTGAAGTGGCAAGGTGTGACTTTGTCCTTTCTAAGGAGGGAGTGGTCACCAACCAATAGAAGTCGTAATCGAGGAGTAAATCAACTTCACTTGTAGACGAGTATAGAGCAGAGCAATGCAGCCACTGTCTACTCCAGAGCAGGAGCAGTAGAATGTCAGCATTAAATTCATGGTGGGTCTGTCCAAAAGGCTGAAGGACAACAGTTCAACTTGGTATCCAGTTTTCGAGAATATCACTCGAGGAACTGGAGATGGTTCAGGAAAACGTCTCATGAACCATTGATGTTGTGGTTGTCTTCCTCTCCACTAGGAACGTTATGAGGACAGAACGATTCTAAGGAGGGAGTGATGTAACGACCCGAAAAATAGCATATGGCTATTTTGCATCGAAATGTGTGCGCGATTGAGAATTTCGCGCGAATATGTATTTTCCGATAACAATTATTTTTAATCGAGAAAAATAAGATATATTGTCTACCTTATTTTATTATTATTATTTTCGAAATTAAATTATTTTTATACGGAGTATTGCGGAGTGGTTTTCAATGTATTTTTGTATTGTTTATAATATTAAAGTAGAGAATTGGGTTTTATTTGGAATGTATTGAGAACTAGAGGGCTTATATATAATATTTCCTATACATTATTTATTATCTATTATTATTTATCCCTTTAATTAAATCACCACCTTCTCTTCTCCTTCCTTCTCCTTCTTCTTCCCGTTCGTTCCCAAAACCGACCCAAAAAGAACCCCGACCTCTTCTCCTCCCCTCCTCTCTCGTCCACGCCAGCGATCAAAGAAACCCCGGCCTCCTTCTCCATTCACACCTAGCCAAGGAAACCCCATCCCTCCATCTTCTCCTTCCATCTCCATCCCGACGCCAGAAAAAGAACCCATCGGCCGACGATCACCTCGCTCAAATCACCTCCGATTCTCCATGGATTTCAAATTAAAGTAAGGGGTAGACTAATAGAGGGACTCTCTACATGGTGGTAGCGTCGGATTTTCGAATGGATTCGAGAAGGTAAAAACCCTAACTATTTTATTGTATAAAATTTAGTTGGGTTAATTTTTTATTGAGTAGGAATATTAGGGTAGAGAGATTTAGAGATGTTGGAAGTTGTAGATGTGAGGAATTAGCGGATTTTTAGAGAGATTGCAAGTTGTTTATAAAATAGGGTTTTGGGTTTGTAAAGGAGAATTATAGGGATATGAATTAGTTCTCGTATGGTAGTAGAAATTGTAGTTGGATTATTAGAATAATTTTGGGGTGCTTTTAGTAATTGTTCGAAAATGAGAATCTTGTCGGAATTCGAATGATTACGTGCAAAGCACGTGTGCATCCTAGGCATTCAATAGAATGCCTATGTGATATTGGAGTTAGTATTATTATTTTTCCGTAACTAGTTTGGATGCTTGAGCCTTGATTGCTCTGAATTTTGATGATAGGTAGTACTAGCGGCTTTGGAGGCGTGGTGGCGCTTCGAGTCTTCGCGGGACAAATTGTGAGTATGATTATGCTAAATATATGTTTACTGTTATTGATAAAATCTTAGGCGGTTTTGGAGCAATCCTGGTTTGATTCAGCCAAATGAAGTTTAAATTTAAAATATGGGAAGTTCTTATTTGTTAATAGTTATGTGGTAAATTGGTGTGTATGTGGTGAGTTGATGGGATTTTAAATATTCAGTGTGATGGTGATGTATTGTGTAGATATACATACGTGGCGTTGTGATGTATATGTGAATTCTTAGCTTGAAGGAACGTTTGGAGAATTTTGATTATCATGGTATGATGAGTGGAATGCTAAGAAGGATAGTTGTATGGTAAAAGAACAACTCATTTTTATATGAGCTTGTTAAGAAGCATGTTTATGAGGGTAAGTTGAGAAATTCTTGCTCTGAAATGGTTAAGAATTTGGGAAATTGACCAACTAGAGAGTCATAGTAGGGAGTCATAGCTTTCTAACCCATTTGGAGTTTTGTAATTCCAGTTTATAGGGTGAGAGTTATGATTTTCCAAAGATGGAACAGACCCAATCTTAGTTAAAGTATTATTGGCTACGAAAAACCAGTTTCTCTCTGTTTGTACACCTGACGGAACTTGTGTTTTCGAGAACTCAAATGATATAGTCTGAAAGAGGTGTTCAAATTAAGAAGTCGAAATAGACACTCCCACCTTCCCATAGGACCCGGAATCGAGAATTTCCGATGTGTGAGCAAACTCTTATGATATTGGAAAGGTGCAGAACAGTGGGACCGTTGTCTGCCATACAGGTGGGACCGTTATATCCTTATCGTCACGGCTGTTGACTGCAGAACAGTGGGACCGTTGTCTGTCATACGGTGGGACCGTATATCTTTATCGTCACGGCTGTTGACTGCAGAACGGTGGGACCGTTGTCTGCCATACGGTGGGACCGTATATCTTCATCGTCACGGCTGTTGACTGCAGAACGGTGGGACCGTTGACTGCCATACGGTAGGACCGTATATATTTATCGTCACGGCTGTTGACTGCAGAACGGTGGGATCGTATATCTTTATCGTCACGGCTGTTGACTGCAGAACGGTGGGACCGTGTCTGCCATATGGTGGGACCGTATATCTTCATTGTCACGGCTGTTGACTGCAGAACGGTGGGACCGTTGACTGCCATACGGTGGGACCGTATATATTTATCATCATGGCTGTTGACTGCAGAACGGTGGGGACCGTTGTCTGCCATAAGGTGGGACCGCATATCTTTATCGTCACGGCAGTTGACTGCAGAACGGTGGGACTGTTGTCTGCCATACGGTGGGACCGCATATCTTTATCGTCACGGCTGTTGACTGCAGAACGGTGGGACCGTTGTCTGCCATATGGGGGGACTGTATATCTTCATCGTCACGGCTATTGACTGCAGAACGGTGGGACCGTTGACTGCCATACGGTGGGACCGTATATATTTATCGTCACGACTGTTGACTGCAGAACGGTGGGACCGTTGTCTGCCATACTTTGGGACCGTATGTCTTTATCGTCGCAGCTGTTGACTGCAGAACGGTGGGACCGTGTCCGCCATACGGTGGGTCCGTATATCTTCATCATGATGGCTGTTGACTGCAGAACGGTGGGACCGTTGATTGCCATACGGTGGGACTGTATATATTTATCGTCACGGCTGTTGACTGCAGAACGGTGGGACCGTTGTCTGCCATACGGTGGGACCGTATATCTTCATCATCACGGCTGTTGACTGCAGAACGGTGGGACCGTTGACTGCCATACGGTGGGACCGTATATCTTTATTGTCGCGGCTGTTGACTGCAGAACGGTGGGACCGTTGACTTCAACCTCGTTGCCACGATCTATCAGGAACAGGAAGTAGACCAAATTAGAATGCATTGCATAGCGAGGGTTCGAATCCCTAAACTTAGAGACAACGACTTGATTTGGAAAGTATGTAATATGGGATGCATACATTTTCAAAGTCTCGCTTGCATGAGACTAAGTATGTTGGCTTGACCTGGATCACATGTAGTATGGGATGCATGTGCATCCAGAATCTTGCTGGCATTAGATTAAGTGCATCTGTTCTATATTCTGTATTGTTGCATTAGACTCAGGTCACGGCATACACAAACACTAGAAAATTAGGATACACGCTTATTTTCCATTTAAGATGAAGTATGAGTGTGGAAGTGATGTATTGCGAGACGTGATGATACATGTCGTAAGAAATGAATGAATGTGATGTTATGTGATATGAGATCGCGAAGGAATTTACGTCGCGAGTATGTAATTTCAAATGAATGGTAAATAAGACGCAGTTATGTGGAAATAGAGTTCGTGTGATTGTAAAGCTTTATGGAAAAAAATAAAGCTATAGGAAGATTTGCATAAGGCGTAAAGTGATGGGCCTTAAGCGACTAATTTGGAAATGATTTTCCAAATTAGAGTTAAGTATGTTTGTGAGCAGGTATGGATACGCATACGGGAAGTGATGCAGTGAGTATTTGATGTGAATTTCCGTATATGACATTTACATGTTCAGCTTTACCTTGGTATTCGTAAGTTCATTCTGTTTTACTTATAAGTTTAATTTATTTGCTTATTAATATATTGTACTCACACCAGAAATGGCTAACCCCTTAGTGTTTGGGGGGTTAGGGGGTCTTTGGACTACCCTAGGCCCCTACTGTTACAGGTCCTCAGCGGTGCAGAGGTGAGGTATAGGTTCAGGTTCCGGTGGAGTGGAGCTTCACCTTACTATTTGTCGTTATGGTTTAATTGTAAATAGTGAAGGGTTTATGCTCTAAATTGTATTTCTGATGTATAAGTAGGCGGATGATGATGGAGAGTAGAGTGTGGAGTGGCATGATATGGTTTGGACCCGTGCCCATCTCGTTGTGGAGTACCGGGCGCTGTGGTGAGATTTTACAAGTTATTTTCTAAAAACTTACTACGTTTTCAAAAGGATCTATGGTTTTAAATTGATAATTGATAAACCGTTATAATTTTGGCCCCCAGAGCATATATATATATTGCCTGTGTGATGATGCTCATTTTGGCCTGGAGAGCCCGTGATATTATTGCCTGTGATGTGAGCTACGGAATTTAGAGCAGAATTCCGTAAGCTTTTTGTGTTTCGGGGTAGAAATTACAGGGGAGACTCTGCCGAAATTTTTCCTGAAACACAACTATCGTAGGTTATGGTTAAAGTGAAATAGAAATTGGAAGAATTGAGTTTGGAGTCAAAAAGGAAAAAGGGCAGGCGCTACAGTTGTTATTACAAACTGATATTTGTAATTACTGCGTGGTAACTCTGTGTTGAATAAAAAGTTTTAAATTTCCAGCATTTTGTGTATCGTGACTAATTGAAGGAAAGATCTTGGCACGTGTCACGGTTTCCCAGTTATATGGAAATCGGGACGCTACAAAAAGGAAGAAAATAAGTATGAGCCTTATGAAGACGATTAAAAATGACTCGACTCCAATTTATTTGGATGTTGCCAAAAATTGCAAAGACAGCCTGTTGCAACTAGTGGGAAAATTGATCGTAACTCCTCATTTTAGGGATAATGTTATACGACAAAATTCTTGCAACTAGCTTAGCAAGCGATGTAATTTTTTGGTTAGACATTGGGGGACCGCGATTTGGCAAGAAGATTTTTGAGTGGAAAGAGTCGTCATCCATATCAATCTCCCTAAATCTAATCCTTCATAGGGAATACCCAAAATGATTTCCAATTTTTCAGGAGTCAACCTCATACAAATATTTTTTACTGTAGTAGTAATAAATATTTCGTTACCATACTCGGAAGTGTGAATTATCATATTTGTATAAAACAAATATATAAGTTGTGGATAGTAAAAAGGTTGATTAACAAGAGAAAGCAAGTTAAATAACCCACATTGTTCAAACAATGGGGCTATAGGGAACCTTTCTAAATCAGGAAAATTTACAAATCTCCCTGGAAAGATAGCAATCTGACAAATGAGAAAGAATTTCTCAACAAGGTTGGGGTTCCTAAGATATTGAAGGTAATTGCTAGAATATTGTCCTTCCTCAACATTAGAACCACGAGCTCTCTTTGGAGGCATGATTCAACTCTAGAAAATTGGAAAAAAAAGGAGGACAAGAAATTATACCTAACAATGGAGATTGAAAGAGAGGCCCAAAGCTTCAAGAGATCTCGAAAAAGACTTCAGCAAGTGATTGACTCGAAATCTGAACGAAATCTTCAATGTTTTAGCTTCAAAATGCTGAAATCACTATGTTGAGGAGCAGCTGACTGGTCTATTTCTTCAAGAGAGAGAGACAATGAAAAGAGGGAAAATTGAAAATGAGAGGTAAAAACTAGGGTTTTACTTTAGAATAGAGGGCTGAGATCAAGGCTGGGGTTAATCAAAGGATGAGATCAATGAATGGGTAAGAAAAAATAAAAAGACATGCCTAAAAAATGCATCGTTTCGAATCAGAAAGACAGACTGATGTTGCGACAGTCGACTGGTTTTGAGGAACAGTCAACTTAATCGAGAGAAAATAAAACAAAATGAAAATATCAAGTAATACTTCTGGCAGTCGACTGGGTGTTGTTCACAGTCGAATGTTCAGAGCATAAAAGTTAGTCAAAAATAGACAACGAAAACATACTTAGTCATTCGACTGAAACGTAGGTTTAAGTTGACTTATACAAGATAAAAATTCAAAAAATATCATCAAAACTGCAAATTCCTAGTTCTCTTCTTGAGGTAATAAAAGTGTCTTCCTTAATTGGTTTAGTAAAGATATCTGCTACTTGTTTATCAGTAGAAATAAAGTCTAAAGATATATCTCTCTTTAAAACATGATCACGTAGAAAATAATGTCGAATATCAATGTGTTTCGTACGTGAATGTTGAATCAGATTTTTAGATAAATTAATGGCACTGGTATTATCACACATAATAGCAGGTCTTGAAAATGAAATCCATAATCTAATAGGGTTTGTTTCATCCACAAAATTTGGGCACAAGCCAAACTCCCAGCAATATATTCAGCTTCTGTAGTAGATAAGGATACAGAATTTTAATTTTTTACTACACCAAGATACTAGTGAATGTCCCAAAAAATGACAAGTACCAATAGTACTTTTACGGTTAGTTTTACTGCTAGCAAAATCCACATCACTAAGTTATCGGTGCGGGGATAAAATAAACCATACTCAGATGCGCCTTTAATGTATCTTAAAATACGTTCACAGCTTTTAAGTGAGACTCTTTAGGACTTGACTGATATCTAGCACACAAGCATACACTAAACATAATGTCTGGTCTACTAGCAGTTATATATAAGAGTGAGCCAATCGTCCCTCGATAGAGTTTTTGATCGACACTCTTACCTAATTCATCTTTGTCAAGTGTAGTAGTAGTAGCCATAGGTGTGGTCTTACTACTAGTGCTATCCATGCCAAATTGTTTGAGTAATTCCTTAGCATATTTTCCTTGATTAATAAATATGTCATTATGTGACTGCTTTATTTAAAGTCCAAGGAAATAATTGAGTTCACCCATGTGACTCATCTCAAACTCATTTATCATGGTATTAGCAAACTCTTGATAGAGATTACTATTAGTAGAGCCAAAGATTATGTCATCTACATATATTTGTATGATTAGAATATCGGTCTCTATTCTCCTAATAAACATGATAGTATCTACTTTACCTATTTCAAAACCAGTTTCTAAAAGAAAAGTCTTCAATCAATCATACCAAGCACGAGGTGCTTGTTTAAGATCATATAAAGCCTTTTTCAATTTAAAAACATGGTTTGGAAATTGTTCATGTTCGAAACCAGGTGGTTTCTTAACATAAACATATTCCTTTATAAAACCATTAAGAAAAGCACTTTTAACATCCATTTGGAAAAGTATAAAGTTCATAAAACATGCAAAAGATAGTAAGATTCGAATTGATTCCAGTCTAGCAACAGGAGCATATGTTTCATCAAAATCTATGCTTTCTTCTTGATTATATCCTTGAGCAACTAATCTAGCATTGTTCCTAACGACTTGTCCTGATTCATCTAACTTTTTTTTGAATACCCATTTGGTACTAATTATAGTATGGTCAGGAGGTCGTAGAACTAAATCCCATACATCATTTCTTATAAATTAGTTTAACTCATCTTGCATGGCATTCATCCAAAATTCATTCTCACAAGCTTCTTGTATATTCTTTGGTTCAAAATCCGACAAGAAAGTCGTATGAAAAATCATGTTAACATGAGATCTTGTTTGAATACCACGTGAGATATCACCAATTATTAAGTCATGAGGATGATCTCTAACTTCAACAAAAGATTTTGGTAAAGTTTGAGTCATCACAACAGGATCAGTCGACTTAACTTGTCCATCAGTCGACTGATTAACATCAGTCGACTTGATTTCCTTATCGGTCGACTTATCCGCTAGGGTAGTTTGCTCTAGTGATTTAATTACGTTATTTAAAGGTGATGAATCATTTTCATCATCTTCAATAACAGTGGATGAAGTCAGAGATTCATCAAATGAAACATGTATGGATTCTTTAGTAGTCAAAGTTGGCTTGTTGAAGATTCTATATACCTTACTCCTATTTGAGTATCCAATAAAGATACCTTCATTAGATCTAGGATCAAACTTATCTAAATTATCTTTTGTGTTTAATATGAAACACTTGCTTCCAAATATTCTGAAATAAGATACTTTAGGAATTCTATCAAAAAATAGCTCATAACATGTTTTCTTAAGCTTAGGCCTAATCAAAATTCTATTTAAAACATAACATGCTATAGCAATAGCTTCAGCCCAGAAGTACTTAGGAAAATTGCTTTCAACAAGCATGGTACGTGCACACTCTTGCAAAGTCCTATTCTTTCTTTCGACCACTCTATTTTGTGTTGAAGTTCTAGGAAATGCAAATGAATGTGTTATATCATTCTTGTTGCAATATTCTGAAAACGTTTCGTTCACAAATTCTCCACCATGATCACTTCTAATAGGGACTATGGTTAGAGACTTTTGATTTTAAATTCGTTTACAAAAATTTGTAAATTCATCAAAAGCATCATTCTTATGTTTTAAAAAGAAAACCCATGTGAATCTTGAAAAATTATCTACTAAAACAAATACATACCTACTTTTATTCAAAGAAGTGACTCTAGTAGGGCCAAATAAATCCATGTGGATTAATTCGAGAGGCCTACTAGTAGAAATCATTTCTTTTGTAGATTTGATTTGTTTACCTAGTTGACATGCATCATATAACTTATCCTTTTTATAGGATAGTCTTGGCAGCCCTTTAACTAAGTTGTACTTAGACAATTTAGCAATATTTTTCATTTTCACATGGCCAAATCATTTATGCCAAAGCCAAGAATCATTATTAGAAGCTACTAAGCAAAAATCATTCAAAAAATCATTTGATTTTAACCATAACTCATAAATATTATTCTTCCTAAATCCATGAATAATTACATTTTGCATGATAGAGTCATATATTAAACATGCATCTTTTTCAAAAATAATTTTATATCCCTTATCACACAATTGGCTTATACTTAACAGATTATGCTTAAGACCACTAACAAGAAAAACTTCTTCTATATTAGGGGTAGTGTTCTTACCGACCATGCCTATACCAATAACATTTCCTTTATTGTTGTCACCGAATGTGACTGTTCCTCCATCAATCTCTTGAATGAAAGACATGAGGTTAGTATGACCAGTCATATGCTTGGAGTATCCGCTGTCAAGTATCCACCGTTCTCTTTTAGGTACCTATAAAATAATTATTGTGAATATGGTACCCTTTTCATTGGGTCCAAAAGAGATTAGTTTTTGGAAAACCAAACCCAAAGTGAGTTTGATTATCCACCAAAAGCAGGAATATAATCTACAGAATTACATACATTAAGAACATATGAATTTATATAAGTAATTCTATCTTTCTGACTCATGTTGACTGGAACCTATATATTCTTAGTCTGTCCAGTCGACTTAATTAATCCTTTCAGTCGATTGTTACTGAAATCCAGTCGATTGGGAGGTGAAATAGGTCGACTTATCTGAGGTTTTCATCTCTTTGAATAAGACTCAGAACCTCTGGACAGACGACTGAAATTGGGGTTCAGTCGACTGGTTTGAACAACAGAATTACACTTTTCATTGAAAACAACAATTTTTGGTTTTTCAAAAAACTCATATAATTTATTCTTATCACTAGATATAGATTCAGTCTTATTACCACTAGTGTTCTTAGAAACATGATGTTTTTCAAGAGACTTTTGAAAACCAAGTCAAAATCTCTTATTAGATTGCACTTGATTTTGGAGAACTTCATTTAAATTCTCCTTTTCTTTAATAAATTTAGATACATTATCTCTTCATAAATTTTCTTAAGAGATACAAGATCTATATCCAAATTAGAAAGTCGAGAATTTAAAGACTTGACTTCTTTATCTAAGTCAAGGTTCTCTTGAGAAAGTGTTTGATTAACTTTCTCTAAGTTTTTTACTCTAATTTTCTCCTTCTTACTTCTTGAAAAATCTCATTAAAAGCATCTAATAAGTCATTTGAATCAAAGTTATCACTTAACTCGTTTTTTGTAGCCATGAAGCTTACATTCACAACTTCGTTTGTCTCTTCATTTTCTTCTTCCAATGAAGAGTCGCTATCCTCCCTAGTTGCTTGATACGCCCTTTTGTTCTTCATGTACTTGTTCTTTGTGTACTTATCCTTCTTGAAGTTGGAACCCTTTCCTTTAGATTTCGTCTGTTCTAGTGGGCAATCCTTCTTCATATGACCTGTTTTGTTACACTTGAAACAAGTGGGAAGTTCATTAGTATCTTTAAATTTGGAATTAAATTTACCTTTCCTTAGAAACTTTTTGAACTTTCTCGTGAACATGGCTATCTCTTCTTCATCTTCTTCTTCATCATCGGAGTTCGACATGGCCTTGAAAGCGAGTGTCTTTTTCTTTGATTGTTGAGGTTCTAGATTCTTCTTGCATTCTTCAAGTTGTACATCTTATGCCGTAAGATTTCCCACAAAATCCTCATGAGAAAATTGTGTTAAATCATTAGCCTCTTCTATGGCGGTGGTCTTCTTCTCCCATTCGGGGGTTAAGGCACGAAGAACTTTTCTCATCATTTCGGCTTGAGTGTACGTCTTTCCAAGAGCCACAGGAGAGTTTGTAATATCCGTGAACCGTGTGATCATGTCTGACACATTCTCGTTCTCCTTCATGCGGAACATCTCGAACCTATGAACAAGAACAGATATCTTAGATTCTTTTACTTTATTAGTACCTTCATGAGTTACCTCGAGTGTGTGCCAAATTTGATATGCTGTTGTTGCATTGGACACACGATTGAAATCCTCCGTGGTAAGAGCACAAAATAGAGCGTTCATCGCCTTTGCATTATTCATTGTTTCACTATTCATGTCATCGTTCCATTATGAATAAAGAATTGTACGAGCGGTGTATTCGGTCTCTGTCATGTTCCATATCTTATAGTTAATGGACTGAAGGTAGATCTTCATTCTACACTTCCAATAGTTGTAATTGGTTCCATCGAATAGGGGTGGCCTTTGTGTGGATTGGCCTTCATGGTATTGGTTCGTATTAGAAGTAGATGCCATTGCACTCAACCAAGCTCTGATACCAAGTGTTGGATCTGTAGGCAAGGCAAAATAACACTAGAGGGGAGGGTGAATAGTGTTGTATAAAAATTAATTAAGAAATTGAACTTTTCGTTCTGTCCAGTCGACTGAAAAAGAGAACACAGTCGACTGGGGCATCAGATAAGAAGAATATTTTATACAAGTCTGATCAGCCGACTTATAGCAGAAACTCAGTCGACTTAACAGACATGTAACGCCCCAGACTTCCTATATGGAGAATTTGAGACACGAGCCAGAACCTTTACATTCAATCAGTCACAATACACAGAAAACATGAAAAATTTAAAATTTTTTATTAATACAATATTACAGGTCGAGTGTTTCTATTGATTCAATATATTACATCAGAGTATACATGAATGAAAATGATAAACTAGACCATGCCTTGACTAGAGTCTTCCCGGTTCGTGATCCTGTATCCACAACCTATTAGAGTGGGACGTCAGTACATATACTGATGCTTAAAGGCTGATGACTAGCAGCGAATTTCGAAAAACAAACATATAAAAACATGGTAAAATATGTCGGTGTAGTTTAAGTGTTCGTGAGTGCAATGACTAGAATCTAATGCAATGTCAACCAAGGCTAGGATTGCTCCTATTCTAATGCAAGCGAGAATCTGGAATCATATGCATCCCATACTACATACGTCCATATTAAGCCGTTCTCCATATTTAGGTATTCAAACCCGCGTTATGAAATTCTACTTTGTACACAACCTGTTTCTGACAGATACAACGTGACTGATGAGATTGCAGACGTGGTCAAGTCCCACCAATGCAGTACGCTTATGGTGTCTATGTTTACCACTACCACCCGGCACACCGGACCTCACTCAAAAACCACACGAACCCTCGGGGTTACTGCAACACAGGTTAGCTCGAAGCATCCCCTATGGCCCCCTAACTCATAGACCATAGTCTACGGCCTGTTTGCTTCCCCGGTATAGAACATGACGGAGTTCCGGGGTCCATTCCCTAGCTCTGCCCGCCCTTACCATGGCACTTCATGAATTAACAGTGTGAGATACGCAACCCGTGCTCCCAACTCGTGAGAAGGCACCATGTGTATTCCTTTAACGGGAAGGTACAACCTAATAACACCACCTAATGCCGGCCCAAAGGACGAGTTGGTCATAAGGTGTCACCCCTAATACCAACTCCTCTCTTTTGGCAAAAAAAATGGTTAAGTAAAAATCTTTATAAGTTACTACCCTACTGATGTCCCTAATCCTAAACAATCTTACAAGATTTTCAACTTAGATTATCATGGTCCAACTCATGGTCCCTCGATCCAAGACACTAGTAATGAGATCTCATTCACTAATCACTACCCCTAACTTGGATTCTATCAACACTCTTGGCCCACGATCAAAAAACACCGGTTAAGATCCGTTGGTGCCCGAGGTGAGATCTATCCATAGTCTCTAAGGTGGTAGGATGCGGTCTTGATGGTCGATGACCCCTAGGGTAATTAGAAGACCCTAGACTAGCTTTTATCAAGCTAACAATTATTGGTGACTATCCCAACCCCTATTACCCATGAAGATGAAGAATGTTCACATGATATGATCTAACTTTAATAAGAACCTTATACAACTAGAATCCATGGGTTCTCTTCCTAATTGAATTAGAACTACAAGCAACTAGATTCTTGGGTCCATTCTCAAGTTGAGCTAGAATCACCTAGAAACTAAATGCATGGGTTCTCTTATCAATTGAGCTAGAACTACCATAGTGCTAGTTTCATGGGTTCTCTTTAAAGTTGACTAGAACCATGATGGAACACAGGTTCATTACAATAGTTAAACTAGAACACCTAGCTCAAGCACGGGTTCATGGGTTCTTTTTAATCTTTCACTACAATACTACCATATACAATTCAAGCATGGTTCTTTAACTAAGATACTACAATAACTCAAGCATGATTCTTTAACCCAAGCATGCATTCTTCATATAACTTCAACATGATTCCTTACTATACTTAAGCATGAATCCTTCATATATTCAAGCGTGATTCTTTACTACAACAAACCTACAACATGGTATACACATAAACATGGGTTTCCTTGTTACATTAACCTATAACAATTTAAGTATGGTATACAATCATAAGCATCAACCTACAACAATCTAATCATAGTATATAACATGAGTATCAACCTACAACAATCTAAGCATGGTATACATGAACATCAACCTACAACAATCTAGTCATGGTATATGACATGAGTATCAACCTACAACAATCTAAGCATGGTATATAGCATGAACATCAACCTACAACAATTTAGTCATAGTATATAACATGAGTATCAACCTACAACAATCTAAGCATGGTATATAATATAAACATCAACCTACAAAAATCTAATTATGGTATATAACATGAGTATCAACCTACAACAATGTAGTCATGGTATATAACATGAGTATCAACCTACAACAATCTAAGCATGGTATATAATATAAACATCAACCTACAACAATCTAATAATGGTATATAACATGAGTATCAACCTACAATAATCTAAGCATGGTATACATAAACATCAACCTACAACAATCTAGTCATGGTATATGACATGAGTATCAACCTACAACAATCTAAGCATGGTATATAGCATGAACATCAACCTACAACAATCTAGTCATGGTATATAACATGAGTATCAACTACTACTTTAAGTATAGATCATTTCTACAACTCAAGCATGAACTCTACATATAACTCAAGTATGATTCCTTACTACACTTAAGCATGGTTCTTCTACTACTACTTAAGAATGAATCTTTACTACTACTTAGCATGGTATACAACATAAGTATGGTTTTATTACTACATCAAACCTACAACATGGTATACACATAAGCATGGGTTTCCTACAATATGGTATACAACCTAGCATGAGTTTTCTTACTGCATTAACCTACAACAATTAGCATGGTATATAGGCATGAGTACTTACTATACTCTAAGCATGGATATCTACTACAATTTTAAACATGGATATCTACTACAGTCTTAAGCATGAGTGTCTACTTACTATTTAAAGCATGGATGTTACTACAACTTAAACATGAATATCTACTTATTACTTTAAACATAAACTTTACTTACACTTAATCATGAATACTTACTAGCTATTACAAAGACTACTTCTCTTTACAAATTACAAGTCTTGAAATATTACAACAATCTAACTTTGTGAACTACAAATTACATACAACAAATCTACTTTGTAAGTTACAAGTCCAACTTATTACAACCTTCTTTTCTTTAATCTCTTAGTTCCTACATATAACAAGGTTTACCTTTATATAAAGCAAGATGTGATAATTAACAAAGTAGAGAGCAATAACAAATAAAGATTTATTTTTTAATAGTCTACAACCCCAAAATGGGTAAGTAATTATTTCTACTATACAATCTTCATATGCTTAAGTCCATTAGTCCAAGTTAAGTTCTACAATCCAAAGATGGGTATGTACACAAATCTCCATATGCTTAAGTCCATTAGTCCAAGTTGTTCATTTTTAACAACAATAAAAACAATAACCACAACAATTATTAAAGACTCCATCTTTATGTGTTTCATTAAGTTCTACCATTCTACATGCTAATATTTATGCTCATGATTTTTAGTCCAAGTTGTTTAACACAAACAACATACACAACAAAAAAACAACCACACAACAAAACACCACCATAAAAGAGAACAAGAACAATGCAAAAAAGAAAACAACACACGTGAATAAGATTAGAGAGAGAGACCCCCACCTTGAATCTCTTGTAGGAAGTACGAGTCTAAGCACCTTCTCTTTCCCCTAGCTCCTATGAAAAAGCTCCTAAGGAAACCTACAAATGAAAACTCTCTTAGTTAGGCTTTTCTTCTCTTTCTTTTCCTCTCTTTTTCCTTCTTGTAAAATGAGACAAGAGAAGAGTGAGGGGGTATTTATAGGGTTGAAGAGAAGGGGGAGAGTGCAAAATGCACCAAGAGAATTACAAAAACCCCCTTGGGGGTGATGGGCCGGCCATACCATGGAGGGGGGGGGGGTGTGGTGAGGTGGAGGTATGGTGAAAGGGATGAGGTGGAGGGGTGAGGTGGAAGAAAGAGGGCTTCTAGAAGGACATCCCCTAAACTTATATGTATTCTTTAACCCTAGGTTTAATCCTCCAACAAAACCTAACTATCTAATTAGATTGTCATGACAAAAGCGATACTTCAAATATGAAAGAAATAAAATAATTAAATAGTTAAATAATTAAAATAATAAAAATAATATTATTGATAATTGATCGGGATATTACAAGACAAGTGTTCGAAAAGTATTTTATACAAGTCTGATCAGTCGACTTGTCGAGGAGACTCAGTCGACTTTCTAGACAAGTTTTCGAATAAAACATAGAAAAATTGAAATGCGAGTGAAGAAAATACAATCACAGAGAGAGTCAACCACAAGGTACACAGCGATGTATCCTGGTTCGGTCATCTCGACCTACATTCAGTCCCCAAGCACCCCTTTGAGGTTCTCTACTATTATTGAATAAAATACAAGAATACCCTATGGCATTTGACAACAACATTGCCAAACCTGTAGACCTCTCTCACCACAAGAGAGAGCACACCCACTCTACAACCTAAAGTGAAAACCCAACTCTACATCCTGGAGCCCTACTCTCTAACCGAGAGGACCACCCTCACAACCCGAGAGTGAAGAACAACAACAAAAGAGTTACAACAATCTATTGCCTTGTTTATGATTGTGATTTTTGTGTGGTGGCTAATAGGTTAACTTCTGAAATTAGTCTAAAACGAATTCAATGTTATACTAGACTGATTTTCAGAGAACCAAGACTTAGAGATTATGATTGCTTTTAGAATGCTTGTTCTTTTCAAAACCAAAAGCTTGAAAACTTTAGAGACAAATGCTTGGAACCTTTTCATGGTGATTCCTATGCTCTATTTATAGAGAGGAATCATAGGAACGTCGAAGAACAGTTCCTAAAACTGAATTAAAACGGATAGAATTTGTTTTGAATTTGAAAAACAAGTTTTGAAATCAGAAAACTGTCGAAATGGCTTGAATAGTCGACTGGATTGCCACAATGAGTCGACTGGTCAGAGCTTGTATGAGTTCATACAATTTCGTACTAAGACAGTCGACTGGTTCCGAAGAATGGTCAACTGGTACTCAACAGCTGATCTTATTCAAGCTTGTTTCGACCTTATAACTTTTGTAAAACACTCACAATATTAAAAGATATGTGTAAGTGTGTGTGTTACAAGGCTATTACAACATTTCTAATACTCAAAGGTTACAACAATTGTTACAAGACACTTTAATATAAAACAACTTAAAGCACTAGTCTTGTCTTGAACTTGAGTCTTTGACTTAAGCTTGAGCCATTGTCTTTATATCTTGAAGCTTGCTAGATCAATGTGGCTTGAACTAAGTTCTTTGTGGATTGGATCAACTTTGAAAGCTTCATTGGAATAACTTGGCCTTTGTGTATTACACTGTGGTATAGATCTTGATACACCCTGCAATTAGTGATAGCACAACTTTGCATTGTGTTGTAGTCATCAAAACCAAGAATCAACAAAGTTATCTGCCGCGCTGTATATGGATGGCTCACAACGATGAAATGACTATACTTAGAGAGTCGATCCACAACAACAAGTATTGTAGTTTTAATTGAGCTCCTTGGAAGTCCATCCACAGAATTCATACTGATTTCTTCCTAAACTACATTAGGAAGGGGATGAAGGAGTCCTGTAGTCACTTGGTTGATTTATTTGCTTCTTTGGCATACATCGCATTCTCGTATATACTGTTTGACCCTCTCCTTCATACCAATCCAATGAGCTACCTGTTTAATCTTATTCCAAGTCTTCTCAAACACAGAATGCCCCCCTTGTGCAGTGTCATGGTGAAGATATAGGAGCTGTTGCATTACTGGCAATGAGGAATACTGGTGCTCCCTTCCCTTGTAATATATTAGCCCATGTTAGATGGAGTATTTGGTAGTTGGTAGCTCTCCTGCTACTTTATTCAAAATATCATGATAGTATGGATCTTCCCCAACTTCTCTCTTGAGATTCTCTAACCATTTGGCCTGCACAATAGAAATGCCCAGCAACTGTTGATCTTCATACAGCCTCGACAAGCTATCGGCTCCCACATTATCGACTCCCTTTTTGTATTCCACCACATACTGATATCCATGGAGCTTCCAAAGCCATGTATGCTACGCTTCGATGTCAAGCCTATGCACCAATAAATGCTTGAGGGGTTTGTGGTCGGTTTTAATGATAAATTCCTTACCAAAGAGGTAATGATGCCACTTCTTCACTGCAACAATATCGCTAACATCTCCTTCTCATAGGCAGATAGATGTTTATTCTTCCCCTCTCAACTCCATACTGAGATAGGCTATAGGATGCCCCTACTGCATGAGTATAGCCTCGATCCCCGACTGTAACACCTCGAATTCCAAATAAGCCTAAATTCAAAGTTCCATAGGATCTTTACACTTCACTTCGTACAATTTTACAAGGAATTTAAAACTTTTAAACAACAATGTTTACATCAACGCAGCAGAATTATAATTACAACATGATACATGAAATGAATAATAATTTGAACATTTCTTTAAGCAGCATTCCTTTTTTAGTCATTTCATTCATTTTATCCTGCATAGAAACTGTGAGCAAGTCAGTTGCATACAACTTACGCTAGGATATAATACATCAATTTTTCTTACTTGGAAAGCACACACTTGATCAAAAACAAAGATAAGGAAGACTATCTTATTGATGTCGTGTGTGAATGTGCACTTAGTCTTAAATGCAGTTACTTATTATTTCATGACACTAATGCGCACTTGTTCGAACTTATGAATCCCATTCTACACAAATCCGAGGAAAAGCCCTTGACCGTACTTCATCTTGTAGGGTTGAATCTCTCGCTATGAGTTTAACTACTACGGTAACTACGGTAAGTATCCTAGATATTTTTTGAGTTACGAGCCCATATTCAGACAGCCTAGAAGGGAATCCCACGTCATGACATGACGCATCATGCAGACAACCTATGGACAATTTGCCTCCGTCAT
The DNA here is from genome assembly GCA_017893485.1 of Hemerocallis citrina. Lineage (NCBI taxonomy): Eukaryota > Viridiplantae > Streptophyta > Magnoliopsida > Asparagales > Asphodelaceae > Hemerocallis > Hemerocallis citrina. Next base: position 92,645,334 of record CM030365.1, on the reverse strand, counting down.
GGAACAATGGCACTACGTAGTCACCAAGCACACCACAAGCGTCACTACGGTCCCGATAATTTTGGATATGTATCCACGTCGTGACATGACGTATCATGTAGACAGCCTGTGAATACTCTCACACCGTAGATTCGAGGCCCTCATACTTGTGTTTTTCTCTTACTTTAATCACATCTTCACTCTAGTGTAGTCCTTAGATATTTGAATCATGAGTAAAATTAACACCCTAGAGTTAGCCTTTCCTCTACACCGGTCTTAAACATCAATTGATAACAACAACCCAATTTTGGTCTTTTTCTGCAACATTTATTTTTCAAGAATTCATTCATGCCGGTATAACGACCTAGCTACACTCTAGTTCTTAAGCTATTTTCATGTTCACCAAAATTTGAGTGTTCATACTCATCAATCTTTATAATCCATCATGATCTTTTTGTTTCATTTTCCAGGCATAATTATATGTACAAAACATCAATTTCATATTTAACTTACCACATCTCATAATTTAATCTCCACATAATTTCTTGCATTCAAAATTTTTCTCTTTCTTTAATTATACTAAAACCATATTTTAAAGAAGATTTATCAAGTTCTTTAATCCATTTTAATATAAAAACAACATCCCATCTTCACAAAATATATTAAAATAATATATAATTAATTTTCATAAAGCCTAGATAATATATAAAGAATAATAGAATTTTTTCCCAATTTTTATTACTCTTAAAACTCAAAAATAAACCCATAAATCGAATTATACTAAAAATATCAAAAAACACAAATACAAAGGCAGGGGTCGGATTCGAACCCAGACCAACGCCTCCGCCCAGCTACAATAACAGCCCAAAAGCGCACCCGAAGACCAAGAAGTCCAAGAGTGACTAACTGATATGATTCTGCTTCATTACTTTATATATCGATTATACTTTGTTTTGAGCAAAATCAATTCTTTTGATAAGACAGAGCATGTTCAAGACTCGAACCCGAGACCTTATACACTATACACAGCGCCTTATACTCACACCGAAAGCCAATATACCCAAATTAATTCTCTGTTATGAAGAGGAGATGAAAAAGCTTTATACTTTCTGTCTGTTCAAAAATTTTCTTTTACAATTTTTGATTTCTCAATGAACTTAGATCTTTCAATTCAAAATTCTCCCAAAATATTTTTTAAAAAAATACAGTATGACAGTAATTATAAACTCTTAATTTCAACGTAAAATTAAATTTTCTTTACAATTTGTATTTAAAGAATGCATTATTGACTTAAAATAATACTATGGTTTCCTTTATAAAAACAATATAAATCCACTAAAATGTACGTTCTTGTTCTCTTTTAATTCTACAAGAGCTTAGCAATATTTCTTTTATCACATTAACATTATATAACAACAATTTACCCATTTATCAACTAAACATGACAATATCCATTCATCTCAATCTACAACTAAACATAATAGTATCCATTCATCTACAACTAAGCCATTCATTTAAACAAAATCATCACACTAGCATGGTTCATTTAAAAATAGATATTCTAGCATGAATTTCTTTAATAAGACACCATGATGAGTTTTAATTCACTAATCATAATCAAAATTTTCTCTTTTCTCTACTAGTCTCTTTAAGCAATCACATGGCAATTTTAATTAGTTTCTCTAGCATGTTCATAAAATTAAATTCCTAGCATAGTAACTACATTAGAAGTAGAGAAATCACCCACCTTCTTGGAGAAACAATGAAAGCTTCTAAAGAAAACTCCTTGAAAGCACGATTGCCTTCCCTTATCCTCCTAGCATGTGCAAAATCCGAGCTCCACCACTTAGCTATGCAAGAATCCGAGCTTCCCCTCCTTGATCCTATGCCGGCCTCCAATGGAACAAGTGCATCCTATGCCGGCCTATCTTTTTCTCACAAATTATTTTCTTTCTCTTTTTCTTTAAAATTTTCTAAATGTAAGTGATAAAGAATGACAGGGGAGAGGTATTTATTCACATCTCAAGAGCAAATGAAGGGTTGAGATGGGTTTGGATGAAGAGCTAATATACATTTGGGAGTTAGAAGAACCACCCATCATCAAGCAACCAACTTTCCACTCTCTCCATCTCCCTACTCCATGAATGGCCGACCTCCCTCCTTGTCTCATTGCACGTGCATGTGCAATGCACGTGCCCTCACATGCACACCTAGTTGTTTGTTCATTTAATTGTTAATTTATTAGTTACTTGATCATGTCTACCATATAAAATGTCTTAATTAATAATAGAATTAATTAGTGGGCTAGTTAGGTGGGCTAAAAATCCATGGGCTCTTAATTAATTAATTTATTTTATTTTAAATGGGCTAGAATTAAACTATTAGGCCTAAGAATTGATAATAAATAATAATAGGCTTTTTAAAAGAGAAAGAAAATGTTTGTTCATGATATTAAAATAATTTTTAAAGCCAAATATACACATTAATTTGCACGTGCGAAACACGTGGAATCATTGAAAAATTTTATATTTAATTATTTGAAAATTCAGGATGGTTTAACACTCCCTCCTTAGAATAATTCCGTACCCGAAACTACGTTTAAAGAGTGAAAAAACAAAACATAAAAGAAGAAAGAAAAACAATACAATCAAACAAAGAGCTCGAGATGATCCTTCAGCATCCTCTCCTCGGATTTCCAAGTAGCTTCTTCAACCAACTGGTTTCTTCAGATTACTTTGACCATCGGTATCGTCTTGTTCCTCAAGACTTTCTCCCGACGATCCACAATCTCAATCGACCGCTCAATGTAGCCCAGATCTAACTGCAAACCCTCCGGCACTTCGGGCAAATGGTGACTTGGATCTGGAATGTAACCTCTCAACATAGACACATGGAAGATATTGTGCACCTGAGACAACTCTTCCGGTAACTCCAACCGGTAAGCAGTCTTCCCAATCCTCTTCAATATCTTATATGGACCTATGAGCCTTGGGGCTAATTTCCCACCTCTGCCAAAGCGAATCACACCTTCACAAGGCAATACCTTCAGGAAGACAAAGTCACCTTCCTCGAACTCAAGGTCCCTCCTCCGGTTGTTGGCATAACTCTTCTGCCTACTCTGATAGTCCACTAACCTCTTCCTGATCAAATCGATCTTTTCCGAGGTCTGCTGCACAATATCGGGCCCAAACATCTGCCGCTTCCCCACTTTAAACCAGTAAACAGGCGTTCTGCACTTCCTGCCATACAGAGCTTCATATAGTGCCATCCGATACTAGTCTGAAAACTATTGTTGTAGGCAAACTCTACTAGAGCTAGATGCCTCTCTCAACTGCCTCCAAAATCTAGAACACAACACCAAAGCATATCCTTAAGAACTCGATTGACTCTCTTAGTCTTCCCATCAGTCTGCGGATGGAAGGCGGTGCTGAAATCTGTCTTAGTACTAAGGTTGCCTGAAGACTCCTCCAGAAATGCGAAGTGAACCGCGCATCTCGATCAGACACAATGGTCAACGGAACACCATGAAGCCTGACGATCACCCCTACATACAACTCGGCTAACTTGTCCATATACAAAGTCAGTTTCATTGCCAAAATGTGAGCTGATTTGGTTAGATGATCGACTATGATCCAAATCGCATCATTACCCTTCGAACTCTTAGGCAAACCCGTGATGAAATCCATGCTGATATTATCCCACTTCCACTCTGGAATGGGTAACGATTGCAACAAACCTCTGGGCTTCTGATTCTCGGCTTTCACCTATTGACAAATCTCACAGCTCGCCACAAACTCAGCCACATCCCGCTTCAAACCTAACCATAAGAAATGTTGCTTGATGTCCTTGTACCTTTTGGTGCTCCCAGGATGTACAGACAAAAGAGTAGCATGTGCCTCCTGAAGAATACTCTCCTTCAGTTCTGATTGATCCGGAACACATAGCCTCTCTCCAAACCACAACACTTCATCCCTAATCTGAAACTCTGAAAATCTGCCTGCACCAACCTGCTCCTTGATCTTCTGAATCTCTGCATCTTCCTTCTGACTTGCTATAATCCTTTCATTCAGCGTGGGCTGAAGCTTGAGCTGAGCCAAAGATGCTCCCCAATCCTTGCAAAACTACCTCAATACCAGCCTGACCCAACTCCTCTGCAAGATGCCTCTGGGTCGTGATCAAACTGGCCAAACTGCTTTTACGGCTAAGTGTATCAGCAACAACATTAGCCTTACTCGGATGGTACTTAATCTTAGGACGCATGTCCTCAAGTACTTCCAGCCATCTCCGTTGCCTCAGATTCAGGTTCTTTTGCTGATAGATCTAATTCAAACTTTTGTGGTTCGTGTACATGTTTAATTTCTCACCGTACACATAATGCCTCCATTGCATCAAGATAAAAATAATCACAGCCAACTCCAGATCATGAGTCGGATAATTCTTCTCAAGCGGTCTTAGTTGCCTAGACCCATAAGCGAATACCTTTCCCTCTTACATCAAGATACACTCAAGCCCACGATGTGAAGCATCGCTATAGACATCATACTCAACACCTGCTCTAGGCAAAGCCAAAATGGGAGCAGTAGTCAATTTCTCTTTCAATTCCTGAAAGCTTAACTCACACTGCTCAGTCCACTTGAAATTTACATTCTTCTTGGTCAGACCAGTGAGCGGCACGGCTATCTGAGCATAGCCTTGAATAAATCTTTTGTAATATCCATTTAGTCCAAGGAAAATTCTGATTGCCTTCACTATAGTAGGCCTTGCCCAATCTTTCACTGTCTCTATCTTTTAAGGATCAGTAGCCACTCCCCCTTTAGAAAGGATGTGACCAGGAAGGCCGCTTCATATTTCCAGAAATCGCACTTGGATAACTTGGCATACAACTCATGCTCTTGAAGCTTCTTTAGAACCTTAGCCAGATGCTCAGTGTGCTTCTCTTCTGACTTAGAGTACACAAGAATACAGTCGATAAATACCACGACGAAAGAATCAATAAACGGCCTCAAAACTCTGTTCATCATGTCCATAAAGACTGCATGTGCATTCGTCACTCCAAGTGGCATAAATAAGAATTCGTAATGTCCATATCAAGTTCTGAATATAGTCTTATGCACATCTTCTACTTTCACTCGAACCTGATGGTATCCCGACCAAAGGTCTATTTTAGAGAAAACAGCTGCTCCTTGTAGACAATCAAACAGGTCATCAATTCGTGGAATTGGATATTTATTCTGAACAGTGACCTTATTAATTAATGAGATACAAAAGTATGAGAGGATCCAGTTTCGAACAGAATAATAGCTTTCTTTCCATTTAATTAAAAGTTCTCCTGTTACATAATACACTCCCATTACATAACAGTCTTTACTAAATAAAACAGGGAAAAGAGTAACAGAAAATTCTCAACATTCTCCCCCGTACCAGTAATGATGTGATCCACTTCATCAGTGTCGGCCTCAGTCAAAGCGAATACTCACCCCTGCTGGTACGACTTCTTCCCAACTTGCTGCATTAGTACCTTTTGGGCGACATCTCGCAGCTTAAGGCATTGAGATCTGTAATGACCTGTCTCTCCACAATTGAAACAAGTCACCACAGAAGGTCTCACCCAACCATTCCCGGGTCCTCCAGTCACATTGAAGGCATTCGACCCCGTAGGTTTGAACCTTTGAGCTGGCGGCGGCCCCCTGACGTTCCCAGAAACTATGGGCCTCTTTCTGACATTCCAATTGCTCCTCCTTTTCTGGGCTGTATGAAACTACTCCATATCATCCTCTAGAGCTGCAGCTTGCTTGACTAGCTTGTCAAACTTCCTGATACCAAGGGGTATCATCCTTGATCTCAGACTCGGACTTAAACCGTGCTCGAACTTCTGAGCTTTTTTCGCCTCGTCCATCACAAGTTTGGGTGCGTACCTCGAAAGTTGAGTAAACCATGTCTCATACTCCCTGACAGACATGCCTCCCTGCTACAGTGCCAAGAACTCCATTGCTTTCTTCTCTTGGATGTCGGATGGAAAGTAGTGACCGCAGAAGTCTTCCAAGAATTCCTCCCAGCCGATAACACCATTTCCCATAGTCCGCTTCATGGACTGCCACCATACAGCTGCATCCTTCTCAAGCTGCATTGTAGCCAGCTTCACCTTGCTACCTTTTGGAGTTTCCATGACCTCAAAGATAGTCTCAACTTGCCTAATCCAATTGTCAGTTGCTTCTGGGTCTGACTTCCCTTCAAACACTGTCGACTTCATTTGCTTGCATGATTCCACAAGTTTAATCGCCTCAGGAACTGGATTTGTAGGCATCCCCCTATGGTTTTGGTTCATGGCTACAGCGTTGATGGTCGGATAGTACCAACCACGTTTCCAAATCGAGTCCACAACTGGGCTCTCTCCATTTCTTGCTCTTCTTTCAGCCATACTCTGATTCAAAAGATCCATTAAATTCGAAGTAGAAAACATTAATTTAAATCAACTTTTTCATTTCATTGAATTCAAACTTTGTACATTCAAATTTGAAACATCGTCTGACATCGAGCGAAAAACATTGAGATGATACGACATTCTAATCCATACGGTTCCTCTTGACTTTCCTAAGCTTTTCTCGTAGTTTTGCTACCTCTTCCTTCAGCACATCATACATGTTCTTTCTGTTCTCGAGTTCCCAAACACGATGACTGAGGGTTGCAATATTCTCCTTGAACTTTTCACACTAGGCCTACAATTGGTCTGCCCTCTCCTTCTGAGTCTCCACCTGCCTCTGAAGAGATTCGATGCAATCTCCCGGAACTAGTTCTTCCTCGTCGGATGAAACTTCTGATGAGTCCGGAGGCGGAGTGATCTCCCGGGACTGGGGCAATTCTCCTTCATACTCCTCGGGATCTTCTTCGTCGGAATCTCCTTGTCCGGGGTAGTAGTCTTCTTCAATTATGTGCCAATCATGATCACCTGCAGGGTCGTGGTCGTTCGCCATCTTTAAGGAGGGAGAAGAAGAAGAATCAATCATAAAGCAACACAAATGTAAGTAGCTTACATTTAAATCCCTATACCCAACTCACACTCTAATGTCCACTCTAGGGTGTCTTTCCTTATAAATTTGTACAACTTGGAAGCGTGGATCTGATACCACTCTGTAGCACCCCGAATTCCAAATAAGCCTAAATTCGAAGTTCCACAAGATCTTTACACTTCACTAAGTACAATTTTACAAGTATTTTAAAACTTTTATATAACAATGTTTACAACAACGCAGCGGAATTATAATTACAACTTGATACATAAAATAAATAACAATTTGAACATTTGTTTAAGCAGCATTCCTTCTTTAGTCCTTTCATTCATTTTATCCTGTACAAAAATTGTGGGCACGTCAGTTGCATACAACTGACGCTAAGATATAATACATCAATTTCTCTTACTTGGAAAGCACACACTTGATCACAAACAAAGCTAAGGGAGACTATCTTATTGATGTCGTCTGTGAATATGCACTTAGTCTTAAATGCAGTTACTTATTATTTCATTACACTAATACACACTTGTTCGTACTTATACATCTCATTTTACATAAATCCAAGGGCAAGCCCTTAACCGTACTTCATCTTATAGGGTTGGATCCCTCACTAAGAGTTTAACTACTACAGTAACTACGGTAAGTATCCTAGATGTTTTTTGAGTTACGAGTCCATGTCTAGACAGCCTGGAGGGGAATTCCACATCACGACAAGACGCATCATGCAGACAACCTATGGACAATTTGCCTCCGTCATGGAACGGTGGCAATACATAGTCACCAAGTACCCCACAAGCGTCGCCATGGTCGGGATAATTTCGGAGATGTATCCACGTCGTGACATGATGCATCATGCAGACAGCCTGCGAACACTCTCATACCATAGATCCGAGGCCCTCATACTTGTGTTTTTCTTTTACTTTCATCACATCTTTACTATAGTGTAGTCCTTAGATATTTGAATCTTGTATAAAATTAACACCCTCGAGTTAGCCTTTCCTTTACAACAGTCTTAAACATCAATTGATAACAATGACCCAATCTTGGTCTTTTTCTGCAACATTTATTTTTCAAGAATTCATTCATGCTGGTATAAGGACCTAGCTACACTCTAGTTCTTAACCTCTTTTCATGTTCACCAAAATTTGAGTGTTCATACTCATCAATCTCTATAATCCATCATGATCTTTTTGTTTCATTTTCCAGACATAATTATATGTACAAAACATCAACCACATCTCATAATTTAATCTCCACATAATTTCTTGCATTCAAAATTTTCCTCTTTCTTTAATTATGCTAAAACCATATTTTAAAGAAGATTTACAAAGTTATTTAATCCATTTTAATATAAAAACCACATCCCATTTTCACAAAATATATTAAAATGTTGTAGAATTATTTTTCATAAAGCCTAGATAATATATAAAGAATAATAGATTTTTTTCCCAATTTTTATTACTCTTGAAACTCAGAAATAAACCCACAAATCGAACTATTCTAAAAATTTCAAACAACACAAATAAAAAGGCAGGGGTCGAATTCGAACCCAGACCAATGCCTCCGCCCAGCTACAGTAACAGACCCAAAGCGAACCCGAAGACCAAGAAGTCCAAGAGTGACTAACTGATATGATTCTGCTTCATTAATTTATATATCGACAGTACTGTGTTTTGAGAAAAATCAACTTTTTTGATAAAACAGAGCCTCTTCAAGACTCGAACCCAAGACCTTATATACTGTACACAATGTCTTATACTCACACCGAAAGCCAATTTACCCAACTAATTCTCTGTTATGAAGAGGGGATGAAAAATCTTTATACTTTCTGTCTGTTCAAAAATTTCCTTTTACAATTTTTGATTTCACAATGAACTTATATCTTTCAATTCAAAATTCTCCCAGAATATTTTCTTTAAAAAAATACAGTATGACAATAATTAAAAACTCTAAACTTCAACATAAAAATAAGTTTTCTTTACAATTTGTATTTAAAGAATGCATTATTGACTTAAAATAAAACTATGGTTTCCTTTAAAAAAAACAATATAGATCCACTAAAATGTAGATTCTTGTTCTCTTTTAATTCTACAAGAGTTTAGAAAATTTTCTTTTATCACATTAACATTATATAACAAAAATTTACCCATTTATCAACTAAACATGACAATATCCATTCATCTCAATCTACAACTAAACATAATAATATCCATTCATCTACAACTAAGCCATTAATTTAAACAAAATCATCACACTAGCATGGTTCATTTAAAAATCGATATTCTAGCATGAATTTCGTTAATAAGACACCATGATGAGTTTTAATTCACTAATCATAATCAAAATTTTCTCTTTTTCTCTACTAGTCTCTTTAGGCAATCACATGGCAATTTTAATTAGTTTCTCTAGCATGTTCATGAAATTAAATTCCTAGCATGGTAACTACATTAGAAGTAGAGAAATCACCCACCTTCTTGGAGAAACAATGAAAACTCCTAAAGAAAACTCCTTGAAAGCGTGATTGTCTTACCTTCTCCTCCTAGCATGTGCAAAATCCGAGCTCCACCTCCTAGCTATGCAAGAATCCGAGCTTCCCCTCCTTGATCCTATGCAGGCCTCCAATGGAACAAGAGCATACTCTCTCTTTCTTTTTCTCACACAAATTTTCTCCACACTCAATCTTTTTCTCACAAATTCTTTTCTTTCTCTTTCTCTTTAAAATTTTCTATGTGTAAGTGATAAAGAATGACCGGGGAGGGGTATTTATTCACATCTCAAGAGCAAATGAAGGGTTGAGATGAGTTTGGATGAAGAGCTAAGATACATTTGTCAGTTATAAGAACCACCCATCATCAAGCAACCAACTCTCCACTCTCTCCATCTCCCCACTCCATGAATGGCCGACCTCCCTCATTGTCCCATTGCACGTGCATGTGCAATGCACGTGCCCTCACATGCACACCTAGTTGTTTGTTCATTTAATTGTTAATTAATTAGTTACTTGATCATGTCTACCATTCAAGTTGTCTTAATTAATAATAGAATTAATTAGTGGGCGAAAAATCCACGGGCTCTTAATTAATTAATTAATTTTATTTTAAGTGGGCTAGAATTAAACTATTAGTCCTAAGAATTAATAATAAATAATAATAGGCTTTTTAAAAGAGAAAGAAAATGTTTGTTCATGACATTAAAATAATTTTTAAAGCCAAATACACACATTAATTTGCACGTGCGAAACATGTGGAATCAATGAAAAAAATTATATTTAATTATTTGAAAATTCAGGATGTTACATCGCCCTGCAACACCACACTCCAAAACAAATTTGTCTTTGAAATTGGGCATCATGAGGACTGGTGGTGTTGTCAATTCTAGCTTTAACTCTTCAGAAGGTGTATGAGCCTCCTGGGGCCATTTGAAAGCCCCTTTTTTTGTTAATGCCACCATCAGAGCTATAATAGAGGCATACTTGGCAATAAGTTGCAGTTGTAGCCGGTGAGCCCAAAAAATCTCTCAGAGCCTTGAGAGTCTTCGGAGTTGGCCATGTCTGCATTGCCTTTACTTTATCAGGATCCATGGTGTAACGCCCCGAATTCCAAAATACACTGAATTCGAGATTCCACAGGATCTTTACACTTCATTTAGTACAATTTTACAAGCAAATTAAAACTTTCACTTTACATCAGAGTTTACATGAAACTTTACACTTTACATTGCATAGCAGAAGTAAATTTACAACATTTAAATAAATGTACAACAACATTGAATAATCTTTAAGCATCTGCTCCTCTTTAATCTTTATCATGTCATTTACCCTGCATACAAAACTGTGGGTACGTCAGTTTATTCAACCGACGAACATTATACACGGCCATCCTCTCTATGCCGGAAATAGTATAACTCATTTTCCATATTTAACAAACACAAACTTGTCACATATCAAACTAGAGGGACTACCCTATTAATGTCGTGTTGTGATGGTGCACTTAGTCCTTAATGCAGTTATTTATATTACATGACACTAATGCACACTTGTTCGGATTCTATGCATCCTATACTACATAGGTCCGAGGGCAAGCCTCTTAATCGTTCTTCATCTTTGTAGGGTTCAATCCCTCGGCATGTCTTAATCTACTACTGTAACTACGGTGAGTATCCTAGATGATCTATGAGTACAAGCTCGTGTACAGAAAACCTGGAGGGAAAACCACGCCATGTCTTGACTCATCAAGCATGCATTCTGTGGCTATTTAGCCTCTTTCATGGCATACGATCCTCTTGCAGTCACCAAACATCCCACAAACGTGGCTAAAGTCCGATCATTACTGAGTAGTGCCCACGCCATGTCTTGACTCATCAAGCATGCATTCTGTGGCTCACACCCTCACCGTAAACTCTAGTTCTCATACTTGTGTTTTTCTCTCACTTTCATCACGTCTCCACTATGTACTAATCCTTAGTTTTTATTAGGATCATAAACAAAATCAAAGCTCTAGAGTTAGCCTCTCCACTAAACCGACTTATTCATTCATTCAAACATGACCAACCTTGGTCTTTCATTTCAAATTTCATTTCATTTCTTTCCAAATGCCGAGGGAGACTTAGCTACTCTTTTGTTTCAATTCCAATTCACAATTTTCAAAATTGAGCATTTCTAGCTCATAAGTTCATCTTCATAATCATAATAGATTTTCTTTTTCAATAGCATGATTTCTAATTTATTTATGAGTCCATAGCCATACATGGCATTCAATTATTCCTTATATTTCATCAAATATCAATTAAAAATCACAACACTATTTATATAGCAAAAATTGAGTATTCACATTTCATAATTTTCACACTATTCTCCAATGAGAATAAATTACATCACATCACTCCATATAATTCCTTTCTTTGCTATATTGTTTTTCTAACACTTCATTCCAAGTTCTTTTGCAAATTATAACTTCACAAAAAAATATAAAATGTAGAACCATAGTTTTATTTATACATTTATTCTCAAAACATACTCTACTTCATGCAAATAATTCTCAAATTATTTTTCACAAGTCCCACATAATTTTAGAATAATAAACATATTTTTTTTCCATAATTTATCAATCATTAAAATCCTAAAAAAATATATTTCCCACAAACTAAATACTGGCCGAGCCCAGTATTCGAACCCACGACCACAGGGAAAACCACCGAAGGCACAGACCACTAGGCCGAACGCTCTATGCGTTAGAAGGAGAGGCTGAGAGCATCAAATGCTCTCGGCTGTGATTATTTTTATTTAAAAAAAAAGGAAACAAAAGTATGGTGCCAAGGGGATTCGAACCAGCAACCCGAGACCCCGAAACCTACTGTAGCGAATAGAAGCATCCCAGCCACTTGAGCTATACGCTCAGGTTGTCAATAGTTTAGCTCAAGATCTAATTAAATCGATGCTCTCTGTTTTGTAAAACATTTCGATGTTTAACAAGCTCTCATTTCATTTTGCTTTTATAAAATTTGCTATAAATTTCCAGATTGACTAATACCATCATAAATTATACTCCAGTATATAGAAATTAATTTTTTTTAATAATTAATGCATATTTTTCATACAATTGACTCGAATTATAAACTACCACTACCACGTTACTTTTTCGAAATTTCTTAACGAATTTAACATCACTAATCTCTTTATTATCAAACTTCATAATAACTCCCTGTTTTTAATCATTTCCCAAACATACAATCTACATCTTAATTCATTCATATTATCACAAAGATTCATTTAACCATATCAAGTACATTGTCAATCTACTAACTTTTGTATATAATTCTTGATGGTAATAATGAAATTTTCTTCAAACAATCCATGGCGATAATCAATTCACACACAACTTAAATTTAATGATAGAACCACATACCATTTGCATATCAACATTTCAATCAATCAATGGGTCATTTTTCTAATTAAAGTGTACTCTTATTAATCTTTTTCATGCATCATTCTTTCAATTCACATCTAGCATGTTTCCTAATTAAAAATACGGAAAATTTACCCACCTTAATTAGAGAGAAATACAACTAGCAACGCCTCCTAAACAAATGTCCTTGCAAAAGAACGATCCCCCTCCTTGATGCGCGCACCCGAGCCTCAAGCACACCAAACCCGAGCACTCCCCTTGATGAAAGCCGGCCTTCCTCTTTGTTGCAAGCATAATCCTCCCACACAATCTCAATCTTTTAACTCACTTAATAAACTACTAGATAATGTATTTTGAACTATAGGTTTGGAGGAAATAATTAGCACAAGAATAACTAGGCTAGGGGGGGGGGGGGTATTTATACTAAAAATTTAGAAAAATGGAAGGCTAGGATTAACTTAGGAGTTAGGATTAAAAGGCTAGGATTCAAGGAGGAGTTACAATAACCAACCATGATCAAGTAACCACCACCCATGACTCCACTCAAAATTTTGATTTTCCCTCCTTGGATCAAAACCGGCCTAGCTCCATCATGTGCATTACACATGGTTACCCCATTCAAAGAGACCACATGCCCTAAATAGGCTACTTCTTGTACCCCAAATATGCATTTACCCTTCTTTGCAGATTAAGATTTATCCCTGAGTTGCTGCAAGACTATCTTCAAATGTATGTGATGCTCCTCCAAAGTCCTACTGTAGAGGACGCCATCATCAACGAACATAAGTACAAACCTCCTCAGGTGTTTTAAAAACTCTGTTCATGAGTGACTCAAAAGGTGGAAGGTGTGTTTGTCAAGCCGAATGGCATTACCACGTACTCATAGTGGCCCTCATGGGTTTTAAATGCCTTGGGGATGTCAGACTCAACCATGTGTATCTAATGATATCCTTTTGAGATCCAGCTTGCTATAATACCTGATGCCATTTAGTTCATCAAGTAACTCATCGATGATGGGAATTGGGAATTTATCCTTAACGGTCATCTTATTCAAAGCTTTATAGTTGACACACATTCTGCATGTGCCATCTTGCTTCTTCACCATCACTATAGGGGACGCAAATGAACTAGAGCTTGGTCTAATGACACCAGATTTCAACATCTCTTTTACTAGCCTCTCTATCTCGTTCTATTGGTGCCAAGGGTGTTTGTATGGCCTCAGGCTCAATGGCTGGGCATTACTGTGAAGGGGAATTCTGTGGTCGTGGGCTCTAGCAGGAGGGAGGGAGGTTTTTTCCACAAACACTTCATCATACTCACTCAACAATTGAGCAAGATCACTGGGATATTCAGGAGAGGGTGAGGCAGCATTGGGTACAGTTGTGACTTGGAGCACTAGGCCTTGCTTCAAATATTTCATTGCCTTCTCCATGCTTTTAAGGGTAGAGACCTCAATTCCTACACTGTTCATTCCTGATAGCACCTTCAGCTCCCCATTCAACTCAGACTGTATGGAATAATCCTTAAAACTAATCCACATGCCCTCAAGTGTTCTCATCCATTGCACTCCTAAAATGAGCTGACTAATCCCAGGGGAGAGGACATAAAAATCAGTGACAATTTCCACCCCCTTGACACACAAACATGACCTGTTTGCACACCCCTTCACATTGTAACTGCTCCCCTCCTGCTACCATTACATCAAAAGCACTTCCCCTAATCATGGGTAGCTTCAATCTTTTAGCTAATTGAGAATCAACAAAGTTGTGGGTGGATCTAGTTTCCAAGAGAGCATATACCTCATTCTTTGCAATGGTGCCCTTTAGTTTGAAAGTCTACGGGGCCGAAGACCCTATGATAGCTGCAATGAATATTGTGGGATGGGAGTTGGTTTGAGATTCTACCTGCATAACATTTGAGTTCTCTGCCACTAACAACTTTTGCTTCAAGGTCCTCTTCACTTGCATTGTGGGTTTCTTCATCCCCTTGTAGATCTCCTTCTATCAACAAAAGAGATATCCCCTTACACCAATGACCCTTAAACCACTTCTCATCACATATAAAGCCAAGTCCCCGTGCCTTTCGATCAGCGATCATTCTGTCAAACTGAGTATCATGGAATACAATGCTAGATTTGCTTTCACCTGTCAGTGGTTTGGTGTTGGAGGTATTTGGAGTGTTTGGGGGTAGATGGTTCTTCACCACTGCTGCGGGGGGGGGGGGGGGGGGGGTGTATTTTTTGGTTTAGCACCATGGAACTTCGCCGCGTTGCACTGGCACATGAATATCGTTTCTCGAGATTGGGCCTCTCTATATGCATTGGTCACGGTGAGCGGACATCTTAGATAGACCTCATGTTGGATCTCCTTTTTGAGACCCGAGATGAAACAATCAACCAAGACGGGCATCGCCATTGATTTATTGAGGTGGCTACATTTGATAAATTCACGATAGTACTCTTGAACAGTACCTGTTTGTTGGAGCTTCAAGAGAGTTGCGGTGGGGTTTTGAAGCTCTACAGGTCCAAACTGAAGTAACATCTCCCTCTTTAACGCTTCCTAACTTATTCTGACTTCAAACTGGCCCTTAAACAAATGCCACCGCATTAAGGCATCGTCCCGAAGATAATTGTAACACCCCAAATTTATTTTTTTCATTCAAATCTATACCTCCAAATTTAATTCTTTCAATTTCCATGCCACTTTAAACATAAACTAAGATAGTTATATTTCAAATAAAATTTTGGCAGAGTTTCTCCTGAAATTTTAGCCCTGAAACACGAAAAGCTTACGGAATTATGCTCTAAATTTCGTAGCTCACAACACAGGCAATACATTCACGGCTTCCCAGGCCAAAATGAGCAGAAACACACAGGAAATATAAGTAATATGCTTTGGGGGCCAAACTCATAATAGAATATCACATATCAAATAAAAACCATGAATTTCTTTGAAAATATAGCAAAATTTTTAGAAAAAACTTTGTAAAACATACCACAGGACCTAGTACTCCACAACGAGATGGGTACGAGTCAAAAACATAATATACTAACCCACACTATACTCATCATCGTCATCTACATATTTATATATCCAAAATACAATTTAAACCATAAATCTCACTATTCATATCACTAACTTATACTAAAATTTTAAAAGCAAAGAATCCACTCAAACTAAATTTGTGCCTCACCTCTGCACTACTGAGGACCTGCAACAGTAGGGGGTCTAGGGTAGTTATGGGACTCCCCTAACCCCCCATATACTAAGGGGTTAGCCAATTTTGGTGTGAGTATAATTAAATAAAACTTAATTTGTAATGAGATAAAATAAAAGAAAACATGAACTATAAAAATACCAACATGGTAGTACATTATGTGATAACTATGGGATGCCCGAAAAATAATGTAAATTTGAAATTACAATGTAACCATATCATCAAATAACCCACACTATAGTTATTGCAACTCCACCCCATGCATCTCATCATCCTTTCTTTACTGAAAGATTCGTACCCAGGCAGATAGTTCCCACTAATTGCTCAAAATAGCGGGCAGTAGTTCCTAAGCCCGAATCTCAAACTCCAACTATTAACTGCTATCATTAACTTAATTAAACATAACAATTATCCACCTTTTAGTCTCCACCACATCCCCAGTATATATATATATATACACACATTACAACATTCATTCCCGAATAAATATTACTTCACTCCATTACTAATAATCATCAAAATATCAAATATAAAGTTCTATTACCACATCTTACACCATATCAGATCTTTATATAAATATATACACAAAGAAAGCTATCAAGTGGCTCTCATTCAATAGGGTTGATATCAATGGTCCAGATATAACCTCACAAGATATATTTTCCTGCCCAAAAGTTCTCCCAAAACTCAAATTCAAATCCCCCCAAAACAACTCCTTTATTTATTTATTTATTTATTTATCTTTCTCTCTCTCTCTCTCTCACTCTCTCTCTCATTCTCTCTCTATTTACACAGAATTTATATTTTTAGATTTCAGGTTTGTAAATTTTCAGATTTTTAATTCTTTTTTTATTGCTCATGTTACAATGAAAATAGCAAATATCTCATCAATAGTTAAATTTCATCATTTTCCACACTCGAAGTTCTAAGAAGTTGGATTTTACACCCCCATTTATAATTATTTTTCAACATATACTAATGAAAACATGGACCTTTATTTACAACTAATTATTGTTTTACTATTGAAATTTGAGCTACATAATTGTTGTTTTATTGTTTACAAGACTTTTATATGCTGTATCATTCCGAAGACGTGCCGTAGGAACGTACCCACGGGAAAATCTAGTGTGTGTGTGTGTGTGTGTGTGTGTATATATATACATACATACATATATATACATACATACATACATATATATATATATATATATATATATATATATATATATATATATATACATATATATATATATATATATATATATATATATATATCCATAATTCCCGTTTAAAGCAAAACACAGTTTTACTTCATACCTTAACTTATTTTCTTCGCTTTATATGCATACACTCTGTTTCATCATATAACGGTTAAAACATTCATTATTTATCTCCTTTCTTATTTCATCACACACTTCCACTTACTTTCTTTTCATTCGTAACCCATACAAATTCCATAACTTTTATTTCACTCATTCTCTTCAATAACACTTACCATTCTCATATCCATTTCCAAACACAAATATATACACGCGGGAAGATGCTCACTCAGAGTTTGACACTCCTGAAGCTACGTCCTCCTCCTAACCTAGACCAGTCTAGGAAAACACCACACCCCAGATAACTGGGTACTTTCTCGTGACATCTTGTCATCAAGGGAAAGAAAACACCGCACCCCAGACAAGCTAGGTAATAATCATCACAACTCAAGCCGATAACTTGAAATATTACTTTACTTTATTTTCATTTCCATCTTACAATTTATGTTACTTTCATTTCCATCTCGCAATACAACAATTATATCAATAACCTGCCAACTCACCCTAGAAGTTGTATCAAGGCAGGTAGTTCCCACTATTCCCATGGAAATAGCGGGCGGGTAGTTCATCGACACGATTCCAAGGTGCATCAACTCATATTATAACATATTTTTCGTTTAGTAACCATTCTCATAATCATCACATAATACACCTGACTTCATGCTTTACAATCATATTTCATATTACTTTATTTTCACTCATTATAGTATTATATCATACATATATACTTTCTTTACTTCTCATATTGGATCACATAACACAATGCTCTTCATTTCATGAATATCATCACATCACCATCTATTTAGTTTCATTTATAATTATATAATGCAATTACCTCGTTTTTCATACTTATTTAACCACATACTTCTTTTACCATTCATTTACATTTGCATACTCATGAATCACATTCTTTCATGCTCATCTTCATATATATACATTTTCTTTCACTCTACTTATTCATTTCTACTCAGATACTTACTTCACTTTCTCATTTCATTTCACATCAATTTCTTTCTTCAATTTCTCATTCACATTTCACATCAATTACTTTCTTTTCTTTCTCATTCACATTCCAGATCAATTACTTTCTTTTCTTTCTCATTCACATTTCACATCACATTCATTTTATTAATGTGTCGACTAGTGAGCCACAGTATTCCAATATACTGAAAGCCGACAGCCCAGTAAAACACACAGACCGATGCTCACACAGAGTATTACACGTCCGAGGCTAATTCTTCCTTCCAGCCTATGCCAGCAAGGGAAATACCGCACCCAAACATAGTTTGGGTATTTCCCCATGGAAAAACCAACAAGGAAAAGAAAACACTGCACCCCAGTGAAGCTGGGTACTTCCTCGTGATATCTGTCTTTGACGGAAAATCACCGCACCCCAGTAGAGCTGGATAATAACCTGGCCTCAAGCCGATAGCTTGGGCGATAAAAACACCGCACACCAAATATAGTTTAGGTAATAAACACCGCACCCCAAGCCGGTCCTTGGGTATTAGGAGGTCTAGCCCAAACCCCTAGGATTTTCTGTAGGTACTGGTCAACCAAATTTATTTGTTATTATCACTTTCATTTCATCTCTTTATCTCATTTTTTTCACCACACAGCTTCTCATCTTTCATTTCATTAATTTACCACATTTTTAACTTTAACAACGCGATTTATTATCACGTTATCTCACATGTTCACATACATTTGATTATTTCATTTACAAGATTATTACCCCATATTATTCTGTATCATAAACGCACCAAAGTATTTATTTACTCACATTATAATATTTTAGGCACATGCCAAGCTAAGTAGATAATTATAACATATGACCGCCCATTAGTTTCCTATTAAACATCACTATATTATGCATACACTCACTCATTAATTTCATTGATTACGATACTTCAACTCATTACCACCCAAACATGTCACAAACATACACCAAATTGGTCAATACATCATAATGCCCTATATGTATCACTTTTGTTTACCTGTCGTATATTATACGTATATCAACCCCAATTATTTCATAAATTATCACACATATACTCATTACATCATCATAACACTGAATATTCAAAATCACACCAATTCACCATATAACAAGATTTTAACATATGAAAATTTTCGTATTTTCAGTTAAAACGCCATTTTGCTAAATCCCACAAAAATCACTTCAAACCGCCTAAAATTCTGTCACAACATAATATACACGTAGTATAATCGTACTCACATAATATCCTGCGAAGACTCGAAGCACCACTTCCCCATCCCACATCCGAAGTCGCTAACATATCCTATTATCAAATTTCAAAGCAATTAGGGCTCAAAACATCCAAACCGGCCACAAGAAATAATAACACTAATCCTAATGTCACTCACGCATTTTATTGAACGTCTAGCATGCACACGTGCGGTGCACGTAACATTCAAATTCCTACGGGATTTTTATCCCCAAACAATTTCTAAAATCACCCCCAAATTATTCTAATGGCTCAACAACAATTTCTACTACTATGAAAGAGATAATTTTCATATATATAATTCCTTTGTATAAACCCAAAATCCTAATTTATAAACAATTTGCAAAATCTCTAGTAACTTGCTAATTTCTTGACTCTAGCATCAAAATGAACCTCTAACAAACCCTATACTCCATTTTTAAGCAAAAGAAATTAAAAGCATGCGAAATTACTCAAATAATTAAAAGGAGATATACCTCGACTAAATCCTTTCTCCAAATTGACTTCACCACTAGCTAGAGCACCCTCCACTTAGCCTACCCCTCAATTTAATTTAAAAATAATAGAGTAATGAAGTGGATTTGGGCGGGAAATGTCGAGGCCGAAATGGGATTCAGGTTTCTCTGTTCTGGTCGTCGAAAGTAGAAGAAGAAGAGAAGAAGGAAAGGGGAGGAGGGATTTAGTGAAAATTATAAATTTATTAATAAGGGTTATTTACATAATAAACCCCCTAACCTTCATAATATTACAAATAAACTTTAACTCTACACTTTAATAATACTAATAATGTAAAATACATTAAATTATCTCATAATCATCCTCCAAAATTTTATAAAATAAAAAATAAGCAATATTTCTTCTCATAAAACTCGACTCATAACTTCAATATATCAGTAATACCGATCCAACACAAATATCTACACCAATATCAGTATTTAAAACTTAAAATAAAATAAAATATACCTTGAAAATAATTCTCACCACTCCAGATATATAAAAACGGTTATTCTCGGTATTTAGAAAAATTCGAAGTGTTACAATAGTAGACACAGAAATCCACTTAATATCGTTCATCGATTCTCTAGGTTTCAAAGTGATGTTCGAGGTGGAAAAACTAGTTACTGATGTTGCCATTTCCATACAATATGGGGATCTCGAGTTTGGTGTGCTTAGGGTAGATGTAGTTGGATCTGCCATACTCCTCTTCCTCACTCCTAGTCCATCGACGATCACCACCATGACCCCACGACCTTGGAGAAGATGGATCGCACCTGGGTTGTTGAGGCGGTGGAGGGATCTGGCGATACCCTCTTAATCCTGCATCATCTCCCATTTCCATCAACCTCCGCGTCATTCCTCACATCTCCTCATTATGGGTCGTCATCCCTGTGAGTTGGGTCTAAATATCTCCCATTAAGATCTCAATGCCTTCCAGTCTCTATTCGAGCTCAGCTAGCTTGTGGGAATCAACACCACCAAGGTGGATTCCCGCGCTAAACGCCTCGGTGATCCGATTCCGGAGTGAGATCCATATTCGAGGATCGGTGAGCGCTCGACCTCGACTTGCTCTGATACCACTGTTATAGACCCAAACTGTGGCCTCCCCTGCGGCGGTGGGGGACCTAGTGGTTCGCGCTTGGATCGAGTATCAACCATGCTACGTACGATTGATAGCAACAACAGAACAGGGAAATAGCAAAAACAAGAACTACATAACTCAAAATCAAATTCTATCCATATATTACTTTTCTGATTACAAGCTCAGGTTTATAGAAATGAAGAAGACACGGGTACTACACGTGCCTGCAAGATTCCCTCGCCCTGACATAAAGCGACCGAACTTAACGATCTGCACAGTAATAGTGTGCCCCACCACTTTATCCTCTTCCACTCATAGGCGGACAGCTAAGCTGCGCTTCGCCCGTGAAGAGAAAATCAATGGCGTTGTTGCAAAATGAATCCCACTTTATGCAAAAACAACCTAAGAAGAAAGAAAATCTATTAGGAACTCTTACGTAAGTGCGAAGGACTCCTACACAAAGGTTTCTTCCCTTCTCTTCAGATACAGTTCATTGGTGAATTGTATCACTTTCAATCTAGGGGTGGCATTTGTGACCCAACCCAGGTTAACATGAGTGGGTCACAAGTTGACACTACCCATACAGCCGAAGGTTTAGTTGGGTTTAGATGGGTTGAGATAGGTTTACCCATATATGACCCGCGAGTTTATGACCCAATTCTCAACCCTACAAATATAACTTATATCTGGATCCATCTTTCTTTTGTCCGCTCTCCATCTCTTTCATCTCCTCAAACCACCCCCCATCTCTCATCGACGATACGAAGATTGCATCAATGGGTCTCGAATTGACACAACCACAGCCGAAGGTTTAAGTTGGGTTGAGATGGGTTGACCCATATATGACCCGGCCCGTTTATGACCCAATTCTCAACCCCACAAATATAACTTATTTCTGGATCCCTCTTTCTTTTGTCCGCTATCCATCTCTCTCATCTCCTCAAACCACCCCTCGTCTCTCATCGACGAAACGACAGTTGCATCAACATCCTTTCAAACCCTAACCCTAGTTTTTGGGGATTTTGCGGGTACATTTCTTCTCTCTTAACTCTTTAATTTAATTGCTTGTTTAATATTGTTAATTTGAGTTGAATTTTAGTGTTGTGATTTTGAGGTAGGGTTTGGTAGATTAGATTTATCGGAAATATGCATATTGAGATTATTCAAATATTTGCTTAAATCTCCACTCATACACTTGCGGGGAAAAGATAGATGTAGCTCATAATATTCTGCTCATATGTTAGAAACAACGTGACAGCAAGTGCTAAGAGAAGACTCGTGCACCTTTTTAAAAGTATAATGAATATTGGTCCTGACCTAATTGTTTTTGACCTTGTAGGGGTTTAGGGTGGTGAGGGGAAGTTTAATTTGTGATCTTGAGCAGTAATTACAGTCATTTTGTTTGGAGGGTTTGATAATGATTTAGATTTATTCTGTTTTACTGAAGGCCAAGGGGTCAAGCTATTCATTTGATAGACTAGAAGTACTTTGAATTAGTTTAAGTATTCTAGTTAGTAGATTTAGTGTGGCATCTCTACACTATTGATATGGCTCAAAATAGAACTAAATTGGGACCGTTCAAATCGAACATGAATCTCAAAGCTCTTAGGGGTAAAACAGTAATTTCCACTATAAATGGGTCCGAAAATGGGAACTGAGTCTTTTCCAAGCCTAATAACCCAAAAACGGGTTTGCCTTACTAGGTCAAGTAACAACCTATTATAAATAAATCCAGAACATTTAAAGAATTATTTAAATTCATGATTAACCCTAAGAGACGGTTAAAACAAAATCTCTTATCATGAAGGAATTTAAACTCTATTTCTTATTCAAAAATACTAGGAAGTAGAGATAAATGATTATCTCGAAACTGGTCACAAACGACTATAATACCCCTCCACCCCACCATAAGAAAAGGTAATCAGTATCTTTCTTTACAAAAGCACTTTCATAATCTTTCAGATTACTGACTTGAGTCTCAGAGGGTTCATCGCCGGGATCAATCCCGATGTTTTGAATTTTTTTTTCAGGTCAGCAGCAACATTGAGAATGGTCAATATTGGCAAGTAGTAAAAATGTTATCTTAAATTGGTTCCAAAAAAATTTACAAATCATCTGTTTGTTCCCATACTAAAATCAGCAGCAACAGATTGGTGTCGTCTGTGGTAATTAGAAAAAGCAATCCGTCCATAATCCCCGGTAAAATCAGTTTTCAGCCATGCCTCCAAAGGAAAAAAGGGAAGGTGGTGGCGTCAAGCTGAAGAGCCACCTCTCTTCCTTCACCTGTTCCAAGATCAACAAGTTCAGCAGCCTCAACCTGAACAACCGCCTCCTCAATCGGCTCGTCCCATGTCCTAAAGGCTGTGCTGGGGGGTTCTCGTTGAAGCCGTCAAGAATAGCATCCTCTCCATGACCATGTTTCGGTCCACAATCCTTCCACCGGCTCGATGGCCTTGCAAGGTCCTCAGGGGTAAAGAGACCTTCGTAAAATCATCGTCAACTGCCAACAAGGGATCGACCTCTGAACCCGCTTGAATGAGAGACAAGCCCGTGATGAGATCCCTCATCCAGAACACCAGAGAAGTCAAAGGAGCTGTTCTCCCCGAAGGACAAGATCCAGAAGGCCTGCCTCTCCAAGGGGACAAAGGGGGTTTCCTCCTCTTCGACAGCAAAGAAGCCTCACCACTACGATTCGATCAGCGCTAAGGGTTCACCAAGATGGAGTGACATCGGTCACCCAGGCAGAATTCCAAAATTTCAAAGATGACATCCTGCGAGCCCTTAACATCATTCCAAATCACGACCGACA
This sequence comes from Hemerocallis citrina, assembly GCA_017893485.1. Taxonomy (NCBI): domain Eukaryota; kingdom Viridiplantae; phylum Streptophyta; class Magnoliopsida; order Asparagales; family Asphodelaceae; genus Hemerocallis; species Hemerocallis citrina. The sequence continues at coordinate 92,621,270 of CM030365.1, read as the reverse complement.
AGCACATAGCCTTCGCCATGCCACCACTCATGAAGGAGGGTCTCGAGGGTCGATTAGATCTGACCAGAGGGAGGACTCGGTTCGTTGCCGCCATCAAGAGATGGAGAGGCATCTCAGCAAGATCAACCTCGAAGAAGGTCAATAGACCAAGAGTTTTTGCCCGAGCAGACCCCCCCTTCTCCAGGACTATCATGGAAGTCCATGTCCCCGAGACCTTCCAGCTGCCTCATTTTGAATCCTACAACAGGGAGTCTAACCCGGCTGATCATATTGAGAGTTTTAAAATCCTTATGATGGTTCATCCAGCCTCGGATGCGCTCTTCTGTAAGGCCTTTCCAGCAACGTTGAGGAGATCAACAAGAGAATGATACTCCCATTTATCCCCAACCTCCATATTTTCATTTGCCCAGTTTGAGGACCTCTTCCTCACCCACTTCGTTAGTAGCTGCCGAGCTGGGAAAACAAGTGCATCCTTGCTAGCCCCCAGTTAAAGAAAATGTGAATGCTTAAGAGATTATGTACGGCGCTTTACTGCCGAAGCTCGGTCTATTGCCTCTCTCAACCATTCAGTAGCCTCTGCAGCATTCAGACACAACATCAATAATGTCGACCTCAAGGCGTTCCTTGCTAAGAAGTCTCCTCAGGAATTCACGGAACTCCTGCTTATGAGTTAGAAGTACATCCGAGCTGAAGAGGCTCTCCACCCCCCCCCCCCTCCCTAGTCAAGAAGCCCTCTTCCGGGAACAAACGAAAGAGTGCAAACGAAGAAGGATCCCATAAATTTTAGAAAGACAACAATGGTCAGTGCCGTCCTGCTTCTCGTTTTGAGAAGTTCACCCCCTCAATGCCAGTATATCAGCAGTTCTCATGGAGGTGGACAAAGAAAGGCTACTCCGTACCCCCCCCCCCCCCCCAAGAATGAATACCCCAGCGAAGAGGAGAAACAAAGACAAGTGGTGCTGCTTCTACAGGGATCATGTCCACGACACAGATGATTGTCGGGTTCTTAAGGAGGAGATCGAAGAATTTATACAGCGTGGGCACCTAGCCAAGTTCGTTAGAAAATACAGGTTGAGAAGCCCTCTGAGTCCCAAGACTCGGATCCAGGAGCAGTTTTCCATTGTATTCACATGGGGCCTATGGGGGGAGAATAAAACTCCTCCTTAAAGGCCTTCATACGAGAAGTTAATTTAGTACAGAACCTCCTTCTACCCAAGAGCTTCGGAGTCCCAGTGACATTCTCGAACAGAGACCTAGAAGGGGTCCGTACTCCAAACTGTGATGCGCTTGTAATTAGTCTCCACATGGCCAACCATGAGGTGCGCCGAATCCTAGTCGACAACGACAGCTCCGTCAATATCCTCTTCCTTGAAGCCTTCTAAGGCCTCAATCTCTATCAAGATCTCCTAAAACCTACTGTATACACTCACCACGAATTCTCAGGGCTACCAGTAACAATCGAATGAATAGTCACTCTTGATGCGATCACAAGAAAAAATCCGTACAACCCAGACAGAGGCAATGGACTTCCTGGTCGTCGATGTGAAGGCCGCTTCAATGTCATTCTGGGTCGACCAGGCATAGCAGTACTTCATGCCGTATCCTCAGTCATTCACATGAAAATGAAGTTCCTAACCTCAGCAGGAGTAGGGAAAGTAAAAGGAAACCAAGTGACAGTTTGAATGTGCTACACAACTACAATGGGGGGCTCGGTCCTCCCACTTGAAGCATTAGAGCTCCCCCAATGGAACAGTTAAGTCCTTCCCGAACAAGTTGATGAACTCAAGGAGATCCCCCTCTTCCGGTAAGGCGGACTTGGATTACAGAGCATCAAATGAAGTACCACGAGGGTGCCTAACATCCTATCATAGAAGTAGGTTTCCAGTTTCAATAAGGCCACCGCTTGCGATACGACCAAAGCATATAATAACGGCTCATTTCCGTCAAGGCAACCACTTAGTTTATTTCAATAAAACATAGCTTTTTTCTTATACAGATCATTGCATTGACCTCATGTCTATCTCCCTGAGTCACATCAATGACTCGTTAAACGGTAAGTTCGGAGTCCAGCTTGGCCCTCAGGGCTGCTCCCACAACTTGCTCGACTCGAAAGATGAGCTTGGAGTCTAACAGTTGGTTCAACGCCGCTTTTGCTTCTTGCAAACAAGCAAGTGTGGAGCAACTCACTATTCAAAATTGCTCCTACAACTCGTTGAAAATTTTAAACAAGTTTGGAATTCAACACTTGGTTCGACGCCGCTTTAGTCACTTGCAAATAAGCAAGTGCGGAGTGGCTCACCATTTGGAATTTCTCCTACAACTCGTTGATGACTCCGAACAACTGGTTCGAGGTTCACAATCATAGTTCGAAATTGTCCTTACAGTTTCCAATTATGTGGTTTCGGGGTTTGAAATGACCATTCAAACTGCTCCCACTACTGATTAAATTTTGCAACAAGCAAGTTCGAAGATCAGCTTTTTTTAGGGCTATCTCCAAAATTTGATTCAAACATACTGAATCTAGGGCCTAGCTCGTCCCCTGGAGCTACTCCCTTGGCTCGACAACCCTCATCAATGAGCTTCGTGCTCAGCTCCTTGTCCGAGCCACACCACCAACTCCTTAACTCCAAGCGATGGTGCTGGAGTCCAGCTCGTCCAAAGAGATTCTCATGCAATCAGTTCACCTTCAAGCATCGGATATGACATCCAACTCACTTATTGAGTTGCCTTTACAAGCTTGCTAGGTTGAAACAACATGTTTGGAGGCCAATTTCAACCTCAAGATTGACTCCCTAAGCTTATAGGGTTCAAGCAGCAAGTTTGGAGTCCACCTCCCTTTCGGGTCGCCTCTACTAGCCTCCCGGGTTCAAACGGCAAGGTCGGCATCAACCCCCTCTGCGGGTTACTCGTACAAGCCTGTAAGCCTGCCGGGTTCAAACGGTAAGGTTGGCACCAACTCCCTCATGGAGTCGCCTAAACAAGCCTACCGAGTCCAAACGGTAAGGTCGGTGCGAACCCCCTCACCGGGTTGCTTCTACAAATTTGCCAGGCTTAAACGACAAGTTCGACGGTCAACTCACCCCTAAAGTTGCTCCTCAAACTCACATTCCGAATGGCTCTCCTAGAACCCAATGATGCTCTTCATCCTGCTCGCCTCCCGAGCGGTCTTCTTCCCGTTCACCACCCGAGCGGCCTTCTTCCATAACAAGTTCAGAGCTCAACTCACCCCTAGAGTTGCTCCTCCAACTCGCCTCCCGAACGGCTCTCTCCTAGGGTTCGGTGATGCTTTTCATCACGGTCTCCTCGTGAGCGGTCTGCTTCCAAAAGAGTTCGGAGCTCAGCTCACCCCTAAAGTTTCTCCCTGAACTCACCTCCTGAACGACTCTCACCTAGAGCCCGGAGATTCTTTTCATCCCGCTCACCTCTCGAGCGGTCTTCTTTTACAGTGAGTTTGGAGCTAAACTCACATCCCAAGCGGCTCTTTTTTAGATCCTGGTGATGCTCTTCATCTCGCTCACCTCCCGAATAGCTCTCCCCTTGAGCCTAGTGATGCTCTTCATCCCCCTTGCCTCCCGAGTGGCCTCTTCCAAATGAATTCGAAGCTTAACTCACCCTTAGAGTTGCTCCTTAAACTTGCCTCCCGAACGGTTATTCCCTAGAGTCTTGTTATGCTCTTCATTCCGCTCGCCTCCCAAGCGGCCTTCTTCCACAACGAGTTCGGAGCTCAACTCACTCATAGAGTTTCTCCAAGAACTCACCTTCCTAACGACTCTCCTAGAGCCTAGAGATGCTCTTTATCTCGCTTGCCTCCCGAGCGGTCTGCTTCGAAACTAGTTCGGAGCTCAGCTCACCCTTAGAGTTGCTTCCTGAACTCACCTCCCGAATGGCTCTCTCCTAGAGTCCGACGATGCTCTTCATCGCGCTCGCCTCTCGAACGGCCTTCTTCCACAACGAGTTTGGAGCTCAACTCACCCCTAGAGTTGCTTCTCAAACTTGCCTCTCAAATAGCTCTCTCCTAGTGCCCCGTGATGCTCTTCATCCCACTTGCCTCCTGAGCAGCCTTCTTCCACAATGAGTTCGGAGCTCAACTCACCCCCTAGAGTTGCTCCTCAAACTCGCCTCCCGAACGGCTCTCTCCTAGGGTTCAGCGACGCTTTTCCTTACGCTCGCCTCCCGAGCGGTATGCTTCCAAACAAGTTCAGAGCTCAGCTCACCCTTAGAGTTTCTCCCTGAACTCACATCTCGAATGACTCTCTCCTAGGGCCTGGAGATGCTCTTCATCCCGCTCGCTTCCCTAGCGGCCTTCTTTCACAGTGATTTCAGAGCTAAACTTGCCTCCCAAGCAGCTCTCTTCTAGAGCTCGATGATGGTCTTTATCTCGCTCACCTCCCGAACATCTCTCCCCTTGAGCCTAGTGATGCTCTTCGTCCCTCTCACCTTCTGAACGGTTTTCTTCCAAATGATTTCGGAGCTCAACTCACCCTTAGAGTTGCTCCTCAAACTCGCCGCCCAAACGGGTCTTCCCTAGAGCCTAGTTATTCTCTTCATCCCACTCGCCTTCTGAGCAGCCTTCTTCCAAATGAGTTCGGAGCTCAACTCACCCTTAGAGTCGGAAAAATAATATTCAATGGGGCCTATAGTCGGTATACAATAATCAATAATCAATGTCAATAAATCAATAGTCGATGAACAATGAAAAATAATCAATAGTGTCAATCTTTAGGTCTATCGAGCTTTTATTAACCTATCTAATGCACGCAATCCTGCGTCTCATACCACAGGTTCGGATGCATACAATCAAGTGAACGTTTAGACTATAGTGGTGAATTCTAGAGGGTCATGTACTCGGCACGATAACAATCAATAATCCACAATCCACAATCCATAACGAGAATTATTCCACAATACGATGCATGATACAATCGGGAACTGTAGCAGTAGTCCATAATCAATCGATAACGATAACTGATAACAATAACGATATAGGGAAACACGGGTCCTTCTTCCGTGTACAATCTCCGATTGTTCACTACCAAGTCGACCCTTATTACCCCGGCTTGTTATTATTTTATTAATAATCGGTTATGAACGTGCAATCAATACGATCAATGAGAATGGTGGTATCAAGAATCAATGGGTACAATCGATGTGAATGGTAGTATCAATACAATATCAAGAAGATATCAAGATTATGTAATAAATGAAAAATACATACTTCAATTCATTAAATATGGAAAATAATGGGTTTATATATAAAAATGTAACAATGCATGTTCTGGACAGCAACACCTATTGGTACTCAAATTCACTTTCCCACTGTTATGGGAATGCAAATCTTATTCCGTCAGATATTCTAGAAAGTAGACACTGCCGATTCCAATGCATATTCACACGATACAATATAGTTATAGAAGCTAGGCATATAGATTTATTCTTTACCGGTTTTGAGTACAGTCTCAGTTCTGAAAATTATAACATGACAGTACTAAAAAGTCAATAACTTACAATCTATAAATCGGATTGAGAATCCGTAAGATATTCTGCATTCAAGACCCATTGTGCTACAATTTCTATGTACAAGGTTCTAACTTTCGATGTCAGGAACTGAGTCGAAACCTCAGTATAAATTCAAGCAATTCATAGGACAGTAAAGTTAAAAGTTCAATAATATGATAAATTTATGGTCCAAGTTGTAAATCAATAACAATGGCACGATAAGACGACTATGAATCAATGATGAAATTCAATTAAATACGATATTCAATTACATGACTACTTGCCGGATTTTAAAGAAAATGCTTGCACGAAATAAAAAAAAGTGTACAATAGATGTTTGCCTGTTGTAACGATGGGTACGGGTAGCGAGTGACGGCGAAAACCACGAGTAAGAGAAACAACACCAACGAGAACGATGAACAACAACGGACTCACGACAACACGAGCAACGCAACACCGCAATGAGGAGGCACAACAGCGAGCATGTGAGATGAAGTCACGAGGTGAAGGAGTAGCGGAAGCAAGATGGCAAGCTTTGGTGTTTGCAGTCATTGAGCTGGCTACAATGTGGGGCAGCACAGTGGAGAGCTGCTTTTAGGCAGTAGTGGTAGGCAGTAGTACAGGCAGGTAGTAGTGTGCGGTGCTCGGGAGTGAAGCTACCGATGGTGGGCCTCGCAAGTGGTAGCAAGAAAGTGCAGAAGGACAAGGAAGGCAACAACAGAGTTAAAGAGCTTTGAGTTGGGTTTTGGCAATGAGCTGTAGCGGCAAGTGAGCTCGGTGGTGGTGCGGTCGGGGAAGCAATGAGGGTGTGAGACAGGGAAGCAGAAGCGGCGCTCAAGAATGCTCGGAGAAGCAGTGAGGAGAGGGACGAAGCTCGGTGGCTGGTGCGATGGAGGCACACAGCAGTGGAGGAGATGATTGGGATCGTGGAGTCGAGGTAGCGAGCAGTGGTGATGAGGGGAGCTGTCGATGGGGCTTGGGAATGCCGCAGCAAGGAGGCATAAAATGCCTGCGAAGACGTAGCGGGGGTGCTGACGATGGTGAGAGGTGGTCAGGAAATGCAGCATGGCAGCAGACATAGAAAGATGGCAGCGACGGTGGCAGTCACAGTCGGGGATAGCACAACAAAGGAGAAGTGGGGCTGCTATCGTCGGGTTCGAGGAAGCGGCGCTCTGTGGTTCTGTAGTGGAGTCATAAGGCAGCCAGGAGCTCAGGGAGCGGCCGTGAGGAGATGGCGAAATGGAGGAGCTGTCGAAGTTTGAAGGGAAGGAAAGCGGCGTCAGGTGGCACTTAGGAGGTTTGAGTGGTGCAACAAGGCGATGAGGGGAGATGGTGAGGAGTAAGAGGCAGGGGTGCTTGGTAGCTGAGGAGCAGTAATGAGGGGTAGTTGCGAGGTGGAGAGAAGGTGATGCAGGGGGGTGGGGGGTGTTGTTGCTGTACAGTGGATGCCGGAGCTTGGTTGCGGTGGTTGCTGGAGCTTGGTCGCGATGGGAGTAGCAGCAAGGGGAGGACAAGGGAGAGGAGATGAAGTGATCTGAGGGTGCAAGTGGTGACGGTGAAGATGGCAGGAGCAGTCGGAGCGGTAGTGTTTGAGCTTTGGGTTTCGGGAAGCATAGGGGAGATAGAGGATTAGAGGAATGATTAAGAGGGGATTAGATTGAGGGGGTGTCACACCCCACTTCCCAATAAGAGAATACAGAATACGGATACGTGACTAAGTCCAGCGAACGATTTTCATCATCCATAAGCAGTCAGGATCTTTACAACATTTCACAGAAATAACAAGAAGTAAACAAGGAGTAATCAACCACGCATGAACGAATGAATCAATATGCCAACAGAATTTACTTGAAATAAAATTTGATAATCTCAAATAAATCATATCTAGAACAAGTCATAAATTCTGGATCAAACTGCCCAATAAAAAATATGTAGCAAATACATTTATTCAAAATAAGTAACAAGAAATAATAATAGCAAAAACTCTAGCAGCTAGAAAGTCAGATCACCTACTCCATCGGGCAACTAATCACCAAAATCTACAATTTACCAAATTGTAGGAAGAGGAAAAAGAAAAAAACGCCCATCAATGCAAGTTACGGGCCGCTGTAGTGCAGGCACAAGTACATGAAAAGATAAACAAATATATAGAGTAACAATGGAAACAAACATAGCATGGAATAGATATGACAGCAAAACAGAATATTTAACATGAATCAGAAAACAGAATCAAGTAACATGGTTTGCTAACAGGTACAGGTAATATGTAACAGATGTCAAGTATCATGCAAACAGGTAAACAGATAACAGATGTCAGGTGTCATCCAAACAGATAAACAGATAACAGATGTCAGGTTATGTCAAGTCTTGTATTTATTTCTATCTAGGTAGCACTTCATGCATCCCATCCATTTACCACATGGTTGCTCATTCAAACAAGTTTGCTTTTAGATTTCATAGTGGACTGTATAGGGCCGTGTGCTCAGGTATCAGATAAACATATAACAGATACAAATAGAACCTACGGGTCCTCTTCTGAGTACACCTTTCTATAGGAAAGTATGCAGCCAGGTAATCAGATAAACAGAATCTTGTATCATGTAGTCATGAACACGTAACAGATAATGGAAACATGGGCTGCCTTCCAAGTACACATTTCTATATTTTCCACTACTAGATCTTTCCCTTAACACCGGCTTGGTTATTTATTATTATTATTACACAGGCATATACGTGTCACAAAACAGGTCAACAATAACATGGTATGAACAAGTAACATATTCAAGTTGGAAGATAAACATGTACAGGTGAAAGAAAACTCATAAAAGATTAGGACAACGAAAAATCTAGTTCGGGACAGCAAGACAGTACTGCACCAAATCTGGGATTCCCGTTGTCACAAATATGCAAACCTGGATCCGTAAGAAAATATAAAAAATAGACTCTCGGCCGAATCAAGTAAATATATATAAGTCATATCGTATTTCACAAAAACAGGTCTCAAAACAGAATTATATCCAGAAAACATGTTCAGCCAGAAATTAGAAGTTTGTATTCATAAACAAGAAAACGGCATGAAAACTTATCGATTAAATCCAAAAAAAATCTTGGGTATCCCCTAGTATGTTTAATATCAGCAAATATAATTTCATAATTTTCCAACAAAGATAGTATAGTCATAGAAAATCTGAAAACAGCAAGATACAGCAAGTTTGTAAATTTGAAATTATAAACACGGCAGTACTAAAACAGCAATACATTACAAAATATAAATCAAAATCCAGATCCGTCAAAAGGGTGATAAAATAGATACAGTAGGCTACAATTAATATTCACAAAGTTTTTATAAACAACAAATAGAATCATGTTGAAATTATGTATCTTTACTGAACAACATGAAAATTCTGAAAGTATAGTAGTTGTTTACAAGCATAGGATAGTTTATAAAAGTCATCAATTAAATCCACAAAAATTAGGGGTTAACCCCAATCAAGTCTAGTTATATTCAGCAAAATACTGGATCAAAATATTATTTTTAACATCAGTATAAAAATAAATAACCATACAGAATTCATATAAAACAGAATCTGGAATTTTCTACACATCTGCAGTAAAACAGCAACAACTTGCAACTCATAAATCGACTGAGCTCTGTCAGAAATTTTGGAAAGTAGACAGAATTTTTTATAATTCATATTCACGAATAATTTTCATATACTGACTTTAATAGGGTCTAAAATTGTAGCGCCCCGAATTTCTAATATGAGAACTTAGAAAATACGTGGCACATTCCCAGCGATCTACTTCAATGTAACAATATGCATAGCCCAAAAACTCAAGTCATTTAATTCCAAATTCTTATTACAACATTCTTTTACAATGGCAGCGGAAATACAAAACACCTTAAAATACATTTAACTGTTACAACCCTTTTTCTTTACAAATTTACCCAAGGCTCTATTATATCACTCTCTAAAATCCAAAGCTAATCCAAGCCTCCAACTCTAAGCAATCTGCATCACATGAGGCTAGAGTTGAACCCTAACCCCCAAAACTACGGGGTCAGCCATAAATGGTGTGAGTGATATAAACAACAAACATAAACAAAACAACTAAACATAAGCAACATGTACTGAACAAAAATACATAAACTGAACATGTAATCTGAAACAAGAACGATAGGCCAGTACATGAGTGAAGCCGAGTCACCAACGATCAAGTATCAATCAATCAATCTCTCTCAAAATATGTACAGCTTAACTGTACGGTACAGTCGACTGTCTTATGAACCAGTCGACTGTTCTGAACAAACAGTAATCCTCACAACTCAGAATATGTCCAACTGTCAACAATTCTCAGTACCACAATGTATGTCCAACAATCGATCACCAATAATGCCATAGATCGGATAACAATATATCCATCTACAAGACCAAAGATAATATAGATCGAATACGAACCCGGTATGCCAAGACACTGACGAACATATCCATCAACAAACAAACTAAGAAGGTATAGATCGAATACGAACCCGGTATGCCAAGACACCGACGAACATATCCATCTACAAACAAACTAAGAAGGTATAGATCGAATACGAACCCGGTATGCCAAGACACCGACGAACATATCCATCTACAAACAAACTAAGAAGGTATAGATCGAATACGAACCCGGTATGCCAAGACACCGACGAACATATCCATCTACAAACAAACTAAGAAGATATAGATCGAATACGAACCCGGTATGCCAAGACACCGACGAACATATCCATCTACAAACAAACTAAAGACTAAAAGAACACTCAATATTATGAAAACTCATCAGAACCAGTCGACTTATGCGACAGTAAGTCGACTGCCCCGAGAACCAATATCCAAGATTATAACAAGTGCAGTAAGTCGACTCAAGAAAACCATCAGTCGACTTACCCGAGACAATTATCAATAATTCTCAAGAAACATTCCAAGTGCTAACAGTATAAGATGACTTATAAAAACATAAGTTGACTTATCAACAATATAAGATGACTTATAGAAATCATAAGTAGACTTATCAAAACATAAGATGACTTATAAAAATCATAAGTAGACTTATCAAAACATAAGATGACTTATAATAATCATAAGTAGACTTACCAGATCATAAGTCGACTTATAGAAAACATAAGTCGACTTAAAGGAGACATAAGTCGACTCATAAGAACATAAGTCGACTTATAAAAACATAAGTCGACTTACCCGAGAGAAATTCTACGATAACTTTGAAAAATAAATTCTAAGTGTACCAGTCGACTGAGAAGGGTCTAAGTCGACTGTCCAGAACGGATTTTCGAGAAAAACTAAAGATACAGCAGCTGGGTCATACCAGTCGACTGAATAGTAGACCAGTCGACTGTCGGCCTACAGTTTGCATAAGTTAGGTCTGAATACAAAGATCAAAACTGGAGTTTTCTAAAGGTTCTTGTTCATGAAAATAATTCTTAATCATGTAAAATGACAATCTCGATTACTTCTTCATTGCAGATCCATTATTCAATCATTCAATAACTCAAAACTCAATTCTCTTGTTCTCAAATTCCTAAATCTTACATTAGGGTTTCCTTAATACTTAATTCTTCCACCAATAATAACCGAGATCTGATTATAAACACAAGATCCAGATGTTCATACATCCGATCAAACCATACTTGAATCTTAACATGTTTTCGATCAATAAAGAATTTGTTAAACAAGATCTACTAAACATTCGTGGATTTCTCATGCGTAATGCGAATAACGACTATTGCATCGATCACATACAAGATACGGATACATCAAACAAAACAGCACACCATCATACACACCAACAAAACTAAGTTCATATCACTCACCATTAGAAGCAAGAAGAATCCACAAAAGCCTTCCTTTGCTAGATCCAAACTCCTTCTCCAATCACCAAGAAAATAATATAATGAAATCTGAGTTATGCAGCGAATGACGGCTGCAACTCTCTTCATATAGGCCGGGAATTAGGTTCTAGGGTTTCCAAATACATTTGCAAAACAATCCCTTCAAAATACAATTTTATATATATCTATCTACTCTTGGAAACTCATCCAAAATTCATTAAAATTAGGATTTAATAGAAAATATACTTCTAAATCTTAACCAATACTGTTTAAAACGTCCAGAATGCCAATTTTGCACTTTAGCCCTTAAAAATGTCAATTTTACAAAAAGGTCCTTCTTTTCTTAAAATTTGCAAATAGTACTAATTAAATTCAGAAAAATCCGGAAAAATACTACATAATTCCAAAATAATAAATAATGATTTTTCATAAGGAAATCTTAATTTTTCAAACATCTCAAAAGTCATTTGCACGTATTTTGCACGTGTACAAAAGATAAACCTTCTAGGAAAATATCAATTAAATCCTCAAAACTCATTTAAATTCATTTTCAAATAATTAAAATAATATTTGAAAATACGGGGTTCTACATCACTCCCACCTTAGAAGAGTTCTGTCCTCAGAACTACGGCTAATGAGGTCCGAACAACCCACTAACAATGATTGAAAACTCATAGATAGAATTATAACTTTAGGAAATATAATCACATCATAGAATGCATTCCAATAAAATAAATACATCACACCAAATAATCACAATCATGCAAGGAATTCAGAAAATCAAACTTCCGCTGCGCGACTCTGATAACTTGCCATCGGAAGCCACGCTGCAACAACTACTGAACTCCTGCATCCCACTCTGACCTTCCACATCTGCTTCATCCTTCCAAGAATCAGTGGCCACTCCCTCCTTAGAAAAGAATGACTAAGGATAGCCACCTCAAGACCTTGCTTGGAAACACCTTAAGCTCCATACTAAGACTATCAATAAATGGGCTACACAATTGTATGCAAGAAACAGTATCAAATAAAACTTTATCTTTATTCCATCAATCCAAATAAATTTGTTACATGAAGATAATACTCAATCCTCAATTATTCCAAAATAAAGTTTCACTCAATACAAAAGAATAAATTCTTGCACACACAGATCATGTTTCTGGATTGCCCGCATCCCCTTCAGTCAACGCGAACACTCGCCCCTGCTTCGGATCCTTGTCCATCCCTGCATTCTCTTTCTTCAGCAGTGGACATCGTGGTCGAATATGCCCTTCTTGACCACACTGAAAGCAAGTCTGCTTTGCCAACTTCGGACATTCCCTCCTTTTATGTCCTGCCTGCTTACAGTAAAAACAAGTCACCCCCTGAGTTGCCGGTACCTTCTGCACTGGATCATTGGACTTGTTCTGCTTCACTGGGAATTCCTCCCCTTCCTGATCTTCTGCTGGCCTCTTCTTCTTATTCCAAGTCTCTTGCTTCACCCGGGACTGATCCATATCTTCCTCGGTCATAGCTGCTCTCCTGACCAGCTTGTCGAATCTTCTGATGCCCAATGGAACCATCCTTGACCTCAAGTTTGGCCTCAAGCCCTGCTCAAACTTTTTGGCCTTCTTTGCTTCATTCACGACCAACTCTGGTGCATACCTCGAAAGCTGAGCAAACTTCGTCTCATACTCCCGAACAGTCATGCTGCCCTGCTGAAGATTCAAGAACTCAGTCACCTTCTTCTCCTGTACATCAAGAGGAAAGAAGCGATCTCTGAACTCATCCAGAAAAGCCTCCCATGTCAGCTGCTGATCTCCCAAATTCCTCTTCAGCGACTCCCACCAGACACCAGCGTCTTTCTCCAACTGCATCGAAGCTAACTTCACCTTGCTAGCTGCCGGAGTCTCTGACACCTCGAAAATCGTCTGCATCTTCTTAATCCAATCATCTACTGCTGTTGGATCAGCTTGCCCCTCAAAGACTAGCGGCCTCATCCTCTTAAAGGATTCAATCTGCTTGATGGGGTCGGCATTCACCAATCCATGTCCAGCTCCATGATTGGGCGGCGGATTCTGCGGCTGCGCTTGCTGCTGCGCCACATTGAGTGCCATCAGCGTATTCAACGTCTGATATACTTTGGCAAACTCAGCTTCAAGGTCGATCCCATTCCCTCGGGAACTACCAGATCCATCCTCATTGTTGCCACCATTTCTACCTCTGGGTGCAACCATTTTAAATACTGCAAAACGAGGGTAAAGTTAGGGTAACACACACAATTCAAACTCATATCAATGCCCTATGGCAAAACCATAACCATACCCCAAACCAAACATCATGTTTTAACTCTATGTGATACTCACACTCTAATGTCCACACCTAGGTACTCACTCTCTAGTGTCCACACCTAGGTTGGTTTTCATACTATGTCTATTATTACTATTGAAGCATGCTCTGATACCAATCTGTAGCGCCCCGAATTTCTAATATGAGAACTTAGAAAATACGTGGCACATTCCCAGCGATCTACTTCAATATAACAATATGCATAGCCCAAAAACTCAAGTCATTTAATTCCAAATTCTTATTACAACATTCTTTTACAATGGCAGCGGAAATACAAAACACCTTAAAATACATTTAACTGTTACAACCCTTTTTCTTTACAAATTTACCCAAGGCTCTATTATATCACTCTCTAAAATCCAAAGCTAATCCAAGCCTCCAACTCTAAGCAATCTGCATCACATGAGGCTAGAGTTGAACCCTAACCCCCAAAACTACGGGGTCAGCCATAAATGGTGTGAGTGATATAAACAACAAACATAAACAAAACAACTAAACATAAGCAACATGTACTGAACAAAAATACATAAACTGAACATGTAATCTGAAACAAGAACGATAGGCCAGTACATGAGTGAAGCCGAGTCACCAATGATCAAGTATCAATCAATCAATCTCTCTCAAAATATGTACAGCTTAACTGTACGGTACAGTCGACTGTCTTATGAACCAGTCGACTGTTCTGAACAAACAGTAATCCTCACAACTCAGAATATGTCCAACTGTCAACAATTCTCAGTACCACAATGTATGTCCAACAATCGATCACCAATAATGCCATAGATCGGATAACAATATATCCATCTACAAGACCAAAGATAATATAGATCGAATACGAACCCGGTATGCCAAGACACCGACGAACATATCCATCTACAAACAAACTAAGAAGGTATAGATCGAATACGAATCCGGTATGCCAAGACACCGACGAACATATCCATCTACAAACAAACTAAGAAGGTATAGATCGAATACGAACCCGGTATACCAAGACACCGACGAACATATCCATCTACAAACAAACTAAAGAATGAAAGAATACTCAAGATTATGAAAACTCATCAGAACCAGTCGACTTATGCGACAGTAAGTCGACTGCCCCGAGAACCAATATCCAAGATTATAACAAGTGCAGTAAGTCGACTCAAGAAAACCATCAGTCGACTTACCCGAGACAATTATCAATAATTCTCAAGAAACATTCCAAGTGCTAACAGTATAAGATGACTTATAAAAACATAAGTTGACTTATCAACAATATAAGATGACTTATAGAAATCATAAGTAGACTTATCAAAACATAAGATGACTTATAAAAATCATAAGTAGACTTATCAAAACATAAGATGACTTATAATAATCATAAGTAGACTTACCAGATCATAAGTCGACTTATAGAAAACATAAGTCGACTTAAAGGAGACATAAGTCGACTCATAAGAACATAAGTCGACTTATAAAAACATAAGTCGACTTACCCGAGAGAAATTCTACGATAACTTTGAAAAATAAATTCTAAGTGTACCAGTCGACTGAGAAGGGTCTAAGTCGACTGTCCAGAACGGATTTTCGAGAAAAACTAAAGATACAGCAGCTGGGTCGTACCAGTCGACTGAATAGTAGACCAGTCGACTGTCGGCCTACAGTTTGCATAAGTTAGGTCTGAATACAAAGATCAAAACTGGAGTTTTCTAAAGGTTCTTGTTCATGAAA
The DNA here is from genome assembly GCA_017893485.1 of Hemerocallis citrina. NCBI lineage: Eukaryota > Viridiplantae > Streptophyta > Magnoliopsida > Asparagales > Asphodelaceae > Hemerocallis > Hemerocallis citrina. The sequence goes on along the minus strand of CM030365.1, from coordinate 92,605,837 downwards.
ATAATTCTTAATCATGTAAAATGACAATCTCGATTACTTCTTCATTGCAGATCCATTATTCAATCATTCAATAACTCAAAACTCAATTCTCTTGTTCTCAAATTCCTAAATCTTACATTAGGGTTTCCTTAATACTTAATTCTTCCACCAATAATAATCGAGATCTGATTATAAACACAAGATCCAGATGTTCATACATCCGATCAAACCATACTTGAATCTTAACATGTTTTCGATCAATAAAGAATTTGTTAAACAAGATCTACTAAACATTCGTGGATTTCTCATGCGTAATACGAATAACGACTATTGCATCGATCACATACAAGATACGGATACATCAAACAAAACAGCACACCATCATACACACCAACAAAACTAAGTTCATATCACTCACCTTTAGAAGCAAGAAGAATCCACAAAAGCCTTCCTTTGCTAGATCCAAACTCCTTCTCCAGTCACCAAGAAAATAATATAATGAAATCTGAGTTATGCAGCGAATGACGGCTGCAACTCTCTTTATATAGGCCGGGAATTAGGTTCTAGGGTTTCCAAATACATTTGCAAAACAATCCCTTCAAAATACAATTTTATATATATCTATCTACTCTTGGAAACTCATCCAAAATTCATTAAAATTAGGATTTAATAGAAAATATACTTCTAAATCTTAACCAATACTGTTTAAAACGTCCAGAATGCCAATTTTGCACTTTAGCCCTTAAAAATGTCAATTTTACAAAAAGGTCCTTCTTTTCTTAAAATTTGCAAATAGTACTAATTAAATTCAGAAAAATCCAGAAAAATACTACATAATTCCAAAATAATAAATAATGATTTTTCATAAGGAAATCTTAATTTTCAAACATCTCAAAAGTCATTTGCACGTGTTTTGCACGTGTACAAAAGATAAACCTTCTAGGAAAATATCAATTAAATCCTCAAAACTCATTTAAATTCATTTTCAAATAATTAAAATAATATTTGAAAATTTGGGGTTCTACAAAAATACTGAACAAAAACGGGGTAACAACAAATACAAAAATATTTTTTATGCATAAAATCAACTAGCTCATATGTAACACAGCCAAATCATAACAAAATGTAAAATATGGTGTACTAGATGTCCAAGCAGCATGGTATGGGTGTTTAACAGATCTACAATAGGATATACTACCAGTAACACATCAAGCATGCAAGATTCATACCACAACTGAGGGATCACAACCAACATACATATATGCAACAGGAATTAATTAGGTCTAAGTCTAAATTTCATGTCGTGTGTGTAATGAGACAACTACGGGAAAATCAACACAGATGGACAACATCTAACAGGGTTTTCATGAGAATAAATCTTGAAACAACTACACTACAGGCGGTATTTAGTACATATATATGCAACAGAAATGTATACAAGTTACTTGCCTTATAGTCGACGACGGAAGCGATGCAAAGAACGAGAATAACGGGAACGAATTTCCCAGCATGAACTCAACGAACGAATGACTCACCAACAATGAACCCACGAGATCCAACACAAGAACACAAAAAAGGGCAGCAGAGGGGTGTGCGAGCATCGAGAGAAATGGCAGAACGACGAGCGGCGAGGGGAGGCAGCAGTGCCTGCTGTTGTTGCTGTCTGCCGCTGCGAAGGGAGAGATAGCACAGGGAAAATCACGTGGAGGTGCTGTCTGCAGCATCGCGAGGCAGGAGGAGGACCAGGGCGCACACACAGGGGGTCTGGTGCCTGGTCGGGGTCTGAAGGTGCACAGGGGATTGGAAGTCGAGATGAGGAGGTGATCGGGATAGGAGAAGCACTGGGGGTAGGGCACAGCGGATGAAGGGGAGAGAGAGAGATCGGGAAAGCATAGGGTTTGGGGTTTGGGAAGGAGGTCGGGAGGAGCAGAGGTAGGGGATGCAGTTGTAAGGGTTTGTGGCTAGGGTATAGGTAAGTGAACAGGGTAATACATACATATAGTTAGGGTTTAGTGTGATAACGGGTTGGGGCTTATTGGCTTGGGTAGTTAGGCATTGGGTTAAAAACAGTATGGGTTTAATTAGGTAGGGATCCAATAGGGTTTTAGGAATAATTAAATTGAATATAAGGTGATCCAAAATGAGATGGGAACAAAATGAATAAATAAAATAGGACATGAACAATTTATAAGGAGGATAAAAAAAAGATAGCTCGATCAAATAGAGATGAAATAATAGACTGATAATTGAATCAAGAAGATCAAATAAAAAGACGACAAATCAAATAGATAAATATATTGAAAAATGAAGATCCAATACACGGTTCAAAAGAGATACAAGATGAATAAATACTCAAAAAGAAAAATACATCCAAAAATACAGAAAATGGAAAACAGGGGTTACGGGGGGGTTAGGGTGGTTGAGATTAATGAGGGGTAGCGGGATTAGTTAGAGATAATGGGAAAATTGTATGCTATTAGTGGGGATTAAAGGGGAAATCGGGTTGTGGATTTTGTGTTAACGGGTTATCGGGATAAATAATTTGTTTTGGGCTAGGATTTAATAAATAATCAAGAAGAAAAGGAAATAGGATTTGGGTTGCTTGGGCTTCGTATAAATAAATAATTAAAAGAATGAGTTAAGATCTATGGGCTTGGGTTGGGCTAAGAATTGAATTATGGGCTCACAATATAAAGGATTAAATAACTTATACAATGTGTTTTGTGAGGTTAGATCTGAGCCTTTGATTTTGGGGGGATTGAAGGAGAGCCACTTGATAGCTTTCTTTGTGTTTTATTATATAAATATAGTAACATGGATTTTTATACCCCAATTTATAATTATTTTTCACCACATACTAATTGAAATTTGGACTTTTATTTACAACTAAATATTGTCATACTATTCAAACTTCTTACATAATTGTTGATTTACTGTTTACAAGACTTTTCATATGTTGTATCGTTTATATATATATATATATATATATATATATATATATATATATATATATATATATATATATATATATATATATATATACATACATACATACATACACACACACAATCACACACACACACGCATGAAAGATTATTGCAAAAATTCCAATGTCTGGTGTGGCCAAACTATTTGTAGCCTACAAAGTACTTCTTGATCAGCTAACTTGTTATGAAGAAAATAAACTTTATTAGCTGACTGTTAATGATCGAAGAATTTGTTTGACCGGATGAGCCATCGTTGTTAAACTATGATCTGTAATCAGTCATGATCAACCATTCACATTAGTTTGTATTTATCACAAAGCTTTGCTTATTTCTGCGAGCTACTTATGTCATGTAAAAACTTTATGCAGTTATTATGAAGCACATATACAACATTGTACATGTATACTCTATGTGGTTCTCTATAATAATAGGAAATGGGTATTCAAATGTGAAAGTTTAGTGGTCTCGATGGTTATAAGTGAAAGTTTTGGGTGTATTTGTTTTGTGCTCGAAAAAATATTAGAAATTTTGAGGTTATAATAGGTGCCCGAGTGTACACACACTACAACATTTATAAGCTACCGCGGTATATATACCCCGGCATTTCTCATGTCGCGCTGGGTAGAATCGGACCTGGAATGGTGCTAAAAATCCTACCGATATACGCCGGCGTTTAATAATAAATGCCTCCGTAGGATAATCTACAACGGCATTTTTTACATAAACGTCGGGGTATTGAATGCCTAATATACAATACACAATAATACCGTACCATACGGCAGCATTTTTTATTAAAAACGCTGCCGTAGGGAAAGGGATAAAATACCCAACCCAGCCGAACCCTAACGATTCGCTGTCACTCTCTCTCTAAATTTCGGCGGCAAATTTTTTTTCTTTCGCGCTAAAATCTACCGCCGATTGTGCCTCCTTCCTCTCCTTCCCTTCATCGCCTGTTGCCAATGTCTCCTCCCCCGTCGTAGCCACTCTAGTCGCCGTCCCTGTCTCTTCGTCATTGTCACTCTCTCTCTCCCCCAAAACTCCCGGTCCTTTCTCTTCACGCCGTCGCCATCTCCGTAGCCCCCGACATCGCCGTCTCGTTCTCCGTAATCCCCGCTTTCACCGTCTCCGTTTTCGTAGCCCCTGCCGTCGCCCCCCTCAGTCCTCATCTGTTCCCCCACCGTCGACAACTTCGTAGTTGAGTGGTATAATACTTTATTATTCTCGTTGGTTTTAATTGTTTATCATGTGCTAAATATGAATGTTATTATTGTGCTAAGTATGATCTTTTACTAATAATTAGTCATGAACCAAATAAATAAAGTGGCTTCTTGTTCTTCTTGTTATCATATTTACAGCACGACACCCTCGATATTCACCCTAATCCTCTCAACAACAAATGTCCTTCACCATCATCATCTCCTTGAACGGAAAAACAAATTCAAGGGAGACTATATTTGAATCGATATTGGACTCGAACACAAGGTGTTTGATGAATTGCCACAAAGGTGTTTTAGGACCTTAATTATAGATCTAAGAGTTCCATGAATATAGTAACATTTTTTAGGTGATATGTCAAAAATGTTTAATATTCTAAAGTGTTGAATGATCTTGATGTGTTATGTTTAATTAGAGTTAAATATATTAATTAAAACCGGATTTTAGGGTTCTATGGATAGAGTTTTTTAGTTGAGATTTATTTGTTATGGAGTTAATTTTGTTGATAGGCTACTAATACACATGGAATTTATCTAAAATGGTCGACATGTGTAAGATACATGAAAATCAACTAGGGAATGTTTTTAAAAAGGTGAAATTAATTAGAAAAATGCCTTCTCAATCGTATACTATTTAATGTATCAAATTTAAATTTCAGATTGGGTGCTATTGTTATAATGGATAGAAATTGGATTAGTAAATCACGATTATCCAAAGAGTATCGGGATGGTGTTAAAGATTTTATTATCTTCCCCAAACAAAATTCACGTGATCCCAACTTAATTCTTTGTTCGTGCCTTCAGTGTACAAATTGTAATTTGAGGACATGTGACGTAGTATAGACACATTTGGTTGTCAATGGTTTTCTTCAAGGATACACAAGGTGGTTTTATCATGGAGAGGGTCATACGTTAGCTCCTGTTTGTCCGGTTGTATTAGAAAATTAAGATGGGCCCTTAGTGAACGATGACTTAAGTGTTCCCGATGAGATGCATGCTTTGGTGCAGGATGCCTTAGGGATTCATAATGTTTCATTCCACACCAACAATCCAACAACCCAAGTTCACAATGAGTCAACTGAAACTTCACAGCCCTGAAATGAATAAACAGTACGAATCTTCACTAAGTTGATGGAAGATGCTAGTACTCCTTTGTATCGTGATTGCACCAAATTCTCTAAGTTCTCATTCATTGTCAGACTATTTCAGATCAAATGTTTAAACGGGTGGTCTGGTAAGTCCTTCAGTATGCTACTTGAACTGTTGAATGAAGCATTTCCAGAAATTTGTATTCTAAATTCTTCCCATACAATCAAAAAATTCCTAAAGTCTTTTGATCTAGGATATGAGAAGATAGCAGCATGTCCAAATGATTGTAGGCTTTTCAAGAGAGGTAAACAGAGTCTCGAGAATTGCGAAGCCTACTATTCTTCAAAATAGAAACACCAAATGAAGACAGTCAAACAACTGTTCCTGTTAAGGGAAGTAGGAGAAAGAAGCCTGCCAAACTATTGCGTTACTTTCCTCTAATTACTAGGCTATAAAGACTGTTTATGTCTTCGAAAACTTCTTCTGATATGAGAAGGCATGCTGAAGGTCGTAATAATGATGAGATTCTTAGACATCCTGGCTGATTCTCAATGTTGGAAAAAGTTTGATGAAAGATATCCAGATTTTGTGGAAGACCCTCGCAGCGTGAGACTTGGATTAGCTAGTGATGGTTTTAACCCTTTTAGGCAATTAAGTAGTACATACCTGTTGTGTTAATTCCATAGAATTTGCCCTCTTGGAAATGCATGAAACAGTCCTCATTTATTTTGTCCATGATAGTCCCTGGACCGAAAGGCCACGAAAATGATATAGATGTGTACCTACAGTCGTTAATAGATGAACTTCAAAAATTATGGGAGGGTATTCTCACCTATGATGCAATGGCTAAAGAAACATTTTGCCTTCGGGTCGCATTGACTTGGACAATCAATAATTTTCCCGCATATGCAAATTTATCTGGATATTGTACTGAAGGACGCTATGCATGTCCTTATTGTGCTGACCAAACCCATTCAAGGTGGTTGTACAATGGCAGAAAGTTCTGTTATATTGGTCATAGGAGATGGTTGCATGACACACATAGATTTCGGGCAGAGACAGTGACATTTGATGGTACAGATGAGTGGGGACATGCTCCTGTAGCTTCATCTAGGTCAGATGTGTTGAGGCGGCTAGATGGTCATCAGTTCAATTATGGAAAAAAACCACGAGTCAGCAAAAATGACAAAAAAAGAGAAAGGGAGGAGCAACATGAGGACATCGATATATGTGACACAGATGAGTATCACAGCATGACGGATTTAGGCGCATGGAAGAAGAAGAGTATTTTCTTCAGGTTTCTGTATTGGGAATTCAACTTATTGTGTCATAATTTAGATGTGATGCATATAGGAAAAAATATCGGTGAAAATTGTATAGGAACAGTTATGGGAGATGATCGAAAGACAAATGAAAATCTCAAGAGCCGCCTTGATTTGAATTCAATGGGCATCCGACATGAGTTGCACCCAGAGGAATTACCGAACAGGAGAGTACGCCTACCTCCTGCAATCTATTCAATGTCAAAATCGGAGTTGGAATTGTTTTGCAAAGTTCTACTAGAACTTAAAGTTCCTGATGGCTATTCTTCCAACATAGCAAGGTGTGTCAAATTTAAGGAGAATAGGCTTCAGGGTCTAAAGTCACACGACTACCACATCTTGATGCAGGATCACCTTCTTGTAGCACTAAGGTCTTCAATGTGTGAGCAAATAACTACTGTCCTGAAAGATCTTTGTAGCATATATAAAGGAATTTGCTCAAGAGTGTTTTGTGTTGAAGATATTGACCAATTGGAGCAGCGTATGGCATTGACACTTAGTAAAATAGAGATGATATTTCCTCCATCGTTCTTTACTATAATGGTTCACTTGATAATCCACCTTGCTGGGGAAGCCAGAATCGGGGGTCATGTACATTATCGGTGGATGTATCCCATTGAGAAGTAATTATTCATGCCTCATCCAAAACTAAAGGCTCTTATAGTTTGTTTCTTTTATTCCCATACACCGTAAACCTCTCTCACCACTAGAGAGAGCAAGATCCCATTCTACAACCTAGAGTGACACTGACTCTACACCAAGAGTCCTTCTCTCCAACCGAGAGGACCACTCTCACAACCCGAGAGTGAACAAGAAAAATTAAATATTACAACAACCTAAAGCCTTCATTTGAGTATGCTTTTTGTATAGAGGCTATAGGTCAACTTCTAACTTCAGTCTAGAACTTAATCTTCATTATGCAAGACTAAAATTAGAGAACCAAGTCTAGAGAAACAAAGTGCTTTGTAAATTTTTGTTCTTTTTCACACAAATAAGCAAAGACTTGATAAATTGATTAAGGGAACATTTTCCAAGTTGATTCTAAACTCTATTTATAGAGTGAGGATCTCCAAGACGTAAAACAGTTCCTCAGTTGCCATTAAATGGCAACAATGATTTGAATTTGAAAAATAAAGTTTAAACTTCAGAAAAACTATCAAAACTGCTTGAACAGTCGACTAGGTTGCCATATGAGTTGACTGGTCAGAGCTTGAGTGAGTTTAGTCTGTTTCGTACTAGAAGAGTCAACTGCTTACCTAAGTAAGTCGACTGATACTTAACAGCTGAACTTATACAAGCTTTATTTTGACATTTTGATTTTAATTAACTTTATATTTATTCCTATGGGATGTGTGAGTGTGTGTATTAAGGCAATTACAGAGATTCTAAGACACAACAAATATTACAAAGAATTTACAAGAAACGTGTTCTATAGCTGATCACTTTTGAAACTTTGATGCTCTGAGAAGTCTTTGTCTTGTATCTTGATCTTGAGTCTTGAAATCTTTCTTGTCTTTGTGGTTTAACCTTGAGTTTTTGAAAGCTTCCTTGTATTGTAACCTTGAGAATGTTAAGTACACACTGCAAGAGATATGTAAGATAGAACAATTGTGTATTGTGATGTAGTCATCAAAATCAAGAATCTATATTCTTCCCCGTTTTGATGATGAAAACACAATAGCTAAATAATATAGAATGTAAATTTAAACAACATGCTTCTTAAAACACATAGATATACAATTTGAACATGCTTCCCCTGAATAAAATAAAACATGCACACAACTTTAAAATGCACAACCACAAGATATACAACATCATGAAAGTGGCTCCCCCTGACTTTTCTCCCCCTTTGTCATCAACAAAAAATCAAGAGGAAAACCAACAACATATATAAAAACGAGAGGCAAAGAGGGTAACACAACATTATACATAAATATCCAAATATGGTGCATAACAACAAAGATAACATCTTAAACATAATTCAAAACATAATTCAAAATTACAAAGTCAAATCTAAAAACAACATCAATCTTCATCTTCATCTTCATCGTCACTGTTTGAGGCAGGAGTAAGTTGAGGAAACTGCCTATCAAACATCTGGGTGAGGTTAGCAATACTAGCCTCAAGAGAGTCCTGTTGATCCAAAAGAAGATCCTGACGATCTATGAGATAGTTGACAGAGGTATAGAGATTCTCGGGATGGGAAAAATTAGCTCTAGGATGAGGACTAGAGGACGAACTAGATGCAGAAGAACGATGTGGAATAGAAGTAGCTAAAGGAATAGGTGGAGTATTTCGAGGAGGTGAATAAGGGGGTGTATGAAGTATTTTCATACGAGCAAAACTCGCACGATCAAACGATTCAAAACAAGTCACAACACTAGACTCCGAATCGAGATCAACCTTATAATGGTTAAAGATATGAGTGAGAAGTACACCATAAGGTAGAAAAGAAGTGTGAGCCTTATGTAAACGACTAAAGATGACTTGACTCCAATTTATTTGAATGTTCCCAAGAATAGCATACACTGCCTGTTGTAATTCATACGAAAATTGATCATAACTTCCCATTTTAGGGATAATATTGTACGACAAAATTCGTGCAACTAGTTTGGCAAGCGGGGTAATAGACTTATTGGTCATTGGAGGTCCACGATTGGAAAGTAAGATTTTGGGCAAAATAGAATGATCATCAAATTCAATTTCTCCAATATCCAACCCTTCAAAAGGAATGTTCAGAATTTTCCCTAATTTCTGAACAATCAATTTCATTCTCATATTTTTCATAGAAGTAGTAAAAAATATCTCACTACCATCCTCAATAATAGCAAGTTTCATATTTATATAAAACAAATAAATTAGTTGAGGGTAGTAGTAGGGTTGATTAACTAAAGATAGGAGGTCAAATAACCCGCATTGTTGAAACAATGGAGCAATAGGGTATCTATCCAAGTCAGGAAAATTGATAAATATACTCGGAAAGATAAGAATTTGACAAATAAGAAAGTATTTGTCAACAAGAGAGGGGTTCCTCAAATGTTGAAGATAGTTTGGATGAGATTGTTCATCCTCAACATTTGAAGACCTAGATCTCTTAGAATTAGGCATGATGGAGAACTAACAACCTAGAACACTTAAAAAAATGAGAATAAGAAATTACCCAACACCAAAGAGACAAAGATCACTGAATAAGTGAACACAGGACTCCAAAAACTAGGGGCTTTAGAATCAGCGACCAAAGTGGCAAATCGAAACTGAGAGCACAAGAAACCCAAGAGCAGCAGCTGAACTGAGCTTGAAGAAGGGTATAAGTGAAAAGGGGAAAGTGAAAGAGGCTAGAGTTTTTACTTGGAATGGAGGGTTGAGATTTCAATAAGGATTGAATAGAGGGTGAGGATTAGTAGAAGGTAAAAGTAAATTGGGTCGGATCTCAAAAAAGGTAAAAGAAAGCCTCAATCTGTAACGATTCAGAATAAAAAAGAAACAAAACACAGTCGCGATAGTCGACTGGCTTTGAGAGTAGTCGACTAAGTCGAGAGCAAAAAATAAAACCAAACAATAAACAATTTAATAAAGTTATCGTCAGTCGACTGTTTAAATCAAGACAGTCGACTGAACAGAAGACAAAATTTAAGAAACAAAATATGCACAAAAACGTTGTATAAGTCGACCCGAAAACCAAATATAAGTCGACTTAGACACTAAGATTTTTAGAAAATGTCATGAAATGAGAAAATTCCTAGTTCTCTTCTAAATTTGATAAAAATATCTTCTTTCAGTGGTTTGGTAAAGATATCTCCTATTTGTTTATCAGTTGAAATAAAATCCAATAGTATATCTTCTTTTAAGACATGATCACGTAGAAAATGATATCGAATATCAATTTGTTTCATATGTGAATGTTGAACCGGATTTTTAGATAAATTAATGGCACTTGTATTGTCACACATTATAGAGGGTTTTGAAAAAGAAATACCATAATCTAATAGAGTTTGTTTCATCCATTAAATTTGAGCACAAGCCAAACTTGCAGCAATATATTCAGCCTCTGTGGTAGATAGAGATACCAAATTTTGCTTTTTACTGCACCAAGATACTAGGGAATATCCCAAAAAATGACAAGTTCCACTAGTACTTTTGCGGTCAGTTTTACTTCCAGCAAAATCAGTGTCACTATACGACAATAACTGAAAATTATTGGTGCGAGGATAAAATAAACCATATTCAGATGTGCCTTTAATATATCTTAAAATTCGTTTCACTGCTTTTAAGTGAGATTCTTTTGGATTAGTCTGATATCTAGCACACAAACATACGCTAAACATAATATCTGGTCTACTAGCAGTTATATATAAGAGTGAACCAATCATACATCGATAGAGTTTTTGATCGACACTCTTACCTAATTCATCTTTGTCAAGTGGTAGTAGTAGCCATAGGTGTGGTTTTACTACTAGTGTCATCCATGCCAAATCGTTTGAGTAATTCCTTAGCATATTTTTCTTGATTAATAAATATGCCATTTTGAGACTGTCTTATTTGCAGTCTTAGGAAATAATTGAGTTCACCCATGCTGTAGCGCCCCGAATTTCTAATATGAGAACTTAGAAAATACGTGGCACATTCCCAGCGATCTACTTCAATGTAACAATATGCATAGCCCAAAAACTCAAGTCATTTAATTCCAAATTCTTATTACAACATTCTTTTACAATGGCAGCGGAAATACAAAACACCTTAAAATACATTTAACTGTTACAACCCTTTTTCTTTACAAATTTACCCAAGGCTCTATTATATCACTCTATAAAATCCAAAGCTAATCCAAGCCTCCAACTCTAAGCAATCTGCATCACATGAGGCTAGAGTTGAACCCTAACCCCCAAAACTACGGGGTCAGCCATAAATGGTGTGAGTGATATAAACAACAAACATAAACAAAACAACTAAACATAATCAACATGTACTGAACAAAAATACATAAACTGAACATGTAATCTGAAACAAGAACGATAGGCCAGTACATGAGTGAAGCCGAGTCACCAACGATCAAGTATCAATCAATCTCTCTCAAAATATGTACAGCTTAACTGTACGGTACAGTCGACTGTCTTATGAACCAGTCGACTGTTCTGAACAAACAGTAATCCTCACAACTCAGAATATGTCCAACTGTCAACAATTCTCAGTACCACAATGTATGTCCAACAATCGATCACCAATAATGCCATAGATCGGATAACAATATATCCATCTACAAGACCAAAGATAATATAGATCGAATACGAACCCGGTATGCCAAGACACCGACGAACATATCCATCTACAAACAAACTAAGAAGGTATAGATCGAATACGAACCCGGTATGCCAAGACACCGACGAACATATCCATCTACAAACAAACTAAGAAGGTATAGATCGAATACGAATCCGGTATGCCAAGACACCGACGAACATATCCATCTACAAACAAACTAAGAAGGTATAGATCGAATACGAACCCGGTATGCCAAGACACCGACGAACATATCCATCTACAAACAAACTAAAGACTGAAAGAACACTCAAGATTATGAAAACTCATCAGAACCAGTCGACGTATGCGACAGTAAGTCGACTGCCCCGAGAACCAATATCCAAGATTATAACAAGTGCAGTAAGTCGACTCAAGAAAACCATCAGTCGACTTACCCGAGACAATTATCAATAATTCTCAAGAAACATTCCAAGTGCTAACAGTATAAGATGACTTATAAAAACATAAGTTGACTTATCAACAATATAAGATGACTTATAGAAATCATAAGTAGACTTATCAAAACATAAGATGACTTATAAAAATCATAAGTAGACTTATCAAAACATAAGATGACTTATAATAATCATAAGTAGACTTACCAGATCATAAGTCGACTTATAGAAAACTTAAGTCGACTTAAAGGAGACATAAGTCGACTCATAAGAACATAAGTCGACTTATAAAAACATAAGTCGACTTACCCGAGAGAAATTCTACGATAACTTTGAAAAATAAATTCTAAGTGTACCAGTCGACTGAGAAGGGTCTAAGTCGACTGTCCAGAACGGATTTTCGAGAAAAACTAAAGATACAGCAGCTGGGTCGTACCAGTCGACTGAATAGTAGACCAGTCGACTGTCGGCCTACAGTTTGCATAAGTTAGGTCTGAATACAAAGATCAAAACTGGAGTTTTCTAAAGGTTCTTGTTCATGAAAATAATTCTTAATCATGTAAAATGACAATCTCGATTACTTCTTCATTGCAGATCCATTATTCAATCATTCAATAACTCAAAACTCAATTCTCTTGTTCTCAAATTCCTAAATCTTACATTAGGGTTTCCTTAATACTTAATTCTTCCACCAATAATAACCGAGATCTGATTATAAACACAAGATCCAGATGTTCATACATCCGATCAAACCATACTTGAATCTTAACATGTTTTCGATCAATAAAGAATTTGTTAAACAAGATCTACTAAACATTCGTGGATTTCTCATGCGTAATACGAATAACGACTATTGCATCGATCACATACAAGATACGGATACATCAAACAAAACAGCACACCATCATACACACCAACAAAACTAAGTTCATATCACTCACCTTTAGAAGCAAGAAGAATCCACAAAAGCCTTCCTTTGCTAGATCCAAACTCCTTCTCCAGTCACCAAGAAAATAATATAATGAAATCTGAGTTATGCAGCGAATGACGGCTGCAACTCTCTTTATATAGGCCGGAAATTAGGTTCTAGGGTTTCCAAATACATTTGCAAAACAATCCCTTCAAAATACAATTTTATATATATCTATCTACTCTTGGAAACTCATCCAAAATTCATTAAAATTAGGATTAAATAGAAAATATACTTCTAAATCTTAACCAATGCTGTTTAAAACGTCCAGAATGCCAATTTTGCACTTTAGCCCTTAAAAATGTCAATTTTACAAAAAGGTCCTTCTTTTCTTAAAATTTGCAAATAGTACTAATTAAATTCAGAAAAATCCGGAAAAATACTACATAATTCCAAAATAATAAATAATGATTTTTCATAAGGAAATCTTAATTTTTCAAACATCTCAAAAGTTATTTGCACGTGTTTTGCACGTGTACAAAAGATAAACCTTCTAGGAAAATATCAATTAAATCCTCAAAACTCATTTAAATTCATTTTCAAATAATTAAAATAATATTTGAAAATACGGGGTTCTACACTTGCGACTCATCTCAAACTCATTTTTCATGGTAGCAGAAAACTCTTGACATAGATTACTGTTAGTTGATCCAAAAATTATGTCATCTACGTAAATTTGTATGATTAATATGTCTGATTTTATTTTTCTAATAAACAAAATAGTGTCTACTTTACCAATTTCAAAACCTGTCTCTAAAAGAAAAGTTTTTAAATGATCATACCAAGCACGGGGTGCTTGTTTAAGACCATATAAAGTCTTTTTCAATTTAAAAACATGGTTTGGGAATTGTTCATGTTCGAAACCAGGTGATTGCTTAACATAAACATCCTCCTTAATGAAACCATTTAAGAAAGCACTTTTAACATCCATTTGGAAAAAGTGTGAAATTCATAAAACACGCAAAAGATAACAGAATTCTAATTGATTCTAGTCTAGCAACAGGAGCATATGTTTCATCAAAATTAGTACCTTCTTCTTGGTTACATCCTTGGGCAACTAATCTAGCCTTATTCCTAACAACTTGTCCTGATTCATCTAACTTATTTTTGAATACCCATTTGGTACCAATAATAGTATGATCAGGGGATTGTAGAACTAAATCCCATACATCATTCCTTACAAATTGGTTAAGTTCATCTTGCATAGCATTCAACCAAAATTCATTCTCAACATGCTTCTTGAATATTTTTCGGTTAAAAACCGATAAGAAGGTAGTATGAGAAATCATATTAAAGTGTGATCTTGTTTGAAATGCCGTGTGAGATGTCACCAATAATTAAATCATGAGAATGATCTCGAACTTCAACAAATGACTTTGGTAAAGTTGGAGTTATCTCTACAGGATCAGTCGACTTAATAAACCCATCAACCAACTGATTCAACGCATCAGTCGACTTACCTAGGGTAGTTTGCTCAAGTGATTTAACAAAGTTATCTAGTGGTGATGATTTAATTTCATCATCTTCAATAACATTAGATGAAGGTAAGGATTCATCAAATGAAACATGTATGGATTCTTCAATAGTCAAAGATGACTTATTGAAAATTCTGTAAGCGTTACTCGTATTTGAGTATCCAATGAAGATACCTTCATTAAATCTAGCATCAAACTTATCTAAATTATCTTTTGTGTTTAATATAAAACACTTACAACCAAAAACTTTAAAATAAGAAACTTTAGGAATTCGTTCATAAAATAACTCAAAACAAGTCTTCTTAAACTTTAGCCTAATTAATATTCTATTTGAAACATAGCATGTTGTAGAAACAACTTCAGCCCAAAAGTAATTAGGCAAATTACTTTCAATAAGCATGGTACGTGCACATTCTTACAATATCCTATTCTTTCTTTCAACCACTCCATTTTGTGGTGAAGTTCTAGGAAATGCAAAAGTATGTGTTATACCATTCTTGTTGCAGTATTCTGAAAAAGTTTCATTCTCAAATTCTCCACCATGATCACTTCTAATAGTGACTATGGTTAGAGATTTTTGATTTTGAATACGTTTGCAGAAATTTGCAAATTCTTCAAAAGCTTCATTTTTATGTCTTAAAAAGAAAACCCAAGTAAATCTTGAAAAATTATCTACTAAAACAAATACATATCTACTTTTATTTAGAAAGCGACTCTAGTAGGACCAAATAAATCCATATGGATTAATTCGAGAGGCCTATTAGTAGAAATCATTTCCTTTGTTTTAAAAGTGGATTTTACTTGTTTTCCTAGTTGACATGCATCACACATTTTATTTTTCTTAAAAGATAATTTAAGCAGTCCTTTAACTAGGTTATTCTTAGAAAGTTTAGCAATATTTTTCATATTTACATGTCCAAATATTTTATGCCAAAGCCAAGAATCGTTGTTCGAAGCAACTAAACAAAAATCATTCGAAAACTTATTTTTAAATATAGTTCATATATGTTATTCTTCCTAATGCCTTGAAAAATCACATTTTTCAAAGTCGAATCATAAATCAAGCATGCATCTTTTTCAAACACTATCTTATAACCCTTATCACATAATTGACTAATACTTAACAAGTTATGCTTTAAACAACTAACTAAGAATACATCTTCAATGATAGGAGTAGAATTCTTACCGACTATGCCTATTCCGATGATTTTTCCTTTGTTATTGTCACCAAACGTAACGGTTCCTCCATCTATATCTTGTATGGAAGAGAGAAAGTTTGCATGGCTAGTCATGTGTTTAGAACATATACAGTCAAGTATCCATCGTTCCTTTTTAGGTACCTACAAAATATTATTTGTGAATATGGTACCTTTTTCATTGGATCCGAAAGAGATTAGTGTTTAGGAAACCAAACCCAAAGTGAGTTTGATTTACCACCATATGCAGGTTTATAATTAACAGAATTACAAACATTATTAACAAAAGAATTTATATAAGAAACCCTATCATTAAGATACTTTTGCACTGTCCAGTCGACTTCTTTTTACCCATCATTCGACTGGTATGTGGAGGCAGTCGACTGGGATGTGAAACTAGTCGACTTATATGAGGTTTTTGTTTTTTTGATCTGGACAGGCGTCTGAATTGAGGGGCCAGTCGACTGGTATTGTCGGAAGGATTTCTATTTTCATGATTAAAATGAATTTTTTGTTTTTTAAAAAAATCATATAACTTATTCTTTACACTAGAAACAGAAAAAGTCTTATTATTACTAGTGTTATTAGAAGATTGATTCTTTTCAAGAATTTTTTGAAAACCAAGTCCAAATCTTTTATTAGATTGAACTTGATTCTGAAGAACTTCATTTAAATTCTCTTTTCCCTTATTGAACTTAGATACATTCTTAGATATCTCTTCATAATTCCTTTTTAGAGATATAAGATCTGTATCCAAGTTGGAAATATGAGAATTTAAAGACTTGACTTCAACTTGTAAATCAAGATTTTCTTGAGAATGAGTTTGATTAACTTTCTCTAAATTTTTACCTTTATTTTCTCCTTTTTTAGTTCCTGAAAAACTTCATTAAAAGCTTCTAATAAATCACTAGAATTTATACTATCATTTACATTGCTTTGATTTACCATGAAACACAAGTTTGCGACTTCATTGGATTCTTCATTTTCTTCTTCCGAAGATGAATCACTATTATCCCACGTTGCTTGGTAGGCCTTCTTATTCTTTATGTGCTTGTTCTTTGTGAATTTGTCCTTCTTGAAATTAGAGACTTTGCCTTTAGATTTTGCATTCTCCAATAGACAGTTCTTCTTCATGTGACCTATCTTATTGCATTTGAAATAAGTAGGATGTTCATTAGTATCCTTTAATTTAGAATTAAATTTACCTTTGCGAAGAAATTTCTTAAATTTCCTTGTGAACATAGCCATTTCTTCATCAGCATCATCATCATCTTCTGATTCAGACATGGCCTTGAAAGCAAGAGTTTTCTTTTTGGCTTGTTGCGGTTCTAAGTCCATCTTGCGCTCCTCCAATTGTACTTCATACGCCATTAGATTTTCCACAAGATTTTCAAGCGAGAGTTGTGTTAAATCATTGGCTTCTTCAATTGTGGTGGTCTTCTTTTCCCATTCGGGGGTAAGAGCACGAAGAATCTTTCTGACCATCTCTGCTTGCGTATATGTTTTGCCAAGAGCCACAAGAGAGTTTGTGATGTCGATGAATCTTGTTATCATATCCGATACATTTTTATTCACCTTCATGCGGAACATCTCGAACCTGTAAACAAGAACAAACATTTTAGATTCTTTGACCTTATTTGTACCTTCATGTGTTACCTCAAGAGTATGCCAAATTTGGAATGCCGTTGTTGCGTTTGACACACGGTTGAATTCTTCTTTGATAAGTGCACAAAAGAGAGCATTCATTGCCTTTACATTGTTCATGGTGTTGTTCTTCATATCATCATTCCATTGAGCATAGGATAGAGTAGGCATGGTATACTCCGTCGCGGTCATGTTCCAAATCTCATAGTCGATGGATTGTAAGTAAATCTTCATTCTACATTTCCAGTAGTTGTAGTTTGTTCCATCAAAGAGAGGCGGCCTTTGTGTGGATTGACCTTCATGGTGTTGACTTGCATTTGAAGTAGATGTCATTGCACTTAACAAGGCTCTGATACCAAGTATTGGATCCTTTATGCAAGGCAAATAACACTAGAGGGAGGGAGTGAATAGTGTTATATAAAAAACTTACTAATGTAAAGTAGACGCAACTGTTAAGTCGAATGGAGAAGAGATACCAGACGACTGTAAAGCCAGATAAAAGAGAATAAATCTACTTAAGAACAGCTGTTAAGTCGACTCAAAACAGAAACCAGTCGACTGAACAGACACAGTTAACAATAAAATGCAGTGAAAATGAAATTGCAAGTTAGAGAATTAAAACCATAGAGAATCAACAATGCTAACACGGCGATACATCCTGATTCGATCCTCCCGACCAACATCCAGTCCCCAAGAAACCCACTTGAGATTTTCCACCATTCTTGAAAAAATACAAGAATACTCTACGACCTTTGACAACAACTATGCCAAATCCGTAGACCTCTCTCACCACTAGAGAGAGAAAGACCCCACTATACAACCTAGAGTGACACTGACTCTACACTAAGAGTCCTCTCCAACCAAGA
Source organism: Hemerocallis citrina (assembly GCA_017893485.1). NCBI lineage: Eukaryota > Viridiplantae > Streptophyta > Magnoliopsida > Asparagales > Asphodelaceae > Hemerocallis > Hemerocallis citrina. Next base: position 92,587,402 of record CM030365.1, on the reverse strand, counting down.
GGACCACTCTCACATCCCGAAAGTGAACAACAAAAAATTAAAGATTACAACAACCTAAAGCCTTGATTTGAATGAGCTTTTTGTATAAAGGCTATACGTCAATTTCTAACTTCAGTCTAGAACTTAATCTTTGTTATGCAAGACTGAAATTAGAGAACCAAGTCTAGAGAAACAAAGTGCTTTGAAAACTTTTGTTCTTTTCCACACAAATAAGCAAAGACTTGATAAATTGATTAAGGGAACCTTTTCCAAGTTGATTCTAAACTCTATTTATTGAGTGAGAATCTCTAAGATGTTGAAAAACAGTTCCTCAACTGCAATTAAACGGCAGCAACAATTTGAATTTGAAAAATAAAGTTTAAACTTCAGAAAATCTGTCAAAACTACTTGAACAGTCGACTGGATTGCCATATGAGTCGACTGGTCAGAGCTTGAGTGATTTTAGTCTGTTTCGTACTAGAAAAGTCGACTGCTTTCCTAAGTAAGTCGATTGGTACTTAACAGCTGAACTTATATAGGCTTTATTTTGACATTTTAATTTTAATAAACTTTATTTATTCCTAGGGGATGTGTAAGTGTGTGTATCAAGGCGTTTACAGAGATTCTAAGACACAACAAATATTACAAAGAATTTACAAGACACTTGTTCTATTGCTGGACACTTTTAAAACTTTGATGTTCTGAGAAGTCTTTGTCTGGTATCTTGATCTTGAGTGTTGAAATCATTCTTGTCTTTGTGGCTTGACCTTGAGTTTTTGAAAGCTTCCTTGTATTGTAACCATGAGAATGTTAAGTACACACTGTAAGAGATATGTAAGATAGAACAACTGTGTATTGTGTTATAGTCATCAAAATCAAGAATCTAGATAAAGATGGTCTCCAACATTTGTAGATAACATTTTATGAGCACTGATATATCATCAAACTTATACTCGTGTCACGCTTCGCTTCCCAAAAAGGAATACGAAATACGGATACGCGGCACAAGTCCAGCGAATGGCATTCACCATTTATAAGCTGTCAGGATCTTTACAAGAATACACAAGAATTACCAAGGATAAACAAGAGAGAATCATCCATGCATGCATGAAACAAATTAATGTGATCAACAGAAATACTTGAAATACATACAAGATTCTCAAATATTCAGATCTGGAACAAACAAGTCACATGTTCTGTGACAAACCGCCCAATACAAAATTCAAGTGGCAATTACAATTTTATTTAAAACAAGAATTAAACTCATGCAAGAAACTCCAGCCAGCCTAAAATACTTGGTCACTTACTCCCTTACGCAGCTAGTCACCAAAGTCTGCAAGTTTAATAAATTGCAGGAAGAGGAAAAAGAAACAAAATACTTGTCAATGCAAGTTACGAGCCGCATGTAGTGCAGGCAATAAGTACAGAAAATGAATGACAAAGATACGGAGTAGCAGCAAGAACAAGTACTAAATAAGCATGGAATGGATGTGACAGCAAAGTAGAGTATCTAACTCCTAATCAAGAATAGAATCAAGTGGGATGGCAATATAGTAAAGTGCAAGTGACATGTAACAAGTATTAAACAACATGCAAGCAAGTATCAAGTAACAAGTGTCAAGTAGCATGTACAAATAATAGGAATGAGCAAGTGATCATGTTATTTTCAAGTCTTGTATCTAATCCTATCTAGGTAGCACTTCATGCGTCCCAAATTTTTACCGCTTGGTTGCTACATTCAGACAAGTTGTGTTTAGATTTCATATTGGATTATAGAGGGCAGTGTACTCAGGTACAAGTATCAAGTAATCACGTGTCAAGTATCAAGTATCAAGTATCAAGTATCAAGTAATCACGTGTCAAGTATCAAGTATCAAGTATCAAGTGTCAAGTAATCACGTGTCAAGTATCAAGTATCAAGTATCAAGTATCAAGTATCAAGTATCAAGTAGGATCTGTGGATCCCCTCCGAGTACACCTCTCCTGTGGGAAAGCATGTTGTCGGGTAGCAAGTGGGAAACACGGTCCCCCTTCCAAGTACACATTTCTGTATTTTCCACTACTAGATCTTTCCCTTAACCCCGGCTTGATTACTTCTTAGTATTATTAAAGCAAGCATGGACGTGCGCAAACAAGGCGAGAAAACATGACAAGAAACAAGGGACAAGTCCAAGTTGGATAGAAGACATGGACGGATGACAAAATAACTCATAATAGACTAGGACAACGAGACTTTCAATTCTGGACAGAAAGACACTACTGCACCAAATCTGAGATTTCCGTTGCCACAAGAATGCAAATCTGGATTCGTCAGGAAATCTAGAAACTAGACTCTCTACTGAATCCAACGCATATACAAAAGTCATATAACAACTACAGCAACAAGATTCAAAATAGCATTTCACATAGAAATTGCAAAGTTGTATTCATATGCATGAAAATAGCATACAAACTTACTGATCAAATCTAAGAAAATCTGAAAGTTTCTGTCACGCCCAGCTTCCCAAAAGGAAATACATAATACAGATACGTGACTCAGCCCAGCGAATGATTTTCATCATCCATAAGCTGTCAGGATCTTTACAACATTTCACAGGAATAATCAGAGTAGGAAGCAAGAGAAGTCAACTATACATGCATATATGATTAAATACCAACAGAATTTACTTGAAACAAAATATAATAATCTCAAAAAAATCAGATCTGAATAAGTCAATAATCCTAGGTCACACTGCCCAAACACAAATAATCCAAGTAGCAGATACAATTATTCGCAAAGCAACTGGAAATAATAATAATAGCAAAACTCTAGCAACTAGAATCTCAGATCACCTACTCCATCAGCCAGCTGATCTCCATGATCTGTAATTTAATAAATTGCAGGAAGAAAAAAAGGAAAAACAAACTCTCGTCAATGCATGTTACGGGCCGCTTGTAGTGCAGGAACAAGTACAGAAAAGGACAAAATAAATATAAAATAACAGCAGAACAAACATAGCATGGAATAGATATGACAGAGCAAAATAGAACATCTAATATGAATCAGAAAACAGAATCAAGTAACATGGTATGCTAATGGTACAGGTGATATGTAACAGATATCAATTGTTATACAGACAGTTAAACAGATAACAGATATCCAGTAGCATGTAACAGTCAAATAGATAACAGATGTCAGATAACAGATACAGGTGAACATGTAACATATGTCATGTTATTACAGGTTTTGTGTTTTACTGTCTAGGTAGCACTTCATGCGTCCCAAACTTTTACCACATTGTTACGTTTAGATTTCGTAGGGGATTCTATAGGGCCATGTACTCTGGTATCAGACAGACAGATATCAGATGCAGATCCAGACAGACAGATAGAACCTACGGGTTCTCTTCTGAGTACACCTTCCTATAGGGAAGTGTGCAGTCAGGGTAATCAGACCGATAGAGTCGTGTATCATGTAGTCATGAACACGTAACTGATAATCCTGTAGAAAACACGGACCACCTTTCAAGTACACATTTCTATATTATCCACTACTATATCTTTCCATTAACCCCAGCATGGTTATTTTGTTATTATTATCAAACAGACATGTATGTGTCACAAAACAAAGCAAGAATAATATGGTATAAATAAGTAACAGGTTCATATTGAAAGATAAACATGTACAGGTGAAAAACAACTTGTAAAAGATTAGGACAACGAAAGCTTTAGTTCAGGACACCAAGACAGTACTGCACTAAAACTGAGATTTCCGTTGCTACAAATGTACAAACCTGGATCTGTCAGAAAATCTAAAAAATAGACTTCCGATTGAATCCAGAAAATATATATAAGTCTAACTCAAAACAGATTTGAATCCAGAAAACATGTTCAGCCAGAAATAAGAAGTTTGTATTCATGGACAGGAAAACAGCATGAAAACTTACTAATTAAATCCACGAAAAATCTGGGGTATTCGCTAGTATGTTTAGTAACAGAAACTAAAATTTCACAATTTTTCAACATAGATAAAGTAGTCAAGTAAAATCAGAAAGCAGCAAGATACAGTAATTTTGTAAATCTAGAATCACAAACACTGCATTACTAAAACAGCAATATCTCACAAAATATAAATCAAAATCAGAACCATAGAAAGGGTGATAAAATAGATACAGTAAGCTATAATTCATATTCACAAAGTTTTTATAGACAGCAAATAGAATCAGGTCGAAATTATGTATCTTTACTAGACAGAAAGAAAATTCTGCATGTATAGTAGTTGTCAGTAAGTATAAAATAGTTTGTAAAAGTTATCAATTAAATCCACAAAAATTAGGGGTTAATTCCAATCGGGTCTAGTTGTACTCAGCAAAATATTGGATCAAAATATAACCTTTAACATCAGTAGAAAAATAAATTACTATACAAAATACATATAAAACTGGATCTGAAATTTTAAACACATCTGTAGTAAAATAGTCATAACTCGCAACTTATAAATCGAACCTGAGATCTATCAGAAAATCTGGAAAGTAGATAGAATTCTCTATAATTCATATTCAAAAATAATTTTCATATATTGACCTTAATAGGGTCTAAAGTACTAATAAAAAACGGGGAACAAAAAAAACAAAAATATTGTTCATCCATAAAATCAACTAGATGATATGAAATTCATCTAAAACATAACTAAACGTGAAATACGGTATACTAGATGTTCAAGCAACACGGTATAGGGTATTTAACACATCTACAATAGTATACTACAACTAACACAACCAAGCACACTATATCATACGAACAACATACATGTATACATCAAGAAGTTGTCATCCCTAAGTTATTTCATGTCGGGGGTGTCATGTGACATCTACGGACAGGTCAACACAATAGAGACAAGATATAACAGGGGTTTCACACAAGAATTGTCTCTAGAACACAACTACACTACAGGCGGTATTTAGTACTTGTATTACACAAAGAAAAGAAGACAAGTTACTTGTCTTATAGCCAACGACAGAAACAGAGCAAGAGCAAGAATAATGGGAACGGGTTCCCGAAGCATGAACACAACGAACGACTATGAGGAACGAACCCACGAACCAAAACGAACACACGAACAACGACGAAACACATGAACCACGAACACGAACACGGACAACGAACCACGGCAACGAACTACAACCACAAGCACACGATCATAACCTAAACATAACACAAATCACACCCGCACACCAATAGAGGCAGCGGAGGTGCAGTCGCTGGCTGAACGGGGAAGAGCCAAAGGAGAGCTCCGGAAGGGGGCTGGCGTCGGCTAGGTGTTGCAGTGAGGTCGCCGGCAGGGTTGCAGGGCGCTGGGGCGGTGTCGTGGTCTGGCTGGCGACATCACGATAGGAGGAGGGCGCACACGGGGAGCCGCAGCACTGTTGTGAGGCTCTGGCTGCTGCTGTCTGCGGTGCATCGAGAGAAGCCCAACAATGGGGGTCGGCAGTCGGAGGCTGAGGGCGAGGAGCGGGCGAGGTGCACATGGAGAGAGAGGGGGCGGCCGAGAGATAGGGTTGATGGGTTTAGAAGTGGTAGGGAGGAATACGGGGGCACGGGTATATATATGAAAAGAGATGGTTTATAATAAGGTTAGGGTTATGTGATGAGGGTGACATCTAAAGGGGGCAACGAGTATTAGGGTTTAGATAAATAATGGGTATTGGGTTAAGTGAATAGGATTAGGGTTTTAAAAAAATCAGTTGAAAATATAGTGGTGCAAAAATAATGGAATGGCACAAAATGGATAAATAAAATAGGGCATGAATAAATATAGTGAGAATCAAAAAATAATAGCACGATCAAACAGAAACAAAACAAAAGACTGACAATTGAAACAAGAATACAAATAGAAAACGACAAATCAAACAAATGAATATATATTGAAAAAAAAATCCAATATATGGTCCAAAAGAGATACAATGATGATAAATACACAAAAGAAAAATAACACCCAAAAATACAGAAAATGGAAAACATGAGTTACAAATCCTACTCACCTAACAAGAAGAATTATGTTCTCGAAATTCAAAGAAGAGGTATATAGGGTAACCCCGAAAAGAAAAGAAAGAACAAAACAAAAAGTTATTCAAACAAATAAGAAAACTTCTGCTGAAACTCCTCCTCCAGCTCCCAAGTCGACTCACTCGGCGAGTGAAGATTCCAAGAAACACGAACCAGCTTGATGACCTTGTTCTTAAGCACTTTCTTTCGCCGATCCAAAATAGCAACTAGCGGAATCTCACAATTCAAATCCGGCCGAACGGTCAACTCAGGATTGTCACATCCCGCTTCTCAAAAATACGAAATACGAGTACATGATATTAGCCCAGCGAATGACTGACGTCACCAACAAGCTGTTTATCCGATCAACTTAACAATATAATCAATACAGAACAATTGCGCAGGCAACAATAATAATCCCATGAACAATAATACTTGGAATAAACAATATAAAATATCCAAATACAATAATCTAACATTTGAAAATAATAATAAAAATCCAGGACATAAACCCAATACAATAATAAATCCCAAACACCATAGTAATACTTCTCAATACAATAGTTCAATAAAATAATGAGCAACTAAAAAACATTAACTCTTCATAATCTTTGTTCACCAATTCTAGTAGGCAGTTCTCCATCAACACCTATAAATACTTCATCTAAAAAGAGGAGAAAATTTGTCCTTAGAGCAACCTATGGATAGCAAATAGAGAAAGCAGTAAACAATGGAATAACGTTATAACAAATGGATCAATAGGAATCAATAACATGGCACGATAGTAATAGTCAATAATATGATAATCAATGCAATGGTGTAACAATGGTTCAATATTCGGTAACGGTGAACAACGGTTCATATCAATAACACTTATACAATATTGAATACAAATAGGAACAATGATGAACAATATGCAATGTCGGTGATGTGTCAATCCTTATGCCTATTAATCATTTTAATCCTAACTAATGCATGTACTAGTGCATCACATACTACAGATTCAATGCATACAATCAATTTTGTTTAGACTAAGTGGTAAATTCTATAGATCATGTGTCGGTACGGTAATCACAGGTATGATACAATATTGCTGCAAAATTCATTATAATAATACACTGATACACTGATTCACGAGTTCACGAGTTCACAGGTTCACGGGTTCACGAGTTCACGAGTTCACGGGTTCACGAGTTCACGACACGAAAGATTGGAGTGTCGTAGTCAGCGCTCCACAATCAATCGATAAAAACTGGCCAACACAGTCACTATATAATTCACTACTCAAGTCATTCCCTTAAACCCCGACTTGTTAACTATTTTATTAATGCAACAATAAAATATGCAATTCGAGACATTCGATGAACAATAATAACAATAGAGGGACAATAAGGTGATAACATGAAGTAGGGCAATTAGAACGATGACAACAAGACATTGGGATCATGCAATGCAACACACACACATTAGTTCATGCAATAGTACGATATAGGAATAATTAAACTATTAAAATCTGAAATATAAAATTCTGGATAGTAAGAGTAGTGTGTACAAAAATGCAGTTTCCCGCTGTTTCAGAAATCAAAAGTGAATCTGTCAGAAGTTCTAGAAACTAAACTTCCACACGGTTCCAACGCATATTTAAATTTCAAATTCCGACAAAAGTAGCTGGGTTAATCACAGTGTTCTTTACAGATTTCATGTTCAAGCAGAAATTTGACTTCAAGTTATTATAATTTTAGAAACACCAAAAACTAGATATAAAATTCATTAAAAACATTTTGTAGACTCCTAAACATGTTAAGAAATAATTCGGAAATTTTCAGATTAAAATTTTAACATTGATCAGCCTTTTTTACTATTTAAGCATGCAAGATACAAGAATCTGAAAATCTGAAAGTAAAAACACAGTTGTAGTAAAATGAGCATAACATTCGCTACAAAAACTCGGGATTTAAAAATTGAAGATGTTCTAGAAACTAGAAAGATAAGGCTACAATTCATATTCAGAAAGTATTTCATTTTAAGGTCGTTTACTGGTTTGAAAATAGCAGTTAACATACAAGTTAGCAAGCATATACAGGATTTTGGCTAGTTTTCTTGAAAATAAATTAATTAGACTATATGGGTATCGATTCTTTAGTCAATAAATTGTGTAATCAACATGATGGGTATCAAAACATGATAAATAAAACTAGAACACGCTCATACATCAATTTATCATCAATCAATCATCAATAGATCAAACAACATACAATCTATCAATTGTCTCCACAATAATTTATTTGTGTGACGATTATATGAACAACCCTATTATCAATTCTATATGCACTCATGAAGATCCAAACTTTAGAGTCAAAAGTGGCACGATGTCAAGAATATTAGGGTTAGCTCGTGTAAACCCTCAATAGACCCAACGAAGAGATGAACAATGGATAATACGATAACAAAGCGATCTACTTGTTAGAGTTTCAACAAAACTTAAATTTGATACAATTAACAATTCAACGGGACAGTGACTTGCCTGTTAGATGGTGAAAACGAATACCAAGAATAACGAGATAAAGATCCTGAAGCAATGAACCCACGAACACACAAGATAACGCATGTAATATACGTGCTAAAGAGAACCCAAACAGAGCACAAAGAGAGCCATGGCAGCAACAGCACAGTAGATGGGAGAGAGAGGGTTGAACGGCGGCGCAGCTGACGTCGACGGCTGCGGCAGAGGACGGCATCGCAGATGGCGGCGCTGTGGTGGTCGTCGATCGGACGGGAGGAGTAGCAGGGGGATATCGGGTTTTGGGTGTTGTCGACGTTAAGGACAGAGGAGGGAGTTTTGGTGGTTGCTGTGCTGGCGTTGGGCGAGGGCGGCGGGAGGAGAGGGTCGCCAGAGGTGGGGGTCGCGACTAAAAGGGCTGACAACGAGGGGGGTGGCCGGAGTTGGCCAGAGGAGAGTTGGGGAAGATGGTGCTACAGTAATTGGCAGGATTTCTATGGTCGGGGAGAGAGAAACAGAGAGGAGAGAGAATAGACGGCTAGGACTTCAAAATTGTGTAATTTTTAGGGTTTGCATTAGGGTTGTATTTATAGGGTACAATTAGGGTATTGGGTTAGTGGTTTAGGGTCCAATCAAAGCGGTTTGGGTCAAGAACACATGAAATTGGGATTTTAGGGTTCAATTAAGAGATAGATCAAAATCAATAAGGTTTAAATAAAAATAATCACAATTCAATAAAAGAAAAAAAAATAGGATTAACAAGAAAATAGTCCAATCACGAAAAACGAAGAATTCCATGAACAAAAATTTGAATCCCAATAAATAAATAAATGATACAAATGAATAGAATATAAACTGGGCTTGAAAATAAATTGGAAATTCGCAAAGATAATCAGATCCGGTATAATAATAAAATAATCCAATAGATGAATTTTAAATAGATAATCTTGAAATAACAATTAATAATCATAATCATAATAGTAATAAATTATACAATAAAATAGTATTCGGGTTTAAAATTTTTATTAAAATAATCCAATAATAATAATATTCTTGATTTTAGCTCAAATATAAATAGTCAATTAATAAGATATGGAAAATAAAATCAAAATACACCGTTATTCGAAATAAATAAAATTTTCGCTTAGAAAATACTTTAATAAAATCCGAATTGAATTTAGCACAAAATAACTTTATAAAGATCAACTGATAGAAAATACACAGAAAAATACCTATTGCCAGGAATGGGAGTTACAAGAATAGTCGATCACGTGGCTCCCATCTCGGATATAACTCCTGAGTTGTGAGACATGGAAAACATCGTGCACTCCTGATAAAGTTGGTGGCAATGCAAGACGATAAGCCACCTTGCTTACTCGTTCCACAAAGTCTAACGGTCCAATAAACCTAAAGCTGACATTGCCCCCACCACCAAACCAAATGACACCGCGCCAAGGTCATACCTTTAGAAAAACATGGTTATCAACCTCAAACTCCAAAGCTCTCCGATGGACATCAGCCAATCGCCTCTGCCTATCCTGAGCTGCCTGCAAGTACTTCCTGATCTGAGCCACCGCATCAACTGTCCTGGTGATCAACTCTGGACCCAGCAACTTCATGTCACCAATGTCATCCCAGCACACTAGTGATCTGCACTTCTGCCCATAAAGTGCCTCGAACGGTGCAGCTTTAATACTAGCCTGAAAGCTGTTATTGTACGAGAACTCCACAAGATGCAAATGGTCCTCCTATGATCCACCGAACTGCAGCATACAGGACCTCAACATGTCCTCAAGAATCTAGATGGTCCTCTCTGACTGTCCATCAGTTTGGAGATAAAAAAATGTACTGTACTTTAATTTACTCCCCAAATTGCTTTGAAGACTCTTCCAAAACTCAGATTTGAATCTGGTATCCCTGTCGGATACAATACTGACTGGAACCCCATGAAATCTAATGATCTCTTGCATGTAACTCTCAGCTAGGCTATCAGTAGATTGTCTAATACGGAAGGGAATGAAGTGAGCTCTCTTCCTCAATCGGTCGACAATCACCCAAATGGCATTATGACCCTAAGGACTCCTCGGCAAAGTGGTCACAAAATCCATAGTGATATGTTCCCACTTCTACTTCGGAATGGGATGCGGTTGAAGAAGTCCAGCGGTCCTCTGATGCTATGCCTTAACCTGCTGGCAGATCAAAGACTGAGATACAATCCGAGTCACAACCATCTTCATACCATGCCACCAGAAATGAAGCTTCAATTCCCGATACATCTTAGTACCTCCAGGATGGATAGAATACGACGACTAGTGTGCTTCCTCAAGCAACCTCTGACGAACTTCACCATTCGCGACACACAACCTGGACCCAAAATGAAGCGATCCATCAGCATGAATAACCATGTCCGTTCTGGAACCAGACTCAACTTCAGCTCGAAAACCCTGCAATTGCACATCACCAGCCTGAGGCTCTTTGATCTGATCAACAAGAGACGACTGAAGCTGGAGCACCAAACAACTCCGATTAGAACTTGGCAACAACACATCCAACTCCAACCTCCGCATCTACTCAACCAAATAACTCTGCTGAGTCATGAACATAGCTACCGATCTCTTGCTCAAAGCATATGGCACCAAGTTCACTTTACTAAGATGGTATTGCAAACTGATGTCATAATCGGCCATAAGCTCTAACCAACGCCTTTGCCTCATGTTCAACTCCTTCTGGATGAAGACGTACTTGATACTTTTGTGTTCTGTAAAGATCTCCACTCAGTCCCCAAGTAAATAATGTCGCCACAGCTTCAAAGCAAAGATCACTGCCGCTAACTCTAAGTCATGAGTCGGATAGTTCTTCTCATGCGGCCTCAACTGCCTCGATGCATCAGCAACGACTCGGCCCTTCTGCATTAGAACTGCTCCAAGACTCTTACCAGAAGCATCGCAGTGAACTACAAATCCGCCTGAAACATCTGGAATAGTCAACACCAGCGCTGACGTCAACCTGCTCTTCAACTCAGCAAAAGCCTCACTGCAAGCCTCAGACCAACAGAACTTTTTATCCTTTCCAGTCAGCTTAGTCAATGGTCCTGCTATCTTTGAAAAATCTTGGACGAATTTTCGATAATAGTCAGCTAGACCAAGAAAACTTCTCACCTCTGAAACTGACCTGGGAACTAGCCAATCCTTCACAGCCTCAACCTTGGCCGAATGCACAGAAATACCATCGCCCGAGATGATGTGCCCCAAGAAAGTGACCCTGTCGAGCCAAAACTCACACTTGCTGAATTACCCATAGAGCTGATTCTCTCTCAAGGTCTGCAGAACCAACCTAAGATGCTCAGCATGATCTTCCCGATTCTGAGAATACACCAAAATTTCATCAATGAAGACCACCAAAAATCTATCCAGGAATTGGAAAAAGACCATGTTCCTAAGACTCATGAATACAGCAGGCGCGTTCATGACGCCGAACGGATCACAAGATACTCATAGTCCCTATATCTGGTCCTGAATGCAGTCTTCTGTACATCAGTCGCCTTCACCTTGACCTGATGATACCCAGAACGAAGATCCAACTTTGAGAAAATAACATCTCCGCTCAACTGATCAAATAAGTCATCGATCCTGGGTAGCAGGTACCGGTTCTTCACAGTAACACTGTTCAGATCCCGATAATCCACACACAGTCGACGATCACCATCCTTCTTGTTGGAAAAAAGGACTTGAGCACCCCACGGCGAAACACTGGGTCTGAACCTTAAGACCCAGTGATCACCATCCTTCTTGATGAACCCCAAATCCAGCAACTCCTGAATCTGAACCTTAAGCTCTGCTAACTCAATCGGGCCATCCTGTAGGGACTCTTCGATATCGACATCATACCAGGCTGAACTTCAATACCGAACTCTACATCCTTATCAGGAGGTAAGCCAGGCAACTCCTCTGGAAAACATTCAGAAAAATCCTGTACTACTAGAGGCGCAGCCTCACAACCTGAATGCAACCCCATCGCACAACCTCCTGATCGACTGCAGTCTCAGCTCAGCTAAGGAACATCTCCCCAGCATGGAACTCAAACTCTGTGCGATCTGAAATCCGAACATAACTTTCTTATCACGACAATCAATAATGGCGTGGGACTCACCCAACCAATCCATACCGAGAATGACGTTGAATCCTGAATTTCTAATTACAATCAGGTTGACCTTGAAATCTGCGCTACCAATAATCACAGGGCACTGCTTGCACTCCCAGGAACAAATGACAACACCACCACCTGTCATAATGTTCCAAGGTTCTGACATGATGTTGCACTCCAACTGATGGCGAGCCACGAACCGAGAAGAGACGAAGGAATGAGTTGCCTCGAAATTAAAAAGAACATGAGCAGAAAAATAGCAAATAAGGACAACACCTAAGATAGAATCAAAAAGAGACAGGAAAAAAGAATGGATGAACAGGGGTGAGAAAAACACAATGCAGAGAAATAACATGAAAGAATGATGCAAGAGAAATGAAAAGAAGCAAAAGAGAAACAAAACAACAAATCAATAAAAGCAAAATATACCTGCAACAACACCCTCTGCTGACTCAGCATTAGCAGTAGTCAGGTTGAAAGCCTGACCTCTCCTGGGGGCAGTGGTTCTCTGACCGACAATCTGGCGCTGCGGAGGAAGCAGTGGCCTAACTGGACCACGAGCTAGGGCAACCTACTGAACTGGACTCCTGGTTGGAAGAGTCATTCCCATCTGCAGGTCAATCCCTGCACTGAATAGTTAGCAATACCACATCCAAAATAGCGACGGTTGGCACACCTACAGTCCTTGCGCTCATGCCTAGGAAGTCGGCAAAAGTTGCAAAAACCAACCCTCTGAGGACCCGCAGAAGAGTAAGGAGCTAACCCTGACCGGATGGGGTGGGATAGACCTCCGAATAAGCCCACCAGAAGGCCTGGCAACAACAGAGTGCGAAACAGTCCGCAGGGGAGGAGCCAACCCACCACAAACCTGCTCCTGATCTCGAGCTGCCTCGAGAGCTTCAGCATAAGTACGCAAGTGAAGGAAGACAACTGCACTCGAATCTCTCGCTCAAGTCCCAGTGTGAATCTATGAACCATGTTCTCTTCGTTCGACACAAGAACGACTGCGAAACGGCTAAGCCATGTAAATTCCGTTGCATACTCGTCCACTGACCTGGTGTCCTGTTTCAAAGAAGTCTCATGTTACAACATTTCAGAGACAATATGTAACAAAATTTTAATAATAGAACAATGACCAACCTGTTTCAGGACCAGGAACTGTTGTTCCATTTTCATTCGAGTGCTCTAGGGAATATCTTTTTCAAGAAGTTCCTAGTGAACGTGGCCCAAGTAATCGGTCGCTCGAGCCTTTTGGACTCAGACCTCCACCAAATGTAAGCCAGGTACACCAGCTGGATGGCCACCATAGCCCAGCGGATACGTGATCTTCATCAGCCCAGCAAATGATTTTCATCATCCATAAGCTGTCAAGATTTTTACAACATTTCACAGGAATAATCAGAGTAGGAAGCAAGAGAAGTCAACCACACATACATATTGAATTAATACCAACAGAATTTACTTGAAACAAAGTATAATAATCTCAAATAAATCAGATCTGAATAAGTAAATAATCCTGGGTCACACTGCCCAAATACAAATAATCCAAATAAAAGATACAATTATTCACAAAGCAACAGGAAATAATAATAATAATAGCAAAACTCCAGCAACTAGAATCTTAGATCACCTACTCCATCATGCAGTTGATCTCCATGATCTGTAATTTAATAAATTGCAAGAAGAGGAAAATAAAAAATAAACTCCCGACAATGCAAGCTACGGGCCACTTGTAGTGCAGGAACAAGTACAAAAAAGGACAAAACAAATATAAAATAACAGCAGAATAACATAGTATGAAATAGAAATGACAGAGCAAAACAGAATGTCTAATATGAATCAGAAAACAGAATCAAGTAACATGGTATGCTGACAGGTACAGGTGATATGTAACAGATGTCAGGTGTTATATAGACAGGTAAACAGATAACAGATGTCCAGTATCATGTAACATTCAAATAGATAATAGATGTCAGATAACAGATAGAGGTGAACATGTAACAGATGTCATGTTATTATAGATCTTGTGTTATTACTATCAAGGTAGCACTTCATGCGTCTCAAACTTTTACCACATGGTTACTAAATTCAAACAAATTATGTTTAGATTTCATAGGGGATTCTATAGGCCCATGTACTTAAGTATCGGACAGACAGATATCAGATGCAGATCCAGACAGACAGATAGAACCTACGGATTCTCTTCTGAGTACACCTTCCTATAGGAAAGTGTGCAGTCAGGATAATTAGACAGACAGAGTCGTGTATCATGTAGTCATAAACACGTAACAGATAATCCTGTGGAAAACACGGACCCCCTTCTAAGTATACAATTCTATATTATCCACTACAAGATATTTTCCTTAACCCCGGCTTGGTTATTTTGTTATTATTATCAAACAGGCATGTATGTGTCACAAAATAGAGCAAGAATAACATAGTATAAACAAGTAACTGGCTCAGATTGAAAGATAAATATGTACAGGTGAAAGGCAACTCGTAAAAGATTAGGATAACAAAAGTTCTAGTTCAGGACAGCAAGATAGAACTGCACTAAAACTGGGATTCCCGTTGCTACAAATATACAAACCTGGATCCGTCAGAAAACCTGAAAAATAGATTCCCGTCCGAATCCAGCAAATATATATAAGTCATATGGTATTTCACAAAAATATAACTCAAAACAGATTTGAATCCATACAACATGTTCAGCCAGAAATTAGAAGTTTGTATTCATAGATAGGAAAACAGCATGAAAACTTACTAATTAAATCCACAAAAAATCTGGGGTATTTCCTAATATGTTTAGTAACAGAAAATAAAGTTTCATAATTTTTCAACATAGATAGAGTAGTCAAGTAAAATCAGAAAGCAGCAAGATACAGTAGTTTTGTAAATCTGGAATCACAAACTCTGCAGTACTAAAACAGCAATATCTCACAAAATATAAATTGAAATCCAAATCCATAAAAAGGATGATAAAATAGATACAGTAGGCTATAATTCATATTCATAAAGTTTTTATAGACAACAAATAGAATCAGGTCGAAATTATGTATCTTTACTGAATAGCAAGAAAATTCTACATGTATAGTAGTTGTTTGCAAGTATACAATAGTTTGTAAAAGTTATCAATTAAATTTACAAAAATTAGGGGCTCATCCCAACCAGGTTTAGTTGTACTCAGCGAAATATTGGATCAAAATATTACCTTTAACATCAGTAGAAAAATAGATTACTATACAGAATTCATATAAAACTAGATATGAAATTTTAAACACATATGTAGTAAAATAGTCATAACTCGCAACTCATAAATCGAACCTGAGATCTGTCAGAAATCTAGAAAGTAGACATAATTCTCTATAATTCATATTCACAAATAATTTTCATATATTGACCTTAATGGAATCTAAAATACTAATCAAAAACGGGGTAACAAACAGAGAAATATTCTTCATGCATAAAATCAACTAGATCATATGAAACTCATCTAAAACATAACTAAACATGAAATATAGTATACTAGATGTCCAAGCAACATGGTATATAGTATTTAACATGTCTACAACAGTATACTACAACTAACACAACCAAGCACACTATCATACGAACAACATGCATGTATACATCAAGAAGTGGTCATCCCTAAGTTATTTCATGTCAGCGGTGTCATGTGACAACTACGGGCGGGTCAACATAATAGAGACAAGATATAACAGGGGTTTCACACAAGAATTGTCTCTAGAACACAACTACACTACAGACGGTATTTAGTAGTTGTATTACACAGAAAATAATACAAGTTACTTGTCTTATAGCCGACGACAGAAACGAAGCAAGAACAAGAATAACGGGAACAGATTCCCAGGGCACGAACACAACGAACGACTATGAGGAACGAACCCACGAACCAAAACGAACCCACGAACAACGACGAAACACACGAACCACGAACACGAACACGGACAACGAACCACGGCAACGAACTACGACCACAAGCACACGATCACAACCCGAACACAACACAAATCACACCCGCACACCAATAGAGGCAGCGGAGGTGCAGTCGCTGACTGACGGGGAAGAGCTAGAGGAGAGCTCCGGAAGGGGGCTGGCATCGGCTAGGTGTTGCAGGAAGGTTGCCGGCAGGGTTGCAGGAAGGTTGCCGGCTGGGTTGCAGGGCACTGGGGCGGCGTCGTGGTCTGGCTGGCGACATCGTGACAAGAGGAGGGCGCACAGGGGGGGCCACGGTGCTGTCGTGAGGCTCTGGTTGCTGCTGTCTGTGGCGCGTCGAGAGAAGCCCGGTGTTGGGGGTCGGCAGTCGGAGGCTGAAGGCAAGGATCGGGAGAGATGCACAGGGAGAGAGAGGGGGCGGCCGAGAAATTGGGTCGATGGGTTTAGAAGTGGGAGGGATGAATAGGGGAGCACGGGTATATATATGAAAAGAGATGGTTTATAATAGGGTTAGGGTTATGTGATGAGGGTGACGCCTGAAGGGGGTAACGAGTATTAGGTATTAGATAAATAATGGGTATTGGGTTAAGTGAATAGGATTAGGGTTTTGGGTATGAAAAAAATTAGAATAAAAAATAATGGTCCAAAAATTATGGAATGGCACAAAATGGATAAATAAAATAAGGCATGAATAAATATAGTGATAATCAAAAAATAATGGCACGATCAAACAAAGACGAAACATAAGACTGACAATGAATCAAGAATTCAAATAAAAGCAACAAATCAAATAGATGAATATATAATGAAAACGATGATTCAATATATGGTCCAAAAGAGATACAATGAGAATAAATACACAAAAGAAAAAAAAAACACCCAAAAATACAGAAAATGAAAAACAGGGGTTACAGATTTCATAATATGTCTAGTATCAGCGAATAAATTTTCATAATATTCCATTAGAGATAGCATAGTCAAATAAATTCGGAAAACAGAAAGATACAACAAGTTTATGAATCTGAAATTTTAGACACAGCAGTACTAAAACAATGATAGATCACAAAGTATAACTCGATATCCAAATCCGTCAAAAGCATTGTAAAATAGACACAGTAGGCTACATTCATATTCACAAAGTTTAAACCAATAGTGACTGGAATCAGGTTTAAAATAGAATTTTTTACTGAACAGCATGCAGTTTGGAAATATATTGGTTTGTTAACAAGCATGGAATGGATTATAAAAGTCAACAAATAAATCTACAAAAATTAGGAGTTGATTTCAGTCATGTTTAGTCATACCCAGAAATGTATTGAATCCAAATCTTATTTTTAACATCAGTTTTAAAATAAATAACCATGCAGCAAACTCATAAAACAGAATCTGGAATTTCCAAAACAGCTGCAATAAAACAGCAATAACTCATACATGACAAATCGAAACTGAGATTTGTCGAAAGTTCTAAAAAATAGACAACGAAGCCTACGAATCATATTCACAAAATAATTCAATTTACTAACCTTAGCAGTGTCTAAAAGACTAAACCAAAACAGGATAGCAGCAAAACGAAAAATCTTCTCCTGCATTTAATTCAAACAACTCATATGCAATAAATCCAAATTAGAATATAATGTAAAACATGGTATATTAGATATTCAAAATAATATGGCATGGGTATTTAACAAGTCTAACTAAAAGTCCACACATCTAATACATCAAGCATGCAACAAACACACAACTATCATAAATCACGAAGAACATACATACATGCATCAAAAGTCTATCTAGATCTAGTTTATTTTCATGTCGTGTGTGTGACAACTATGATGATGGATCAAGACTACGAATGGATCAAACAAATGAGGACAAGAATTAACAAGAGATCATCATGAGAACGAATACAAAAACAAAAGCGAGACTACATGCAGTATTTTGTACTTTTATATACATAAAAAATTATACAAGTTACTTGCCTTAAGGTGTAAACGAATCCAATGAAAAGACGAGAATAACGGGAATGGATCACAGGCACGAACACAACACAACGATCACAGGCAAGATGATCACGAACACAACACTTGCGGAAGGAACCGCAAGCACACAAAGCAACGGCAGAGGGGGGTGTGCACAGCGGCGGGAGGACGACAGCGGCAGGGGACGATGACTTCGGGAGTGGGGTGCAGCCGAGAGGGGAAGTCCAAAGGGGCTGGTGTCGCGGTGTAGGGGAGATGGTGTTGTGGCTGGCTTCGGGAGGAGAAGGGGAGAGAGGGACCGGGGCCTGCTGCTAGCTTTCGCCGGGGGTGCAGGGCGGCACGACAGGGGCACGCGGGGGGAGGGGGGAGGGGGGTCACGGCAGGGTGGCACAGGCAGGGCGACGCCGGAAGTCGAAGGGCAAAGGGGGTCGGGGTAGAGGTCGGGGCACACCAGGAGAGAGAGATAATTGATTAGGGTTTAGGAGATTAAGGTTGAGAAATAGAATTTGTAGATAGCAATACAACCAATTTTGTTGGGATTTTTAATTTAATTTTTGGCTAGAAGGATTTTGGGGAATAAAGAGAAATTAGGGGGAAGGCATGATCTGCTTCTAAGGTAACTCAGGGGAACGTGAAGAAATATCTGGGGGAGACTGGATAAGAAGAAAAGGGTATTGGGTATCGGGTTAGGATCCAGTAGAACGGATAGAAGGGTAAAAATGGGGTAGATTGGGTAAAAATCGGATCAAAAAGGCAAAAAACAAATGAATAAGCAATTAGGCATGAAATGAAGTATATTAGAATCAACAAATCATTCAGAGATAAAATAATTGGCAGAAAAATACGAATTAAGAAGATCAAATCACAGACGACAAAACAATAGATGAATTTATATTGAGAATGAAGAACAAATACGTAGTTCCAAAAAATGAAAGAATACAATCAGATAGATTACACTGGGAAGAAAAAAATACAGTACAAAATACAAGAAAAGGAAAACAGGAGTTACAAATCCTACCCACCTAACAAGAAGAATTTCGTCCTCGAAATTCAAATAAAAGGTACGTAGGGCAACTCCGAAAAGAAAGAACAACAAAACAATGCTACACAAACAAATGAAGAAACTTCTGCTGGATATTCTACTCCAGCTCATAGGTCGACTCACCCAGCGATTGAGGATTCCAAGAAACATGAACTAGCTTTATAACCTTGTTGTTCAGCACTTTCTCCTGCCGATCCAAAATAGCAACTGGCGGAAACTCACAAGTCAAATCCGGCTGCACGGATAACTCTGAATAGTCGATCATGTGGCTTTCATCACGGATATATCTCCTGAGTTGTGAGACATGGAAGATGTCGTGCACTCCAGATAAAGCCGGTGGCAATGCAAGACGATAGGCCACCTTGCCTACTCGTTCCACGATATCAAACGGCCCGATGAACCTAGGGCTTAGCTTGCCCCACCACCAAACCGAATGACACCTCTCTGCGGCGATACCTTTAGGAAAACACGGTCACCAACCTCAAACTCCAAGGCTCTCCTATGGACATCTGCCCATCTCCGCTGCCTATCTTGTACTGCCTGAAGATGCTTCCTGATTTGAGTCACCGCATCAACTGTCCTGGTGATCAACTCCGGACCTAACAACTTTCTCTCACCAATGTCATCCCAGCACACTGGTGATCTGTACTTCCGACCATAAAGTGCCTCGAACGGTGTAGCTTTAAGACTGACCTGAAAGCTTTTATTGTACGAGAACTCTACAAAATGCAAATGGTCCTCCCAAGATCTACCAAACTGCAACACACAGGACCTCAACATGTCCTCTAGAGTCTGGATGGTCCTCTCTGACTGTCCATCTGTCTGGGGGTGAAAAGTTGTACTGTACTTCAGTTTACTCCCCAGACTACTCTGAAGACTCTTCCAAAACAGAAACCTGAACCTCGTATCCCTGTCGGATACAATACTATCTGGAACCCTATGAAGTCTGACGATCGCTTGCATGTACTTCTCTGTTAGGCTCTCAGTAGACTATCTGACTCTGAAGGGAATAAAGTGAGCACTCTTAATCAGTTTGTCCACAATCATCCAAATGGCATTGTGGCCCTTGGAACTCCTCGGCAAAGAGGTCACAAAATACTTCGTGATGTGTTCCCACTTTCACTCCGGAATGGGACGCAGCTGAAAAAGTTCGGCGGTTCTCTGATGCTCTGCCTTCACCTGCTGGCAAATCAAACACTGAGACACAAACCTAGCAATGACCCTCTTCATACCATGCTACTAGAAGTGAAGCTTCAAGTCCTGGTACATTTTAGTACCACCGGGATGAATACAGTACGACGACTGGTGGGCTTCCTCAAGCAACCTCTGACGAACTTCACCCTTCGGGACACAACCTGGACCTAACACGAAGCAATCCATCTTCATGAATAACCATATCTATTTTGGAACCAACCTCAACTTCTGCTCTCTGCAACTGTTCATCACCAGCTTGCGCCTCTTTAATCTACTCAACAAGAGATGACTGAAGTTGAAGCATCATGCAACTCTGATCAGAACTCGGAAAAACCACATCCAATTCCAACCTCCGCATCTGCTCAACCTGTTCCTTTACTGAGTCAGGAACATGGCTGCTAGTCTCCTGCTCAAAGCATCTGGTACCAGATTGATCTTGCCGGGGTGATACTGCAGATTGATATCATAGTCAGCCATCAACTCCAACCAACGTCTCTGCCTCATGTTCAATTCCTTCTGAGTGAAGACATACTTGAGACTTTTATGATCGGTAAAGATTTTCACTCGGTCTCCAAGTAAATAGTGTCTCCACAACTTCAAAGCAAAGATCACCGCTGCCAACTCCAAATCATGAGTGGGATAGTTCCTCTCATGTGGCCTCAATTGTCTCGATGCATAAGCAAAAACTCGGCCCTTCTGGATTAAAATTGCACCAAGACCATTACCAGAAGCGTCACAATGAACCACAAATCTGCCTGAACCATCCGAAATAACCAACACTGACGCTAATGTCAACCACTTCAACTCTGCAAAAGCTACGCTGCAAGCCTCATCCCAACTGAACTTCTGATCCTTCCCTGTCAGCTTAGTCAACGACCCAGCTATCTTCGAAAAGTTTTGGACGAATTTCCAATAATAGCCAGCTAGACCAAGAAAACTTCTTACCTCTGAAACTGACTTAGACACTGGCCAATCTTTCACTGCAGCAACCTTGGACGGATCAACAGAGATTTTCTCGCCCGAGATAATAAGCCCCAAGAAGGTAACTCGGTTAAGGTAGAACTTACATTTGCTGAGTTTCTCATAGAGCTGATTCTCCTTCAAAGTCTGTAGAACCAACCTTAGATGCTCAACACGTTCCTCCTGGTTTCGAGAATACACCAGAATATCATCTATGAAAACCACCACAAATCTGTCCAAGAACAGGAAAAAGACCCTGTTCATCAGACTCATGAACACAGCTGGCGCATTCGTGACTCTAAAAGGCATCACCAGGAACTCATAATGCCCATACCTGGTCCTGAATGTGGTCTTCTGCACATCAGCGGCTTTCACCTTGACCTGATAATACCCTGAGCGAAGGACCAACTTCGAAAAGACTGACGCTCCACCCAACTGATCAAACAAATCATCGATCCAGGGCAACGGATACCGGTTCTTCACAGTAGCACTATTCAATTCCCGGTAATCGATGTACAGTCGACGACTACCGTCCTTGCTGACAAAAAGAACTGGAGCTCCCCATAGTGAAATGTTGGGTCTGATGAACCCCAATTCTAGCAAACCCTGAATCTACACCTTCAGCTCTGCTAGTTCAATAGGTGCCATCCTGTATAGACTCTTCGATATCAACACCGTACCAGGCAGAACCTCGATACTGAATTCCACATTCCTATTTGGGGGTAACCCAGGCAACTCATCTGGAAAAACATCCAAAAATTCCCACACTACTAGAGGTGCAGCCTCACAGCCTGTGTGCAACTCCATCGCACAAGTCTCCTGATCAACTGCAAACTTAGCTCGACCAAGGGGCATCTCCATGGCATGGAACTCAAACTCTGCACGACCTGAAATTCTGAATACCACTTTCTTGACTCGGCAATTAATGACAGCGTCGGACTCACCCAACCAATCTATACCGAGAATGACGTCGAATCCAGAATTTTCAATAACGATCAGGTCAGCCTTGAAATCTGCGTCGCCAATAACTACGGGAATACTTGCATTCCCAAGAATAAACGACAACACCGCAACCTATCTACAAAGCGAGAAGAGATGAAGGAATGGGTCGCCCCGGAATCAAAGAGAACATAAGCAGGGAAAGAACGAACTAGGATAACACCTAAGGTAGAGTCAAAAGGCAAGGGAAAAAGAAATGACGATTAAGGATTGAGGAATAACAATGCAGACCAGATGATATGAAAGAATAGAGCAAAGCAATGAAAGAGCAAAGGAAATTAAAAAAAACAATAAAATGCAAAAATACCTGCAACAACTCCTTTTGCCATCTCACCTTCTGCAGCTGTCAGGTTATAAGCCTGACCTCGCCTGGGAGTCGCGATCCTCTGACCGACAATCTGGTGCTGCGGAAGGAGCGGTGGCCTGACTGGACCATGAGCTGGTGCTCCCGGCTGAGTCGGACCCTTGGTTGGAAGAGTCATCCGCTGCCGCGGGCAATCTCGCACCGAGTGGTCAGCAGCGCCACAACCAAAGCAACGGCGATTCGCCTTCCTACAGTCCTTACGCTCATGCCCAGCTAGTCAGAAAAAGTCGCAAAAACCAACCTTCTGAGGACCAGCAGAAGAGTAGGGGACTGCCCTGACGGAATGGGCTGGGACAGGCCTACGATCGGGCCACTAGAAGTTCTAATAGCAACAGCAGCGAGGTGTTGCACAGTCCGCTGGGGAGGAGTCAACCTATTGTGAGCCTGCTCCTGAGCTCGGCCTGCCTCAAGAGCCTCAGCATAAGTACGAAGGCGAAGGGAGACGAGATGCATCTGAATATCTCACTCCAGCCCCAATCTCTGGACCCTATCCTCTTCGTTTGCCATCAAAACGGCTGCAAAACGGCTAAGCCTGGTAAATTCTGCCGCGTACTCATCCACTGACCTGGCACCGTATTTCAAGAGAGTCTCATGTTACAGTATCGCTTGAAAAATATGTAACAAAGTTCCAAAAATAGAACAACGACCAATATGTTTCAGGGCAAGGAACTGCTTCTCCATCTCAACTCGGGTGCTGCTAGGAAAGAACTTCTCTAAGAAGCTCCTGGTAAACGTGGTCCAAGCAACGGGCCTCTCGAGCATTTCGGACTCAACCCTCCATCATATGTGGGCAAGGTCCACCAACTGAATGCTTACCACATCCATGCGATCAGCGTCAGCAACTCTTACTGCCAACAACAACAATTCCGTCATGATCAACCACTGTTTGTCCTCAAGCGGCGTCTCAGTGTCTAAAAATTTGTCAAGGTGCAGCCTTATGAAGTCTGCAACTGTACCTGGACGAGGAGGGAGAGCTGCCTACATAGACACAACGAGAGTCAGGTTTCGAGCAACTTCCAATACGGCCATCACAAAATCACTGTGATTCTGCTGCATGTAAATCAGTCGCTCCAGCATATTCGTAACAGCCTCAAGTCCAGGTTGTTCTTCCTATAGATGGGAAGTGGAACCTCTGCGAACCATGACCTGCACAAAACCAAAACAATTAGCATCCAGATCAAGTTGATTATAATTCATTCATCTAAATGCATGGGTTGTGTATTGTTGAGCCAATCCTTGATCGAGCCAAACTTGTCTAACATATTAGTCAAACTAATACATTAGTCAAACCTGGGCTCCGATACCACTAAAAACTCTGTCACACCCCGCTTCCCAAAAAGAAATACGGAATAGGATACGCGACACAAGTCCAGCGAATGATTTTCACCATTCATAAGCTGTCAGGATCTTTACAAGAATAAACAAGAGAGAATCATCCATGCATGCATGAAACAAATTAATGTGATCAACAGAAATACTTGAAATACATACAAGATTCTCAAATATTCAAATCTGGAATAAACAAGTCACATGTTCTTAGACAAACTGCCCAATACAAATTTAAGTAGCAATTACAATTTTATTTATAACAAGAATTAAACTCATGTAAGAAACTCCATCCAGCCTAAAATACTTGATCACTTACTCCCTCGTGCAGCTGGTCACTAAAGTCTGCAAGTTTAACAAATTGTAGGAAGAGAAAAAAGAAACAAAATGCCCGTCAATGCAAGTTACTGACCGCATGTAGTGCAGGCAACAAGTACAGAAAATAAATGACAAAGATACAGAATGGCAGCAAGAACAAATACTGAATAAGCATGGAATGGATGTGACAGTAAGGTAGAGTATCTAACTCCTAATCAAGAATATAATCAAGTGGCATGGCAAGATAGTAAAGTGCAAGTAACATGTAACAAGTATTAATCAACATGCAAGCAAGTATCAAGTAACAAGTGTCAAGTAGTATGTACAAGTAACAGGAATGAGCAAGTGACCATGTTATTTTCAAGTCTTGTATCTAATCCTATCTAGGTAGCACTTCATGCGTCCCAAATTTTTATCATATGGTTGCTACATTCAGACAAGTTGCATTTAGATTTAGTATTGAATTATAGAGGGCAGTGTACTCAGGTACAAGTATCAAGTAATCATGTGTCAAGTATCAAGTGTCAAGTGTCAAGTATCAAGTATCATGTGTCAAGTAATCATGTGTCAAGTATCAAGTATCAAGTAAGATCTGTGGATCCCCTCCGAATACACCTCTCTTGTGGGAAAGCATGTAGTCGGGTAGCAAGTGGAAAACACGAGCCCCCTTCCAAGAACACATTTCTGTATTTTCCACTACTAGATCTTTTCCTTAACCCCGGCTTGATTTCTTATAATTATTATTAAAGCAAGCATGGATGTGCACAAACAAGACGAGAAAACATGACAAGAAACAAGGGACAAGTCCAAGTTGGATAAAAGACATGGACGGATGACAAAATAACTCATAATAGACTAGGACAACGAGGCTTTCAATTCTGGATAGCAAGACACTACTATACCAAATCTGAAATTTCCGTTGCCAAAAGAATACAAATCTGGATCCGTTAGAAAATTCAGAAACTAGACTCTTTGCTGAATCCAGCACATATACACAAGTCATATAATAAAACAACAACAAGGTTCAAAACAGCATTTCACACAGAATTCAAGTTCAGCCAGAAATCGCAAAGTTGTATTCATAAGCATGAAAATGGTATAAAAACTTACTGATTAAATCTAAAAAAATCTGGAAAGTTTCCTAGTATGTATGGTATCAGCGAATAAATTTTTATAATATTCCATTATAGATAGCATAGTCAAATAAATTCGAAAAACAGAAAGATACAGCAAGTTTATGAATCTGAAATTTTAGACACAGCAGTAATAAAACAATGATAGATCACAAGTACAACTCGAAAACCAAATCCTTCAAAAGAGTTGTAAAATAGACACAGTATGCTACATTTCATATTCACAAAGTTTAGACCAATAGTGACTGGAATCAGATTGAAAATAGAGTTTTTTACTAAACAAAATGCAGTTTGGAAATATATTGGTTTGTTCACAAGCATGGAATAGGGGTTGATCCCATTCATGTTTAGTCATACCCAGAAAAGTATTGAATCCAATCCTTACTTTTAACATCAGTTTTAAAATAAATAACGATACAACAAACTCATAAAACAGAATCTGGAATTTCCAACACAGCTACAGTAACATCGCAATAACTCACACATCACAAAATGAAACTGAGATCTGTCGAAAGTTCTGAAAATTAGACAATGAAGCCTACGAATCATATTCACAAAATAATTCAATTTACTGACTTCAATAGGATCTAAAATACTGAACCCAAACATGGCAGCAGCAAAACGAAAACTCTTCTCCTGCATTTAATTTAAACAACTCATATGCAATAAATCCAAATTATAATATAATGCAAAATGGTATATTAGATATTCAAAACAATATGGTATGGGT
The DNA here is from genome assembly GCA_017893485.1 of Hemerocallis citrina. NCBI lineage: Eukaryota > Viridiplantae > Streptophyta > Magnoliopsida > Asparagales > Asphodelaceae > Hemerocallis > Hemerocallis citrina. The sequence continues at coordinate 92,560,757 of CM030365.1, read as the reverse complement.
ATTTAACAAGTCTAACTACAAGTCCACACATCGAATACATCAAGCATGCAACAAACACACAACTATCATAGATCACGAAGAACATACATACATACATCAAGAGTCTATCTAGATCTAGTTTATTTTCATGTCGTGTGTGTGACAACTATGATGATGAATCAAGACTACGAATGGATCAAACAAATGAGCACAAGATTTAACAAGAGATTATCATGAGAATGAATACAAAAACAAAAGCGAGACTACATGCGGTATTTTATACTTGTATATACAACAAAAATTATACAAGTTACTTGTCTTAGGGTGTAGACGAAGCCGGTGAAAAGACGAGAATAAAGGAAATGGATCCCGGACACGAACACAACACAATGATCACGAACACAACACTTGCGGAAGGAACCGCAAGCACACAAAGCAACGACGGAGGGGGGGTGTGCACAGCAGCGGGAGGACGACGAAGGCAGAGGACGATGACATCAGGAGTGGGGTGCGGCCAAGAGGGGCTAGCATCGCAGTGTAGGGGAGATGGTGTTGCGGCTGGATTTGGGAGAAGGGGAGAGAGGGACCGGGGCCTGCTGCTGGCTGTCGCCGGGGGTGCAGGGTAGCGTGACAGGGGGGGTCGCGGCAGGGTGGCTCAAGCAGGGCGACACCGAAAGTCGAAGGGCAAGAGGGGTCGGGGGTAGAGGTTGGGGCACACCAGGAGAGAAAGAGAGATAATAGATTAGGGTTTAAGAGATTAGGGTTGAGAGATAGAATTTGTAGATAGCAATACAACCAATTTTGTTGGGATTTTTAATGGAATTTTTTGCTCAAAGGATTTTGAGGAATCAAGAGAAAATAGGGTGAAGGCATGATCTGCTTGTTAGGCAAATCAGGGGAACGTGAAGAAATATCTGGGGGAGACTGGGTAGAAGAAAAGGGTATTGGGTATCGGGTTAAGATCCAGTAGAACGGATAGAAAGGTAAAAATGGGGTAGACTGGGTAAAAACCGGACCCAAAAGGCAGAAAACAAATGAATAAGCAATTAAGCATGAAATGAAGTAGATTAGAATCAACAAATCATTCAAAGATAAAATAATTGGTAGAAAAATACGAATTAAGAAGATCAAATCACAGACGACAAAACAATAGATGAATTTATATTGAGAATGAAGAACAAAGTAGTTCCAAAAAATGAAAGTGTACAATCAGATAGATTACACTGGGAAGAAAAAAATACAGTACAAAATACAAGAAAACAAAATTAAGAGTTACAACTCGCGAATAAAATCCGAGACTATCATGTGTGGGGAGAAATTGCTAAAAGTACATTAAGAATATCAAATGATTTATCAGATCAACAATATCGACTGTAAAATACTAAAATAAACTCATTTAAGTAGTTTTTTTTTTGCATTTATTGCAAGCTTGGAGATGAGCAGATTTTGTAGAAGTTAACAAATAAGCATGTTACCCAACTGAAGATGGCCAAGCACCAACAAATTTAAAGAAAAATACTGCTGAGTAATGAGATGCTTACTTAACAAATTTTATATATGCATCAGCAATATAATAAAACACAAAGAAAGCTATCAAGTGGCTCTCATTCAATTCCCCCAAAATCAAAGGTCCAGATCTAACATAAAAAATAAAAAAAAATTCCCCTCAAAAGTTTTCCCCAAAAACTCAAATTCAAATTCCTCCCACCCGAAACAAGTCCTTTATTTGTTTAATTATCTCTCTCTCTCTCTCTCTCTCTCTCTCTCTCCTATTCAAAAAAAATAAGAAAAAAAAATTTTTTAATTTTTTTTAAAATAAAAAATAAAAAAACTTAAAAACGAAAAAAAAAAAAAAATTTAAAAACTCTAGAAATAATTAAAAAATCAAAAATATCAAAAACTTGTACAAAAATTTATAAAATTTTAAAAAATTTAAAAATTAACAAAATTATAGAAATTTTAAAAATTAAAAAATTTAAAAAAATTTGAATTTTTTAAAATTTTTAAAATTTTTAAATATAAAAAAATTTAAATTTTTTTAATTTTTTTTAAGCAAAACAATTTCAAATTTTTAAAAATTTTAAAATAAAAAATTTAAAATTTAAAATTTTAAAATTTTGAAAATCTCAAACAAAATCTAAATCCAAATCCAATGTCGAACCCCAATCAAGAGGTCGTCACCGATATCTGTTCCGTTGCTGATTCCGTATCGGTGACTTCCCTCCACCAAATCGAACACGAATATCAAGAGACTCCGTATCGACGCCTCACCTTCACCGAATCGAGAGCCTCTATATGCGATGCGACAACCCTAATTTCATCTTATTAACCGAATTCTCATTCTAATTTTTAATTTTGTGTGTGCAGGGGATTACTCGGTTTTTTACTGACTTGAATTTTATGTGTGCATGGGATCTAAGTTCAGAGAGGTATGATTGTTTTATTTTTGAATTTAAAAAATTTTAATTTAGTGATTTATTTGATGAGTTTTTTATTGGTTTTGATTTAAGGTGTACGCAAGTGAAAAATGGATTATTTGGTGGCCTTAATTTGGGCTTTCAAACCATAGCAGGACAGGTAAGGTGACTAGGGGTGTCAAAAAATACCATATTACCGTACCATACCATTACCATACCAAACAATACCGAAACTTGGTAATACCGTACCAAATTTTCGGTACTGTACCATACCGAATTTTGATGGTATGATACTGGTACAAAATTTTTATACCGTTGGTATACCGTACCGTACCGAATATATTTAATCTAATTTTTATCCCAGTCTTTCTTTTTCATTTTCTTGATTTTCTACCCTAGCCGTACTCGTCGTAGCCGCCTCTTGAGATTTGAGTTCTCTTCCAGTCTTCTCGTCCTCTTCCCGTCCTCTTCCCTCACCTCCTACCGCAACCCCCCCCCCCCTAAGTTCCCCAACCCAACCTCTACAGCTCCAATCCGCCCACCTCTTCTACTCCAATCCGCCCTCTTCTACTCCAATCCGCCCGCCTCCACTCGATTCGAAAGTCGAAACCCTCCTCTACAGCCCCCTCGATTCGAAAGTCCAAAGTCGAAACCCTCCTCTTCTACTCCAGTCCGCCCGCCTCCATCGCCCTCCGTTAAATCCCCCACCGGAAACCCCTCCTCGACTACCACGGCCTCACCTCTTCCTCCCTCTCCATCGACCACTTTCCCCCTCAAACCCAACCCAGTTCCATACTTCCATTCCCACCAATATCTCTATTCTCTACATCTTCACCTCTTCTACTCTTCTTCATCTTTACTAATAATCAAATTATCCAACCACCTCTTCACCGAATCAAATCTTCCTCTTCACCGAATCACCGAATCACCAAATCTGGAAGGGTAATTTATTGTGCTTAGTTCTTTGAATTTGAGCTTTCAATTTGATTGTTTCAATTACTATACATAAACTTACATTTCGATCTCAGTTATTTGATTGTGCTTAGTTATTTGATTGTTTCAATTACTGATAATCAAATTTGTGCTTTCAATTTGAGCTTTCAATTACTGATGATCCAATTTGAGCTTTCAATTTGTGCTTAGTTTAGTTATTTGATTGTTTCAATTACTGATAATCAAATTTGATTGTTTTAATTTGAACAACAACATTATACTTAAACTTACATTCATCAAGATGAAAACCCAATTCATCGTGCAACCCATGGTCAATGTCTAATCTCACTAAGGATACTATCATACTAGTTAGTACAATAGGATGTAAACAACACCTAAGATAATAAGATATACAAGTTTGGTATATTTTTTTGCACTAACTCTTATTTTTCTAAATTTATTGTAGGTAATATGGTATCTACAACTGCTAGTATGAATAGTAGTAGTACTCCTACGGGTTCCACTTCCACCGGTGAAGCCACACAACCCACACTTTCAAATCCAATTCTAGCCACAACCCCTAACCCTGAAGTAATAGTTGCTATTGAAAGTAGTCGTAATGACGATAGTTGCAAGCGTGCTGCGGTTGGGGCTCCTGGGAAGTCAGAGGCATGGAAACATAGCATTAAGGTTCAAAGAAAGAACAATAAAGGGGAAGTGATTCACCTTGCAATATGCAATTATTGCAAAGCAGAGTAACCTTAACATCCGATTAGAAATGGGACTTCAAGTATCTTGCATCATCTTAGGAAGGTATGCAAAACTTCTCCACTCTACATAAAGGGCAGTGATAGTACCCAATCGCTCCTAACAAATAAGACGATGGGTGGCCAAATTACCTCATACTTTTAATCAAAAGAAGCTTGAGTTAAAAGTGGTGCAGTTTGTAATTAAGGATGAACAACTGTTTCGGGTTGTTGAAGGTGAAGATTTTGTTGAGATGATGAATGAAGCTGTACCAAGATTTAAAATTCCAAATAGGAGGAAGGTTGCCACTATGATATGGGACTTGTTCATACAAGAGAAGTCTAAGATATTTGAAATGATGCGTGATAAAAGGGTAAGTATTACAACTGATACTTGGACCTCAGTGCAAAACATAAACTATATGGTAGTTACTGCTCATTTTTTAGATAATGATTGGAAATTGCACAAACGTATCATAAATTTTACGAAGATCACTAATCATAAGGGAGAAGACATTGGAAGGCTTTTAGAGGGATGTTTAAAGGGTTGGGGAGTACAGAGGGTCTTTACCATCACGGTTGACAATACTTCATCAAATGATGTCGCAATTGATTATATGAAAAGAAGATTTGAGGAGATGGGTACTCTCTTACTTGGTAGGAAATATATGCATTTGAGGTGTGCTTGTCACATCTTGAATTTAATTGTGAAGAATGGGTTGAAGGAGCTTGCCAGTTCAATTGAGGGAATTAGGAATTGTGTGAAGTATATCCACTCTTCTGGTGCTAGGTTGGATAAATTTAGATAATTTGCAATCTTATTGGGGATGAATAAGATGTCATGTGTGCCTATGGATGTCTCTACGAGGTGAAATTCAACTTATAAGATGCTTGAAAATGCTTATAAGTTTCGGAAGGTGTTTTCAAGAATGGCGGAGGAAAATGTACAATTTCGGATATATTTTCTCGAGGAAGAAAAAGATAGTCACAAAAATATGGTCAAAAGAGTAGGGCCACCAACGGAAGGGGATTGGGATTTGGTTTTGTCGTTTGTTCACTTTCTCAAAAAGTTCTACAATTATACTCTTACACTTAGTGCATCCAAGACTCCTACGGTCAACCATCTTTGGAACTCAATTGTAGAGATACAAATAGAGATTGATGCAAAAATGAGGGATATGCGCAATCCTACTTTGCAAAAGGTGACTTCTTCAATGAAAGCAAAATTTGACAAGTATTGGGGAAGTCTTGATAATGTTAATCCTCTCATCTATCTTGGTCAAGTTCTTAATCCTTGTTTCAAGCTTCAAATGATTACAATACACCTCAAAACGCTTGGATGGGACCAAATTAAGATAGATGAGATTCACAAGGCGATTAAAAAAACTTTGTTAGACTTGTATAATGTGTACAAGGGGAATAATATGGTTGAGACATCTGAAGAAAACAATCAAGAGAATGAGGTGTTGGAGGAAGGTTGTGAAGGTAATGACGATGTGGGAAAGAGCATGCTATTGGCACTTATTAATGAAAGAAGGGATCAACGCCTTACCGAGATAACCAATGAAGTTGACAAGTACCTCGCTGCTCCTTTTCAAAACCCCCTTAGCAAGGATTTTGATCTCTTGAGTTGGTGGAGATTAAATGTGTTAGTGTAGGTGCCCTAGAGACAATACATTAGAGTTTTAGAAACGCTATTATGTCATTATGTTTTAGTGATTATTAAAATATAAGTTTATTATGTCTTTATTTACTGCGTTATAAATGTTAGCATAATAAATGTCCTTAGAATATGATACAAATTATATAGATTCAAATATGAGATTTGAACATGAGATTATATATATGTTAAGAGTACCATATTCTTAAATGTCCCTAGTCGAGTATTATTATTATAAGGACAATAATAATACATCGAGACTAGTATGTTGATTGACTGATGACCATATCTCATTGGTCATTAGTATAGAGATGCTAAAGTCAATGCATAGGTACATGTAAGAGTACAGTGTACTGGACTGACCCACCGTGAGATTCTACATGGAAGATTATAAATAGTGTCATAAGAAATCTCACAGTGATAATGGTGTAATGATCCTTAGACCTGAAATCATTATAATTCTACATGAGAATTAATATACTTTGATTTCATCAAAAGTTATCTTTAACCGGGTAATGATAAAGATGGTTGTTGGGTATATTATGAATCATGTGAGAGATATGAATGATCTAGATGGGATTTAACCATCCTATCTATAGGAGTGATATTATTGGCCTCTTGTTTGAGTGAGACTATGAAATGCATGGCCATGCTCAAATATTGATTTGTTTGAATAGTCTACTCATCGATCAAGAAAATAAAGATTAAATTATGAAGAGGATGACATAAACCACGCCTCAAGTTTAATCTATAATATCAAGGTTAAAAGGATTATATTACATGGAACATTAGTCACGAAAGGTTTAATCGAATCACCGATTTATTATTATTACTTGGGTAGCAATGATGTATTACTAGATGCCGCTCATTGTTTATAATTTTATTGAATAATAAAATTATTGCCAACGTAATAATAACCTACAGGGTCACACACAAGAACGCTTGAAGGAGATTTAATTTAAATTATGAATTTAAATTAAATAGTAATTCGATTTTATTTATAATATTAATTAAGTGAGACTTAATTAATTAATTAAATAGAATTTCAAATTTACTAATTATTAGAATTAGAATTATATTAGAATATTAATTAAGTTTGACTTAATTAATTATTTAATTAAGAATTCTAATTTTAATAAAAGCCCAATGGGATTGGGCTTTAGAAAACAGATTTTTCTCTCTATATAAACATCTTAAACTCTCAAAATTAGGGTTAGAGGTTCAAGAGAAAAACCCTAGCCGTTTGAGAGATGAAGATGGAGATAGAGAGAAGTTGGTTTTCGGATGCTAGTACATCGCTCCTTCAAAGATCAAGCGTTCGTGTGGATACCGGTAGAGCGTAGATTGCGAGAGCGGGATGCGTGGTGATTCAAGAAGCTTGGACCTGTTCAGTTCTCCCTTATTAAATTGTTAAAGCTTCTTAAGGTATTTATTCTTAATCTCCGAATTAAATCTTGTGTTTTCGCATGGATCCTGCGGAGGGTTTCGATTTTTTTTATTTTTCACGCTTATTCCGCTGCGTTTATGTGCTCGAAACCCTTCAAAATGAACTTGATTTACCAATTCTCTCAAAAATTGTAAAGGACATTTTTGCGATTCCAACATCTACAGCTGCGAGTGAGAGTACATTTAGTTTGGGAAGAAGAATTGTGGATCCCTTCAGGGCATCGTTGACTCCAAAAATGGTGGAAGCATTAGTGTGCACTTCGGATTGGTTAAGGGCTGATAGCTTTTGTTTCTACAAGGATCCAACAGAAGATGCGCTTGAGTTCTACAAGGAATTGGAAGAAGTAGAATCAAGTAAGACTGACATGCATCTATTTATCAAGTAATTGTTTTTTTTTTGTAGCTCATCATTGAATATTTATTTAATACTAACAAGAAACATATGTTATTTTTCTTTAAATTTTTTTATTTAGGCTTGGGAAATGCTCAATCTACCTTTGAAAATGCCTCCTAGTTCAACATCTCAACTTATGTTCATAGAAGGTATACTATTTTGGTGATTGATAGTTCTTACTTCTTAGTTGTATAGTGTATACTATCAGGATTGATATTTTATTTTTCACTGCACCAAGTCGGAACATAGGGCAGTTGGCAAGGACTTGCTGATGAGGAACTTTCGACTCGGGTCCTCGTCCGAGAAGAGTACTTCTTCCAATTCGTCCGCCGGCTCGGACGTGGGTCGGGCATTTGGCTCGGGGATTTCTAGAGTCTCGAGGGAGAGCACCGGTCCCCCAGTGGAAGTCATATAGCACTTCCGAGCCGTCTCTTGGCTGCCCCTAACTTCTCCTACTCCCGACCGGGTGGGAAACTTCATTTTTAAGTGGTAGGCTGAAGGAACAGCTTCCAGGGCAGCTAGGCCGGGCCGGCCTAAGATGACATTATATGCGGCCGGGACGTCGATGACCATAAAAGCCATCGGCTCGGTCCGGGTAGTAGGGGTCTTCCCAGCAGTTAGGTCCAGGGTAATAACCCCTTCGACAGTTACTGGTACCCCCGTGAACCCGTGGAGCGTGTAGCCGGTCGGTTTGAGGCGATCCCGGGACAGCTGCAGCCCTCGGAAGGCTGAGAGGAAGAGGATGTTCACCGAGCTCCCGTTGTCAACCAGGACCCTCTGCACCTTAAAGTTTGCCATGCGAAGGTCGATGACAAGTGCGTCGCAGTGGGGAGTTCGGACCCCCTCGAGGTCTTCGTCGGAGAAAGTCACTGGGATGCCTAGGCCCTTGGGGGGAGAGGCGCTGTGAACTGAGTTGACCTCTCGGACGAAGGCCTTCCGAGAGGAGTTGGAGGAGCCCCCCATGGGGCCTCCGTGGATGAGGTGCAGAACTCGTTCTTCGTCGAACTCGGGGGTCTCATCACGCCGCTCGGAGCGCTTGTTAGCCCCCCGAGGCGGAGGAGTGTTGCAATCCGCCCGATCGTTTGCCTTTACAAATTTGGCCAACTGCCCCCTCTGGATGAGGGCCTCTATCTCATTTTTCAATGCCCAGCAGTCGTTGGTGTCATGGCCGTGGTCCCGGTGGTAACGGCACCATCTCTCTTTGTTCCTCCTCTTGGCCGGAGTGTTCATTCTCGGAGCCGGAGGTATGACTCCTTCTTTCTCCACTTCCATCAGGATGGTGGAGACATTGGTGGTGAGGGGAGTGAACTTCTCGAACCTGGGGGGAGGACGGCGCTGGCCGCTATTGTCCTTCTGCAACTTTTTGGACCCTTCTTCCTCTGCTGTCTTCCTCTTCGAGCCGGAGGTAGATCCTCCGAAACCCGGGAGGCACTCGGCCTCTTCCGCCCGAATGTACTTCTCGCATCTTAGGAGAAGATCGGCGAAGTTGTGCGGGGCTTCTTGGCGAGGGACGACCGGAGGTGGGAGTTGAGGACGTTCGACTGGAACGCAACAGTCGCCACTGACTGGTCTAGGGAGGCGATAGACCTGACCTCTGCGGTGAATCTCCTCACATAGTCCCTCAGCTTTTCTCCCCTCTCCTGTCGGAGGTGGAGTAGGGAGAGGCTCGTCTTCTCAGTTCGCCTGCTACTCACAAAGTGAGTTATGAAGAGCGTTTCGAACTGCTCGAACCAGAAGATGGAGGAGGGAGCGAGCCTGGAGTACCATTCCCGAGCCGACCCCTTGAGGGTGGCGGGGAAGGTCTTGCAGAGCATGGCGTCGGAAGCTTGATGGATCGGCATTAAGGTCTTGAAGCTTTCGACGTGATCAACTGGGTCGGACTCCCCTGAGTACGTTTCAAACTGCGGAGGTTTGAAACCCCTCGGTATGGGGGCCTCCATGATTGTTCGAGAGAAGGGGGGTCTGCTGGGGCGGACGGTCCCTGCTCTCGACTCCTCCTCTTTGTCTATGCGACCGATGCGCCTCTCTACCTCGTGGAGACGACGGTAGAGGGCATCGTCCCTCTGCTGGTAATCAAACGATCCCCTGGACTCTTCTTCATAGGAAGGGGAGCGGGGACTGCGGCGTCGATAGTCCTGGGATCGGCGAGGACTATAGGGGTGCTACTGGCAACTGGGAGCCGGGAGGGGACTTCGGGATCGGTGGCGAGGACTTGGAACCCGTGGGGGTGTTGGAACCCTCTGGGCATTATGGTTGTTGGGGCGACGGTTGAGGGCCTGCAACACAGTCTCCTGGAATTGTAGGAACTCGGCACGAGTGATAGGTGCCTCATTGTTCCTCGGATGATGCCGATCCGCGGGGGAATGTGGCCTCCTCCTACGGCGCTCGGGAGATTCCGTCCAGCCCCTTCGGTCCGGAGACCTCCTACCGTCTCGGCGATGAGGAGATCGCTCACCATGATGCTGGCGGGAGGCTCCCTCTCAGGCCCGCCTCCCATCTAGGTGGTTGCGAAGATCCTCTTCCTTTTGGCGATTTAAGATGGTGTTGCAGAGATCAGAGGCTCGGGGGTGATGGGAAGCCATAGAGTCCGAGGAGGCGTTGTGAATTGAGACATGGTCTGGATGGAGTGGTTGCTTCTGCCTATGTTGGTTCTGACCAGCAGGACCATTTGGGGGTTGTTGGTTCGGAAGAGGAGGCTGGCCCTGTAGGGCCGGGGGAGGAAGATGTTCGGGTTGCGGAGCAGGATGGACAGGGACCTCCTCTTGCTGATCGGCGGGGTTGGGTCCGCGGTTGGACCCCCTAGACCTGACCTTCTTGGGAGGCATGGTTGGAGAGGGGCTGGAGAAGGGCTAGTTGACGAGGAAGAGGCGGAGGTTGTTCGTATGGCTTTCCCACAGACGGCGCCAATCTGTTACCGCTGATTCTGGTGTAGGGGTAAACAGATGAGATTTGTGAGTTCGAGGAAAACCTGAACAGCGGATCCAAGCCTTCTGACTCCTGCCGCAACCTGCAAGGAAGTGCGATACACCGGGGTTGATTCCGGCGACGCACCCTCCGACGCTCTTATCAGTAACCAGTGGTGATTATGAAAGAGCTTAAGGTGGAAAAAGAGTGATTACCTGGTCACAGTGGTAGGGGAAGGTATTTATAGTAGCCAGGAGGGTGATTAGGGACCTGATTTCCTGTGTAACTATCAGGAGAAAATCCTCTCAATCTGTTTAGGAAACTGACCCCTGATTCCCGGTGAGAGCAAATCAGGCCCGTTGATTCGGTCAAATCAGTGACCCTGATTTTCCTCTTGCTGATCTGGGTTTGTTATGGGTCGGGACCCGTACCCAATTGGAGTGGACCCGTTTGTGGGGTGTTGGATCTGTGAGAAGGAGACCCAGTACCCGTTTCGGGCCCATTTGTATGTGAAATTACCGTTTTACCCTTGAGCTTCAAGATTCGTGCCCAATCTGGACGGTTCCGATTTAACCCCATTTTTAGCCATATCAATTGTCAATCAATGATTAGTTTCCGCTAGTAGTTTTCTACTTTTCTATTCCATAAGCAATGCTGAATGTGATGTGTCTCCTGTTTGTGACTTAATTCTAGGATAATTCATTCTATTGCTACCTCAAGCTTCATGTTTCTAATCTTGACATTTTGTCCTTATATTTTGCTTCCCTAGGATTATCAAGGACTGGTCTTCTAAGACCCACACTGAGGAGGTGTCCATGATGTCACATCAAATAGAAGAGCTAACAAAATGCTTGAAATTAGCTACAAATAGAATGCCTCGATCATGTTCTTTTTTGCAAGGGATGTCTTTGTCATCTATAGAAAGGTAAATCAAACTTGTTGTTTTGGAATGGAGAAGCCGTCAGCTATCACAGTTTGCAGTGATTCTTTGTGAGTCGATCTTCAAATTTCTTGGATTTCTTTGCTGTAAGAATTGGAGAGATTTATCCTTCCCTCTATGTCATCGACTTAACAGACTCTCAGTAAGTTTTGAATTGAAAATCAGTCTCCCCAAAGGGAAAACAAGGATCGTTAGAAAGTTTGGTTGTTCACCATACATGTATGATCTTTGTGTACAACTCTGATACAAAATTGTTCAGTGGTGAATACTGGTAAGTGGTAACGGGGTATTCCTGTTTGATTTTGTTACTTCCACTTAAGCAGTAAAACCGCTGTTTCGACGAAATGACATCCAGCAAAACCAACCAAATACTAGATGGATCACAACAGCTTACCAAACCTATAGAGAGACCAGTGTCAGTACAAAATCATGTAAAGCTTTACTAACTAAATGCAAATTAATTCAGTTCACATTTTATTGACTAATTACTTTGTTAGTAGAATAGACTCAACATTTTCCAATTGATTTCAAACTGTTGCTGTTTTCAAATATTATGGTACATTGTACTAAATTCAGCAAGCATGAAAGGAACTTTAGAACTTAAAATATGGTACATCCATATTTGTTGATGTCCGGTACTACCATGGTACTACAATTACCATACCAATATTTCGGTATTACCGAACTCGGTAGTACCAAAATTTTGGCACGGTAATGGTAGAGAAATTTGTGTACCAAGTATTTCGGTACGGTAGACGGTATAGTAATTTTTGTACGGTACGGTACGGTATACCACCCCTAAAGGTGACCAGCAACTTAAAATAACTTTGCAAATATGCAACATTAATTTCTTTATTACAAGAGAAAATACTATCGTGAAGTGTTTTCTTCATTGGTTATTAGAAACCATGGATAATATAACATATAAGAACTTCTAGTGTATGTTTGGATATATAGGATTAGGATGACTGAAGTTTACCAGTGAAGGGTGTAAACTCTCTACTCAAGAAATACAGCTAAAGTAAATTTGTTATTTATCCATTTTAAATTTTTTTTATAAAGGTGCAATGGGGAGACAAAGTGAAGATAAAAGAAATGGTTAGCTTGGATTAGAATTTTGAGAACTTCATGTATTTCATTTTGGTTGAAATAATAATAAGAGGTATATTAATTGCAAACTGAGTCTCAGACAAACAAATGTTTAGATTATTGGTATTGTAAATACCTTCACATGCACTTACGTTACCATTGTATTTAAACATACTCATAGTGGTTTTGAGATTAGAGTAAACTCTATAAAACCTATATGATAATGTCCTTGCATAACGATTACAAGCATTTAAAAGTGATGCTGAAGTTAAAAACAACTCTATGCAGTGTTTCTAGCAAACTATATGCATTCCAGGTAAGTTCAAGCTAATGATCAAGAAGGCGATGGTTGACCTTAAAGGTAGATATACTCTTCCTCATATAATATGTTTGCTACTTCAATTAATTTGCTGGATCTCCAAAACTATTTTATATAATAAATCAGGTACACCGTTCTGAAGACGTGCCGTAGACACGTGTCAACCGGAATGCTGAAAATGCTGAAAAATATATTGAGGGTATTCCTAGTATATACATAAAACCCAAAATACTACCAAAATTACCTTCGTTTTCCCATTACATGCTAGAATTTGCTTTGAGAAATCAAAATCCATGATGAAGGACACCTCACTGATTTCTTGTTGTATTAATAAAATAATCATTCAGAAACCTTTCTTCTTAAAAAAGACCAGTTTGCAATGTCTTAGTTGACACAGTACAAAATTGTGGTTATATGGAGACCTAAGAGCATCCACAGTCGTTTTCTATAATTCTCATTTTCCCAAATTTTAGCAAACGAATAGAAAAGTAGCGCTGCAGTCGTTTCTCATATTCCCATATTTTGGAAAAGCTTCTATTTCCATTTCTCAAATATGAGAAACGAACTGAGCTTTCTCAAATTATAAAGGACGGGGTATGATACCCCGTCTCTTCGATATAATTATTTTTTAATCGTATCAGACGGACGATCATATACCGTCCCAATAATTCTCAATTTTTTTTTTAAAAGAGGACGGACGGGGATACATACCCCGGACGGGGTATGATACCCCGTCTCTCCAATTAACCCAATTTTTTTTAAAAAAAGTGTTCAAACGGGGAATGATACCCCGTCCGGGGTATCAAACCCCGTCCCACAAGTTTGCCACTGCATGATTTTGGTCAACACATGGATCCAAAAGGCCACAAAGGCCACTGCATGCTTTGGGAACCAATCCAAAGGCCACTGCATGCTTTGGGAACTTTCTCAAACTATTTGAATTTTTTTTTTAATTTTTTTTGAGAGAGACGGGGAATGATTCCCCGATTCCCCGTCCTACCCCATTTTAAAATTAAAAAACTTGGGACGGTTAATCATATCTCGTCTATAACGAATATGAGAAAAATTTAGCAAACCACGACTGCAAGCACTTCGTCCATTTGCTATTACTGTAGCTGCCATTTTATAAGAAATGAGAAAAACGACTGTGGATGTGATGAACACAATATTATTCACATTTTAGAGCAATAACTTTAGTGCAATTAGACATTTAAAAGCTCTATATGTGGTATTTAACTCTTATTTTCTCTTTTCCATAGGAAACAGTCTATAACAGCAAAACGAAGCAAATTCAGGATTGCAAGGATGAAACACAGGAAACTGCAGGAGATCAGTCGACTGATCATGCTTACAGGCGACTGGACAGGGAATCAGTTTACACACCAAGTCGACTGGGCTGATGAATCATGAAAATACTAAAGTCTCGACACAGTCGACTTACATCCAGAGGCAGTCGACTGGTCTGCGGCGGAGTAAACAGATAAGATATTCGAAGATTCATCCAAATCTAATTTCAAATCTATCTGAATCCAGATTTATGCAAATCAAATCTAGAGACTGGGGATTTCCAAGAGCACGTGGTTAACAGATAAGGAAGGAAAGAAGAAAAGAGAAAGATATAAATCACCAAATCAAATAAAGAAGGACTTTCCTGAAAAAGGGCAAAACCCTAATTCTTCAGCCGCGCTCTATAAATATCCGTCAAGAGATATCGCAGGCCCACTCGCTCGACTCTCGTCATCTCCCCATCATCCACCACCGAATCACAGAGTTGCAAACCATCAAGTCAAATCAACAAGAGGCATCATTCTATCAGCATCGAAGAAGGAGAGAGAAGATCCAGTATTCGAAGGCAGTCGACTGTGTGACAGCCAGTCGACCTTATTGCCGGACTCCATTAGTTTATTTCTCTTCTCTTTAGTTTTTAATGTTGATCATGTATTCGAATTCGTTGATTAATAAAACTATTATTATGTGGAACTAAATTTCATAGTTGGGTAGATTGAAGCCGTAGTTATGTAGTGCTATGTTCTCCTGAATTCTTCTATTTTACTTATTGATTGAATCTGATTGAATTGACATAGGTTTGTGATAACCAAACTTGTTCTCGAAGCCTGAGAGCAGTCGACTGAGGTGAGAGCCAGTCGACTGACAAACAGAGCTTGAGAATATCAAGTTTGTGTTACCATTCATCTGAATCTGTTATATGAGCATATTGAGACGACCCGTATCTCGTGCCCGTAATTGTAACAAAGGAATCTTTAGGGGTTCCTGGTTCAATCAACTTAAGGGATCTAGATCTGATACCAATTTCTAGAGCCTTGAGTGTTTGTTCGTTTCCACTGATCTTATGTTTTCCTTAAATACAACTTAGTAGATACCATG
Organism: Hemerocallis citrina; assembly: GCA_017893485.1. Taxonomy (NCBI): domain Eukaryota; kingdom Viridiplantae; phylum Streptophyta; class Magnoliopsida; order Asparagales; family Asphodelaceae; genus Hemerocallis; species Hemerocallis citrina. The sequence goes on along the minus strand of CM030365.1, from coordinate 92,545,545 downwards.
CTAAGGACTTAATGAAAGAAACGAATTAGAGTAGATACCATGCCTAATTCTTGGCCTAGGGAAACAGTACTTTAAGGAGTAGATACCATGTCCTTAAAGTGAACAAACATAAGTAATAAGAAGAAATTCAGAAGGTGACTTAGCATTACTAACTATAGGTGGAGATCTAAACCCAACTACTTCATAAATATTTGTGATTCAACATTCCTTAATTTAGTTTTAATCTTTTTATTTCTTTTAGACTTCCAAACAACTCTTTATGATTTTTATTCTTTTTATTGATTAGTAAGTTAAAGTCTACAATCTCTGTGGGATCGACCCTTGCTATTGCTACGCTTTTCTAACGATTCGTGCACTTGCGAGGTTTATAATTTGTGTCTAGTTTTATCTACATATTTAGGTACCTAGATTAGCACAACAGGATGCTCTAAGATCGGAGGCCTAGACATCTCTAAAACTAAAAACCTTCCTTTTCTAAAAAAAAACGAAAAAAAAAAACCTCTTCCCAAAGAACTTCTCTCTAAATTAAAGTTTCCTACTTCTATGAAGTTTAATGCTCTTACCTTTACCTCACCACACTACCATATAAAATAAGGCAGGCAAGGGCTTTCAAGAGATGAAGGTAATTCACCACAAGTCCCTAAAGTTTCATTAACTATTGAATGATCAAAGCCTTCAATCTTTTGAGGCAGCATCGACTCCTCCACAAGTCCTGGATAAAGGAGTTGTAGAAAATCCACATTGTATTATACAAAGGGTAATGCTACACCTACAACATTTCTTACAACCTTTTCTTTTACAACCTTAGGTGGCACAATCTCATTGGAATGTATTGTAGAGTAGGTTGTAATGAGTTGTACACATCTCCAATGAGATTGTGCCACATAAGGTTGTAAGGTTGTAAAGGTTGTAGGTGTAGCATTACCCTTATACAAATGACTGCCCTCAAGAAATCCAAGAAATTAAGGCTATTTGTATCGAAGGAATACTCACAGGAAGAGACATGACACACGCATTCAAGATTCCTCTACAAGGCATGATACCTGCATCTTCGCATAAAATTGGATCAAGCACAGCCCTTTCCTTCCTTCATTACAGTTTAAATGGGTCAGAATAGTTCAAGTAGATCCATATTTAGGGGTTGGGAATATCCTTCGAGCATTGAATTTGGGGTTGGGCGGAGAAAGGGACATGAGCAATGAAGAAGAATGGAAGATCGCCGTTCGTGCTGCTAGAGAGATGGGAAAGAGAAGGGTTGCATTTTGAGGAATTTGGGGGCAAAGATGGTCGGGATTTTTTTACTTTTGAAGACCAAGGGCACTAGCCAAAATTGTTAGCCAAATTGTCCAAATAGTCATTTTACCTAGTGAATTTGGCTAGCCATTTTGCTTCATCTCCAACCATGCTAGCCAAATTCACTAGCTATCCAATATATATATATATATTTTTAATTAAATCAACCAAGAATAATAAAATCATATTCATTCACAACTAATTAAAACCTAACCTACATTAATATAAACCCAAATTAACTAATTAAATATATGCCTATTACTGTGACCTAGCCCAACCAATTAACAAATTAAACATAGCCCATTTAAGCCATAAAAATCCAACCATACCCATACCATACCAGAACCTTCTCAAAACTTCTCAAAGCTTCACACCTCCATTTTGCCTGGAGATGGGTTCTTCGGAAGCGCTGGAGATGGGTTCTTCGGAAGCCAGAAGGAAGCCAGAAAGAACGGGACGGAAATTTCCAGGTATTAAAGCAGTTTGATTTTTAAACAAATCTATCGAAAAATTTTGAAGTAATGGTAGTCTGAAATTAGTTCTAGCCGTTAGCTTATTTTTCCCAAATTTTTATGTTTGCCGAGCCCCCTTCTCACTCTCCATTTTGCCTATTACTATTCACGCTCGGCAAAATGCCGAGCCAATTTGGCTAGTTGTTGGAGAGCCAAATTGGAGGATACTAGCCAAATTTGCCGATGCCTAGCCAATTTAGAGAGCCCTTGGAGATGCTCTAAGGTAAAGGGCAACAGCAGCGCTCGGGAAATTGGAAACGGGGAAAGAGGGGATAAAGGGGCAGCGCATCTTCATATATTTTTAAATCGGATCAGGTTCAGGGTCGGACCTACACATACTCGAACCCGGCCTGAAAATTAATTTCGGCTTAATTGTTGAACCCGGATCCGAAAATTTTGAAGAAAAAAAATGCCCAAGTCCTACAGAAAACATGTTGGACTTGATCGGGCTCGGATCAATTGCCAGCCTTACTTACAAGGATATACTAGATATTGCAATATTGCACAAGATGATTTTTTTGCAACGAGGTATACTAGACATTTCCGATCTCCAATGCTTGCATTACCAATACCAATATCTTACTATAAATTGTCACTCAAATAATGGAAATTTTGACTCCTTGAATCTATTTCTGATGTTATTCTTGGGACCTGATTTATCTTATATGCATTACTATTTCTAGTTTTTTTTGTTATTAATAATTTGTAAGTTGACGTGAAATTTGGGGGGGGGGGGGGATTGCAATGGGTTGAAGAGAGAAGATAGATGAAATAAGTGGGAGATTAGGATAGAATAGAGATGAAGTGGTTGAAAAGTGGAGAGATTAGAGAAGAGAAGATGTGGAAGATCAAAATAGAAATAGAGAGAGGAGAAACGTTTTAGAAATAGTCTAAAATTTTATATGATTTGCTTTCCTATTTTTGATGTCCGGGCAAAAGAAAAGAACAATTTTGGAAAAAGTTTAGTGATCGGTAGAATCTAAAGAACCAAAGAACGAAAGGAGGGAAGCAAATGCACTTCTTCACACAACCTAATTGTTGTCTTAACTCTTAAGGTATTGTTGCTGCTGATTTTGGTGTGGCAGCAAACAGACGAACTTGTGGATTCTTGGAGAAACGAATTAAGCAAACATGTTGACTTTCACCCGCGTTTTGACTGGTTTCTTGCCGCTGCCGTGATCCTGCAAAAAGTTTGATACACCGGGATAAATTCCGGCGACGAACCCTCTGATTCTCTTGTCAGTAATCAGGAAGATTATGAAAGATCTTTATGTAGAAAAAGATTGATTACCTTGTTATGGTGGGGGGAGAGGGGTATTTATAGTTGCCTTTAGAGACAGTTTAGAGATAATGATTTATCCATATATCCCGGTATTTTTAGATAAGATGTAGAGTTTAAACTCGTTTCGCGATAAGAGAGTTGGTTAAAACCGTCTCTTAGAGATAATTACGAATTTGAATTATTCTTTATACATCTGAATTGGTTTGTAACGGGTTGCTACCCATACCCAATATGACAGATCCGTTTATGGGTTATTGGACTTTGAAGAAAAATCCAGTTCCCAATTCGGACCCGTTTGTAGGTAAAATTACTGTTTTACTCCTGAGAGCTTTAAGATTCGTGCCTGATTTGAACGGTCCTGATTTAATCCTATTTTTAGCCATATCACTAGCCCCCCACTCCTAAATACTGAGTTTTACTGCCTTTGATGAGTAGTTTTATTGTTCTAATGGCGTACGGGATTTTATCGGAGTTCTTGAGGGAGTTTGGATCTTGCTCGAGGTGTAACGGTGTCGGTCTGAGATTGTAAGGTGCCCAAATTGGTTTTGCAAATTTTCTGGATTTTTTTCTAATTTTTAAATTATTCTTTGAATTATTTATCCAATTTTGCGAAGTAACAATATGTTTTCAAAAAGTATTAATTAATTGTTCTAATTAATAATTATATATCCAGGAGTTCAAAAATGTTTCCCTAAATTTATAATTATTTTTTATAATTTTTAATTAATTTTCTTGAATTTAAAATTATTTTTCACAATTTTTAAATAATTAATTTGAATTAAAAATAAAGAAAAAAGAATTAATCGGATAAATATCGAGGTGGAGCGATCTGGAGCGTTGATCAAATCTCTGTCGCAATCTTCTGAACGATTTGACGTGGCATAATCTGGATGCTCCGATCGTGGGCGCGCATCGGGAGGGGGCGTTTCCCCCTCTTTCACGCTCGGAGCCATGTTTGCTCGGAGTTTAGCTTTGAGGAACGTGGCTCAATCTGAGCCATTGGATCTTGATCGAGCGCACTTTTTAGGCAACGTTTTCACCATTTTCACGCTCGGTGCCACGTTTGCTTGAAGTTTTGCTCCGATGGACATGGCTCAATCTGAAGCTTGGATCTAGATCGAGCGCGATTATCGAGGGAGAGTTTCCCTACTTTCACACTCGGAGCCACATTTGCTCAGAGTTTTGCTCCGAGGGACGTGGCTCAATCTGAGGCGTTGGATCTAGATCGAGCGCGATTATCGAGGGAGAGTTTTCCCCACTTTCACGCTTGAAGCCACGTTTGCTCAGAGTTTGGCTTCGAGGGACGTGGCCCAATCTGAGCCATTGGATCTTGATCGAGCGTGATTATCGAGGGAGAGTTTTCCCCACTTTCATGCTTGGAGCCACGTTTGCTCCGAGTTTTGCTCCGAGGGACATAGCTCAATCTGAGCCATTGGATCTTGATCGAGCGCGATTATCGAGGGAGAGTTTTCCCCACTTTCTTGCACGGAGCCACATTTGCTCGGAGTTTGGCTGTGAGGGACATGGCTCAATCTGAACCATTGGATCTAGATCAGGCGTTAGATGATTAGCTTGTCAACGAGTTTATGGCGTCGTTTGAAATTCTGTCTTTACGCCTTCTATCGTTTAGTATTCAGTGCTTCTTAGGCTTTTTACTGTTCTTGGGGGCCCAAATGTTTCAGAAGCCCAAGCGGCACAGCTCAATCTCTATAAGTCTTCATCCCCCTTTCAATTTTCTTATTCTTCACTTTTGCTCTTGAGAATTTTTCTTTCACTTTTGGGTGGCTCAACTAGCAGTCGCGGCCAAGCGTTTGGTTTTCCGGCAAAAACTCCGACCGTAGTTGTCACATCAAGGTAAATATATTTTCTTTTATATATTTTGCGAGATGTTTAGGGTTTCTTCGGGGAGTGAGACCTTCACCTCGGACCACGGAGGGGATCAGCCATTGATTATGGCTCCGAAGGTGGACAAGGGAAAGGGGGTGGCAGTAGCAGTAAAATCTGTGATGATTGTGGAGAAGGAGAGGCGAGCAGGGGCGTTAGGTAGGCTCCTAGGTCCTTTATCGAATCTTAGTGGAGTTCGAGAATACTCTGATCATCTTCTGGCCAAGGTGGTGTACGAGAGATCGGCCTCGTATAACGAGAGCAGACCGAGGGAACACTCCGAAGTCGATGACATCCCCTCTATGTTGACGAAGAAGGACTTAGTGCGGATTCGGAGTAGCTTCATGATACCGAAGGATTTCAGTCTTCTTCTCCTGCGTCCCGGTGTTCGAGCCTGTACACCAAACTCCCCTGACACGTGCACTTTCCCTTTCGATGCCTTCTATGCCAGTCTCTGTCTGCCTCTTTCCCTGTTCGTAGCCGAGGTGCTGCAATGGTACGGCCTAAGTCCTGTTCAATATATGCCGAATATGTGGAGGCACGTTAATAGCTTCGTGCTCCAATGCCGAGCGATAGGGGTTGTGCCTCAGCTCACCATTCTCCGAAGGCTCTATCGTATTCATCGGAAGAGTAAGGTGGAGTATCGGTACTACTTATCGCCGTGCCACGGTGTGAAGCTGATAGACAATCTCGACTCTATTAAATTCTGGAAGGATAAGTATTTTCTAATCTGAGGTGCCGAGCCGTGGAGTATTCCCACAAGGTGGAGGGAGGTGCCGAAACAAGGTGGAGGGTGTTACAATAAGAGCGGAAATATAATAAAGAACAAGAAACAAGATATAACAAGGAACAAAGACAAGAATCAAGAAACATGAAATAAAACGAAGTCAAGTGTGATGCAACTAGAAATAACATTTGAACGGAAGGACAACAACTTGCAACTGAAAAACAAGTAACGGAAATGAGTTCATGCAAACTTGTGAATCAAAATCAGGTGACTTCTAAATCAAAATCATGTAGCTTCTAAATCAAAATCATGTAACTTCTAAATCAAAATCAGGAAACTGGGAGGCAGGATCATGCATGTGCTTAGTGTCAATTTAAGTCTATTCATTTAATTCCATCTAGGTAGCACTTCATGCGTCCCAAATTTTTACCACATAGTTGCTACATACATTCAAATTACATTTAGATTTCGTAGTGGATTCTATAGGGCTATGTACTCAGGTATTAAGTAATCCAAATCATATTAACCAAATCATATTAGCCAAATTCTAAATTATCCAAATATAATCCAAATCATATCATGTAACCAAATGAGGGAAACACGGGCCCCCTTCTGAGTATACTTTTCTATATTGTCCACTACTAGATCTTTCCCTTAACCCCGGCTTGTTACTTTTTATTACAAAATAGACATTATCAAGAGATAACGAGAACAAAATTAGGAAAATGACATATCAGGAGCTCATATGATGCACGGAACATGTTCTAAATCAAAAAACACAAGAAACAACATACAAATATTAAACTGTAGCGAAATACCAATTCTGGACAGCAAGACGTTGTTGTACCAAAACTGAGATTCCCGCTACCACAAGAATGAAAATCTGGATCCGTCAGAAAATCTAGAAACTAGACTCTTTGCCGAATCCAATGCATATAAATAAGATACATGGAAGTGGTAGCATCAAGTGTCAAAACAGCAAACTATACAGGATTCGTATTCAGCTAGAACTTGTAAAAGTGTGTTTATAAGCATGAAACAGGTTTGAAACTTTATTAATTAATTCCAGGAAAATTATGGAATGTCCTCTATTGTTTCTACTATCAGCATGAAAAATTTCAAGTCATTATCTTATAGGTAGCATAGTTAATTTAATTCGTGAAATAAAGTGATGCAGCATATTTATGAATCTGAAATTCTACGACACAGTAACAGTAAAACTGCGATAACTCACAAACCATAACTTAAAATTCAATTCCTTCAAAATGGTAGTAAACTAGACATCTAGGGCTACATTTTATGTTTAGAACTCAAGTCCAGATTCTGATGTTATCGGGGTCAAAACAGCAAGCAAAGACAGGAACAATAGCAAACAAAGATAGTTTTGCATTAAAAGCCTTATAATTATTATTCATACGGGTCTAAATTAATATGAGGTGCAAATCAAACTGTAATAGGTATCAACAAAATGTTTTGACTCTTATGATCATGGAATTGATAAGGAGTAGAATGAGATCATCAAATGATAAGCCAAAAGGGAGTCACAACTACAACCTACTTGCAGTATTTTCAAAGAAAAGCTTGTACTAGAAAAACGAATTGTACAAGAAGATACTTGCCTTAACGACAGTGAATCCGAACACGAACAAATAATGGGATGAGAATCCTAAGAAACGAAACACGAACATGGACACAAGCAAGCACGTACGAGACACGTGCAAAATAGCAAAAGGCACACACCGGATCAGCAACACACAGCGGGATCTCCTACACTTACAAACAACAAACACCAATTCCCCACTGTGATTCTTCTCCAATCGACAGAGAAAGAGTCAGAGAGTTGGCGGGAGAGGGGACGGCGACCACGGTGGTGGCTGGCGACACCCACGGTGGGGCGACTGGCGGCGGGGACACTGGCAGCGGCTGAGGCCGAAGAGCAATGCAGCGATGGATAATGAACCCTATTTTGCTCTGAAAATAGGGGAGACGAACGATAGGCATTCGGGGCTTGGACAGCAACATGAGGGGGCAAGGGATCTGCGATGGTTGCTGGGTGAACGGAGAGGGATCGAGGATTTGGGTTGTGGGTGTCGTCGAGGTGCACAGGGAGCGGGAAAGGACGACAGAGAGTTGGGTTCGAGCGGTTGATGGGGGATGGTGACGGGATGAAGACGATGACGGGATAAGGATGAGAGCGGAAGACGAGGGCGGATGTAGATGTTGTGCGGAATACGAATGGACCACCAATCAAAGAGAGAAATAGCGAAGAAAAACAGAAAACAAACAAACACAAGGACACAAAGATTTAATGTGGTTTGGCAAAACAAGTGCCTACATCCACGGGGCGGTTGGGGTTTCTTCTTCAAATAATCACCAATGGGTGAAACAAACCCTTACAGAGATGACGGCTGCAAAATCCGAATAGAGGTCTCTCCTTTACAAAACCCTAACGGGTGTATTTATAGGGAAACTACTGGGCCTTTCGAAATGGGCCTTTTCTAGTTCACAAACCCACCTACAGTCGACTGGTCTTCTTACCAGTCGACTGGTCTTTAGTTCTGGACAGTCGACTGAGACACATCTTCAGTCGACTGCTGCTGCTGTATCCTTAGCCTTTGAAACTTCTCTCTGGACAGTCGACTGACTCCATACCTCAGTCGACTGATGTACTGAAACTTTCGATTGCTGCAGATACGATGGATATAAACAAACTGAACCAGAATCGAGCCATTATCCTACAATCTCCACCTTGGCGAGATCTTCCAAGTAGCCTAAGCAATCTCCAAAAATACTCCAAACAAATGCTCATCACCAAATGTAACAAAAACAAAACTCCACCTTAGTATGATATCACATACTAACCAAACAAAACGAAGCACCATTCCAACCGCCCATTCCCAATCATCAAGCATGCAAAATATTAGCCAGGTTCATGCAATGCTTGAACTTGGCTGCCCCAACAATTTTGGTCAACATATCAGCAGGATTATCAGCTGTCCCAATCTTCACCAGAAGAATATCACCATCCTTTATCAAATCACGCACAAAATGATAACGGACATCAATATGTTTGGTCCTCGAATGATGAACTTGGTTTTTCGCTAAATGGATAGCACTCTGACTGTCACAGTGTACCTCCACCTTCTCCCAATGAATTCCCAAGCTCTTCAAAAGTCCATGAATCCAAATAGCTTCCTTCATGGCCTCAGCAACTGCCATGTATTCAGCCTCAGTAGTAGACAACGCTACAGTGGACTGCAAATTGGACCTCCAACTTATAGGTGCTCTAGCCATAGTAAACAAATAGCCTGTAGTAGACCACCTCTTATCTAGATCACCTGCATAGTCAGAATCAACATAACCCACCAATAACCTGCTAATATTGTCATCCCTCTCAAATTTCAAACCCACATCTGTGGTGCCACTTATGTACCTCAAAATCCATTTAGCTGCTTGCCAATGCTCTCTGCCTGGATCATGCATATATCGACTAACCATACTCACCGCCTGAGAGATGTCTGGTCGAGTACAAACCATGGCATACATCAAACTGCTAACCACACTAGTGTAAGGTACATTAGCCATATGCTGTCTCTCTTCATCTGTACTTGGAGACTGAGAAGCACTAATTCTGAAATGAGTGGCTAAGGGTGTACTGACTGGTTTAGTTTTCTCATCTATACCAAACCGTTTCAGCACCTTCAAAAAATATTGCTTCTGTGTCAAACTCACTATGCCCTTTGCTCTGTCTCTAGCTATCTCCATCCCAAGTATCTTCTTGGCTTCACCAAGATCCTTCATCTCGAATTCAGAACTCAGCTGATTCTTCAAATTTTGAATCTCCTTAGCATTTTTAGAGGCAATCAACATGTCATCCACATATAATAACAGATATATGAAAGAGCTATCCTGCAATATTCTGAAATAGACACAATGATCATACTCACTTCTGGAATATCCCTGCACTTTCATAAACTGATCAAACCTCAAATACCACTGCCTTGGAGATTGCTTCAACCCATAGAGAGACTTCTTCAACCTGCAAACAGAACTTTCCTTCCCAGCAATCTTAAACCCATCTGGCTGCAACATATAAATTTCTTCATCTAGGTCCCCATGTAAGAATGCAGTCTTCACATCCATCTGTGTCAATTCAAGATCAAACTGTGCTACCAATGCCAACAAAATCCGAATAGAAGGATGCTTCACAACCGGAGAGAACACTTCATTATAGTCAATTCCTTCCAGTTGAGCATACCCCTTTGCAACTAGTCTAGCCTTGAACCGAACACTGCCTTTTGGACCTTCTTTCTTTGTATATACCCACTTGCAACCGATAGCTTTCTTCCCCATTGGCAATTGCACTAGATCCCAAGTCTTGTTCTTATGAAGAGAGTTCATCTCTTCATCCATAGCAACTTTCCAATCTGCATTTTCAGAACTCCTAGTAGCTTCTTTGAAGTTGGAGGGAACTTCATCATCAACAATGGGAAGAGCAAATGCAACTGTTTCTGTAAAGCGAGATGGTCGTTTGATATCTCTTCTTTGCCTTCTTGCTGCAATTGATTCTTCCTGCTGGGGAGGGTCTTGGATAGGAACTTCTTCCTCATCCTCAGTATCAATCACATCATCTTCATTTTGGACAGGAGTAGAATTTTCAACTGAACGCTTTTCTAACTCCACCTGTTGGAGAACTCTCGCACCAGTCGACTGAGAGCACCTACCAGTCGACTGTCCCGAGCTAATCTTCTGCTTCTCTTGATCAGGATCACCAGTCGACTGCATATGAGGACCAGTCGACTGTCCCGAGCTGATCATGCTGGTCTCATCAAAGGTAACATCCCTGCTGATTACTAACTCTTTCTGTTCTGGACACCACAACCTGTAACCTTTGACACCAATACTGAAACCAACAAATATAGCCTTTTTGGCTCTTGCATCAAGTTTAGTTTCAGTTACATGAAAATAAGCAGGACAACCAAATATATGCAAAAAACTATAATCAGATGCAGGTTTACCACTCCATACCTCAATAGGCGTTTTTCCTTCTAGTGCTGCCGATGGTAAACGGTTGACAATGTGGCTTGCATATATAACAGCTTCTGCCCAAAATGTCTTCTTCAATCCAGACTGTGCTAGCATACATCTCACCTTCTCAAGTAAGGTTCTGTTCATCCTTTCTGCAACCCCATTTTGCTGTGGAGTCTTCCTAACTGTGAAGTGCCTCTGGATCCCTTCATCTTCACACAATTTCAGAAACGGATCGTTCTTGTATTCCCCTCCATTATCTGACCTCAGAACCTTAATCTTCCTTCCAGTCTGGTTTTCAACTTTCTTCTTCTAACTTGTGAACAATGTCAAAACTTCATCTTTGTGTTTCATGGTATATACCCAAACTCGTCTGGAGTAGTCATCAACAAATGTAACAAACCAGTGTCTACCACTCATAGAAGGTGTCTGAGTAGGGCCCCAAACATCTGTGTGCACATAATCGAGGATACCCTTTGTCTGATGTACAGCTGTACCAAATTTCACCCTAGTTTGCTTACCCAAAACACAATGTTCACAAAATTCCAACTTGCAACCTTTAGCATCTTTAAGCAACCCTTGCTTCACAAGCCCCTGCAAGGCCTTTTCTCCTGCATGCCCGAGTCGCATATGCCACAACCTAGTAGAGTCGGGAACAACCTGTTTAGGCTTTTCAGTTACACTGGCAGCCTGACCCAAATATGTTTTTCCCTGCAAGAAAAACAAGTTCCTTTTCCTTTGCCCTTTCATCACCACAAGTGCTCCGTTAGTCACCTTCAGAATGCCACCTTCACTAGCAAATTTCATTCCACTGGCCTCCAAAACACCAAGTGAAATCAAATTCTTTTTCAAATTTGGAACATACCATACATCTGAAAGCTCCCTAATAAGACCATCGTGCATTAGCAATTCAATCTTCCCAATTCCTACCTTCTTACAAGGTGCATCATTTCCCATCAAAACTACCCCACAATCCATATACTCTAAGGAAGTAAACCACTCCTTTCTCCAAGACATATGATAGGATGCTGTTGTATCAAGAAACCATACATCTTGATAAAGTGAGGGACTAGTTGCAAGTGCATAAGAAAAATCATCGTCACTATCTACATTATCAACAATCACATTTGCAGTCGAATTTCCCTTATTTCGTAGCTTAGGACAATCCTTTTTCCAATGCCCCCTTTCTTGACAGAAAGCACATTCATCTCTGGCTGGTATTTTTCTGTCCTTTGAAACTCCTCTCTATTTGGAACGAGATTTGTTTCCTTTATTCCCAGATTTGGTCTCAGATCTGGTCTCAGTTCTGCCCCTTACAATCAATGCTTCAGAAGTTTCTCTATCAACCATTTTATCCCTTCTCCTAGTTTCATTATTCAACAGAGCATTTGCAACATCTTCATATTTAACAGTGTCTTTTCCATATATTAAAGTAGTTGCTAAATGATCATAACATTCGGGTAATGAATTCAACAGAATTAGGGCTTTGTCTTCATCTTTAATTTGCTCATCCAAATTTAACAAATCAGCCAATAATTTATTAAATGATTCAACATGAGCGTTCATAGACATACCTTCAGTATAGGTGAAGCGAAAAAGTCTCTTCTTCAAATACAGCCGATTCTCCAAACTTTTCCTCATGTATTTGTCTTCGAGTTTCTTCCACAACACCGCAGCAATGGTATCCCTCATCAAATCATACTTCTGAGCCTTCGCGATAAAGAGCCGAATAGTCCCACACGCAACTCGATTCAACTTCTTCCAATCTACATCGGACATATTCTTTGGTTTTTCTTCCTCCAAAGCAACATCTTGTTCTTGTTGAACCAGAACATCCAACACCTCACACTGCCACATCCCGAAATTGTTTGTTCCATCAAATTTTTCAACTTTAAATTTTGCATTGTGAATCATTGTTCTGGACGAACTTGATCCCACAACATCCTTGGTTGCATCTGCTTCACTCGCCATCTCCCTCTAGGTCGAACCGAAAGCTCTAATACCACTTGTTGTGCGGAATACGAATGGACCACCAATCAAAGAGAGAAATAGCGAAGAAAAACAGAAAACAAACAAACACAAGGACACAAAGATTTAATGTGGTTCGGCAAAACAAGTGCCTACATCCACGGGGCGGTTGGGGTTTCTTCTTCAAATAATCACCAATGGGTGAAACAAACCCTTACAGAGATGACGGCTGCAAAATCCGAATAGAGGTCTCTCCTTTACAAAACCCTAACGGGTGTATTTATAGGGAAACTACTGGACCTTTCGAAATGGGCCTTTTCTAGTTCACAAACCCGCCTACAGTCGACTGGTCTTCTTACCAGTCGACTGGTCTTTAGTTCTGGACAGTCGACTGAGACACATCTTCAGTCGACTGCTGCTGCTGTATCCTTAGCCTTTGAAGCTTCTCTCTGGACAGCCGACTGACTCCATACCTCAGTCGACTGATGTACTGAAACTTTCGATTGCTGCAGATACGATGGATATAAACAAACTGAACCAGAATCGAGCCATTATCCTACAGTAGAGGTGGGGGATGACGACGAGGTCGAAGCACAGGGCGAAGGTAAAGGGGTTCGGTGGTCGGAGATGGCAAAGATGGTGGATTCGATGAGGGAAAGGCAAGGCGACGAGGGGTGCAGCAGTGGAGTGAAGGGGCATCGAGGTGAGGTCACGAGGCAGTCGGGACAAGGGGATAGGGAAACAGAAGGTGCGGAACGGGAGGTGAAGAGGTTCGGAGGTAGGAGATGAACAGTGGGGTAAGGGGTTGGCGGCTACTGTGGGGGGCGAAGAACAGTAATAGGGTTAGGGGTTAATTAGGGTAGGTTTATATAGAATAGGTTATTTGGTTTGGGTTATTGGGTAGATAATCCAATAGGAGAATGGGTAATGGGTTTTGGGTTATAAATCAGTTAATAGGTTTAAATCCAATAGGGAAAAAAATAATAAGTATTACAGGGGTTTATAAAACATACATATACATATACATTAAGTCAAATAATGAATACATGTAAAATAGAGTATGTTCGGCTTAAAATAAAATAATAATAATATCAATATTAACAATAAAAATAATGATACTGCAAATAACAACACTAACAAAAATAATACTGATAATAGTAATAATAATAATATATGTATATCAAAATGCAAATTCGAGTTTAACAGATTTATTAAAATGATCCAAACAATATATAATATAAATAATCGATCAAATAGAAATAGAAATTAAAGTTAAAATATACAATTATTCAAAATAAATAAAATTTCCGATTATAAAATATTTTAATAGAGAATCCAAAACGAATTTAACACATGGTAAATTATGATCAATCGAATACATAAAATATACAAAAACTATTTATTTATGGGAATGGCGTTACAGAAGAGTTTCAACAGTTGTAGGAGCAATTTTGAATGGTGAACTACTTTGTACTTGCTCGTTCGCAAGTAGCTAAAGCGGCATCGAACCAAGTGTTGGACTCCGAACTTGTTGTCTAAGAGATTTTTTGTACTTAGTTTCGGGGTGAGACAACCAGAACATCAAGACACTGGATTTTCTGAGAAAGGAAATTGCTATTATTCAAAACAACTAAGTGGCTGTTCTGAGTTGCAAGCCATTATTACACTTCAAAAAATTAACTGAGTAAAAAGAAACAACTTTAGAAATACTTTAAGAACGCTCTAGGAGTTGAAGTTGATTGGAGCGGGGTTCAAACACTCTCTTGTTACTTCAACAAGTGTTTCGTATTCCATGTCCTCGGCACTCTCTTGCCCCACGGGTCTTCAAGTTTATACGCGCCAGGCCGGACAATTTTGGAGACCATATATGGTCCTCCGCGATTGGGTGCCAGCTTGTCTTTCTTGCTTGGAAAAGAAATTGATAGTTTTCTGAGCACCAGATCTCCTTCTTTGAGATTAGTAGGGCGGAATCTCTTGTTGTAGAACTGCTCAATCCTACGTCAATATATTTCTTGCCGGATGGAGGATTTCTCATGGATCTCATCCATGAGTTCCAAGTTACCGCGAAGCTCATTAGCATTTTGCTCTTCGTTGTAGGCAATCAAGCGGGGGGAAGGTCGACCGACTTCTTGTGGGATGACGGCTTCAGATCCGTAAGTGAGGTTGAAGGGAGATTCTCCTGTGAGGGTCTTCTTAGTAGTGCGATAGCTCCAGAGCACATTGAGAAGCTGTTCGACCCATATACCCTTAGCAGACTTGTCCAGTCTCTTTTTTAGGCTGGAGAGAATTTGCCGATTGGCGTTCTCTGCTTGATCGTTGGACACACAAATGTAATATGATGACTCTCTAATGCATACTTGTCGGATTCTATGCATTCCATACTACATAGGTCCGGTGCAAGCCCTTTATCGTTCTCCACTTTATAGGGTTAAATCCCTCATTATACAACTAATTCTACTACGATGATAGTAACAAGATCCAGAATACTTCACGAATAGGCATCACACAACCCTCAAGGCGCAGGCATTATGTAAGAATAGCTCAAAAACTAGAGAATCACCTCTCTGCCGTGTACCCCACTGCCGCCCCTGGACGTGCAGGTACACATGCAGCTCCCGTGAATAGACCCGTCGGCCCTCGACACGCGAATGTACTCGTATGGTCCATGAATAGGCACTGCAGATCCTCGACAAGCGAACATACTAAATAGTCCTCTCGAGACATAACACACACAGTCCTGGAACGCATCCGTTGGACTAGGCCCCAAGAGCATATTCTCACGTTTTCCGAGTTCCATCACATCTCCATTACTGCCTGTTCTTAAGAATCTGTTTGGTTCAAAGGAGGGGAGGGGAGGGGATGGGAGGGGTTTTAATCAAGACTCTGTTTGGTTCAAATGAGGGGATGGGAGGGTAAGGGAGGGGAGGGATTTTAATCAAGCCTCTGTTTGGTTCAAAGGAGGGGAGGGGAGGGAAAATAATTATCTTCTTGTTTGGTTCACAAGGGGGGGAATGGATTTTATAATTAAATTACTTTTATACCGTTTTACATTTTAGGAGAGCCTATGTATTATTGTCCCACATTCTGTGGTGACTATCTTTAGAAGAGTTGTTTCTCCATGCTCGTCCTGCAGATAGTGTAGGTGAACTGAAAAACTGGGAGACACAGGGCTTGTTTTGCATTTCTCCATTCTCCTAGTTAACTATGCAGCTATTTGCAACAAATATTTTTTACCATATTAAACTCTGAATACTGTAATACTTTTGTCTTTCCTTAATAAACTGCTTGTCGTGTTACAGTGCTATCCATAACAACTTGGAGTGGAGTAAAGACTAGAGAGAGTTAGACAATCAGTAATTGTCTGTCGATTTTGTTGAGGGGGAAGCTGAAGATGAAGAAAAAGAAGCTGAGGGAGAAGAAACAGCATGTACACTACATCTATTGCAACCAAGCTGGAGTGGCGGTGAGGAAACTCATATA
Source organism: Hemerocallis citrina (assembly GCA_017893485.1). Lineage (NCBI taxonomy): Eukaryota > Viridiplantae > Streptophyta > Magnoliopsida > Asparagales > Asphodelaceae > Hemerocallis > Hemerocallis citrina. Next base: position 92,529,371 of record CM030365.1, on the reverse strand, counting down.
TGGCATAGAAGGTATTGGGAATTATCGAGTATCCCACTATCCTTCGTATACCCATTGTTCGTCCTAAGGTGGTACACTCTAGCATGTATAGAATGAGCGGTGATGGATGTATAATGTTATAAGATTCATAGTGTTAAGAATCAATATGTGCTGTAAGAGACAAATTAAAACTAAAAATATAGTTTTTTTGATTACTCTATACATAATGTATATTTAAAAATATAGTTTTTTTATATTAATCTGTACATTTGTACATTATGTATCAGTTTAACACATTATGTATCCGTCGGAATTGTCCAAAGCATGACGAGAGTAGGCCTCATCTTCTCCTTTAACACCAGGCAACCCCAGAATTTCATCATCTGATCATCTTCTATTTTAACACCAGACAGATCTACACAGAATGTAAACATAACCTATGGATCATCCAAGTGAATACTTATGTCATATTAGGACTGTTAGATCGATTATTCAGATCAAATAGTTTTACTGGCATTGGACCAATCTTAAATCTGTAAGGGTAATTTTTTATATTTATGGATATTTTCTCTTATTTTATTAATGAATATGAGATAAGTCGAAATGTAACTTGACATTCATGTATAGATTAGTGCAAAAATTGAACAGACGGTTTAAGAGCCAAATGAAGTATAAGCGTATAACATATAAATGTTTGATTGGTATCAGTTAATCAACTCTGCATTTGTAAGAATCTATATGTACATGATATAGCTTGAACAAAAACAACTAATTGACAATTTGAAACAGAATATCTATTTAATTTACGTGAAAACACAATCACACAAAATCTGCAAATAAAGAGAGAAATACATACTTCAAAAATAGATATGGGAACTTAATGCAAAATTTTCTTTATTGCTATTGTAAGATATATTGGAGACATTGATAATATGACATGGTAGATAGACACAATAAAAAACATTGTAAACAACCAAGCAATTAACCAAAAACTGAACAAACAAAAATAGATGCAGTACTTAATTATATGAATACAAAATCTAAAACAAAACGAATTAATCTTTATTTGTCTAGTTAATAAAAGTTAAACAATTTAATCCAAAGCTAAGATTACAATAAGCTTTAATTGGCATTGAAGATGTCTCTCACTCAAATTGATCACATTAGCCTTTCAACTAACATATATCACAGTACTTGCAGTTACAATTAAGTATACTCATTCAACTAACTGATCAGTTTTACTCACAATTTTGTCATAGGAATATTGTCATACTGCACAATTTTACTCATTATATGAAAGAAAAAAAATTATCAGAAGTTATATGCACATAGTGCATAGTACATACATGACATGACTGACTAGACCAAAATTCTCTTTCGTATCAATCCACACATATAGAAGATACTACAATAATACAAAGCTTAAAACAAACAGAATAATTAACTAAGAAAAGGAAAGAATTATTTCGATCTTAGTATATATACTCAAAACATAGAACTCAATGAGACAAATACTCTCAGGAACAAAAATAGATGCAGATATGTAAACATATCAGAATTATCTCATGATCACATGAATCCATACACAACTACTGATACTATTTAAATTTAAATTGAATAGCATTGAGCAAGAAACATCAATTCTCATAACAAATTAGCTCATTAAATTAGCTCATAACAAATTGGGCAAGAAACATCAATTCTCATACCACTAGCTGGCCTTTGTTGCAACTTAGTCTGATAAACTCATGATAGCTATCAGACTAGCTTATGAACTTAGTCTGATAGCTCATGAACTTTTCTCCTTTAGTAATAAGATCAAAATTACATAATACTGACATCAATTAATGATAACAGACACACACAAAAAAACATCCTCTTAAAACATAGACAATAAAAGTAGATAAGACATCCATAGTTCCCTCCCTCCCATCCTAACCAAAAGGTCCCTCCATCCCATCCTAACAATGCATCATCAATCATGATGGGGGATCCGACAAGCCAAAGACCAGTTGCATGATCACTGCCTTGCATGCTTCAGATGGTAATTGAAGAATTGGTCTGAGTTTGTCAACATCTTTCATTAGAGTGCAAAAGATCTGAGCTAATGAGTTTGCATAAAATCTACATTCTTTGATTAAATTCCAAGTTTCTTCCCCCGAAATTGGAGGCAGCTTGTACTTTTGTTGGTCTCTCATTATGCCATTGCCTTCTCTCATTATGGTATTGCCTTCTCTTAGTGCCTCTGCAACAACATGCACTGTCCCTCTAATTTCATTTGCTTCATTATCTTTCTCTTTGTTGCTAGCCACTTTGGATTTCTTCCTTTTGCTGCCAGTACTTGCTGTAGGTGAGGGTTCTTGTGATTGCATTTCATGAGATGAGAAATTAAAGTTGTTACTATTACCATCATCAACCAAAGCATCAATATTCTCCCAAAAAAAACATCATTCCGAGAGATGCGATTATCAAGATCATCAATAGGTTCAAACAAGTCTTGTTCAGTGGCTGATTATCCTCGTTTTCTCATCTCAGATGCAGTCTCAGCTTCTTCTCCAGTAGCTCGATTAATCTCATAAAGTTTCACCATCTTCTCATAATTTGGAATTGGAGTATTTTTCTAGCATGTTGCTTTAGGTTTTGACTGGAAAAAGGTAAGTTTTATTGCTTGTTAGCCACTTACTCAATAATGATATATAAATGTGAAAAACAAGATTTAAGAAACTTTACCTGAATCAGAGCATCCCAAACTTCAGACTCAGCATCCCACAAATGATCAGTTGGATTCCAAGCAAACCCACTCATACCATTTTTAAAAATATCGTAAACATCTGAAAAGTTTTTTTTTCAATGTTTTCCAACGATTTTTTTACCTTATCTTTATCAATTTTCCTCCCAAACAATACACTAAGCTCATTCACAATGTTATCGTACACAGTGATGGTAAAGGTATCACTAACTTTGTTATCTTTTTCACACTCGTGCATGAAAGCATCGATAAGAGCATCATCCATATCTCTTGTCAAGGTCAAGCTTTCCCTACCACTGTTTGTCGATAATGGTTTTCTTGGTGCCATACTGTGATATTTATCAATTATAGCATAAACAAAATTAATAAAATTAGAGAACGAAAAATTAACATTGTAATAATCAAGACAACATGTCTCATTTCAACAAAATCAGCATTACAGCATACCAATATTAAATCATACATTTAAAACTTCAGACTCAAAGGAAAGACAACATACATCAATGTGAAAAAACCACAATAACAACAATCATTTTCATTAAAATTCAGTCTAAACAATCATTTTGATAATCTGTCCACATTTGATTTGCTAAACTATATCTTATAAGCTCACCCTGAGCAACCTCCTTATTATCGCCTCTTGGATCTTGATAATTGTCGTGAGATACATTTTCATTTGCAAGTTCTGCATCTACTTCAGCTATGAGGTCTTCATCTGGGTCTATGCTCATTAGATAATTATAGAGAATGCAACATGCAATAATGATTAGTTTTTTAGCTTTGACTCCATAAGTAGGCTCTGTTGAATTAGATAAAATTTCAAATCTTTTTTTTAATACACCAAAGGCTCTTACAATTGCATTGCGTAATGATGCATGACGAAGATTAATTAATTCTCTATGATTTGGGGGTGGATTTCTTGCTGAATATTCTTTCAAATGATAGCGAACTCCTCTATAAGGTGTAATCAGTCCACTTGTCAACATGAAGCCAGCATCCACAAGGTAATATTTTCCTATAATCAAGGTAAATAATGAATGTGATAGTTTGAAAATAAACAAATGAATAATTTCAATGTATTATGAGGTCTTAATTACCTTAAGGAATTTTAAGCCTATCTTCTCGTCTTAATGCATTCTTTATAATTTTTGAGTCAGATGCAGTGCCTTCCCATCCAGGGAGCACATAAGTGAACCTTAAATCAAATGTGCATGCTGCTAACACATTTTTTGTTGGGTACTCTTTCCTACCACGATATCGGGGAGCATCTTTAGAAGATACTTTGACACGTATATGTGTCCCGTCTATGGCACCAATACATCATGAGACAACATTTTTAGATTAATATAATATTAATGTATCATGATAATGTTTGAGTGTATAATAATTTAATGATAAAAATTTACCTTGAAATATGGGTAAAATCTACTGCTACCATCTATTTCAGGAGGAACTGTTGAGCCATCGGGTTGAACAAGGAACTTTTCTTCCAATTGGAGGATAACACTCAACATTTGATGAAGATGATGACTAACCGTCTCGCCAGAACGACGGAACCAAAAGTTTACTTCACGATTTTTAGCATTGTGTGTTAATATGTAAATTGTTTTTGCAACTTGTTCTTCCACACTTGACCATCGTGTGGGTCGTAACCCGCCCTCATTTTCCAACATACCACACAAGGTTAAGAAAGCTTGAGGACTCATTCTTAATATATTTCTGCTAGTTTCACCGCTACAAATTCGACCCATTATTTCTTCACGTACCCTTTCTCTCTCGAAACTCATACTATAACTATTTTTTCTCTTCGAGACATCCTAGCATAGTAATAAACAACAGCACATATGAACTGAGCTACAGCTCTTCGGCACAAATCAAACCATCTATTGCGTGTTATTTCCCAATCTTGATGATCCATCTAACACAATGAAATTTTTACAAAATTAAATTAGAATGAAACATTGTATAAAACCAGATGAATGGAAATTTCAGTGTTTGAATTATTAAATTTACTTGTAGCAAACCAGATTAATTAAATTAAATTAAGCCTAATGCAGATTGATAAGAAAACCAATATCTAATCTAAAAGAAAAAGGCAGATTGATAAGTTGATTCAATTATTTGTTGATAAAATCAAGTAGAACTAATGCACAGATTGACTATACTTGATAGCCAGCATAGTTACTAGATATAAACAAAAAGATAATATGAAAATGGAATATAGTATTTTCCTCAAAATTCCCTTCAAAGACTCCTCATTTTTCTAATATAGATTTAAATTTAAATTTTTGAACAAATTCAAGGCAATAAAAGAAAAAACAAAAACAGAAACAAAGCTAATTACAGAGAAAAGGCTATTTGTGCAGTGTTGTACTACTTTTGTTCATCTTAATGGGTATTCTTTAATTGCATAGCATCCTATAATACTCACTTTTGGTTTCCTTATTTGACTCCATGATCAACATCCTTCTGAATGTCACCAATAACCATCATGATCATGTATACACAACCGATTCAAAGCAGTAAGAACTGGCCACTCCTACAAATTTCATGCCTATCAATGTATACTCCCTAATCCCTATCTCTTTCTTACAATCTGGTTGTCTTCTATCAAAATTTACAAATCAATATCGATGAATGAATTAGACTTACTTTCTCTTCTATCAAAATTTCAATGTTGGAATTATTATTAGATTTGATGGGTTACCTTATAGCTGGCGACTGCGGGACGGCGGAATGGCGGTTCGATGGACGGAGACGAGGGCAACTGCGGGACTGCGGGACGATGGACGAAGACGAGAAGGGAGGCGATGAAGAGGGGGAGAAAGAGAGAGCACGAGTGGGAGAGAGATAGTCGGGAGAGAGGATTGTTTTTTTTATTTTAGGGATTTAGATCTAAAAAGGGCAATTTAGTCCGATCACTTAAAAAAATTAGACATACTTTCTCTTCCCTCCAAATCTCCCCAATATTGGAGGGGAGCTAAAATTGGCTCAGAAGGGATTTTGCACCCCTCCATTCCCCTCCCCGCCTCTTCTAAAAAATAAACCAAACAATAAAAGTTTTAAAACCCCCCCCCTCCCCTCCCCTCCATTCCCCTCCAACCAAATAGGCCCTAAGTTCATTGTTATTAAAACACAAATTCCCCCCTCTCTAGAGTTAGTGTATCCTGCCGGACATAATTCCACGACAACAACCCCAAGACCAAACTGGTCATAATTCACAAAATCTCATCTGCCGGTTCACAGGTTTTCCACTCAACTCCTAGAGACTCACAAAACGAATATCAACACTAAAACTTTCAACAAAACTCTTAATTCCATTATTAAAATATTAATATAAATGAAAACTTCTTAAGTCAACAAAATCCTCATCTGTGAAATGTACTCATAAATTTTAGAATTGAAACAAAGTATTAAATCCATTAAATAACTGAGAATCATAATTTGAAGTCATAGAAAACTACAAAACACCAATTTCTTCAAAAACCATATATATTTCATTCAATAAGGTCATGGAAATTCAATTTAAATTCTATTATAATCAAAATATAACTCTCTGTAAATACTGAAATCTGTAGCAAAAATATCATCTAAAACAGTAGATCAATAATCCATAAGTTCGAAGAAATAATTGTTCAAAAGAAACGAAGAAAACTCAACTAAACAGCCAACAAAACACTGATTGTCGACCGTCAAGACAATTACAAAAAGTGACGGTCGACTGTCAAATGAAAAATTCAAAAAAGAGAATTGACAGTCGACTGTCGACTTCAGTGTATTTATGAAGCGGTCGACTGTCATAGTGAAAATTTGACACCTTTGAATTTCGTGCACATTTTTACTTCTATAACTCTTGTAAAATCATGAATTTGTAAAATAAAATTTCCTGTGATCAAATACAACTTGTGTAATATACTGGAGTTTATAAAACTAATCAAAACCACATCAAGATCACAAAATAGCAAATTTTCATTAAAAACTTCTCAACAGAATATATATATATATATATATATATATATTTATATTCATATGGGTGTTTTAGCATCAGTTAAAGCATCGAAACTTATCAAATAGGATTAGTATATTGTTCAAAACAATCTCATTATCAAAACAACTCAATTCCAATCGAAAACATCACAAAAATCACAAAATCTCAATTTCGGTCATACCCCATCAGACCCAAAATTAAATACTCAGTCCCCAACTTCAAAACTTGATTTCTTCAATTCAAAACCCCTCTACAACTTGTGATACACACACCCCAACTGATTACACTAGTTAACCCATGAACATATGTGAATACAAAATGTAAATAGTCAAGTTTTGCACGTCAAAATATCAAAACAGTGTAAGTGTATATAGTCAAGTTCACTTTTATTCATCCACAATATATAATCTTATAGTATTTGTTCAAATCAGCAATAATTTGAATGAAAGGAACATACCCATGATTTTTATTAGGTTCTTAACAATCTCAAGTCATCTACTTAGGGTTTTAATCATCAATAACATAGTTTTCATGAAAGATTAAATCTTTATTCATCCGCTCATCAAAATACATTATATCATCACACAATGCTATAACATGCTTTCTAATAGACAAATCATCACATACAACATGCATAGAACAATAAGAAAACAAACATATATCACTCACCTTTTTGAAGATTCAACCGAAGTAATAAAAGAATAAGAAAAGTCTTTCCTTTCGCAAGAAAACCAAGATCCTCGCTTCGAAACTCCAAGAAAATAATAATAAAGAAAACTCTTTGTGTAGTTCAGCAAAGAGACGGCTGCACCTCACTTAATAATAGGCCAGTTATTAGGTTTTTAGGGGTTTTGAATAGGTTTTGTAAAATATCCCTTTTGAATATATCTTTACATAGATAAATCCTTATACTTAGAAATTAGATAAACCAATTCAATTTAAATTTAAAAACAAAAACAACTAGCCTAATACTGGTCGGCACTGTTTGTAAACCCAGAAAAATAAATTTGTAATTTTGCCTCTAAGTGGCAATTTTGCAAAAAGATCCGTCTTTAAGAAATTTGTGAAATACACCAAATCTATTAAAAAAAGTAAACTTTTTACCTCTGAGTTGACTAGCAATCATGCTCAGCCCAAAATCCAAAAATTTGGAGTTTTCACTCCAAGTGGTAATTTTGCACAAAAGCCCATTTTTTGTAATATTTGCAAATAGGTTAAATAAATATCAGAAAAATCTAGAAAATTTACAAATAATACCTACTAATAAATAATAGGTTTTCCCAAAATAATTCATGACTTTGAACTTCCCAAGAAAACATTTTCACGTGTAAAAACATAAATTTCAGAAAAATATTTATTAAATCATCAAAAATCACTTTAATCCATTTATTAATCTCAAAAAAATTATTTAAAAATCTAGGGTGTTACAGACAGCCATTTGGGATAGTTGACTTCCTGTATGAACTAGGCATTCAAGAATTTCTCTACATCTTCTTTGATTGCATGCTGGCACTCAGGAGAGAATTTGCGTCACTTTTGCTGAACAGGTTTGGCCCCCGAAGCAACACTGAGGTGATGCATAAGAAGCTCCTTGGATATTCCAGGCATATCGATAGCAGTCCAAGCGAACACGTCGTGATTCCCTCTTATACATCGGATAATGTCGGTTCTGGCGGGAGGGAGAAGGACTTTACTAATTTGGAATGTCCTGGTTGGATCTCCTTCTGAGAAGGCCACTTCTTCCAACTCGTCGAGCGACTCTGATATAGGTTGGCTTCTCCCTTAGGGGAGTTCAAGGGCTTCAAGGGAGAGGACCGACCCTCCTACCGAAGTCATGTAGCATTTGCAAGCCGCCTCCTGGCTACCTCTGACTTTTTCCACCCCTGCCGCAGTGGGGAATTTCATCTTCATATGGTAGGCTAAGGGTATGGCCTGAAGAGCAGCTAGGCCTAGTCAGCCCAGTATGACGTTGTAAGCAGCCTTAACGTCTAGCACCATGAAATCCATCGGCTCGGTTCGGGTGATTGAAGTTTTTCCAGCGGTTACGTCGAGAGTTATGACACCCTTGATCGTCACTGGAACCCCTATGAACCCATGGAGAGTGTAACCGGTGGGCTTGAGTCGATTCCTGGGCAACTTAAGTCTCTGGAATGCTTCTAAAAAAGGATGTTGACCGAACTGCCATTGTCAACCAAGACTTGGCATACATCGAAGTTGGCCATATGGAGGTTGATCATTAGAGCATCACAATGGGGCATTTGGACGCCCTCCAAATCTTTATTTAAAAAAGTAACATGGACCCTAAGACCCTTGGGGGAGGATGGTTCTGCACGAAGTTCACCTCTCGAATGAAGGTTTTTCGGAAGGAGTTCGAATCCCCCCATTGGGCCTCCGTGTATGAGATGTACGACGACTTCATCTTCGGAGTCCGGGGTCTCGGCGTGCCGCTCGGTTCGCTTATTAGACCCCCTGGGGGGCGGTGGAGGATCTGCTTTGTCCTTCCTCACGAACCTAGAAAGTTGCCCCCTCTGAATGAGGGCTTCAATCTCGTCTTTGAGGGTCCGACAATCATCCGTATCGTGGCCGTGATCACTGTGGTAGCGGCACCATTTGTCTCTGTTTCTCTTCTTGCCCGGTGTGTTCTTCTTCGGAGGTGGTGGGAGGAGACCTTCTTTCCCGGCCTCCATCAGGATGGCTGAAACACTGGCGTTGAGTGGAGTAAACTTCTCGAAGCTAGGAGGAGGACGACCTTGGCCTCCATTGTCTTTCTGTTGCTCCTTAGCTCCTTCCTCCTCAGCGCCCTTCCGTTTGTTTTCAGAATATGATACCTCAAGAGTAGGGCAGTTGAGAGCCTCTTCTGTTCGGATGTACTTCTCACTCCTAAGCAAGAGTTCTGAGAAATCCCGAGGAGGCTTCTTGGCAAGGGATGCCCTGAGGTTGTCGTTAGTGACGTTGTAACGCTCCGCCCCAATACTGAGACAATTTTTTATTATTTTAGAAGACAAACTAATACTTATAGTACAACTGCCTACCATAGGCTGCCTCTCAAAAGGTGGTTAACCAATTAGGTGACTCTTGAATCTTGATCATAGGAAATTTTATTTATATTAAACTATTTATTTGTCTACTCCTGATATGGGATTACTTTTTTCAAATCACCTCTTTTTTTAATCAAATCCCGTCTACACAGAGAACCTTGTAAGCCCTAAGTGCCACGTCACCATCACATCTGAAGACAACCGCAGTCTTCACACTTTCACAATATGCAGGTGGGCCCCCGTTCCATGGTGATGACGTCACCATCAATTTTTTTCCAAACAGCAGACTAAGTCTGCCTTTTATATCCACGTGGGCCCCCCTCCTAATTCATTTTTCAATATATTTACCAAACTGCCACTTTTCAACATATTATATATATATATATATATATATATATATATATATATATATATTCAAAATTATGGGGTATTACATAATCTCTGTAGCACCCCAAATTTTCAATATGATATCTCAGAAATACGTGGCACAATTCCCAGCATCAACTTCAATTGCAATAGTAAACATAGCCAAAAACACAGATAATTTTTATTACAACTTTTATTACATCACTTGTTTACAAAACACAGCGAAATACAAAACACCTTGAATTATAATCTTTCTCTTTTACAACACTTTCTTTTACAATTTACATAAACTCTATTATCTTTCTAGCACAAGCATCCAAATCCCAAGCTATAAGCACCTACCTGTAAAACATGAGGCTAGAGATAACCCTAACTCTCAAAACTATAGGGGTCAGCCATAACAGTGTGAGTGACATTAAAAGAAAACAACATAAATAAATCATAAGGCATAGAGTCATAATCAACATGTGTTAACAGCATGAATAAATGAAATAAGAACTAACAATAGATAAAACATGAAAACATCAAGGAATATGAAATAGTAAATAGTTGACATGAAAATATCAAGTGAATCTAGACTAAGTGTCAAGTGTAGGAAATTAGAAAACAACATGCATAAAATCGAGTCAAGAAAACATCAATGGTATATGCCGACTCTCTAATGCATACTTTTCGGATTCTATGCATCCCACAATACATAGGTCTAGTGCAAGCCCTTATCATTCTCTACTTTATAGGGTTAGATTCCTCGTTATGCAACTAATCCTACTACGGTGATGGAAACAAGATCTAGATTACTCCGCGAATAGGCATCACAGTCCTCGATACGCAAGCATCATGTAAGAATAGCTCAACAATTGGAGAATCACCTTCCAACCGTGTACCCCACGAATAGGCTTGCAAGGCCCTCGAGGTGTAGATACACCAGGTACATTCCGTGAATAGGCCTGCCGACCCTCAATATGCGAATGCACCCTGCATACTCCATGAATAGGCCTGCAGACCCTCGACACGCGAACATATAAATGTCCTCTCGAAACAGAACAACATACAGTCCTAGAACACATCCGTTGGACTAACAAAACCAAAAGCATATACTTACGTTTTCCAAGTTCCATCACATCTCCACTAGTGCCTGTCCTTAAGTTGATTATTATTAAAACACAAAAATTCTCATCTCTAGAGTTAGTGTATCCTGCCGGACTTAAATTCACAACAACAATCCAAGACCCAACTGGTCTAAATCAACAAAATCTCATCTGCTGGTTCACAGGACTCCCATTCAACTCCTAGAGATTCACAACTCAACTATTAACACAAAAAATAAAACTTCCATTTTAGTCACTTTCTTTTATTTCATTGTTAACCTACTCACAGTGAGAGTTCCATTTATATTGTTTGAATATGAATATATATATACTAGATCAAGAATGCAATGGACAATTCACCTCAGTTTAGCCAGTTCAATGCTTGAACCCAAAACCAATTCTATAACTTCTTTACTCATGTATCAGTTTTGAAAACAGGGACAAACCCAACCTGCACATTGAAGATTTCTACTTTAAACCTGATTTCCTCTCAAAGTTTTGTTATGGGAAATTGTTAAATTTAAACTCAAGTGGTTCATTCACTTCAGTCCTCAAATTGCCCAAAATCCACAAAACATGCACACAACAGATCCGAAATGCAATACTTCCTGTTTCACTTCAAAGCTTGTTTCTTTTAGTGCAAAAACTTGTTATATACATACTTCAATCATCTACATCAGTGTATCCATGATTATAAGCAATTTATAAGACTAATTAGTAGGTTTGAGGTATCAACAGTGTGTATATGCTCATATCACATAAACATATCTCACTTTGTTCAACTTGTCTATTCTTTTATGCAATACATCACACCACCCATTATATATATTCCAAACAGCAATAGAATAATTGAAACATTCTACTCATGATCTCTATTAGGTTTTTCAACAATCACAAGTCATCAAATTAGGGTTTTGGTCATTAATAGCATAGTTTCAAGAAAAGATTCAATCCTTCATTCATCTATTTATCAAAATTCATTATATCTCCACATCATCATCTAATATGCTTACTAATAGATAGATCAACACATACAACATGCTTAGAACAATAAGAAAATAAACCAAAGTCACTCACCTCTATGAAGAAACAACCGAAGAAAAACAAAGAATAAGAAAATCCTTCCTTCGCAAGAAAATCATGAATCCTCGCTTGAAAACTTCAAGAAAATAATAATAAGAAATCTCTTGTGTTGTGCAAAAAAGAGACGCAGCACACCACCTTTAAATAGGCCGAAAATATAGCTTTTAGGGTTTTGTAAATAGATTTGCAAAATACTTCTTTTAAATATACCTTTACATATTGCATCAAAAAATATACCTTTACATATATAAATCTCTATACTTGGAAATTAAATAAAACCAACTTAATTGAGATTTAAAACAAAAAGAAATAACCTAATAGTCAGCTGACACTGTTTGAAAAATCCAGAAAATGAATTTACACTTTTATTCCTCTAAATGACAAATTTGCAAAAAGATCTTTTTTTTTTATCAAAACTTGCAAAATAAACCAAATTTATTGAAACAAAAAGTAAAATTTTTTCCTATGAGTTGACTAGGCATCATACCCAGCTCAAAATTAGAAAATCTGGAGTTTTCACTCTAAGTGATAATTTTGCACAAAAGTCCATTTTTTTGTAATATTTGCAAATAGCTCCAATAATTATCAGAAAAATCCAAAAAATTCACAAACAATATCTAATAATAAATAATGATTTTCCACAAAATAATTTTTGACTTTGAACTTCCCAAGAAAATATTTGCATGTGTTTTGCATGTGTGAAAAGGTAAATTTCAGAAAAATATTTCTTAAATCACCAAAAATCATTTTAATTCATTTATAAATCTTAAAAATATAATTTAAAAATTTGGGGTATTACAGACGTTGGATTAAAAAGCAGCAAAGGCCACCATCTGGTGTAGGGAGGCGATGGACCGGGCCTCGGAGGTAAAATGCTTAACATAGTCCCTTAGCCACTCACCCTTCCTTTGATGAAGCAATAGCAAAGAGGTGCTCATCTTTTCAGCGTGATGACTACTCACAAAATGAGTAAGGAAGAGCCCTTCGAACTGATCGAAGGAGAAGATGGAGGCCGGGGCGAGTCGTGAGTACCATTCTCTTGCTGGCCCCTTCAGCATGGCCGGAAAGGTTTTGCAAAGGAGCGCATCCGATGCCTGGTGGATCATCATGAGAGTTTTAAAACTCTCGATGTGGTCAGCGGGGTCTGACTCCCCGTTGTAGGACTCAAAATGAGGGAGTTTGAAGTTCTCTGGAACCGATGCTTCCATGATGGTTTGGGAGAATAGAGGCCTGCTTAGGCGGAAATTCCTCTCCAGTTGTTCCTCTTCTCTGTTAAGTCGGCCAAGGCACCTCTCCATCTCGTGAAGACGGCGGTAGACCGAGTCTTCCCTTCGGTCATATCTTGCTGAGCCTCGGAACTTGTCCTTATGCGGAAAGGGACTAGGAGTGTGAGGGTGATAGCTTGGAGCAGGTTGAGGAGTGGGAGTGCGACGGCAATAGCTTAGGGCAGGTTGAGGACTGGGGATCCGCTGATCGTGGTTAGGAGCAACATTGAGGGCCCTCAGAACTGCTTCTTGAAACTGCTGGAACTCCGCCCTTGTGATAGGTGCCTCCTGATCATGGTGATCCCTTAGAGTGGACCGACCGGTCGGAGTGTGGCTCCTCTACTGACGGTGCTGGGGTGACTCTCTCCATCTTCTAGGAGAGTTCGATCTTCTGCGGTCGGGCCTACAGGGGGATCGAGCTCTAGCGGACCGAATTGTAGGGCCCTTATGGTGTTCACGACGGGGAATCCCGTCATGGGTCCACCTCTCATCCAAGCGGGTCCGAAGATCTATCCTATGCTGGCGGTTGATGATAACGTGTCGAAGATCCTTCGGCGTTGGAGGACTGTGAGAGGCTATGGAGTCGGATGAGGGGTTATGTATTGAGACATGGTCATGATGAAAAGGTTGCCTTGGGCGACTTCGGCGGGAGGGTCCCGCGTCAGCCCCTTGAAGCCCTTGAGGAGCCTGCTGGGACTGAGGTTGTTGAGGAAGGGGCTGTCCAGGCTGTGGTTGCTGGACAGGTTGAGGGAGAGGCTGTCCAGTCTGTGGTTGCTAGACTTTCTAGACAGGTTGAAGGAGGACCTCCTGAAGTGGAGGAGGAGAAGGAGCGGGAGTGGCTCTGCGGTTGGAGTCCGTCGTCTTCCTTTTCTTTGGAGGCATAGCTCGAAACTAATTTCACCGATGAAATGGGGTTGGATTGCTTTCTTGCCCCACAGACGGCACCAATCTGTTGTTGCTGATTTTGGTGTGGGAGCAAACAAACGAATTTGTGGATTCGTGGAGAAATAAATTAAGCAAACCTGTTGACTTTCACCGGTATTTTGACTGATTTCTTGCCACTGCCGTGAACCTGCAAAAAGTTCGATACACCGGGATGGATCCCAGCGACGAACCCTCCGACGCTCTCGGCAATAATCAGGAAGATTATGAAAGAGTTTTATATGGAAAAAGATTGATTACCTTGTTATGGTAGGGGGAGAGGGGTATTTATAGTCGCCTTTAGAGACAGTTTAGAAATAATGATATATCCCTATGTCTCGATATTTTTGGATAAGATGTAGAGTTTAAACTCGTTTCGCGATAAGAGAGTTAGTTAAAACCTCCTCTTAGAGATAATCACGAATTTGAATTATTCTTTATACATCTGAATTGGTTTGTAATGGGTTGCTACCCATACCCAATAGGACAGATCCGTTTATGGGTTATTGGGTTTTGAAGAAAGACCCAGTTTCCAATTCGGACCCGCTTGTAGGTGAAATTACCGTTTTACCCCTGAGAGCTTTAAGATTCGTGCACAATTTGAACGGTCCCGATTTAATTCTATGTTTAGCCATATCAGGTACATATACACACATCAACTCCCTTTTTTTCTCCTTGTATATGAAAACCACTATTGTCCTATGTCTCGCTTTGTTTTTTTGTGAACCGTGATCTTTACGAATTTTCTTTTAAAGTCAGCATTGTTATATTTAGGTTCACTATCGTGATGTTGTTTCCATGAAACCATAACTTTCTCTATTCTAGAAATGCATAGTAAAGAGTTGCTCAAGTACATAGACAGGAAGGATCGAAATTATGATGGCACGTTTATGATATATTATAAACAAACCAATTCTGGATTTTAGTTTTAACTTCTAAGCTAAATTTACAAAAGGGGAGAAACCATCTCTTCTCCAATCATTGCAAATACGATATGCTTAAAACATGTTTTGACTAAAATTAATCAAAATACTGATATCACCTGCTCTCTACTATGTTATTTCCTATCTACGCTCGTCTAGCTAAGGTCACTTTAGTGATGTTGGATAGTGAAAGCTTTAGAGAGGCCACAAGCTAATATGGTTACCAAGTGTAATCATATTTAAACCTGAGAATACTTTCGATATCGTGTAAGTTGTAGGGTTAAAATTATCAAATACAGATAATGTTGGTAAGTTCATTAGAAAAATAGTGGTGCAAACTTTTGAGAAAACATCTGAAAGGGAAATTGGTGAAGTTTTTCGTTCGGGAACTGATGTAAAATTTGTTTCTAGACTACCATGGATTGGAACATATGACTTTGACAAGCTGTTTTTTTTCCTTTACAAGTTCGATACCAGCTAGACCTGTAGGTCTTAAATATCATTCTTGTTATGTGTTTTCTCTTAAGCACATGGTTAAGATGATGTCGTTCTGGTTCCATAGTTACTTTGCCTAAAGTAACCATATATTGGGGACTGGTTACACCACTGTTGAATGGAATATATGTAAGAGATCTGTTTGCAATCTGCATAACTGACTATGAGTACATTTTTGTTTCTGATGTAGTTAATCTTTGGTTTGGAACATTATGCGACAATCTTTTATGCTTCTAGAAACTTCGCATAGTTAATTAGCAATAATTACTATTCCTTATTACTAATAATTTAATGATATTGCAGGTTTTTACGAGACTAGGTTCGCATATTACTCGTGGAAAGGTGCCCCAGGATATCGGTTTGCTTCAATTCCGGCTTTCTGAGCCTGACCTACATCCAATGTGTATATGAGTTGCCATGTCTTTCAGTATGGATAACTGTGCATATTGCTATATTTTGCACAGGACTGAGGGTCTAATTGCACAAATGAAATTTACTTGGTGAATGATGTGGTTTGCGATTTATATCATATATGTTTTTCTTGCCGATACTGATGTTTAGTATGTATATGATATCCTGATCTATCCTGTGATTCTAAACATCGATAAAATTTGTCGTCCGATTTGATTGATGATAGAAGGGAATCTCAGAACTACCATCAATCTTTTGAACTTAAAAAAAAATCACATCTAATAAATTTTAATCATAAATTCAAACCATGAATTTGAAGGCAGAAATATTTGTCACTCTGCTGACGAGAAACCATTTCTAAATTTATAAGTCATATTAAAAAAAGGGAAAAGATGGAGCCAAGGAAGTGCATAAAGGATGGAAAAGAAGAACATCGACGAATGGAGATGGTGTTGGTAGTGTTAATGCTGTTAAAGTTATACTTTTTTTTTTTTTTTTTTTTTTTTTGGAACCAAACTGCATTTGGAGTTGAATTATATCGTGATTGGCAACCATCAGCTGGATGTCACACTTTATCTGATGGACAGAATCACCCGTCTTCAACTGGTCAATTATGTTGCTGGGTTACCCCGCACTAGCAATAGGATTGGCATGGTTTATCACATTTTTGACCTACTTCTACATCAAAAGAGGATTTGGCAGAGCAAGAACCACCCTTCTTACGAGTTAGAAGCTTGTTTCGTACATCGCTCCTCATCCCCACAATTACGTCGTAAAAAGTTAATCTAAGAACTATATAGCTTCATCGAAGGACCAAATAGCTTCATCGAAGGACCAAATAAGTTCGAATTGTAGAGAACATTTCCTAATAGTTGTTGTTGTTATCGCGAACTATGCCCCAGTCCAAAATGGTGGTGTGAACCAGCCCCCACTGTCAACAATAGGATTTTCTTTTGTTGAAAAATATGCCTACTTTTTATATTATTTAGAGCAAAATAATTGAAGAGTAATGCTAGAGCCACTACCAATTTCACTACATTTTTCTTCACTACCTTATGTGGCACATTCCAATAGGTAGGGAATGATAGAGTAGTGAAATTGGTAGTGAAGAAAAATGTATTTCTTTTCAGTAAACCCAAACCCCCGCGTCTATACGTATTTCTTTTAATGTATATTTCATATACAGTATTATTAATTCTTTTAGACTGTATGCAGTGTATTTTCTTTATTTAATTGTTGATTCATGTGGAGACCCGAATTCTCAGCCTATTTTAACCCCCACTCTATGAGCCCGTAATAAAATATTTATTTCTTGTGTTTTACTTTCAACGGCAATCCATTAACCCAACCCGAGCCTGAAATCCTAACCCACTACCCACTAACTCCACTAACTGAATAACAAATCTCCACTAAATCCTCTCCTTAAACCCTTGCTGCCATTATTTTACCCCTAATCACCATCATTAAATCCCTATGCACTCCACCACTCATCTTCATCCCGAGAATCAGCCTCCAACCTTCCACACACCCAACAACCATTCCCAAACTCCTCCATACCCAACAGCCCCACCCCTTTCCTGCCCGCGTGCCGCCTGACCAGCCTGCAACCAGGGCTGGCCCTGAGTTCCGGGGGGCCCAAGGCGAATTTCCGAAATGGGGCCTCCCTACCCCATACATTAAAAAAAAACATGTATAAAAAAATTTGCCAAAGCAAAATTTACAAAATTTGCACATTGTTCAAATCAAAATATGCAAAATATAAATCATCGAAACACAAGTTTTTTTTTATCACATTGAATAACAAGTTTCAGACTTTTGATTACTAAAAGAATGAAAACGTAGGCGTAATTTAACTCCTAAAAATATCGGACATAGAACAATTGAACAAATGGTAGTTTCCATTCATTCAATCTCTCTGCTCATACTCTCAAAGAGTCTATTGTTCTTTTGCTTCAAGAGATCTTCCTTCCTCTGTACAAAAACAAAACCCAACATCTATGGGTAAACTCCTAAAACTCGCATAAACTCCCCCTTGGAAAAATTATACACCACCAAATCAAATTCTCAAATTTATGTGTATTTCTAGAGAAATGAAACTGAGTACAGCATTTATCACAAGAAAACAGAACTACAGAAGCAGTATATGAATTTGCCCTAGGAAAGATGTCTGGCCCCGGTGCAAGAATGTTCAGTGGATCGAATTGGGCTTTGTGGGCAGCAAACTGGTCCCATTTCGACCCAAAATGATTAAAAATAGAGTTTTTTGAAATTTATTACCTTCGATTGGTTACAAATCCGAAGAGAAGAACCTCGAAAAGCGTGCCGCCGTTGATCTGAAGGCGCCGTTCGGGATGGGATCTGAAGGTGCCGTTCGGGATGGGATTTGGTCACCGTTTGGGAATTGGGAGCAAAGGATTGAAGGAACAGATGGATAGTGAGAATGGGACTTCGGGTTTGGGTTTTGGGGAAAAGAAGGAAGTGCTGGTTGGGTTTTGTTTTAAAAAAGGGTTTGGGTTATTGGGTTTCGGATTGTAAATTGAATGTGGGTTTAAACTAAATGTGGGTTTCGGATTTTATATCCATTTAAATGTGGATTTGTTTTAAATCACTCAAATTTAAAACCTCAATTTCAATCAAGCCTTCCAGAGTACCCCAAATAATTTTCTAAAAAAATTTTAAAGGATCAAATAATTATTTTGGAAGCCCCTAATAACATTTTTTTAAGCGCGAAACACGTGCTTATATTTACAAGAGAAGTTCGAAATTGAGGGCCCCCTAAAATCGTAAAATCCACGGGGGCCCAAGGCGGCCGCTTTACCTGCCTATACAGTGGGGCCGGCCCTGCCTGCAACACCACCCCGCACCCTCTCCCTCGCTATCTCTTGCTCACCCCGACCTCCACCATCAACCCAACTCCACCTTCTTCATCCCCGAGCATTGCTGCCTCCATCCCGAACCCACCACCAAACCACCAAACTCCACTTCATCTCTTCAAACACAACTCCATCAAAACCCATCTACCTCCATACACAAATAGCAACTCAACCACCAACTCAACCACCACCCTGCCATCTCCTTCCCGGCCACCCCCTTCAGCCCAGACTCCATCATTTCCTCCAGCATCACCATCAAACCACAACTCCATCACCCATCACCTCCTTGCTGCTCCCTACCCGACAACCCACTACCTCTACCATCTCCTTGTTGCCATCAAGCCGAACACCATCACAAACAGCAACCTCCATCATCCCGAACTCTTGCAAACATCACGGAACAACACTCCTTGCTGCCCCTTCACCTCCATCAGCCACCTAATAGCCGAACAACAGGCCTCCTTCATGCAGTCTCTCTCTTCAATCCCGAACCCGACTCCTTGCTATCGTTATTGCTGTCATTGCCATCGTCGCTTGCTGCCGTTGACTCTTGATACCGTTGTTGCTGTCATTGCTCGTTGCCATGTGTTGCCGCCATTACCGTCGTTGCTTCATCTTCTTCCTTTCGTCTTTGCACTTCGTAACCATCATCAAGGCAAACGTTTCATTGAACTCTTAGCCAGTAGTCCCTTTTTCTTTGTTGTTTTTCTCTATTGAATTATCATGTCAAAATTCAATTCGTATTCTATATCTTGTCGTATTTATTCACAAAATTCTTGAACCGTATATCATTACTTCAATTCCCTGTTGGTTACCTATTAATTTATGTTCGTACAAGTCCCTGTAAAACCTTGCAAACCAACTTATAGGTTGTGAGATATTAAAGTTTTTGTGCTGTAACGTTTAATTTTTTAGATTTTCTATTGAGATGTATCAACCTCGTAAACTGCTTGAATAAGATTTATTGATGGAATTATGATATGAGACAGACCTTAATATTAATATACATTGTTAGGAATTATATTATAAATTTTGGAAAATTTATTAATGATTTTACATTAAAGTTATAAACATGAGAAATTTAACCCTATATTGCTGCCTGAACATTATATCTGTAAAGAATTGACTAATAGGCATAGCTACTAACCTTAGAATGTGTCGAGTGAGTAAGAGTTGGACTCGTATGAGAGTCTATTTTCTAGAACCCCTGACAGAAATGATTTTGCTTTCTTGTAGCAGCAGAAAAGTGAGTTTTAGTGTTGTCATGTATTACTGTTCAGAATTATATTTTATGTTCTTGAATTGTATGTGTATTGTTATTAATACTTAATGAATTGTACTAATATAGTGGATCGATAGAACAGTTTCATATCATGCATTTGCATCTATCATTCGAAACCTTCTTGATTACCATATTGTCTCTATATCATGCATTGCATCAATTTTTGATAATTATCCTGATTACCGTCCTGTTTCTGTCATAACATGCATCGTTATCATAGTTATTGTTATTTTTTGGGATGACAGAACTAAGTACCACATGGTACTAAGTGCTACGTAGAACACGTATCACATCGAAGGTATCACCGGGGGCCACCTCTTGAGTCCAATATCCAAAGTAGTAACATGATAAAAAATTGACAAGCCGGGGTAATAAAGGGTATGACTTAATAGTGGACAATATAAGAGAGTGAATTCAGAAGGAGGCCCATGTTTTCCGCATTATTGTTATCGATAATTGTTAATCGTTTATCGTTTACCGGATTATTGTTGATCGTTATTGGAAAGCCATTATCGCTATTGTTATTGAATGACCCAAGTACATAATCCTGTAAACTTCGCCACTTAAGTCCAAACATTCACTTTGATTGTTATGCACCCGAATATGTGGTATGAGACACAGGATTGCGTGCATTAGATATGTTAATAAAATACTGATAGACCTAAGAATAACACTGAGTATCGACACTTCTATTATTGATTATCGACTATTGTTATGTCAAAAATTGGGTTCTTTACTGAACTAGTGTTCTAACAGCAACCTAGAGTCAAGTTTTCACATTTATGAAGGGTATGGAAAATTATCAAATAATTTTATAAAAACAATAGGGTGATTCCCATTCATGTCTAGTAACAAAATATAAAATTTCAAGTTCTAATTATGTTGTTAGCATTTTATTTCAATAGGAAATCAAGTTGATGCATCTCTGTACAGACTTCTAGAAATTGAAAACATAGGAGTACTAAAAATATGATATCTTTAAATTCGTCAATTGAAATTTAGTTCTGTAAAAAGTTTTTAAAATTAAAATAAAAAAGCTGCAGATGATGTTTACAAAGTTTTATTAAATTACAAAAGAAACTAGGTCGAAAACTCAAATCAACACAGAGAAAACAGCAGGCCAGCAAATAGATAGATATGAATCATCAATAATTTACACATGTAACATGCAATTTCATGGCAATTAAATAACAAAAGCTCTATTTAATTGTCAACATGCAATTTCAACATTAACGAGGCATTTTGTAATTATGGCAATTAATTCACAAAAATAATATTCAATTGGGAACATCTCAATCATCAATCAATTCTATAGCATAGATCTAATTGTTTTCATGTATTACGTGCATATGCAATGTACAATAAAGCATGAGTTTGAGCCAAGATATCAGCACGAGAAGAGAATCCTTGGTTTTGTCGATGATTCCGTGATAATCTCTTGAACAAATATTAAACAAATATATAAGATCAGTGGAATGTGAACTACTTGCGAAAGATCAAAAAAAATCTTGAACATGAATAATAAATTGGTTCAAGAGGACTTGCCTTTATATGATAAATCCGACCATAATAGAAAAATGTGATGAGAATCCTGACGGCAACGATGCAGTGCAAACTATGTGTACGGAAGCACATGCAAAGCACGGGACAACAAACACCAAGCTTAGCAAACAGCAACCACGACAGCAACAACGGCGGTCGGCAACGGTGTCAGCAATGACAGCAATTGCGAGAGCTGCAACAGCAACACGACGACGACACGGCGGCTGGAGGCAGGGAGTGGGGTGCGCTCGGGGTTGCTGGCGATAGGGGTCGAGGAGGTTGCGGGATGCAGGGTAGCAGCTATAGGGAGGTGAGGTGATCGGTGCAGGGGATGAGTTCGGAGTGCGGTGGTCGAGGGGCTGACAGCGAAAGGACAGGTTGCGAGCAGCAGGGAGGTGGTCGACGAGGTGCAGCAATGGTGGGGCGTTCGGTGGAGGCGCAGTAGGTGGAGGCGAGGATGGAGGGAAGGCGTTGGGGGAGACAGACTCTGCCATTGGGTAAATACTCTGGGTGCAACTCATGTCGTATGTCCAACGTAACTAAATCAAGGCGACACTTAAGATTATCTTTGGTCTTCCGATCATCCCCCATAACAGTTCCTATACAATTTTCGCCGATATTTTTCCCAATGTGCATCACATCTAAATTATGATGTAATGAGTTGAATTCCCAATACGACAACTCAAAAAAAATGCTCTTCTTCTTCCATGACCCTAAATCAACCATGTTGTCACATTCATCTGCATCGCATAAGTTGGTGTCCTCATCCCTTGCATTTCTCTTGCCTTTCTTGATGACTTCTAGTTCTTTACCGTAATTGAAATTATGACCTTGTAATTGCCTAGACACATCTGACCCTGTTAAAATTTCAGGCGCATGTCCCCACTCCCGCAACCCATCAAATGTTGAAGTTTCTGACCTGAATATGTGTGTGTCATGCAACCATCTCCGATGACCCATGTAACAAAATTTTCTACCATTATACAACCATTTTGAAACAGTTTGATCAGCACAGCAAGAACATGCATAACGCCCTTTGGTACTATAACCAGATAAATTTGCATATGCAGGAAAATCATTGATTGTCCAAGTCAACGCAACCCTGAGATGAAAAGTTTCTTTAACTGTTGTATCATAGGTTGGAACACCCTCCCATAATTTTTGAAGTTCATCTATTAATGGTTGAAGGTACACTTCAATATCATTTCCTGGACTTTTTGGTCCAGGAATTATCATTGACAACATAAACGATGAAGGTTTCATACATTTCCAAGGGGGCAAATTGTACGGAATTAACACAACGGGCCATATGCTATATGCATTGCTCATTTGCTTGAATGGGTTAAAACCATCACTGGCTAATCCAAGTCTCACACTGTAAGGATCTTCAGCAAAATCAGGATATCTTTCATCAAACTTTTTCCAAGATTGAGAATCAGCCGGGTGTCTGAGAATCTCATCATTCTTGCGACATTCTGCATGCCATCTCATATCCGAAGAAATTTTAGATGACATAAACATTCTTTGCACCCTCGGAATAAGAGAAAAATATTGCAAAATTTTTGCAGGCCTCTTTTTCCTACTTGTTTTAACTAGGTCATCAGCTTCTTGGCCTTCATTTGGTTTTCCTTTCCATTTTGACGTTCCGCATATTTCACAATTCTGTAGTCTTACCTTATCCCCCCCTGAAGAGCATACAATCAAATGGACAAGCTAAAATCTTCTCATATCCTAAATCAAAAGACTTCAGAAATTTTTTGATAGCATGGGATGATTCTGGAATACAGATTTCGAAAAATGCTTCATTCAACAACTGAAGTAGTATGTGAAGGACTTAGCAGACCACCCGTTTAAAGTTTTGATCTGAAATAATCTAACAATGAATGCAAATTTCATAAATTTTGAGCAATCACGGTACAAAGGTGTACTAGCAACTTCCATTAACTTAGTAAAGGCTTTATATTCTTTATTAACTTCAGAATCTTGTCTTTTCTCTTCCAATCCTCCACTAATGTCTACTGTTACTGTTGGCACATTATGGACTTGTGTTGTTGGACTATTGGAGTGTGTTGGATTGTTACGAATTCCAAATGCATCCCGCAATAAATCTTGCATCTCATCGGCCACATTTAAGTCGTCGTTTGATATGGGCTCGTCTTCATCTTCTAACACACCCGGTTCAACCGGAATTACCTGGGCATGCTCTCCATGGTAAAACCATTATGTGTACCCATGGAGAAAATCATTGATCACCAAATTTGTTTCAACTTCGACGCATATCTTCAGATGACAGTTAGTACACCGCCGGCATGGACAAAGAATCAAATTTGGATCACGAGAATTTTCTTGGCGAAAATAATGAAATCTTTAACGCCGTCCCGATACTCCTTTGATAATCGTGACTTGCTCATCCAGCTTTTATCCATTTCAACAATATCACTAAATCTGAAATTAAAATTTCATATATTAAAATATTAATAGCATATACCTTACTAAGTTGATTGCCCATGAATAGTGTGAAATAATTATTATTATACCTATGAATGGTGGAGTGTCATTTGCAATATTAATATGCATATGTTATAATTTGTCAATTAATTTATAAGGTGATATATTTCCGTTTTTCATGACTGAAGTTACATGCATGTTGTACAATGTTATGAAGGTCCAAACTTTATTTTAGGATAGTTTTGAAATTTTGAGACTAGTTTGTAACGTGATGTCTCCATGGATAATTTCTCTTGGTTAACTTTATACTATATGCATTAACAGTTGTTGGTTTATACTTGGTTTTGGTATTTCTCATAGTTGAAGGAATGATACAATATTCACATCTCAACTCCACATGTCAAATAATCTAGTAGCATATTGTCCCAAGAAAAAATGTAGAACATCCATTCTTCCTTGAGTATACTAGCATCAAGAAAATCTTGGAATAGAATCGAAAATAATACCTCTAAAAGGTTTCTCATCTTTCCATTCCACTTTAGAAGCCCGAAAGGATTAATCCAGAATACCCGTTTTGTTTTGAAATTTGCTCTATAAGAGCAATAAATTGTGAGTGGCATAAGCCATTAGTTCCACATGCTAATTGCACAAATATGCTAAAAAGGAATCAATTCTATTCAAAGAAAAGTACAAGTACTACCACAACTAGAATCCACAAGAAAGTAATGAACAGGTTGGCTACAAATGATTGTTCTGCTCCACCGCTATAATCTAATAATTTCACATTTGTGAATTGTGATATATGATTGATACTTCATCTTGCTATTCTACAATAGAGACCTTACCTGCTTATGGTTTAAGTCATTATGAAGAAGCTAAAAAGTGTATATCTAAACTCAAATTTCTTTGTATATAAATGTTGTTTCTTGTAAATATAGCAGAAGGGTAAAATGTTTGATATCAAATCCAACCATGTACTATGCATCGAAAGCTTAGTCCTCAATGTGGAACCTTACCATATTCTAGATGTGCTTTAATTTCTATAATACAGAGAATAATAAATGGTAAACAGGTACAACATATATGTATGTTTGTGTTTCTCTATGAAAATACAGTATTCGTGCATACTGTATCAAACAAGATCCTTCTTTGCATCACTAATCACAAAAAGTTATGGGTAGAATTTATAAAACTTATGTAGACTTTACAATTTATGATAATCTCTGGAGCTCTTAAATGAGCCCACCAATTTCAGGGATCAAGTTAGGCAATGATAACGATTTTTTGCAGCTTAAAAAAGGAGGGGGTCTTGTGAAATAGGTAATACTGATCCAACAATTTAACTTTCAAAACAAGGTGCCACCAAACCATATATATCACTTGAAAAAGTAGCAATTTGTTTTAGCAATTTTATAAGCTTTTTGTTCCTTTACATCTAATCTACTTGATGAAGGGGTTTGGTGGATTAGGGTATACTGATCTAGCCATATGACTCTAAAACAAGGTGCCAACCTAATCATTTCTCGCACTTGAGTACTTGACAAAATAACAACTTTACTTTGGCAAATACCTTACATAGAAGACCAATTTAGTTTGTTTTCCATCTCCTTCATAAAAATCGATTGGTATAAATAATTAAATGAATAATAAACATGGTTAATAACGCAAGAAACATCTTGTTCATTCATTCATTCATTAACGCAAGAAACATGGTTAATAATGATTCAAAGTTGCTCCAAGATACTTACTAAGAATTCATATAGACCTAAAAAGATACACATATATATAGACATATCTCAAATGTTTACATACAGATAAACATATATATAAACATACAAATACGACAAACCCTAATTAGTCCACATTATCAAATCCCAACACATTCTCAAATCGCAAAATACTCCTAAATCACAGATTATTCAGCACAAAATCCCAAACAATTTCATTAAAAAATAAAAAAATTATTAAAAGTTGAAAATAATCATACCGGAGATGAGAGAGGGGGAGAACGATGGCGTGAAAAGGCGAATAGGATGCCGGAGATACGACGACGGGGAGCACGGCAGAGGAGACGAGCGGGGGGTGCACGGCGGAGGAGACGAGCACTCGGGTTTGAGAGACGAGTGAGGGGATTTGGATTGCGGCGCAGGGATTTGGAGACGAGGGGATTTGGGTTGCGGCGCGGAGATTAGCGAGGAGATTTGGAGACGCGCGAGGGGATTTGGGAGGAGATTTGGAGACGAGGGGATTTGGGGCGCGCGCTAGGGTTTCGCTTTTCACGCGCTGTAAACAGGAGAGAAAGAGGCGAAATAATTAATGAATAAAACTCTGGTTATTGGAAGATTAAAAGGTAATTAGAGAGATTCCCCGGCGCCTCTTATACAACGCCGGGGAACATACGCCAACCCCGGCGTTTTCTATAAAATGCAAGGGAATTAAGGCTTTTTTTTGCTTAAATTAATAATTTCGTTTGTCCCCGGCATTTATTGAAAACGCCGGGGTAAAAACGCCACTGTAGGGTAATTTAGTTGTAGTGCGACGGGGGCAGGCTTGTGGCGGAACTAGATGATCTCTGTGATGGTGCGTGACTTGAATAAAGGGAAAGAGGTACGGCAAATTTAAGACATTTCACCTGATCTGGTGAGTCTAGGAACGTGAGTCTAGGAATTATAAAAAAACAGTGAGTCTAGGAACGTGTATTAAATTGTTACCTTTATTTGGCATAAGCATAAATACTTGCTTATTTCTAAGGATAGGAATTCCAAGTATATTAACGAAAGTGTTAAATCTTCTTCAAATGGCCCCTTACAGACAAGCACAACATGGAGTTTTAACTTCATTTCTTCCCCTCTCTAGTTTGCAAATATATGTACTGGCATTTATAACTAAGCCATAGGAGATGAAGAGATCTATTAACTTAATGAAGAGATCTATTTGCACAGTGCTGTGCAAATAATGAAGTGATCAATGTACTTCAATTAATTGTTTCCTTTCTATTAATGAAGAGATCTATTAACTTAATGAAGAGATCTATTTGCACAGTACTGTGCAAATGTATACTGCAGTTTACATTTTCTATGTATGCTTTGCTGAAAATTTTGAATTCTAAATAATTAAGTACATTGATATTTTTTGATGGGTTGATTGTATGAGATTGTTTGATGGGTTGATTGTAACATTTTAAGGTCTACTTTCAAAGTTTTAGGCTACAGTACATAAAGCTACTACTTGATGCTATGAGATTGATTGATGGGTTGATTGTAGATTTTAAGGTCTACTTTTAAAGCTACCCGAGTTTAGAGACTATTCTAATTTTTCTTTAATATGCATAACCCGGCTGTGCTATAAATTTTGGTGCAATGTTTGCTCAGGTGGAGGTGGAAGCACTGGTGATTCAAGGGCCAAAGTTGGCAACTGTGCTTAGCCAAGTTAAGAAGCTGGAGGCCTCTGTTTTGGTCCTAAGTCAGGGCAAACCCTCCCTGTTTTTTTCTTGGTAAGATTTGACCATTACCCAAATCTCCAATTTAATCACCAACAAGTTTGGAAGTTTGATTGTTTAATCTCTTGTTCAAAAATCTCGCAGTTTGTTTAGGAGCAGCAGTGAAGATTTTATGGAGCAATGCATCAACAAAGCAGAGTGCTTGACTCTTCCAGTAAGGAAACAGAGTAGGGGAGTTGGTGGCTACTTGGTTAGCACTAGACGGCAGAAGAACTTTTGGCTCTTGGCCTAACTTTAACTAGGAGCATACTCAATTTACTCATAACAAATAATGCCCTCTATCTATTATATGGTTGTCATTTATGTTGTAAATTACTCTAGTGTGTTTACCTAGAAAAACCTGAACTCAAGAGCTTGTAATGCTGCTGCACCGAATATAATTTATGTTATTATGTTTGATTATTGGAATGAATTTGTGTTGTGATGTATTTATATATTGTTTATTATGTTTGATTAATAGATTTGTGAAAAATATTAGAATGAATTTTGGAAAATGTTTCTAATTTGAATTAAAAGTATTTGATTTGATAAAATGGACAAAAACCAACCACCACACAATTGTTTTCTTAACAAAAAAAATTAAATTAAATACCTACCTCGGCGTTTTCCAACGCCGAGATAGGTCTTTTAAAGGAAAAAAATTAAAAAATAAAATCAACATACTCCCGGCATTTTGGAAATGCCGGTATATACCCCGGCGTTTGAAAACGCCGGGGAAAGTGTTCCGCAACCCTGGCGGGGAAAAGCACGGTGCTTGCGGCGACACTTTTTGAAGTGCCGGGGGACCAACCCCGGCATTTATAAACGCCAGGAATGGGCAAAACGAATGCCAGGGTTTGCCTTCTTTTTTGTAGTGTCGCTAGAACCCTCACAATTGCCAATAAAATGAAGATACATGGAGAGAGAATGGAGTAGGTGGAGATCATCAAGAAAATTCTGAGGTCTATGACAACAAAGTTCGACTATGTGGTATGTTCTGTTGAAGAATCCAACAATTTGGATACTTTGACAATGGATGAATTGCAGAGCAGCCTGTTGGTGCATGAATAAAGGATGATGCATGGGAATGAGAACAAGCCATAAAATTCAGCCATGAAGCCAAATGCAGAGGTAGAGGTACATTTTGAGGAAGAGCTAGAGGAAGGGGATGTCAACCATTCAACAAGGCGATTGTGGAGTGCTACAAATGCCACAAACTAGGACACTTCCAATATTAGTGCCCCTGTGGGAAAAGGTGCGAATTATGCTGAGCTCAATGAAGAATAAGAGATGTTGTTAATGGCTTACGTGAAGAGTCACAATTCCAAAGGAGAGGAAGTATGGTTCCTCGACTCCGGTTGCAGCAACCACATGTGTGGTAACAAGCAATGGTTCCTTAACCTAGATGAGACATTCAAACATGTTGTGAAGCTTGGAAACAACTCGAAGATGGCAATAAAGGGGAGAGGGTGCATCAGATGCAAGTTAATAGAGCAACTCAGGTGATTAATGAAGCGTTTTACATTCCCAAGTGAAAGAATAACTTGATTAGTATCAGTCACTTACAAGAAAAAGACTTGGCCATTCTAATTCAGCATGGGGTGTGCAAGATATATCATCCGGCAAAAGGGTTGATCATGTAGACTAAAATGTCTGCTAACAAAATGTCTGTGTTGCTTGCATCGGTACAAACTCAAGCTCTAGCTCCAGCCCTAAATTGCATATGAGGACAAGACTCATCTATTGTAACGCCCCGAATTCCAAAACAACTGAATTCGAGATGTTCTACAGGATCTTTTCACTTCTTTCGTACAATTTTACAAGGAATTTAAAACTTTTATTTCAACAATAGTTACATCAAAGTCTTTTACATCAATAAGCAGCGGAATCAATAAAATACAACAACAATGAATGTACAATTGTTACAACTTTAACATTTAAGTAATCAACAGCATCAAATCATCTTTATATCTTCATGTAACTCCAAATCCTGCATATAAAACTGTGGGCGCGTCAGTTGCTTACAACTGACAAAATATTATACACGGCCATCCTCTCTATGCCGGAAACAGTATAACGATTCTTAAATACTTTAGCAAACACAAACTTGATCACAAACAAAGCTACAAAGGGACTATCCTGTTGATGTCGTGTTGTGCGGTGCACTTAGTCCTTAATGCAGTTTAATTATGTTACATGACACTAATGCACACTTGTTCGGATTCTATGCATCCCATACTACATAGGTCCGAGGGCAAGCCCTTAGTCGTTCTTCATCTTTGTAGGGTTCAATCCCTCGCCATGACTTAATCTACTACTATAACTACGGTAGTGTCTTAGATGATCTATGAGTGCAAGCACGTGTACAGAAACTGGAAGGGAATCCCACATCATGTCACGACGCATCGTGAAGAACCTATGGACAATTCAGCCTCCTTCATGGCACATGATCCTCATGCAGTCACCAAACATCCCACAAGTGTCACCACAGGGACGGTACCCTGGAACGGTATCCACGTCATGTCACGACGCATCGTGAAGAACCTGTGAAATACTTTCCGCCGCCACGGCACCCTGGAGCCGTATCCACGTCATGTCACGACTCATCGTGAAGAACCTGTGAAATACCCTCCGCCGCAATCTGATGGCTCTCACTCGTGTTTTTCTCCTACTTTCATCACGTCTCCATTATGTGCTAATCCTTAGTTTTTATTAGAATCATGAACAAAATCAAAGCTCTAGAGTTAGCCTCTCTACCAAACCGGACTTATTCATTCATTTCAACATGACCAACCTTGGTCTTTCTTTTCAATATTCATTTCAATTTCTTTTTCAACTGCCGGGGGAGACTTAGCTACTCTTTCATTTCAATTCCAATTCATAAATTCTAACATGATCTAAGCATTCCCAGCTCATGAGTTCATTTTTCATAATCATGATCTTAGCTTTCATATTCATGTAATTCTCAATTCAAATCTATGATTCATCTCATATAAATTTCTCAATTCAAAACTATGATTCATTTCTTGTAAATTCACACAACAATAAAAGAGTTTACCAATATCCAGATTCACAATCTTTACCACAAGTAAATCATAAGATTTCAGATATATCAAAAATCACTCTGGACAGTCGACTTGGAACTCCACCAGTCGACTTGTCCAGTCAATTCCAATTATTCATAACCACTCGGGAGAGTCGACTGCTGCACACGGCAGTCGGCTGTTCCGCAGTGTTCCAATTTCAATTTAATTTCTTTGTCAATTTCATTTCTCATAACCTTGTGTGCATTCCACAATAAAACTCAATCAAATCTTAATAATCATAAAATCTCGTATTTAACTTATTTAACTTTCATTTGTCAAAATCAATTTCAAACTCAAAACCAACATAACAGTTCGGTTCAGTCGACTGGTGGCAGTATCAGTCGACTATTCCGTGAGTACTTTGAACATCAAAACAACAGTCAGCTCGATCCAGTCGACTGTGAAAGTATTCAGTCGACTGTCCTGCTGACGACAACCAACTTTTTACACTTGACAGTCGACTGTGGAAGTTAGACAGTCGACTGTCAACTTCGCCAATTGCATCTTTGCATATATTCTTTGACCCTTTAATCGATTTATACTTCCATATACAAAATATAATTTGTTTCCAGAATATATTCCTTTTAAAGCAATATTGTATGTGTTATCCAATAACAAGTTTCTCATTTTTTCAATGAAATCTTCAAAATTCATCAAAACACGTATTCAATCAATTTTCCAAAACAGACTGTTTTCTTTTATCAAAATCACTTTACAAAATAACATTTTGAGGTTATAATCACACTTCTTGTCACATTCTCAACAAATCATATATTTGCATTATTCTAATCATGTCTCAACATGCATCAATTTCATATAATCACTTCAATTCTAGCATTTCGACTAGCAATCATAACAAGCATAGCAATTTGCATTTACCACGATCAATCAAAATGTAACGATTCATTGATTTGCATGCAATCAATTCAATTTCAACCAATAAATTTATATATCATCTATCAAGCCATATCTACTCCTAAATTAGAAAGCATTTAAGAAACACCCACCTAAATTGAAGATTTGTTACCCAAATGAACTCCTAGAATTAGGAGCTCCTAAAGAGAACTCCAATTGTAGCATCCTCGAAATCCGCGCACCAAAGCTAGCCTCCAAGCTCCACATTTCGGCAAGCATCCATCAATGAGCATCTCCATCTCCATTCGGCAATCATCAAGAACAACTTCCATCTTCTTTCATGTACACATACTATGTATGTACATATATATACATTAGTATATGCATATAGGCAAGTGGAATGGTGATTAGGTGGAGAAATGGGCAAGGCTTTGCTGGCTGGGGTTGCTCTCGGATTGGCAAGAGAGAGGGGAGAAAAGAGATGAGAGAATGTGAGATTAAGGGGGTACTTTTATAAGAAAGCTAATGGGTAGTTATAGCAACCACCTCCCATGTACACCACTAACCCCACATTTAGACTTTGTAACTTGTTTTCCCTCCCATTTCAAAATTAAAACTCCAGAATTTTCCCTCCTCTCACAGCAACCCGGTCCTCAAATTGTGTGCACATCGCACGTGTGCACGTGCGCGTGCTTTGTGTACAAAAACAATTTATTTATTTAATCCTTTTAAAATAATTATTTATATATGTAATAAATATATAAAATTAACTTTAAAAATTATACTTTTCATGCACAATAAAAATAGACACTCATAATTTCATGAAAATTTATTTTGAAGGAAGAACGCGCTTAAACACGTGCACCAAAACACGTGCGTCGCCCGTAAAATCTCAAAGATACAAAAATTGACTTTATGAACCGAAAAATGTTTATAATCAATTGGAATACAATAGAAAGTATATTTAATATACATATTTGATAATATACTCAAACGTACAGAAAACACGTGTATTGCACGTAGAAATTTTTATTTTAATAAAGATAGTCAAAAATTGAATTTTCGTTTACAAAACAAATTCAAACATGTTTATAAAAATAAATGATTGAAATCCATTGAAAACTTTGCACGTAACGGTGGAATACCCGAAATCGACGCGTGCATCGATAATACGTAAAAAGCACGTAAAAATTCGAAGATTGAAATCTAGCATTCGAGTTGTCTCAAATGTGATTTTAAGAATACAGGATTGCATAAATAATTGGAATTCAAAATAAATATCAAAAATGTGTTATGGATATAATCAATAACAGTACAAAATGCACGTGCGTAACACCTGAGGGCAAAATTGTCATTTAAATTTTGCGGGGTGTTACATCTATGGCACCGAAGATTTGGGCATCTTAGCTTCAAAGGTTTGAGAACTTTGTCCTACAAGAAGTTGGTGAAGGGTTTGTCTCCTCTTAAGGCTTCTTCGAAAGTGTGCACAGACTGCATGGTAGGCAAACAACATCGAGACTCCATCCCAAAGAAAAGCTTGTGGATGGCTTCTCAGAGACTTCAACTCGTGCACACTGCGGTCCTATCACACTTGAGTCCAATAGCCAAAAAAGGTATCTAATCACCTTTATAGATGATTATCGCAGAAAAATATGGACTTATTTCTTGAATGCCAAGTCAAAAGCTTTTGTTACATTTAAAGCTTTCGAGATTCTAGTAGAGAAAGAAACTGGAAACTTTATTAGTTGTTTGCGTACTGATAAAGGTGGGGAGTTCACCTCACTTGTAAGCCCTGTTTTCCCAGATACATATTTTCAGAATATTTTTCGTATTTTAATTATTTATAAATTCGTTATTATTTTAAACTCGACTTGGACCTTCTAATAAAATTCTTTTCGAACTGGAAATTATAATTACTCCGAAAAATAGTATATTCCAACTTTATTGTCTATTCTTGTTATCAATATTATTATTGGTATTTTACTATTAATATTATTACCCTTAACTTTTAATTTCAAAAAAAATATTTCTATCGCAAATTGTATTTGTAGTCATTTCGAATAATTTCCATATTGTGGTACAAATATATTTTGTTGTATAATCTTAATTTTTATTTATTATTTTATCTACTCTAGTGAGTCTTTTCTGTTAGATTCTAATACCCCATTAAAATCCAAACCCAAACCCATTATCTTGTTGGGTCCTTTAATTAAAACCTACCCTATTCTTATTGGATTCTTTACCCAATAACCAAATACCCACTATATAAATACCCTACTAAAAACCTACTCTACTAAACCTAACCCTAAAACCTATACTACTGCTAATTACCCCAGCCGCCAACGTTTCCTTCTTCTTCTATTCTCATCCCAAAACCCTTCTCTCCCGCTGATTGCACCGCGACTGCACCTCCGCTCACGACTGCAGCGCACCTCCTGTGCGTGGTGTCCCCCCCTGTCGCGACCACACAGCCCAGGGACCCCTCGACGCCAGCCCAGTCGACAGCCCCTCCGGTCTCCCGCTCCCCTATCTCATCCCTACCATCCTCTCTGCAGCGACGCAACAGCAACCACCCGCACCAGCGCCCACCCAGTTCCTCCACCACGTCAACAGCAGCGTGCCACCTGCGGCCCGTGCCTCACCGCAGTGCATATCCCGTCGTCGTGTCCCCTCGCCGGCACTGCCCTTGCGCACCGCCCGCTGTCGGATCCAATCCAGTGCTTGGCATTGAAGGTTATTGGTTTGATCATGTTTTGATCACCATGTGATCCTGGCCATTGATCTGCACTTGATCATCTAATTTGATTTCATCAGATTGGGATCTAATCTGATGGATCAGATCTAGACCATCCATCATCAACCCCAGATCAGATCCAAGCCGTCGTATCCCTTGATCTTGATTTTGATCTTTGATCTCGACCGTCGATTGGTTGATCAACTTGATCTCGGCTTTTGGATCGTCTCGTTCGTCCTTGCTTGGTGAGTAAACATTTGATCTACTTTTGTTCTTATTCATCAATTGTCAATCATGATATATTTTGGTTCCCTTCTAATTCTCAAATGTTTTATTTCCGATCTCGACCGTTGGATTCGCTGGATCTTCATCTTGATCTTGATCATCAACGAGATCCGTGCCCGAGCGTGATTACAGTGATCGTTTGCTCGTCGCCGTGTCGCCGGGATTTCGACCCCGTTATTCTCAATATATCGGATCTAACGTCGTCCAAAAGGCAAGTCATTTCTATTAAATGTTTTTGTATTATATTCGATAAATTTTTATTGAATTTCGCAAGTGGATCCTATTTAAAATCGTAAATTGTTATTGTATCCATCGTTGAGATGCCACGGATTTACACGAGCGAATCCAAGTGGTAGTCTCGACATCGTGCCATCTTTTTGCCTCTAATGTATAGAGATATTCATACACCATATAGTTATAGTTATTGATTATAAAAATAGGAAATTATAGACACATTTCATATCATGACATTAAATGACAATTAGCCATAGTAGATTGTATAAATTAGTTGGTTATTAATGTGATTGTTGTGGATGAATTTGTTGAATTGTAATTATTAGAATGTTGGACGTCACCTACATTAATACCATGTTCACATAAGGTTGATTCGCTGTGATTATGATTAATTAAACTCCAATTACTATCCTTAATTTTTTTAACCATTTTATTTAGAATGAACATGTAGACCATTCTGGAATTTACACTAATCTGAACCTTAATGTGCTGTTTAGACCTAGAACACTTCATTAAAATCAGAAACTTCCTGAAAGTAAATCGTAGCCCTATCTGTCTAAATGTCGATAGACACCAGAACTTTCGAATTCGGACTTGTACTACCCCAGTTATGAACCTTTTACCACAACTGCGCTGTAATTTCAGATTTACGTACATAACAGGTTAGGCTAATGAATTAAGTGAACTATTAATCATATATGGCCAAAATAAATTCCAGATTTGTAGATAACATGTTTAGGATGTTAAAAAGTATTTTTACTGATTTTTATAATATTTATTTACTGCCTTTATAATTAAAATTAGTCAACATCTACACCCAGCCAGAAATTAAAACCTATAAAGATTATTGAATTTCACCTAGCTACCGTTGTCGGAATGTAACTTTTAAGTATGCGTTGGAACCGGGCAGGAGTCTAGTTTCTAGACCACCTGACGGATCCATAGTTGCTGTCCTGTAGCAACGGGAATACTGATTTTGGTACAGCAACCTACTGCTGTCCAGAATTGAGATTCTATGCTTTATAATGTACAATTGTGTTTATAATATTATATTTAGTGTATTTAATTGTATATAGTATATTGCATGATCTTAGGGCTGTTTTGTCACCTTCTCTAGCGTCCCTTATTAATTGCATTATTGTATGATAATTGAGTAAAGAAAGTAAATCAAGCCGGGGTTAAGGATTGATTAAGGTAGTTGATGACATAGAGACTGTACTCGGAAGAGGGGCCCGTGTTTCCCTAATTATCAGTCTATCGGTCTATCGGTCTATTGGTCATATCGGTCATCGGTTAATTGCAGATTACTGACTTCAGTATCTCGATTGATTCGATCATCGGTCATTATTGAATAATGTTCCCGGGTACATGAACTAGAGAATCTACCACCTTAGTCTAAGCGAAATTGATTGTATGCATCGAACCTGTGGTACAACACACATGGGACGCAGTAGTACGTGCATTAGCTAGGATTTAAAAATGAATAATAGACCTAAGGCTCTCCTCACATTATCATTGCATATTGTTATGTTAATGAACAGTGTTCTCATTATTATTGTCATTATTGGTATTGTTTATCGTTATTGTGGTAAATCGTATTTAATGCATATTTTACTGTTATCTGTTTTACACTGTTCAATACTATCGACTTCATCGTTCATTTGAATTCATTGCTATACCTTTATTGCCATTGTTTCACTGTTTCTCCACTTGCATGTCCACGACTTGCTCTAAGGACAAATTATTCTTTCTTTCTAGATGAACAAGTACAGGTGTACAAGGAGAATTTTCAGAAGGCATCGGTGAGCAATTCTCTACGATTGGAGCTGGAGCCTATCGAGCTATTTGGTAAGTTCTTGTATTTCAGATTTGGTTATTGAATTTCATTATCATTTATGTGATTATGTTTTTCTGCGTGGTTGTGATTCATTTTTCTTATATTGTTGAGTTAAGACTGGTACAGCTTATGGATGATATGAGTTGGCGTACTTATATCATTCGCTGGGCCTCAGTTACGTGCTTGTGTTCCCGTATTCCGGGTAGCGGGGCGTGACATCACTGAAATTCAATAAGTTTTGCAGCTCTAATGGAATTGGTAGGCAGCTCACTGAAGCCTACACCCCACAACAAAATGGGGTTGCAGAGAGAAAGTCTCGAACCATCATGAGCATGGTACGCTGCATGTTGTCAGAGAAGCAAGTTCCTAATGAATTCTGGTCGGAGGCAGTCAACTGAACAATTCATGTACTTAATCGGTGTCCTACATTTGCTGTGAAGGACATGACTCCTGAGGAAGCATGGTATGGGTTCAAAACCTTCTGTTGATCACTTTAGGGTGTTCGATTGCATTAGCCTTGTCAACATTCCTAACAACAAAAGGGAAAAAAGCTTGATGACAAGAGTTTCAGATGTGTTCTCGTAGGCTTAAGTAAAGAATCAAAAGCTTATAGATTATATGATCCTGTGTCAAAGGAAATTGTGATAAGAAGGGATGTGGTGTTTGAGGAAGATGAGATGTGGAATTGGGGCAAAACTGTTGAAGGAGCCAAATGTGATGTTCTCGAGTGGGGAGATGAAGATGATATGGAGGGGAGTGAGGAAGAAGATGAGAGTGAAGAAGAAGAGCAGATAGAGCAGAACGGAGAAGTAGCTACTGGTTCGTGTTCTTCATCAAATGAATCAGATGAAGATCATTCACCAAGTTCTATTCAAGGGATGATAAGAAGAGAACCACCATGGATGGAGGATTATGTAACTGGAAAGGGTTTGTCTGAAGATGAAGGGGTGCACA
Organism: Hemerocallis citrina; assembly: GCA_017893485.1. NCBI lineage: Eukaryota > Viridiplantae > Streptophyta > Magnoliopsida > Asparagales > Asphodelaceae > Hemerocallis > Hemerocallis citrina. Next base: position 92,491,457 of record CM030365.1, on the reverse strand, counting down.
ATCTTGTAATGTTTACCTGAGCTGATGATCATGTGTATTTTGAAGAAGCTGTCAAGAGTTCGAAATGGAGGGATGCTATGGACCTAAAGATTAAAGCCATCGAGAAAAATGGAACTTGGGAGCTAACTACATTACCAGATGGAGCTAAGAAGATAGGGGTCAGGTGGATATTCAATACCAAGTTGAATGAGAATGCGGAGGTTGATAAATGCAAAGCTCGGCTTGTAGCAAAGGGTACACTCAGCAGCATGGCATTGATTACACCGAGGTAGCTTGTTGGGATACCATCAGAATGATTCTTGCTCTTGCAGCTCACAAAGGGTGGAGTGTGTACCAGCATGACGTGAAGAGCTATGAAGCATGGATACGGGTACGTGTATCCAGTACGAGGATATGCCGATTTCTCATAAACTAGGATACGGGTACGTTAGGATATGCTAAATTAAAATAATTAAAAAATATATATTATAGATATATAAATAGTAAACTAAAATATTCAATTCAATACGAATATGAAAAAATAAGAAACAAGAAGATGGTAATTAAAATTAATACAAGCCAATGTAAAAAAAAACATAAATGGATCATTTCAAGTTTCCAACAACACCAATTCCAATATTACATGACCAAAATGTTCAAATAAAAGTAGGCTAATCTTAAACATATTCAATAGAATCAGTATCATAACTACATTTATCATAACTTCATAAGTCATAACCATGAACCAACCAAGACCCTTCAATACATCCTACTGTCCTATATCTATCATCTTAAAGAAACCTAACACTCAAACACTAGAGCGAATAAAGATGCAACAATTTATACAATAATACAAGTAGTCAATCAATCAAAATAATATCAAGAACTACATCCTACATATATCATTTTGTTGACGTCTTTTAATCAAATGAAACAAAATAATATTTTTTAATCAAATAAAATTAGGATTTGAAAGGAGAAGACGAAGAGAACAGTTTTTAATCAAACAAAATTAGGATTTGAAAGGAGAAGACGAAGTGAACATTAGAATATATATATATATATATATATATATATACTAGATTTGCCCGTGGATGTCTTCAGAACGATACAGCATATGAAAAGCCTTGTAAACAGTAAATCAACAATTATGTAGCTCAAGTTTGAATAGTATGACAATAATTAGTTGTAAATAAAGTCCATGTTTCCATAAGTATATATATATATATATATATATATATATATATATATATATATATATATATATATATATCTACTACTATTAATGGGAGAGTTTGTCACTTTGTCACTTTGAGTTTGTAACCAAACAAACAATTTTTTAATATCTTTTGGTCACAAATGAAACACATACGTTGCACGTGTAACTCTAACTCTATTTATTAACACGTGCATCACGCGTGTAAATCAAAGTTTTTTCCTTCACCAAACAAATAATTTTTAAATTTTTTTGTCACAAAGAAAATACGTACGTCGTACGTGCAACTCCAAATCTATTTCGCAACACATCACTGTACGTACAATTCAAGCTTTTTCCTTCAAAAATTTAAAAAAATTGCGAGCACTAAAAATTTAAAAAATTCCATGCAGTGCCCGTTCGTTCAACTCCAATTTTTTTAAAGTTTAAGGCATTCATCACAAGTTCCGATTACTACCGACTTACATGTATCGCACATTTAACTCCAACTTTTTACGAAAACGTGCATCGCACGTGAAAATTATTAGTGTGTATGTGTGTCTATATATATATATATATATATATATATATATATATATATATATCCAAACAATATCCAAGAGTATCCCAATGTATCTGAGAGTATCTCCAGAGTATCCAATCTTTTTTTTCTTTTTTTTTTAAAAATAATTGCTGGGACACGTATCTGGTACGTATCCGGTGAGTATCCGGTGGGATACTCACCGGATATGTATCTGATACGAGATACGCATCCCCGGGAGAGTATCCATGCTTCCTTGGTGAAGAGTGCTTGTTTGCACGGTGAGCTGAATGAGGCAGTGTTCATAGAGCAACCTCGAGGTTTTGAGAAGAAGGGTGCAGAAGACAAAAAATACAGACTAAAGAAAGCCCTCTATGGACTCAAACAAGATCCTTGAGCTTGGTACAACAAAATCGAGTCTTACTTTGTCAAGGAGGGGTTTGAAAGATGTCTTTGTGAGCACACTTTATTTATAAAGTCAGAAGAAGGAAGAAAGTTTCTTGCGGTTAGTCTTTATGTGGATGATCTCATATTTACAAGAAATGATGAAGCTATGTTTGGGAGATTCAAAGACTCTATGAAGCAAAAGTTCAATATGTTTGATCTCGGGAAGATGAAGTATTTTCTAGGTGTGAAAGTGGTACAAAGCTATGTGGGAATTTTCATATGTCAGAAGAAATATGCTAAAGAAGTGTTAGAGAGATTTGGCACGGAGCATTGCAATCCTGTGAAGAATCCAATTGTCCCCAGGTTCAAGCTTGTGAAGGATGTATCAGTGTTGATGCCTCTACTTATAAACAAATGGTGGGCAGCCTCATGTATCTAACTGCCTCTAGACTAGATTTGATGTATGTGGTGAGTTTAATTAGCCTGTTCATGGAGAGGCCTACTAAATTGCATCAGCAAGCTGTGAAAAGGATCCTTGGATACTTGAAAGGCACTGTTGAGTCGGGAGTTCTTTACAAAAGAGGAGGAGAAGAAAAACTTGGCGGCCTATTTTGACAGTGACTATGCAGGAGACATTGAAGATCGAAAGAGTACATCAGGGTATGTGTTTCTGTTAAGCTCAGCTGCTGTGGCCTGGTCCTCGAAGAAGCAACCAGTGCTCACGCTCTCCACTACTGAAGCAGAGTTCATTGCTACAGCCTCCTGTGCATGTCAAGGTGTGTGAATGTGAAGGATACTCGAAAAGCTTGGTCACAAACAAAGTAAGTGTACTACAATTTATTGGGATAATAGTTCAGCAATTAAGCTTTCGAAGAATCCTATTTTGCATGGTAGAAGTAAACACATCGATATCAGATTCCATTTTCTTTCGTGACTTAACAAGAGATGGGGTTGTTGAGTTAGTGCATTGTGGTTCAAAAGATCAAATTGGTGACATCATGACTAAGCCATTGAAACTAGAGGTGTTCTTGAAGATGAGTGAGCTGCTTGGGGTTTGCTTGACACCAGAAGTAAACTGACTGCATTCAGGTCAGTTTATGGGGGAATATGTTGGAGCTTTAGGTCACTTGGTGACTAAGGTACTGTTCTTTTTTTTTCTCTTATAAGAGGTTACCTCTTATAAGAGATTTACAGTAAGAGCCTCTTGTAAGAGCCTCTTTTTGAGGTGTTCTTTTTATATAAAAATAATCTCTTATAAGAACCTCTTATAAGAGATTTCTGTTCTTTTTTCACCTCTTACAAGAGCCTATATTACCCCAAAGTATAAAAATAGTGAGATGAAGGAGAAGAAAAGATAAGTTCAAATTACTAATATATAAACTAGTTTAATGGCAAGTTAGATTCACAAATCAGTGTAAATCATCAATTATAATTCCGGGCTACTATAGACTTTTAATTAGTATGTATACATATAAATAATAATAATTTGTTTCAAAGAAGTTGGATTAAAAAAATTTAAGGTCAATGGGCTAATATAAATTCTCCCTTAGCTGTAAATAAATAAAATAAATAAATAAATAAATAAAATAAAATAAAATAACCTGATCGGCTACAGGATTTGAACATGGTGTCATCATAACAGGACAAATCAACTAGCCACAACTCAAGTAATGTACTTACTGGACGTAAATATATATATCTTTAAATAAATCAGTGTTTCGACAGCATCCCTAACATAATTGTTCGAGATTGTGAAGAATGAATTTGTACACTTTTTCTAGGATAGCATATTACAGTCAACTACGTATATGATTACATTTTTTCTAGGATAACATATTCCGGGCTACTATAGACTAATATATAAACTAGTTTAATTAGTAACAATTATAATATAGACTTTGGGGTAATATAGACTTTTTAAGTGATAGAAGTCTTATAAGAATTTGAAAGAGGCTACTAGAAGTCTTTTAGGCTTATAAGATATTTTGAGAAAAATGTCTTATAAGAGGTAAAAAAAATACTAAAAAAACTCTTGTAAGAGGGAGACCACCTCTTACAAGAGGTAAATCTCTTATAAGAGGAGAAAAAGAACACTACCTAAGTCTTCAAGACTTACCAGTTTAATGTCGCGTTTACTGTTATTCTATTAACAATGCCCTAGTTATCATGGTTTAGATTAGGTTTGAATTATTCTTCAACAGCTTCACCACGTTAGTAGGTTTACTTTGATCTCATTTCTGTTTGTAAGGCTAATATAAAGCTACAGTTTATTCATTCAATTATACAGGCTTCAAACTCCCGAATTGAAAGATTAGTGTGTTCAGGTTTTTGGGTTTCCAACACTTCTGCATTACTCTCCTAAGGTTGTCCCCTCCTCCCTCCCCCGCCTCCCTCCGCCACCACCCACTCTCCCCTTTTCTCCTTGTCCCCTGTCCTCTTAGAACCTGAACAGCAACATCGGTATTCAGCCCCGTCAAACCCTCTTCCGCTTCTCTCACTCCCCTACTTGTCAGTGCTTGGTTCCATAGATGTGGGTGACTAGGGGGACTTTCAGGGAATGGATTAGCATCCCATCCAACCAACGCGACCAAAACAACCAGCATCATTGCACCTCGGACCTTAGGCTTCACTCCTCCATGCTATCGGAGTTGGAGTTGAGTGGGTGCGGGCCCAACGAGGGTGTCCGGCACCCACCGACCTCCCACCCCCCACCACCTCCCCCCCACCCACTGCTGCGAACTCTCCCCCACCAACCACTTCCCATCCACCTGTGGCCTTACCCCCCCAACAACATCATCCAATCAGATGCACCCTGTCACCCCCCTCGGAGGGAAGATTCCCCTAGGCTCAGAAGAGCACTCACCCCACCGAGGGCACAGCACAATGCACCTCATCGGCAGTCATGGGGTGGCGTCGATCATCACTGCCATAAGGATATCGCCTCGAGAGAACGAGCCCATAGAGGGGGTCCTTCTACGAGCCGCGATGGGCGTAAAAATCACCCCCTCTAGTTCCAGCGTTCCCCCCAAAGGCGACAGGGTGACAGGCACTTTAGAGATATTCATAGACAGTATGCTTACAGAGAACGACATAGTAATGCCCACCACAGAGAGCCTCTCCAAAGCCACAAAGACAACAGAGAGAGGGATGCTTACAAGAAGTCTCATCGACAGAGCCATCACAGAGTTAAGTCATACAACTCTTCGCCACCAACCTCCTCCAACCATCGGTCCCCACCCTACGACAATCATCATCCTCTAGCTCCAAACAACCAACAAAACGTCCAACATCCCCCCCAACCTCCAACCACAACCACACAACCTCTGAAGGTGTCCCGGCACCCCCGGTGCAGCCCCAACCTCAACCCACACCTGCCGACCCCAGCATATCCAACACAACCTGGGCCCAAGGAGAGGGACCAGAGGGGACGTGAGGGGGTGGGATACAAGTTGAAGAGGGAGAACACTACGAGAGGTGGCAGGAGGTTTCACGAAAAGGTAAGAGCAAGGCTCTGTCATCCTCACCTCCTCAACAAGAAAGTCAAAAAAAGAAGAGGAAGGGTAAAAGAAGGCCAGTACCATGCTTCAACTGCGAGGAACTGGGGCATTTCTGCAAGGATTGCACCAAGGAGGTTCGGTGTCTCAAATGCTTGAAATGGGGCCATCTTTCGTACGTGTGTACTAACGTAGCCGAAAACCCCCTTGATGAGGAGCACCCAGTTAATAGAGGAAGATCACCGGACAACTCCGCCCCAATTCGACTAGCCAACAGCTTGGATATCATTAAGAAGGAGGAGAGGTGGCTTAGGCAATGGTGTGCGGTAGCGAGGATTCGAACAGGGAGGCCCTCATAGTCACACCTTCTCCAAGCATTGGAGGCTAAATGGCCAATGAAGACACAGAAAGATTGGGTAGCGAAGAAGGTTTGCCACCTCCAATTTGTGGTGTCCTTCCCTTCGACAGAGAAAGTAGAGGAGGTTACAGGCTTGGGGATAGTGGATTTCGGACATTTCTCAGCGGAATTCTTCCCGTGGTCCCCGAGTTTCGGAGCGGAGCTCCCCCAAGGTGAGCTATACTGGGTTTGGATACACAATATTCCACTGCACTTTTGGAGAAGAGAGGCGTTACAAGAAATTGTTACCGACTTTGGCGTTGTGGAAGAAGTCGACGAAAAGACGGTGCGCCGCTTCAATATCGTCTCAGCAAGAGTTCTTCTCAGGTGTATTGACATAGCGCAGATGCCTCGATTTGCAAAGGTTTACTCGTTTGAGACTTCATACCTCATCCGCTTCGTGCTCGACACGCGAGCTGAGCCAGCAAGTGAGCGTACGGCCATCATCTCCCCTAAAACACCCAACACCTTCAGAGATGGCCGCTCCTACTCCCAGGTGGTCTCTCCGGCCAGGGACACCACAATCGATGGGGCGCACGAGATCGAAAGAGCACACAGAGAGCTCATTCGGGAGGCGAGAGAGTTGGAGCAGCGGCGCAGCCAGGTAGTAGAGGGATCAGCACCGCCGAGTGGATCTCCGATCAGGGTTGGGTGGGAAGGAGCTTCGTCCACCAGATCCAATGGCACAGATGGGAGGATTTCAAATCCTAGCCCAATGCCTGATTTGGGTCGCTCGGCTGTCACTGTGGATACCAACCAAAAGGCTGGTCAAAAGAGCCCCAAAAATGGAAACATACTATTCGGAGTTGGTGGAAGGCATAGGAGGGAGGACCACAGAGATTTGGTAGACTGTGCGAATGCCGCAAAAGGCAAAAGCTCGCATAATGACATACATGGTCGAGTGGATAAGAGGCATGAGCTGATGCTCAGAGAGGTGCAGGGTAGGGAGTCAGGGTGCGAAGGAGCCAAAAATGGCAATAACACAGAAAGCGTCGACATGCATGTGACACCGTACAATCGAAACCCTAAATGGCAAGGTTTGGTAGCGTTGGAGGGTGGGTCGAGAGGGTCGTTTGCCAATCTGGGGTATACGACGAACGAGGACCATTCGGGTGACAGAGGACCCTCCAAAGGGGGATATCCACTGAGCCAAAGGCCTTCGTCCTTGTGGAGTCGAAAGCTCAGAATGGAAACAATAAAAAGGAAGAGAAGAAGGGGTGCGTAGGCAATAGAAGGGAAAAGGGCTTTAAAGCAGTCAGCGCTTCGAGTTGTGAGCGTGCTGTGCTAGCCGTTGGTTTACCCAGTGGTGGGGTGATAGCTGGCAGCACTCTGCAAACGGCAGGGGAGGGTATCGAGGAGACAGGCGGTGTTGTCGAGGTGGGAGGTATGGTGTCTCGCGAAGGTTTGGAAGTGAGGTTATTTGATACCAGCACAGTCGACATTTCGGAGAAGGAGGGGGGGAATTTTTTAAACGGTTTGGGGCCCAAAGAGGGGTCCAAGGTCATCTTGTATGTTAATGGGACCAACGAGGGGTCCACATTACAGACACCGATAGATGTGTCCCCAAATATTTTAGTAGGCGCAAAAGAGTGCATCCCAGAGTCATTTCAAGATGAGGAAGACAGAGAGGACAGACTTAATCTGGAGGACGATTGTCTCTATTTAGAGGGAGATGAGCTGGACTCCGATGAAGAGACAGAGAAGGTGCCGAGCCAATCACCAGAACTCGTCCCATGCACTTTTCCCCCAACCCAAAGCGACACAGATATCAGAGGTCATAAGAGGGATATGGAGGAGTCCCTAGATGACTATTTGGAGATCGCAATAGCGGCTAAGGCAGCTAGAACAAATGTGGGAGGTACAAACTCGTCCCTAGCTTCTATTTTTAATTTTATGACCGATACTGAAATTTTCTGTCTAGCCGAAGCATGTGGTCTAGTGGTTAATGACACTGATAGAAACGCACGACTTCTTGATCAAATTAGAGGGTGGGAGTCTGTGAGAGCTAGCATGACACTGGAACCAAACGTAGGTTCCAGTGACGTACCACCGCCTGATTGTTCTTAATGGATGCCCTCTTCTGGAATGTTAGAGGCCTGGGGACAAATCTCATTCATTCTTCTCCCTTTCTCTCTCTTGCGTGTACAACCGAAGCCAAGACCCCAGTCCCGGGCCCCACGGCCACGTCACATAAGGGGACATCGGCATCTCCTCTCACTGTGGGCCCCCTATAACAACCTTAATTTTTGATGAATATGTTTTTCTAAACAAACTAGATTCTACTAGTTATAAAGTTTTTTTTTCTTTTGATTAAAGGAATTATTTTCTTACTAGTAACCACAAATTATGCATATGCATATATATATGCATATGTGTGTTTTTGTGTTGGGCTTGAGAGGCCCAATGTGACAAACAAAACAACACAACAACAAAAAATATATATGAAAGGGAGCCCATTCTAGGCCGACCAAGTTTGGAGGGAAAAAGCGGGAAAAAGAATTAGGGTTAGGGTATTTTTTGAACTCAAATTGTGTCATGAAGAGTTCTTCTCCACTCCTACACTCCACCTCCCTCTTGAACCAATCGAAGAAGAGATGCTCCCCCATTTCCCATGCCCAAAATCCGGCCAACTTCCCTCATGCTCTATTTTGTGTGTTTTTTTTAAACCCCTCCCACTTCTTCTTCTTCTCATTCTCATCTTCTATAACTTCCACACTTAAGAGAAAGAGAAAAAGAAAGAGAGTAAGAGAGACTTGCTACTGATTTGGAGTAAGAAGAAGAAGAGAAGCCAAGGAGAAGGATCCAAGGATCCAAGAAGGCAAGGAGCTAGGAGCAAGAAGGCTAATTAAGGAGCTAGGAGGTTGTAGGATCTCTCTTTTCCATAAAACTCATTAAGGTGGGTGATTCTAATCTCTTTGGTTGTTTTTGTTTGTTAGATGGTAGTTTTAGTGACTGAAAAATGACATGAATGCTCTAGAATGAACTTAAACAACTCGTTTTGTGCTAAGAAACCCAAAACAGAAAATCCTATTGAAAGCTGAAATTTTGTTGTCAGTCTGTAGCTCATAACTTGAAGACTAATAATTGGATTGAATCGAAATTTTTACATGATGTTCATTTATGTGTCGTACACCTTCAGTAATTTTTTCAAATTTTAATAATTTTTTCTGCTATTAAAATAAAATACAAACTTGCATGCTGGTCAGAAGAAAAAGAAACAGTTTTTGTTGTTACTATTGAGAGAAGAATGACTTGTATCTTGCTCCACTTTATGGAAATGATCTGAAATTTCAATATGTCATTGTTAAATGTATCGAATACCTATGTTTCAAATTTTATGAGATTTGGACCACTTTAGATATGTTAATAAAATCATGCAAACTCAGCTAGTTATTTTAGTAACAGAACTGCTGCTGTTATTGCTCTGTTTTTTATGACTATTCAATGAGACATAATTACAAATCTACTTGGTAGAATAACCTGATTTTTGTAAGTGTTGTAAAATCATGTGTCGGGAGCTAGAATCTAAAATTTCATAAAGTTCTGACACCGTTTACTATTTTAAATTGGTTTTTTTCCATGACTGTGTTAATATGATGTGCTGTTCTGAGAATCCGTAGCTTGTTAAAGATGGGACCATAAGATCTTGTAAATGACCTTATCTGAAAAAATTGTAACTAGGAAGTTGTAGTAGACACATAAAGCTTTCTGGAATGATTGAGAAATCATGATTTGGATAAGTGTACGGTTTTATATGATTTTTTCAAGTGACGACAGAAACACAGTGAATCTTAGAGCTTATTGTTTTGCACCATGTTCAAGGAAATGAGTTTGAACTTGTACTTTACTAGCTTAGAGTTGCTGTTTTAGGTCAAGAATCATGTTATAGATGTGTCCATGAGTTATGACTCAAATTATCTAATGTTCCTTGCTAAGGGTAGCTTATAGTTGCTTATAGACCCCAATATAGACAATGTTGTTCACTGTTTTGAAGTAGGAATTGTATTGGATGTTGGGGTAATGTGGTTGACCACTTTGGGATGAAATCCATGCCCAAAGTGTGCTATTACATGCTGTCTACCTTGATTAGAAGCATAGGAGAACCCAATTGCAATTCTTCAAAAAAAGGGGACCGGAAATGACTCTGTTTTGGCATGAACACCAAATTTGTGCTTGCTGTTTGGAATTGTAAATTGTCAATTTTAGGGCCCTTAGAACCCCGTTTTGTGGATTCATGGATTAGGACTTACTCCTAGTGTAGTGTATCTTGTTGGGATACATTGGTTGAGTATTGAGCCTCTAGGACTAAGTCTTGTTGACAAATCTGGATGGGTAGAATAGGATCCGTGTCGCATCGAACGCGTTAGAGGAGATGACTCGTGCACCAACGTACTCACCCTGCATGGATGGATTCCATGGTTGTGTTTGGAGCTACCACTTGTCGAGGACCGTGGAGTGCTAAGTGTAGTGGGAGCTACGTATTGGTCGGGCCGAGGTTGCGATCGAACTCCAAGCGTAGATGGCAGTTGCGGCGATCGACGGGGTCGATTCATCGTTGGTTTGTGCCAAGTGTGGGCCGAGACGGGTCAACCTTGGGCCGGACTTGAGGGCTAGTTGAGTCATATTGTGGGATGGGTTAAGATCCATTATTGATATAAGTAACTAACTAGAAAGTGTCTACAAGTAGAACTTAATTAGTTGTCCATAGCAAGCAAAGTTGATTACCAAGTTAGGGATTGGAAATGGTAGATAGATCGCCTAACTAAAGGAATGGGTAATATGAGATAGTTCTAGTCTCGCCTAGAGGTTCATACTTCTAATAAGAAAATGAAATAGAATTAGAGTTTGGCTAGAGTCATGGATTTTAGTAATTGGTTGATAAAACAAAGGTTAGTAATCGTGTGATTAATCATATCTTTAATCTTGGAGTGGGGTAGCGTTGATACTTTGGTAGGACTAGATCGAGTCTTGGTTGAATGCAAGGACAGACACTAGCGAGAGTGTTCGCCTGTCAGGGGGATGCATGACGTCATCATGCCTGGCCAAATCCTAGGTTCGTTAATGCAGACAGGGACCCCGAGCTGCCCTGGGGAGTGAAAACTTGTGGGGGCTTCGATGTTTCGGCATGAATGCCTTTATGTCCATAACAACCTTTGAGGAGCTTCGGAGTGTTGACGTCGTCTCGACTACAAGTTCTGTTCTAGTGTAAGGATGAGTGTAGCGGAGTTGGTGAAACCCTATATTCGTCAGGTCCTTTGTTGATCAATGCGGGCAGGAGGTTTGGAGAAAGTCCCGGTGAGCGAGACTCTATGGGAAAGACTCTAAGTCCTTCGACTGGGAGACCTGGTGTCCGTATATCAGCTTTTGGTAAGGTCTGGGGAGACATAGATACAACAATATACCATCGGTACAGTCGTGAAGGAGTAAGCCTGCGACTGTAACCCCAGCCGTGAAGGAGTAAGCTTGCGGCGGAGATCCCGGGCATAGTGGATAAAACATGAGGTATTGGACACCACTTATGACAGCAGCGACTAGAGTAAGCCGGACGACTGCAGCCTCACCATCACTAGAATCAGAAACATGAGAGAGCACAAGAGTAGGATGCATAGCGGGGGATCGAGCCCCATCAAACTGAAGAACATCGTTTGGTTGGGGGATGTGTAGTATGGGATGCATATCTTTCAATAAGCGTGCATTAGCTTTTGGAGCATGTGTGCATAGGGTGTGCATTAGATTGGGCCATGGCATACACCGACACTTGTTTGACATCACCTTTTTCTTTGCATCAAATATTTGTGGTTGTTGACGTTGGAATCGTTATATTATGGCGTAGAGAGGATAACCGAATATAGCATTTCGTCCGTTGTATTCAACTGACGTGAGCACAGTTTTCAGTGCAGGACTGCCGGCTCGAGAGCGCGGGAAAGCTCTAGCAAGGGAAAGCATCCAAGTGAAAGTTACTGTCCAAATTTTATTATACATTCTTGTTGCAACAATTAATTGTAATTATTGCATTCATTGGACATTGTAATAACAATTTGATGTAATAAAAATTTTAATTTCCTGTGATTTTTGTTGTGTAGTGACTCATTTGAAGAAAGATCTTGGAGTGTGTCACGAGTTCCTATGTTAGGAATTCGGGGCGCTACAGAGTTTGTATCAGTGTCACGCCCCCGCTTCTCAAAAATACGGAATACGAGCATGTAACATTGGCCCAGCAAATAATTTTCATTATCCATAAGTTGTTCAGGAATCTTTACAACATATCACAATATAATAATCAGAGTCGGAAGCAAGAGAGTCAACCACATACATGCAAAATTGAATTAATAAACCAACAGAATTTACTTGAAACAAAATTTATTAATCTCAAATAAATCAGATCTGAACAAGTCAAAATTATAGGTCATACTGCCCAAATACAAAATAGATCCGAGTACAAGATACAATGTTCAAAATGAGGAACATGAAGTAAAAGAAGATAGCAAAAGCTCCAGCCAACTAGAACTTTAGATCACCTGCTCCATCGGGCGGCTGATCACCAAAATTTGCAATTGATAATTGCATGAGGAGGAAAGAGAAAACAAGTACCCTGTCAATTGCAAGTTACGGGCCACTTATAATGTAGGATACAAGCACATGGGAACTAAACAAATCTAAATAATTGCAGAAACAGATATAGCATGGTATAGTAGAATCAACTAGCATGATATACTAACAGTACAGGTGTTTGTGTCAAATGCAGTGTATTATGGCAACTAACAGTGTACAGTAACAGTAAGCTCAGTATATCAGTGTAATAGTATAACAGAGTCAGTCCAACAGTATCAGTCTAACAGTATCAGTCTTATGTTCTTACAGTCTTGTGTGTATTACTAGCTAGGTAGCACTTCATGCATCCCGGTTTTACTACATGGTTGCTACAACAAACAATTTCGCTTTTTAGATTTCGTAGTGGACCATAATGGGGTAGTGTACTCAGGTATCAGTAACACTAGCAGTAGCAGTAATAGTAACAGTAAGAACCTAGTGGTTCTCTTCTCCTCTACACCTTCCTATAGGAAGTAATGTAGACAGGGTCAGATAATAGTAGCAGTAGCAGTAGCAGTAGAGTAACAGTAACAGTAACAATAGCAGTATGGAACACTAGTTCCCTTCCAAGTACACATTTCCATATTTTCCACTACTAGATCTTCCCTTAAGAAACCCCGGCTTGATCACTTTTATTATACTTATCAAACAGACATGATGGTGCATGAAATAGTGTCAAACTAACATGGTATAATCAGTATTAATTTTAGGGAAACAATCAAGCATGCATAGATGATATACAGTCACATAAACGAGCAAAACCGTGTATGTTCATATTCAGGACAGCAAGATAGTACATTGCTAAAACAATGATTTCCGTTACTACAGAAATGCAAATCTGGATCTGTCAAAGAATCTGGAAATAGACTTCCACACAAATCCACCGAATATAAATATGCCATATAGTAATTCAAAAAATCATAACTCAAACTGATTTGAATCCAGAAAACATGTTCAGTCAGAAATTAGTAAAACGAATTCTCAGTCAGAAAAACAGCATCAAAACCTCTCAAATAAATCCAGAAAAAATCTGGGGTATTCCCCTATATGTCTAGAATCAAAATATAAAGTTCCATAATATTCTAGTAAAATTAGTTCAGTCATTAAAAATAAGAAAACATCAAGAAACGATAGTTTGGCAAATCTGGAATTCCCAACACTGCTGTACAAAAACAGAAATATCTCGCAAGCCGTAAAACAAAATCCAAATCCGCCAATGGGAGAAGAAAGTAGATAGAATAAGATAACTTTTATATTTCACAAATATTTTCCATACAATAAAAGGAATCAGGGTGAAAATACAATTCTTTACAGGACAGCGAGCAAAATACAGCAAGTATGACTTTTGTAAACATGCATGAAACGACATATAAAACTCATCAATAAAATATACAAAAATTCTGGGTAATCCCTAGATAGGTATAGAAAATCTAACCAAAGTTTCAGATCAAAATAATAGGTGTAGCTCAAGTATCAAAATAGTTTAATCAACCAAATCTTCGAGAAACGAAATCTGGAAACATAATACGCCTCTGTAGTAAAACAGTCATAAGTCTCTCATACGAAAACGAAATCAAGCAAGGTCATAGGGGTTGGAAAATAGATGAAATTATCTAAAACTCTTGTTTTATACCGAAATTAAGCTACTGACTTTAAAATAGTCCAAAATAGCAAACAAAATAGATCAGCGACAAAATACAGATTTTTCTCTTTAACAATAACTCAACATATATCATACAAAACTTGTCCAAAATACAACCAAACATGAAATTAAGTCTACCTAGTGTCTAAACATCATAATTTAAGGTATCTAGTATGTCCACACTAAATATATCACATGAGTCTCAACCAAATCACGAATTCTTACAAAAGTCTCGGATACATAATCAAAATCAAGAACGGGTAAAAGCTAAGTTAATTCATGTCCATATTGTGTCATTAGTCATCTATGGTCAAGTTTTCACAATAGAGACAAAACCCATCAAACATAACACAAACAAGAGTCGTCTCTAGACCTAACTACACTATAGATGGTATTTTTGACTTGTATCAAATAAATGAATTGGAGTACAAGTTACTTACCTGAAAGACGACAAAAACAATGAAGCCAAAAGCAAGAACAACGGGAATGGATCTTGGGCACGAACTTAACAGGAACGAATCACGAACAAGATCACGAATCCAAAGAACAAATAACCCACGAACACGATCGGACGGTTGAGATCATGAGACCAAGAGATCAAGGCGATCAGATCTGATCGGACGACTCTGATCGAAGATCATGTTCAAGATCGAGATGTGATCAGTATCTTGATGATGATGATGATGATCGGGTCAGATCGACGATCGACGGCCCACAATCAACATGATCAACTCTCCAACCAACAGCAAAGCTTAACGACCGGCAGCGACACACGGTGGCTAGGGGATGTCGGCACTGAGCTGGATAGCGGGTGGCAGGGAGAAAGGCTGGGGGGGATACCGCGGTCACTGCGGTGGAGGGGAGATGACTCACAGGTCTGCGGGGTGATCGGGAAGCACAGGAGGGCGCGTGCTGTGTCGCAGAGGGCGCGACAGGCGGCAGGTTGCCAGCCTGCAGTAGCGGTGCTGTCAGCGGCCAGGGGAGCACAGGGGGATGCTGAAGGGCTTACAGGCGTGCTGTAGGAGGTTGCTCAGGGGCCCGTCGGAGTGGAGCACGGCAGGGAGGGTAGAGGAAAGGGAGCGGGACGACGGGGGAAAGGAGAGCGGGAGAGACGATCGGGAGGAAGGGGCGGCTAGGTAGAGGAAGGTGAAAAGTCACCAGGGATGGGTTTATATAGGTAGGATGTATTAGGGTTAGGTTAGGGGGCAGACGGGTGTACAGGGTTTTAATGGGTGGGTTGACAACCGGGTTATTGGGTTTGGGGATTTAGTAAATGGGTATAAGGTTTTTATATAAGGTTCTAATGGGTTTAGTTTAATATAGGAAATGGGTTATGGGTTTATAGTATTAGTGTTTTTTTAAATTAAATAGGTAAATTAAATAACAAATAAAAATATTGTTTACAAAAAAATGTAATTTGCATTACAAAATAGTATTTATTTGAAATAGATACAATATAATTAGCACATGAAATGGATTTTCAATAACCCGCCAAAATTAGTAATAATAATAACAATAATAACAGTAATAGTAATAAGAGAAATAATAACAAAACTAGGAATTGTATTTCAATATAAAATCATAGAAAATAGCTACAATTTAAAATTATTGATCATAAACAGATTTTAAAATAGAAGATCCAAAAAAATATATTTTGACAAAAGAATTTGAAAACCGGAAAAAAATAATTTGCGAAAATTTTTAAAATACAGAAAATACACAAAAATACATTTTTAGGGAAAACAGGGGTTACAATCAGAGCTTACTTCAAATTGTAGTCTAACACCACAGGAGATTAGGCTTGGATGCGATGTGAGAGTTGGGTTAACTCTGGTAGTAGATGGTTATAATTCATATTGTTACTCTTCCAGCTTCAGTTTTACAATATGCTTTATAATTTTCTATAACTGAGCCGATTCCCATATTTTCTCTTACAGATGCCGAGCTTTGATGCCGTAGGCTCGAGTGAATTGGCCAACGGTAACAGTACTGTAGTACCAGCCGCTGCTGCTCAGATTCCCTCACCACCCACTACAATCGAGAGGGCAGTAGCCCAGCTGACTCGTGAGCTTGCTGCATACAAGTGGAGCCACGGGCAACTCGAAGATCGCCTCGAGAATTATGCATATGCCCTGAGTGCCACCGAGAAGAGGGTGGCCAAACTGGAGAGGTCAAGGCGGAAGTGGAAGCTGAGATTGTTGTTGCAGAGGCACCAGTACCTGGAAAGGATAGGCGATCTGCAGCACAGATTTCAACAGTTGCGGTTCCAGGTCACGGATATGCAAGATGTACTCGACCAGATGACCGCGGCTGAAGGCTCATCAGCAGGTGACCAGCCGGAAGCCAGGGAGGAGTGATTTCTGAGTGATTTGTTATTTTAGATATTTTTTTCTTTTGTTGCAAACCCTTGGTACCATTATGATTGTGATATTTTGATGTACTGTTTAGTGAAACTACTAATGGTACTATTAATGAATGACTTGGGCATGATGTTTTGATTTATATGGATCTTGACTGCGGTTTATGTTACTGTCATATTTTATCACCTTAGACACCCTGTATTAATTTTCATTATCTAGATTTCGAGGAACACTCGTGGCAGAAGCAGAGCAGAGAATGAAGGGGGCGGGGCCAATAATGCAGGCCTCAATGTAGTGACCGAGTTCACTCACATGTATCAGGCAATGGCCACCTTCGTGGAGGCGCAACGAAATTTCGTGCCGCCACCCGTAGCCCCTGTAGTCAATGTGGGGAATGCTGTTCCAGACCCAGTAAAGATGGTGGAGTCCTTTAAAAGGATGAAGCCACCGGTTTTCGAAGGACAGGTAGACCCCACTGCTGTGGATGACTAGATCCACTAGGTGGAAACTGTTACGCCCCGCTTCCCAAAATACGGAACACGAGTACGTAACATAGGCCCAGCGAATGATGTAAACACCATCCATAAGCTGTACCAGACTAACTCAGCAATAAGATCAACAAATATACAACCACACAAGAAATATAACCACATGAATCAATGATAAAGTTCCAATAATAATGAAATAAACCAACAGTATAAATATCCAACATCCAGAATCAAAACAAAACTACGGGTCATAGATTCCAAAACAAAGTACAAGAGATAAAAATGTTCAGAAAATAAATCTAGCAACAATTAATAAAACTATGCAGTGGAGACTGGATCCAACACTAGAAACGTTGCTCACAAATTCCTTCGGGAACAGATCCTTCAACACCTGTAAATTCCTGGTCTAAAAAGAAATAAAATAGTGCCCTCAGAGCAAGTCGTGGGCGGAAAGTAGAGAAAACAAAGGATAATAGGAAAAACATGAATATCAAAGGAAAGGAACATGGTCAAAGACAAAGAACAAAACAAAGAGTAAGCAATATCAAAAGTGTACAATAATCACACATGAAATCCGTGATGCCAAGTCAAGTTCAATACAAGATCAAGTATGCAGGTTGTTAAGTATTTTATTAACCTATCTAGTGCACGTACTGTTGCGTCCCATTCCACAGGTTCCGCGCAAGCACAGTGATCGTTTTAGACCGATGATGAATTCACGGTTCGTGTACTCAGAATTGATAACAATAATTTACAATCATGAATCATCAATAAATCATTGCAATCGAGATTCCTCCTTCTATGTCAAGTATACGTGCAAGTGAGAAGGCCTTACCGAGTACATTTTGCGATTGTTCACTACCAAGTCTACCATAATAACCCCGGCTTGTTAATAGTTTATTTTCATCCTATGTGAGCATGCAAGAGGGTGTCAATGTTGTATGTTACTATGTGTGACTAATTCTAAGCGTTACAGACAAAGCAGGAAGCAAACACATCATATGAACACATTTCATAAAATCAGGACAACATGACCTTGCTGTACTAAATCATGGGTTACGGTCACTACATAATAGTAAAACTAAATCCGCCGGAAGTTCTGGAAAGTAGACTTCCACATGGTTCCAACGAGTATAATCAAGACACATAAAAGATATAGGAACTAGGGTGAAAACTCTAATCTAATTAGGTTTTATGTTCAGTCAGCATGCAGTACGTATACAGTAGGTTATGTTCCATTAATTAATTCGGGTCAAAAAACTTATTATTAAAATCTACACAAATTCAAGGAAGTATCTATACATTTCTAGGTCCAGCCTAAATTATTTCAGATTTTTCCTTTACAGATAACAGGGTCAAATAAAATAAACAATAGCAGGATACGTATGAAATTATGAGTCTGAAATCTCTAATACAGTTGCAGTAAAGTGATGATATCTAACAGATGACAAATTGGAATTTAAATCCAAACCAAGGAAAAATTATCTGGACATTAAGGGCTACATTTTATGTTTAGTAAGTTCTTTCAAATTAGGTCATTAACAGGGCTAAAAATCTGATTTAAAGTGAAACTTACAGCAGTCCAGAAATCAAATTAATATAAAAAGATAACAAATAATTCACACATCACATATAGCATGAAAATTGGTAATCAAAGCAATCCTAGGTGTCAACATGCAATTTCTAAGGGTTTAGATACATTTATCATGGTCATGGTGTCAATTCATCAATCAAATTCAATTCTAGCATGTTCAATTTCAATGTCCAATCTATCAAGTAGTTCTATGCATGAATCTAGTTGTTTAATGTGCAAATGCATGAAACATTGAGGACTGAGTTTAGAGAAAGCACGATGTTAAGAGTATGTCGGGTTAGCTTGTGTAAATCCTCGATAATCTTAACAGAATTGTCAAAAGCAATTTTTGATAATAAAAAAGACAGGATCTACTTGCAGGAGATCAAATAATCTTGAACACAAATAAAAAAAAAGGTTCAAGAAGAGACTTGCCTATTATTGCCGATAAAATTAAAAATAGGAATAACGGGATCAGAATCCCGGGCGAAATCTCCCAAAAATAAGTGCGAAGAATCAACAGCAACAACAAGATCCTAGAGCAATTCTTCACACCAGATCGGGACAGAATGCAGAACACCGGAACTGGATCTGGCGCACACAGAACACGAAACACCAAAACAGCGAATAGAATCCTCTGCCTCACACCGGATCCGACCCAAAATAGGGGACAACAAAGTGGGATGGGTGTGTCAGAACACGAAACACCAAACTTGCAAATAGGATCCTTTCCTCTCACCCGATCCACACCGAACATAAAAAAGCGAAGAGCGAATCAGGGGTGCCGAATACGGGACAGTGAGATTAGTTACTCGCTGACCGTCTTCTTCCTCACGACAGCGAGCGAGAGAGAAGGAATGGCGGACAGCGCGGCGCTGCGACTGGTGACTGCGGTGGTGGAGCGACGTCGGTACAACGGTCGGGAAGCGACGGCAGCGACGACACCCACGATGAAGGAAACTCTGTTCTCTCGGTCGAAAACAGTAGAACGACGGCGGGTGCGAAGGGGACTCGAACGGCGACACAAAGGGGACTCGGTGGAGCGGCGAGGGACGGCAAGTGCGATGGTG
The DNA here is from genome assembly GCA_017893485.1 of Hemerocallis citrina. Taxonomy (NCBI): domain Eukaryota; kingdom Viridiplantae; phylum Streptophyta; class Magnoliopsida; order Asparagales; family Asphodelaceae; genus Hemerocallis; species Hemerocallis citrina. The sequence continues at coordinate 92,471,740 of CM030365.1, read as the reverse complement.
ATGAGCACGACGATGGGTTGGGCAACGACGATGAGTTACGGTGAAGGGAAAACTTCGGTGGTTGGGTTCGACGGATAATGGCGAGGACACCGGAGAATACGACGATGACGGTGAGGTCGAGGGGATGAAGGGGACGATGAAGATGGTGGTGACGGAGGGCGATCGGAGTGTAGGGTGATGGGGTCGAGGGGTTGAGTAAGGTTTGGGTTTGGGGTGTTTAGAAATAGAGAAAAGAGAAAGGGGGTGTGCGGGGAGAGAGAAAGGGCGGAAGAGAGAGGGGATAACTATTAAGGTTTAATTATGGGGTATTTATAGGGATCAGGAAATTAGGGTTTTGGGTGGTTGAGATTATGTGGATTATGGGTATCGGTTTTGGCTCCAAAAAGAGACAAACAAATGCTATGAGATGAGACGAACACAAAGGAGAACAAATCAAATTCAAAATAGAAAAAAGCCAAATCCACAAAAGAACACAGATTGATCCAGAGAGAACAAAAGATCCCAAGAAAAGACAAAATGCACCATAACAAATGAGTTCAAACACAATAATCAAAAGAATACAAAATATAACAAAATCTGAAAATAGGGCTTACAAATCCTACCAACCTTACAAGAAGAATTTCGTCCATGAAATTCATACAAGAGGTACATAGGACAAACCCTGAACAAAGCAAAGCAAAACAAAGCAAAACAAAATACTACTCAAACAAATGAGGGAACCTCTCCCGAATCTCTACCTCTAACTCCCAAGTAGACTCCCCTGGCGAGCGAGGATCCCACGAAACTCGGACCAACTTGATGACTCTATTCTTTAGTACCTCTCTCGACGGTCTAAGATAGAGACAGGTCGAATTTCACAGGACAAATCTGGCCTCATAGACAAGTCTGAGTAGTCAACCACATGACTGTCATCTCTGATGTATTTCCTGAGCTGAGAAACATGGAATACATCATGGACACCCACTAAAGCTGGCGGTAATGCGAGACTGTAAGCTACCTTGCCCACACGTTCCACAATATCGAATGGACCGATGAATCGAGGACTCAACTTGCCTCCACCGCCGAAACGGATAACACCTTTCCAAGACGATACCTTGAGGAACACATGCTCGCCTGCCTCAAACTTTAGAGGTCTCCTACGACAGTCAGTCCACCTCTTCTGCCGATCCTGAGCGGCCTGCAAATGCCTGCGGATCTGAGCCATGACATCAACTGTCTTCGTGATCTACTCAGGGCCTAAAAGCTTCCTCTTGCCGATACCATCCCAACAGACTGGCGATCTACACTTGCACCCATACAAAGCTTCGAATGGAGCAGCCTTGAGACTCGCCTGATAACTGTTATTATAAGAGAACTTGGCCAAGTGAAGATGATCCACCCACGAACCTCCAAACTGAAGAACGCAGGATCTCAACATATCTTCTAGGGTCTGAATTGTCCTTTTTAACTACCCATCCGTCTGAGGATGGAACTGTAACGCCCCGAATCCCAAGTACACTGAATTCGAGATGTTCTACAGGATCTTTCCACTTCTTTTAGTACAATTTTACAAGGAAATTTAAACTTTTCTCTTTACATCAGAGTTTACATCAATATTACATTTACATTGCACAGCGGAAGTAAAATTTTACAACAATGAAAACAAATATACAACAACATTGAGTAATCTTTAAGCATTTGTTCCTCTTTAATCTTTCTCAAGCCATTTACCTGCATATAAGACTGTGGGTACGTCAGTTTATTCAACCGACGATCATTATACACGGCCATCCTCTCTATGCCGGAAATAGTATAACTTATTTTCCATATTTAGCAAACACAAACTTGTCACATTCAAACTAAAGGGACTATCCTATTGATGTCGTGTTGTGATTGTGCACTTAGTCCTTAATGCAATTATTTATTTTAGATGACACTAATGCGCACTTGTTCGGATTCTATGCATCCCATACTACATATGTCCGAGGGCAAGCCCTTAACCGTTCTTCATCTTTGTAGGGTTAAATCCCTCGTCATGACTTAATCTACTACTGTAACTACGGTAAGTATCCTAGATGTTTTCTGACCTACGAACTCATGACTAGGCACCCTGGAGGGAATCCCATCACTGACATGACTCATCATGCAGACATCCTGTGGTAATTCAGCTCCTACCATAGACATGACACCACCCGTAGTCTTCAAACATCCCACGAGCGTCGCCACCGGGACGGTACTCTGGAGTAGTATCCTCGCCCAGACTCATCATGGGACATCCTGGGATACACTCTCGCCGCTATCCAATGGCCCTCATACTCAGTGTTTTTCTCTTACTTTCATCACATCTTCACTATGTACTAGTCATTAGTTTTATTAGAATCATGAACAAAATCAAAGCTCTAGAGTTAGCCTCTCCACTAAACCGGACTTAATCATTCATTCAACATGACCAACCTTGGTCTTTCATTTCAATAATTCCTTTCAATTTCTTTTCAATTGCCGGGGGAGACTTAGCTACTCTTTCATTTCAATTCCAATTTACAATTACTAAAATAATATGAGCACTTCCAGCTCATGAGCTCATTTCATAATCTCAATAGATTTTCTTTTTCATGTCATAGCTTTCATATTCATTTAATTCCAACAATTCAAAATAAACGATTCACTTCATGTAAATCCATGCAAAGGCAAATAGAGTTCACCAATATCGACCACAAGATTGACAATCTTTACCACAACAAATTATAAGATTTCTGATATACCAAAAGCACTCTGGACAGTCGACTTGGAGCTCCTCCAGTCGACTTATCCAGTCAAATACAGTTCATCAATAACACTCGAAAAAGTCGACTGCTGCACATGGCCAGTCGGCTGTTCCGCAGTTTCCCACGTCTAAAATGTCATTCACTTAACAGTCGACTGTCATTCCGATTAGTCGTCTGTACTGGGTGATTCAACTATACACTATCCATGCTCAGTGCAGTCGACTGCTACAAGCATTCGGTCGACTGAACAGGTTAAATTTCAAATTAAGGGATCATCTTTCCTTCCGTTCTTCAATTCACATATTACATTATATTCGTGCCAACATAACATGTAATTTCTTATCTGTTTACTAACATCACAACGTGGTCTCAATTAAATGTAAATTTCACATAACTAGTGTTTCTTTTCTCAAAAGAAATGCTAAGCATGCACTTTCATTTACTCATCATTTACTTGCAGAGATGAATACTAATCTCAACTTAACACACTAGAACATCACATTAAAATACATCGTTTCATGGAGCTCTGGACTGTACATACTTCATTTCAATAAGCCAGTCGACTGTTCACATTACCAGTCGACTGTAGGTGTTATTTCCAGTTCTCTAATTATCACTAGTTCTTTTTCATCCATTCATATTTTCTGAATTATATACCGCATAGAGGATATTGATTTAGCAATCATTCTATCACTTCGGTTTGCATACACATACATAATTAAACCTTTAGTCTTAATAAGGATTCTAATTTAGAAGTCATGAAAAAACACCCGCCTCGTACCGGTCGACTTGTCCACTTGACAGTCGACTGTACAGGCCATTTTCAGTCTTTTTACAATTTCATTACTAATAGAACACATACAATTGCACATCCATATATCGATCAATCAATAGGTCATTTTCCAATTAAATGTGTACTCTTATTAATCATTTTCATGCTTCGTTCATTCAATTTAATCTAGCATGTAATCCTAATTAGAAATATAGAAAATTTACTCACCTTATTGAAGAAAGTACACTAGCAATCTCCTAGAAAAAATATCCTTGCAACGAAATGCTCCTCCTCCTTGATGCGCGCACAAGCCTCCAACCCGAGCTCTCCTCCTTGTATAGCCGGCCTCTCCTTCTTCTTGAAAGCAAGCACAATACCCACTCACAAGTCAATCTTTTAACTCACAAACTACTACTAGATAATACTATTAGACTATAGGTTTGGAAGAGAATATTAAGCACAAAATAACTAGCCAGGGGGGGGGGGGTATTTATACTAAAAATCAACTAGAATGGAGGGCTAGGATCAATTGGTTGGTTGTAAGATGGAGGGTCAAGATGAAAGTAGGAGTTGCAATAACTACCCACGACCAAGTAACCACCACCATGATCACCATTAAAATTTTTGAATCTCCCTCCAAAGAAGCATTCCCGGCCATGCATAAGGAAGTGCACTTGCAAGTGTACGTGTAGTGCACGTGCATGCCACTTGGTCCAAAAAATTGTACATTAAATTTTTGTATAAAAATAAAATAGTCTTTTAAATTGTATACTACATGACAAGTTGTATAAAAATAGATTAATTCATGGGCTTTAGTTTTGGGCCAAAAATAATTATTTTAAAATAAATCAAATAAATTACACTTTGGGCTTTTTAAAAGAAAAGGCTTTTCATCTATTTAAAAGAATGCTTTTGTATAAAATAATTAAAGGAACAAATTAAAATATCTTTACTCATCTTGATGAAAATATTTACAAAAAGTATTGCACGTGCACACTACGTGCAGAATAAAATAATTTTTCATAAATTGAAAAATCAGGGCATTACAATACTCCCTCCTTAGAATAGTTCCGTCCACGGAACTACAGTCAAGAGCGAGAAAACAAATACTCATAACAAAAAAAAATACAAAGATACAATCAAGCAAAAAGCTCAGGATAGTCCTTCAACATCCTCTCCTCAGACTCCCAAGTAGCCTCTTCAACCAAGTGGTTTCTCCAGACTACCTTGACCATCGGTATCGTCTTATTCCTCAAGACTTTCTCTCGACGATCAACAATCTCAACTGGAGACTCGATGTAATTCAGATCCAACTGCAAACCTTCCGGCACTTCAGGCAAATGATGATTCGGGTCTGGAATGTAACCTCTCAGCATAGACACATGGAAGACATTGTGCACCTGAGACAACTCTTCCGGTAATTCAAGCCGGTAAGCAGTTTTTCCGATCCTTTTCAATATCTTATACTGGCCTATAAACCTCGGGGCTAACTTCCCGCCTTTGCCGAAACGAACAACACCTTTACTGGGTGATACTTTCAGAAAGACGAAGTCACCAACCTCAAACTCAAGGTCCCTTCTCCGGTTGTCTGCATAGCTTTTCTGCCTGCTCTGAGCTTCTACCAACCTTTTCCTGATCAGATCAATCTTCTCAGAAGTTTGCTGCACCAGCTCAGGACCAAACAACTGACGCTCCCCAACTTCAAACCAACAAACAGGAGTCCTGCACTTCCTGCCATACAAAGCTTCGTACGGCGCCATCCCGATGCTAGTCTGAAAACTGTTGTTGTAGGCAAACTCTACCAAGGGTAAATGCCTTTCCTAACTGCCTCCAAAGTCTAGTGTACAACACCGAAGCATATCCTCAAGAATACGGTTGACTCTCTCGGTCTGCCCATCGGTTTGCGGATGAAAAGCAGTGCTGAAATCTGTCTTGGTATCCAAAGCTGTCTGAAGACTCTTCCAGAAATGCGAAGTAAACCGCGCATCTCGATCAGAAACAATAGTTGACGGAACACCATGAAGTCGGACAATCTCGCCAACATACAACTCAGCCAACTTGTCCATCGAAGCAGTGAGTTTCATCGCCAAAAAGTGAGCGGACTTGGTCAGTCGATCGACTATAACCCAAATTGCATCATTGCCTTTAGAACTCTTAGGCAATCCCGTGATGAAATCCATACTGATGTTATCCCACTTCCATTCCGGAATAGGTAACGGCTGTAATAGACCTCCGGGTCTCTGATTTTCGGCTTTGACTTGCTGACAAACCTCACACTTCGCCACAAATTCAGCCACATTCCGCTTCAAACCTGACCACCAGAAATACTGTTTGATGTCTTTGTACATCTTAGTACTCCCAGGATGTACCGACAAAAGAGTAGCATGCGCCTCCTGAAGAATACTCTCTTTCAGGTCCGCCTGATTTGGAACACACAGCCTATCTCCGAACCACAGCACTCCATCCCTGATTTGAAATCCGGGCAACCTGCCAGTACCAACCTGCTCCTTCATCTCCAAGATATCAGCATCAACCTCCTGACTTGCAATGATCCTTGCATTCAAAGAAGGCTGAAGCCTCAACTGAGCTAAAGATGCTCCCAATCCTTGCAAGACAACTTCAATACCAGGCTCGATCCAATTCCTCAATCAGATGCTTCTGAGTTGTAATCAAACTCGCTAAACTGCTCTTGCGACTAAGTGCATCAGCAACAACATTAGCTTTCCCAGGATGATACTTGATCTCAGGTCGCATATCCTCGAGCACCTCCAACCATCTCCGCTGCCTCAAATTCAGATCCCTCTGCTGATATATATACTTCAAACTCTTGTGGTCCATGTACATGTTCAACTTCTCACCGTACACGTAGTGCCTCCATTGCTTCAGGGCAAAGATAATCGCAGCCAACTCTAGATCATGAGTCGGTTAATTCTTCTCATGCGGTCATAGTTGCCTAGACCCATAAGCGATTACTCTTCCTTCTTGCATTGAGACACAACCAAACCCACGATGTGAAGCATCACTATAAACGTCATACTCAACACCTGCTCTAGGCAAAGCCAAAATAGGTGCAGTAGTCAGCTTCTCTTTCAACTCCTGAAAGCTTGTCTCACATTGCTCAGTCCACTTGAAGTTCACATTCTTCTTGGTCAGTCCAGTAAGCGGCACGGCTATCTGAGCATAACCTTGAATAAATCTCCGATAGTATCCAGTCATTCCAAGAAAACTTCTGACTTCCTTCACTGTAGTAGGCCTAGCCCAATCTTTCACTGCCTCTATCTTCTGAGGGTCAGTTGCCACTCCCTCCTTAGAAAGGATGTGACCTAGGAATGCCACTTCAGATTTCCAGAAATCACACTTGGATAACTTGGCATACAACTTCTGCTCTTCCAGCTTCTTCAAAACTGCTGCCAGATGCTCGGTGTGCTCCTCCTCTGACTTGGAGTACACGAGAATATCGTCGATAAACATCACGACGAAAGAATCAATGAATGGCCTCAGAACTCTATTCATCAAGTCCATGAAGATTGCGGGTGCATTCGTCACTCCAAATGGCATAACTAAGAATTCGTAATGCCCATGTCGAGTCCTAAATGCAGTTTTGTGCACATCTTCAGCTTTCACTCGAACTTGGTGATATCCTGATCGAAGATCTATTTTGGAGAAAATAGCTGCTCCTTGTAGACGATCGAACAAGTCATCAATTCGAGGAATAGGATACTTATTCTGAACAGTGACCTTATTCAGCTCTCGATAATCGATACACATTCTCATCGATCCGTCCTTCTTCTTTACCAAAAGCACTGGTGCTCCCCAAGGTGACGCACTAGGTTGAATAAAGCCTTTCTCCAACAGTTCCTCAATCTGCCGTTTCACCTCATTCTGTTCCACTGGAGACATCCTATACGGTGCCTTAGAAATGGGTGCACTTTCCGGTTGAACAGTGATGCTGAACTCTACATCACGATGCGGAGGTAACCCAGGAAAATCATCCAAGAACACAGTCGGATAGTCCCGAACCACAGGAATCCTTTACACTTCCACAGGAGTCTTTTCCTTGCGGATAGCTGCCACCAGCTTAGAACACTTCTGCTTCCCTTGGAAAGTGACTTCAGGTCCACCTGGAGCCTTCACTGTTACCGTCTTGGTCTTACACTCGATGCTTGCACTGTACACTGACATCCAATCAATGCCAATGATAACATCGACTCCCAAGATAGTCAGCTTGATCAGATCAATGCCAAAGATTTGATCCTCAATCACGATCTCGCAATCAGCATAATACCGATCAGTGGTTAAAGTTTCCCCTGATGGAGTAGCTACTGACAAGATCTTGCCTGGAAAAATCTTCGGTTGAACTCCCAACACTTTAGCAAATTTAGGAGACACAAAAGTATGAGAGGATCCAGTATCGAACAACACAACAGCTTTCATTCCATTAAGATAAAGTTCTTCTGTTACATAATACACACTCATTACGTAACAGTTTCACTAAACAGCAGGAAACAAAATGACAAAAACCACTAAACATCAGCCCTCGTACCAGTGATGACATGATCAACCTCATCAGCATCAGCTTCCGTCAAGGCAAATACTCACCCTGGTTAGTACGGTCTCTTCCTAGTCTGCTGCGTTGGTGCGTTGCTACTACTATTCCGTGATTTGAGACATTGAGATCGGTAATGTCCCGTTTCACCACAGTTGAAGCAAGTTACCGCAGGAGGTCTCACCACATTGTTCCCAGGTCCTCCAGCCACACTAACAGCGTTCGCCCCTGTCAGTTTGAACCTTTGTGCAGATGGTTGCCCCTTGAAACTCCCAGAATTGGCAGGCCTCTTTCCAGACTGCCAGTTGTTCCTCCGGTTCTGAACAACATGGAACTGCTCCATATCTGCTTCCGTCACTGCTGCCCTCTTGACCAACTTATCAAATCTCCTGATACCAAGAGGTATCATTCGGGACCTCAAGCTTGGCCTCAATCCATGCTCAAACTTACGAGCCTTCTTAGCCTCATCCATTACTAGTTCAGGCGCATACCTAGAGAGCTGAGTAAACTTGGTCTCGTACTCTCTCACTGACATGCTACCTTGCTGTAGCGACAGAAACTCTATAGCCTTCTTCTCTTGAACATCGGAGGGGAAATAGTGACTGCAGAATTCTTCCAGAAATTCCTCCCAGCCAAGCACTATGCCTCCCATGGTCCTCTTCATCGACTGCCACCAAACAGCCGCGTCCTTCTCAAGTTGCAGAGTTTCCAACTTGACCTTACTGCCCTCAGGGGTCTCCAACACTTCAAAGGTTGTCTCTACTTGACGAATCCAGTTGTCAGCCGCATCAGGGTCTGACTTCCCTTCGAATACAGGTGGTTTCATTTGTTTGAACGATTCCACCAGTTTAATCACCTCGGGCACCGGATTTGCAGGTCCCCTTCCTTGGTTCATAGCCACAGCATTGAGCGTCTGATAGACCCTCGGAAGTTCTGTTTCTAGATCCAACCCTTCACCATTTCTAGCTCCTCTTCTCGACATTTTCTGATGCAAAAGATCCATTAAATTCGAAGTATAAGACAAGAATTTTAAATCAACTTGAATTTCATTGAATTCCAAACTTTATACATTCGAATTGAAAAACATTTCTTGACATCAGAATGAAAGATAGTAGAAGCTACAACAGTCTAACTCCTACAGTTCCTCTTCGCTTCTCGAAGTTCTCCCTGTAGTTCATCAACTTCATCCTTCAGCACATCTGTCAAATTCTTCCTCTTCTCGAGTTCCCATATACGATGACTGAGAACAGAATAGTCGTCCTTCCGCTGCGCCAGCTGAGCCTCCAATAATCCGACTCTCTCTCGCAGTGTTTCTACCTGCCTCTGAAGAGAAGTCACAAGACTATTTGGAACTGGTTCTTCTTCTTCGTCAGAAGAAGAGTCATCAGATGAATCCGGAGGTGGGGTGATCTCTCGGGATTCAGGCAATTCTTCTCCGTCAGAATCTGCTTGCCCTGGGTAGTACTCGTCCTCAGAATCTGCCTGTCCAGGATGGTACTCTTCCTCGATGATATGCCAGTCATCATCTCCAGCAGGGTCGAAGTGATCAGCCATCTTAGAAATAGAGAGGAAGAAGCATAAGTCATAGAGCAACACAAATGTAAGTCACTTACATTTAAATCTCTAGACTCGAACACACACTCTAATGTCCACTTCTAGGGTGTCATTCCTTATAAATTTGTACAAGTATGGAAAGCGTAGAAGCGTGGCTCTGATACCACTCTGTAACGCCCCGAATCCCAAGTACACTGAATTCGAGATGTTCTACAGGATCTTTCCGCTTCTTTTAGTACAATTTTACAAGGAAATTTAAACTTTTCTCTTTACATCAGAGTTTACATCAATATTACATTTACATTGCACAGCGGAAGTAAAATTTTACAACAATGAAAACAAATATACAACAACATTGAGTAATCTTTAAGCATTTGTTCCTCTTTAATCTTTCTCAAGCCATTTACCTGCATATAAGACTGTGGGTACGTCAGTTTATTCAACCGACGATCATTATACACGGCCATCCTCTCTATGCCAGAAATAATATAACTTATTTTCCATATTTAGCAAACACAAACTTGTCACATTCAAACTAAAGGGACTACCCTATTGATGTCGTGTTGTGATTGTGCACTTAGTCCTTAATGCAATTATTTATTTTAGACGACACTAATGCGCACTTGTTCAGATTCTATGCATCCCATACTACATAGGTCCGAGGGCAAGCCCTTAACCGTTCTTCATCTTTGTAGGGTTCAATCCCTCGTCATGACTTAATCTACTACTGTAACTACGGTAAGTATCCTAGATGTTTTCTGACCTACGAACTCATGTCTAGGCACCCTGGAGGGAATCACATCGCTGACATGACTCATCATGCAGACATCCTGTGGTAATTCAGCTCCTACCATAGACATGACACCACCCGTAGTCTTCAAACATCCCACGAGCGTCGCCACCGGGACGGTACTCTGGAGTAGTATCCTCGCCCAGACTCATCATGGGACATCCTGGGATACACTCTCGCCGCTATCCAATGGCCCTCATACTCAGTGTTTTTCTCTTACTTTCATCACATCTTCACTATGTACTAGTCATTAGTTTTATTAGAATCATGAACAAAATCAAAGCTCTAGAGTTAGCCTATCCACTAAACCGGACTTAATCATTCATTCAACATGACCAGCCTTGGTCTTTCATTTCAATAATTCCTTTCAATTTCTTTTCAATTGCCGGGGAAGACTTAGCTACTCTTTCATTTCAATTCCAATTCACAATTACTAAAATAATATGAGCACTTCCAGCTCATGAGCTCATTTCATAATCTCAACAGATTTTCTTTTTCATGTCATAGCTTTCATATTCATTTAATTCCCACAATTCAAAATAAATGATTCACTTCATGTAAATCCATGCAAAGGCAAATAGAGTTCACCAATATCGACCACAAGATTCACAATCTTTACCACAACAAATTATAAGATTTCTGATATACCAAAAGCACTCTGGACAGTCGACTTGGAGCTCCTCCAGTCGACTTATCCAGTCAAATACAGCTCATCAATAACACTCGGAAAAGTCGATTGTTGCACATGGCCAGTCGGCTGTTCCGCAGTTTCCCATGTCTAAAATGTCATTCACTTAACAGTCGACTGTCATTCCGATCAGTCGTCTGTACTGGGTGATTCAACTATACACTATCCATGCTCAGTGCAGTCGACTGCTACAAGCATTCGGTCGACTGAACAGGTTAAATTTCAAATTAAGGGGTCATCTTTCCTTCCGTTCTTCAATTCACATATTACATTATATTCGTGCCAACATAACATGTAATTTCTTATCTGTTTACTAACATCACAACGTGGTCTCAATTAAATGTAAATTTCACATAACTAGTGTTTCTTTTCTCAAAAGAAATGCTAAGCATGCACATTCATTTACTCATCATTTACTTGCAGAGATGAATACTAATCTCAACTTAACACACTAGAACATCACATTAAAATACATCGTTTCATGGAGCTCTGGACTGTACATACTTCATTTCAATAAGCCAGTCGACTGTTCACATTACCAGTCGACTGTAGGTGTTATTTCCAGTTCTCTAATTATCACTAGTTCTTTTTCATCCATTCATATTTTCTAAATTATATACCGCATGGAGGATATTGATTTAGCAATCGTTCTATCACTTCGGTTTGCATACACATACATAATTAAACCTTTAGTCTTAATAAGGATTCTAATTTAGAAGTCATGAAAAAACACTCGCCTCGTACCGGTCGACTTGTCCACTTGACAGTCGACTGTACAGGCCATTTTCAGTCTTTTTACAATGTCATTACTAATAGAACACATACAATTGCACATCCATATATCGATCAATCAATAGGTCATTTTCCAATTAAATGTGTACTCTTATTAATCATTTTCATGCTTCGTTCATTCAATTTAATCTAGCATGTAATCCTAATTAGAAATATAGAAAATTTACCCACCTTATTGAAGAAAGTACACTAGCAATCTCCTAGAAAAAATGTCCTTGCAACGAAATGCTCCTCCTCCTTGATGCGCGCACAAGCCTCCAACCCGAGCTCTCCTCCTTGTATTGCCGGCCTCTCCTTCTTCTTGAAAGCAAGCACAATACCCACTCACAACTCAATCTTTTAACTCACAAACTACTACTAGATAATACTATTAGACTATAGGTTTGGAAGAGAATATTAAGCACAAAACAACTAGCCAGGGGGGGGGGGGGGGTATTTATACTAAAAATCAACTAGAATGGAGGGCTAGGATCAATTGGTTGGTTGTAAGATGGAGGGTCAAGATGAAAGTAGAGTTGCAATAACTACCCACAACCAAGTAACCACCACCATGATCACCATTACAATTTTTGAATCTCCCTCCAAAGAAGCATTCCCGGCCATGCATAAGGAAGTGCACTTGCACATGTACGTGTAGTGCACGTGCATGCCACTTGGTCCAAAAAATTGTACATTAAATTTTTGTATAAAAATAAAATAGTCTTTTAAATTGTATACTACATGACAAGTTGTATAAAAATAGATTAATTCATGAGCTTTAGTTTTGGGCCAAAAATAATTATTTTAAAATAAATCAAATAAATTACACTTTGGGCTTTTTAAAAGAAAAGGCTTTTCATCTATTTAAAAGAAGGCTTTTGTATAAAATAATTAAAGGCACAAATTAATATATCTTTACTCATCTTGATGAAAATATTTACAAAAAGTACTGCACGTGCACACTACGTGCAAAATAAAATATTTTTTCATAAATTGAAAAATCAGGGCATTACAGGAACGCTGTACTATAGCTCAGCTTGGTACCCAAGCTCCTCTGCAAACTCTCCCAGAACTGAGACCCGAATCTCGTATCCCTATCCGATACGATGCTGACAGGAACTCCATGCAGACGAACAACCTCCTGAACATACTGCTAGGACAAACTCTCCGTGGACTGACCCACACGGAAAAGAATTAAGTGAGCACACTTCATCAGTCGATCCACTTTCACCGAGATAGCATTATGACCTTTAGGACTCCTCGGTAAAGCTATCACAAAGTCCATCGTGATATTCTCCCACTTCCATTCGGGGATAGGAAGGGGTTGCAAAAGTCCTGCAGTCCTCTGATGCTCTGCCTTCACTTGCTGACAGATTAGGCACTGGGCGACGAACCTGAGCCACATCCCGCTTCATACCATGCCACCAGAAATGCTGTTTCAAGTCCCTATACATCTTGGTACCACCAGGATGTATAAAATATGGGGACCGATAAGCTTCCTCGAGTAGCTTCTGCCTGACTTCTCCTCTAGGTACACACAACCTAGAGCCAAACCGAAGTGACCCGCTCAGCATGGACAACCAAATCAAATCTCAAACCAGCTTCAACCTCACTCTGAAACTCCTGCAATTGTTGATCACTCCCTTTAGCTGCCTTGATCTGCTCTACTAAGGAAGACTGCAACTACAACAACATAAGCTACCGATCTAATTCGGGAAGCAACACATCCAACTCTAGCCTCCTCATGTCCTCCACAAGCTCCTTCTGCTGAGTGAGGAACATAGCGGCAGTCCTCTGACTCAAATCATCTGGCACCGAATTAATTTTGCCTGGGTGATACTGCAAATTGATGTCAAAATCTGCCATCAACTCCAGCCATCTTCTCTGCCTCATGTTCAACTCCCTCTGCGTGAACACATACTTGAGGCTCTTGTGATCTATGAAAATCTCAACTCTATCCCCAAACAAATAGTGCCTCCACAACTTCAAGGCAAAGATCACAGCTGCTAGCTCCAGATCATGTGTAGGAAAGTTCTTCTTATGAGGATTTAACTGCCTCGATGCATAAGCGACAACCCTGCCTCGCTACATCAGCACTGGTCCTAGACCTCTCCCCGAAGCATCACAAAAGATCACAAAACCACCAGAACTGTCGGGTATAGTCAGCACAGGCGCTGACGTCAACAGACGCTTCAACTCGGCGAAAGCTCCATTACAAGCTTCATCCCAGACAAACTTCTGCTCCTTGCTGGTCAAACTGGTCAAGGGTCCAGTGATCTTGGAGTAATCCTGAACGAACTTCTGCCAAACTAAGGAAACTCCGCACCTCAGAAATAGACTTCGAAATAGGCCAATCCTTGACCGCAGAAATCTTCGACAGATCCACAGAAACACCAGCACCGAAGATAATGGGCCAAGAAAAGCAACCTGATCTAGCCAAAACTCGCACTTATCAAGCTTCCCATACAGCTGGTTCTCCCTCAAAATCTGCAGAACCACCTTCAAATGCTCAACGTGATCCTCCTTGTTTCGCGAGTACACCAATATGTCGTCGATGAAGACCACGACAAACTAATCCAAGAATGGCAAAAATACACAGTTCATCAAACTCATGAACATTGCCGATGCATTAGTCACTCCAAAAGGCATCACTAAGAACTCATAATGCCCATATCTCGTTTGGAAAGCCGTCTTCGGAACATTCTTTGAATTCACCCTGACTTGATGGTACCCGGAACGCAGATCCAACTTCGAGAACACCGAAGCGCCTCCCAGTTGGTCAAACAAATCGTCAATCCTCGGCAATGGATACCGATTCTTGACGGTAACATTGTTCAACTCCGTGTAGTCAATGCAAAGCCTGCAGCTTCTATCCTTCTTACTGACAAACAGAACTGGGGCTCCCCATGGCAAAACACTAGGTCTAACAAAATCCTTATCAAGCAGCTCTTACACCTTCAGTTCTGCCAATTCGACTGGTGCCATACGATACGGACTCTTGGAAATAGGGGCCGTACCGTGCTAGATATCAATGCTAAACTCCACATCTTGAACTAGCGACAAACCGGGTAATTCCTCAGGAAACACATCAAGGAAGTCCCGCACAACCAAGGGTGCAATAACCCTATCAGAACCCAGCGACGCAAGAGAAACAACCTCGGGATCTAACGAGTTCTTGACACGCCCTAACGGTGTCTCACCCGCATGGAAAATAAATTCTGGCTGATCAGAAGGCCTGAAAGTCACCTTCTTCTCCCGGCAATCAACCACACCATAAGAAACACCCAACCAGTCCATGCCCAGAATGACATCGAAACCGGAGTTGGGAATCACAGTCAAATCCGCCGAGAAAACCACACCACCAATCTGCAAAGGACTTTGCTTGCAAACCCTAGAACAGACAATGACACCTCCACTAGTGGTGATGTCCCAAGCTGTGGGCATAGCATCGCAAGCCAAACCATGCAGATCGACAAAGCGAGCAGAAATGAAAGAGTGGGTAGCACCCGAATCAAACAACACATGAGCAGGGAGAGAGAAGACTAAAATCACACCTAGAAGAAGATCAAACAAAGGATAAGGTACCAGCAGGATATATACACAAATAATTGTACAAAGGAGAGAAAAATAAAAATAACATGCAAAAAACTGAAAGAAAGAAAAGAAAGTACAACTACTGTGATATACCTACAACCACTCCAACAGCAACTGCCGCTTCCTCGGCTGTCAGGTTATAAGCCTGACCACAACCACCAACCTAACCTCCTCTAGGAGCCACACACCTCTGATCGAAGACTTGCCTCTGCAGAGGGAGAGACGGCCTGCCCTGACCATGCGTCGGTGCTCCTAGCTGAGCAGCACCAGTAACCGGCGCAGGAGCTCTGTTCCTCGGACAATCACGAACCATATGCTCACTGCTCCTACACACTAAACACAGTTGGTTGGCTATCCTACAGTCTCGCTGTGAATGCCCAGTCTTATGGCAGTAGCCACAAGTCTCAATATTCCTCGGGACAACAGGTGTGTACGGCTGTGCTCTCACGGGAGGGGGCGGAACTGACCTCCGAATAGGTCCTCCGGAAGGCCGAGGTGCAACGGGGTGCAAAACAGTCCTCTGAGGAACACTAGACCTGCTAAGAGTTTGCTCCTGAATCCGAGCCACATCCTTTACATCAGAGTAAGCACGCAGCTGAAAAGCAGCTAAACGATCCTGGAGGGGAAAGCTCAAGCCCGACAAAAAACGACTTGCCCGAGCCTCATCAGTGGCAACGAGGGTAGGGGCGAAGCGACTGAGCTGAGTAAACTCTGCAGCATACTCGTCCACGGAACGGTTTTCCTGAGTTAGGGAAACAATTGTCGCTCCATCTCTGCCTTGGTGACACTGGGAAAGAACTTCGCCATGAAGCTCTCAGAGAAAGTGATCCACTCAATGGGTCATGGCATCCTCTCGGATTCAACCCGCCACCAGATATGAGCGAGATCCACCAGCTGTATGAGAACCACATCCAAATGATCTGCCTAAGCAACACGAGCAACGACCAACAGTTGCTCCTTCCGGATAAGCCATTGCTCGGCCTCCAACGGAGACTCAATAACTGAAAACTTATCTGGGTGCAGCCTCATGGAATCCGCTATCGTACCAGGCCTAGGTGGTAGAGCACCAGGTAGAGGTTAGCGACATTCCTATTGGCTGCCAAAGTGGCTCTCATCAGCTCATTGTGCTCCTGCTGAAGAGCCATCATCTGCTGAATCTTCTGGAGAATAGAAGCATTGTTCGGCTGCTGATCCCCCGAGCGAGAAGAAGAATTCCCATGAGCCATAGCCTGAAACACGGTCAAAGATGGTCACTACCCAGATTATATGTTGGTTATTATACAAGTACTAGATTTGCCCGAAGGCACGTGCCTATGACACGTGTTAAGAACGATACAGCATATGAAAAGCCTTGTAAACAGTAAATCAACAATTATATAGTTCAAGTTTGAATAGTATGACAATAATTAGTTATAAATAAAAATCCATGTTTCATTAGTATATGTTGAAAAATAATTATAAATTAAGGTATAAAAGTCAATGTTTTCATAAGTATATATATATATATATATATATATATATATATATATATAGAGAGAGAGAGAGAGAGAGAGAGAGAGAGAGAGAGAGAGAGAGAGATTAAATAAATAAATGAGTTGTTTTGGGGGATTTGAATTTGAGTTTTGGGGAGAAACTTTTGGAGGAAAAATGTGTTTTATGAGATTAGATCTGGGTCTTTAATTTTTGAGGGATTGAAGGAAAGCCACTTGATAGCTTTCTTTGTGTTTTATTATATAGATTCATGTTATTATCGTGGTGTGCAAATCACTGAGTCAACCCGGCTAGAGCCAAGCTTGACTAACATACCAATCAAAGCCAACACTTGTAAAGATAGTCATGTTTGATTGATATATTACTCAACATTGCGCTCTGATACCACTAAAAACCCTGTCAAGCCCCGCTTCCCAAAATACGGAACACGAGTACATAACGTAGGCCCAGCGAATGATGTAAACACCATCCATAAGCTGTACCAGACTAACTCAGCAATAAGATCAATAAATATACAACCACGCAAAAAATATAACCATATAATCAATGATAAAGTTCCAATAATAATGAAATATACCAACAGTATAAATATCAAATATCCGGGATCAAAACAAAACTACGAGTCATAGAGCACAAAACAAATTACAAGAGATAACAATATTCAGAAAATAAATCTAGCAACAATTAATAAAACTACGCAGCGGAGATTGGATCCAACACTAGAAACGTTGCTCACCAATTCGTTCGGGACAGATCCTTCAACACCTATACATTCCTAGTCTAAAAAGAAATAAAATAGTGCCCTTAGTGCAAGTCGTGGGCTGCAAGTAGAGTAAACAAAGGATAATAGGAAAAACATGAATATCAAAGGAAAGGAACATGGTCAAAGACAAAGAACAAAACAAAGAGTAGACAATATCAAAAGTGTACAATAATCACACATGAAATGCATGATGCCAAGTCAAGTTCAATACAAGATCAAGTATGCAGGTTGTTGAGTATTTTATTAACCTATCTAGTGCACGTACTGCTCCGTTTCATTCTACAGGTTCCGCGCAAGCACAGTGATCATTTTAGACCGATGTTGAATTCACGGTTCGTGTACTCGGCATAGATAACGATAATTTACAATCATGAATTGTCAATAAATCATTTCAATCGAGACTCCTCCTTCTATGTCAAGTATACGTGCAAGCGAGAAGGCCTTACCGAGTACATTTCCCGATTGTTCACTACCAAGTCTACCCATAATAACCCCGGATTGTTAATAGTTTATTTTCATCCTATGTGAGCATGCAAGAGGGTGTCAATATTGTATGTTACTCTGCGTGACTAATTCTAAGCGTTACAGACAAAGCAGGAAGCAAACACATCATATGAACACATTTCATAAAATCAGGACAACATGATCTTGCTGTACTAAATCATGGGTTACGGTCACTACACAATAGTAAAACTGAATCCACCGGAAGTTCTGGAAAGTAGACTTCCACACGGTTCCAGCGAGTATAATCAAGGCACATAAAAGATAAAGGAACTAGGGTGAAAACTCTAATCTAATCAGGTTTTATGTTCAGTAAGCATGCAGTAGGTTATGTTCCATTAATTAATTCCGATCAGAAAACTCATTATTAAAATCTACAAAAATTCAGGGAGGTATCTATACATGTCTAGGTTCAGCTTAAATTATTTCATATTTTTCCTTTACTGATAACAGAGTCAAATAAAATAAACAACAGCAGGATACATATGAAATTATGAGTCTGAAATCTCTAACACAGTTGCAGTAAAGTGATGATATCTAACAGATGTAAAATTGAAATTTAAATCCAGACCAGGGAAAAGTTATCTAGACATCAAGGGCTATATTTTATGTTAAGTAAGTTCTTTGAAATTAGGTCATTAACAGGGCTAAAAATCTGATTTAAAGTGAAACTTACAGCAGTCCAGAAATCAAATTAATATAAAAAGATAACCAATAATTCACACGATCACATATAGCATGAAAATTGGTAATCAAAGCAATCCTAGGTGTCAACATGCAATTTCTAAGGGTTAAGATACATTTATCATGGTCATGGTGTCAATTCATCAATCAAATTCAATTCTAGCATGTTCAGTTTCAATGTCCAATCTATCAAGCAGTTCTATGTATGAATCTAGTTGTTTAATGTGCAAATGTGATGTGAATATTTGCAAGTGTACAAAATCGCAACAAGTAGTATAGTTTTAGTGAAAAGAGTGTCGAACCCACAGGGACTAATTATTTTATTGAGTACCGATATTACTAGATTAATCACTATTTGGAAGATCAAAATTAATAAAGAAGACAACTAAATTAAATTAATCTAAATATCTAACTAAATTAATTAAGAGGGAGCGGGAAGTGAAATTTTGTAATTTGTTAATGGAAAAATCAATTCTAGGACTTTTGACTTTACCTAGTTAATCACACACAATTTATAACTCCATATGAATAAAAAGATTATTTTCCAAGTTGTAAACCAAAATTCCCAAATTATTCAATGCTTTCTCTCGAACAACACTAAAAATATCTCCAACTAACAGTTTGTCATATCTCTATGCAAATTTAATTAATCGAAGACTCATTAAGTTCTGTAAATTTCTTAATGGTCACATCAATCATGGTAAATCATCTCTAATTTCGCTCAACAATGGTGTTTAATTTTATAGTTCTAAATCACAAATTAGCTCTCGGTCTTTCCATGATCCAATAAATCATACAAATGTCTATCCACCAATTGTACGCATTAAGAATAAAATTCAAACACACAACCAAGAGAAAATAGAAAAATAATACGGAATTAAAATTGTGTTGTCAAAACTAGACTACACCAAATCCCTAAAAAAAAAAATTTAGTTCATAATAAAATTGCAATTAACAAATTTTTTCATGGATTGCATAATAAAAATTAGAGGAAGAAAAGAAAAGAAAGAACTCGTATTTTTGAAGACCAAAATTGAGATCGAAATCCGTGCTCTATCTCTCCCCTTCGCTCTATGTTTCGTCGAAGCCACACTGCCCCACAGCAGAGCCTACGCCACCAACTCACCACAGAGCCGCCCAAAGCCAGCATGAGCACACACCTTTCTTTTGGTTTTAATTTTTTTTATTTTTTTATTTTTTCTTCCCTGGCGTCCACGCCGCCCCACACCTACCTACCACTTTTTCTCCTCGGTTCTTCACGCCACACCTGCATTATATATAGAGTAGGAAACTTGTAATTAGGGTTAGGTTAGTTTTATAATAATAGAATTAGTTAATTAATTAAAATATAGATTAAGATTAATCCATTATTTCTAAACCAATTAATAAATTAAACTACATACTTTTCCAGTACTTTTAAAATTGTATAATTTAATTCCAACCCTAATTGATAATAATATTTTCTGTTAGCTTTTCGAGAACCAAATTGTAAAATTAAAAATTCAACAAAACAATAAAAATTAATCAATCGATCTGTTTGTTTTGTTTGTTGATTTTTACCGAAAATATTCACATTTTGTATCAAAAATCTTATTCATTCAAAAATAATTAATTACTTGAAATCTTATGGAAATAAGACAAATTATAAACAAGATAGACGAAAACAAGCAATTTTAATGGGTAAATGAGTACAAATATTTGTATATAAATTAGACACATCAAATACCCCAAACTTAAGATTTTGCTTGTCCTCGAGCAAAAAGTATCATAAATCAAAGAATAATAATCAATAGTATGCTCAACTCATCACACTAAGAGATCTTATTATGCAAGCATCAAAATTTTAATTAAAAATATAAACAATAGCAAATAAAGTAAAATCAAGCATACTCACTTTCTCCAGTGCGATTATTTATTTATAATTCCAAACCCAATCATATTTGTCATGCAATTAATGTAATTATAGTATGTAACAATTTCATCTGTGATTTTCCTTCTCACTACTACAAACTAAGTAGCAAACTAGAGGTTTTTTTTGTTATTTTTTGTTATTTTAGGTTATTTTTGTTATTTTTTGTTATTTTGTTTTTTTTAATTATATATATATACTAGGTTTGCCCGTTGACACGTGCATACGGCACGTCTTCGTAACGGTGCATCTTGTTTGATCATATAAAATAGTTTTGGAGGTCCAGCAAATTAATTGAAGTAGCAAACATATTATATGATAAACTTTTGGGAGTCCAGCAAAAAACATATTATATGAACTATTTTTTTGATTTTTTTTGAATTATTTTTAAAGTTTTTAAATTTATAATTACTTTCTTTTTAAATTTTTAAAATTTTAAAAAAAATTAAATTTTTTATTTTCTTATTTTTTTGAATAGAAGAAGGAGGGAGAGAGAGAAAAACAATAATTAAATAAATATATGCGTTGTTTTGGATGGGGGATTTGAATTTGAATTTGGAGGGAAACTTTTGGGGGGAAAAATATGTTTTGTGAGGTTAGATCTGGGCCTTTGATTTTTTGGGGATTGAAGGAGAACCACTCGATAGCTTTCTTTGTGTTTTATTATATATATATATATATATATATATATATATATATATATATATATATATATATTAGTGTCTTCTCTAAGTTGTCACTTGCCTTTTGACGCGAATGCAAATATTTGTGATGAATTCACCCATTTACTCAACAAGTCACAAACTTAGAGTGCTTTGCATACTCATATTTCAAGTTGCCGTTTGACGTAAAAGTAAACATTTGTGATGAATACCCCTAGTTACTAAGCAACTCAAAACATTGGAGTAGATAGACTTTATTCATAAATTTTTTTTTCTTCATTATTATTCTATTTACTTAAACTCTATTTAGGACTAGATCAAAGGGGATAATCATAAGAAAAGCATCACATTTTTATTTTATTTTATTGTATAATCACATGATTCATACAATTTTGTAAAGAATTTTGAAATTCAATAATTCTAAAGTAAATAAGTATGCTTACTCTTGCTTTATAAGCAATTGTCAATCCTAAAAGAAATTATTTCAATGCTTATCACAATAACGAACTCAAAAGTGTAATGGTAAGCCTAATTGAAATCCCTTTTATTTTGTTTTTTTCTTTTAAAAAATAAATAATAAATTTGTAAACCTTCCCCCCAAACTTGTGTATCACATTTTCCTCAATAGGAAAGGAAAAAGAAAAACAAAAAGAATGCAAAAAGTTCAGAATTTCTCCCCTGATTCGTCTTAAACATTCTGCATGCGCGACGTTCAGTGTTTTTGCGATATCTGGAGCCGTAGATGTCCAAATTGGCTGATTTGTTTTTTGCTGGAAAGCTAAGACAATTGTCTAAAATTTTTCTCAGAATCAGTTTTCCAGATTCTGACTCCATACTGCTCAAAAATAGCCATCAATGTAGGTGTAGAAAACAGCTCCGCCCGGCGACTTTCAAAACTCATGCAATCCTACAAAATAAAATCAAAAATCAAAATTATAATAAACTAAAAGAAAAATCAAATCTAAATGCTGTAAAAGAAAATATGGCTTACCTCCCAAGAAGCGGTAAGTTTTAAGTCTTCAGCCAGACTTATAGCTGATATGGTCATGTAACGCCAAGATCCAACAACATACGAGCCTCTTTTCCAATTCTTCTCTTTAGGTGGGGATTAGGTTTTTTCTGTGCATCCGTCAAGCTTGATGGTAGTGGCTCGAATTTTAGTCATTTCTTTCATAAAGATGGAGTCTTTGATATTCCCACCTCCTTGAATGTCAGTTGAGAAAATGGATGAATAGATGGTGCAACATCCAAATACATAACATATTTCAAATTATTTTCTTTCTCAGTTTCAAAAGTTGCTGAATTTGTTGGACATACTTTTATAGGTGACTGTTCAATTTGAGCACTATGTCCCTCGCCCACAATTAAATCAGTTTCACTTTCTTGAAAAGATGACTGTTCTTCGGTAGGAAACTTTATGGATTTAAAAACATCAAAAGTTACTTGCTCATGCTGCATTTGTTCCTCCCCAATTTGTTCGTACTCATTTTCCTTTGCAACCGCATTTTGTTCGCCATTTTCTTCTTGTGGTTGCTGAATTGTCCTCTCGCTTCTTAGTGTTATTGCTTTGACATGCTCCTCGGGATTGACCACTGTGTTACTAGGTAAGTTTCCCGCTATTTTCTCAGTAAGAATATTTGAAAACTGACCAATTTGCGCCTCAAGATTGTGAATTGAAGCCGTATTATTTTGTATTGCTAAATCTGTCTTCTGCATGTATTGTTCTGTCTTTTGCATGTATTACTCTGTCTTCTGCATGTGTTGCATGAATATCTCTTCTAATGTTGGCTTCTTTTCTTGTTGTGGAAAATTTTGAGGTGGTCTAATTGCTCCTCCTTGATCGTTGTTCCACGAAAAATTGGAGCTGTTTCTCCATTCTGGATTGTATGTGTTTGCATAATGATTGTTTTGCATTTGAAAGTTGACACAAAATTTTCATGTTTGGCATTTGATGGAGCAAAAGGGTTTCCCACTTGGCAATCTGCACTTGAGTGATTTCCTGCACAAAGATCACAAATCATATTAGATTGAATTGCATTAAAATTTATATTACCTAATTGTTTAGATAAAATATCAATTTGTGCAGTTAAAATAGAAATAGGATCAAGTTCAAAAACTCCCGCCACTTTTCTTGGCATTGTACTTTCTGCAGACTACTGATAATGATTAGATGTCATCTCTTCTAAAAGCTCATAGGTTGCTTCGTAAGTTTTGCTCATTAGTGCACCTCCAGCTGCTGGGTCAACCATAAATCGATACCATTATAGAATATTTGAATTTGCAGCCATTTCGGTAGTTCATGACGAGGACACTTTCTCAATAACTCTTTGTACCTTTCCCATGCATCATATAAAGACTCAGTCTCAAATTGAATAAATGTGACAATATCATTCCTTAGTTTTGCTGTCTTTGCCGGCGGAAAATACTTAGCCAAAAATTTTTGTGCAAGTCCCTCTCAAGTAGTAATACTACCGGGTGGTAGATAATATAGCCAAGCCTTCGCCTTATCTCGTAGTGAAAAAGGAAAGAGTCTTAATCTGATTGCATCATCTGATACTCCGGTGTCTTTGAAAGTGTTACAAATTTCTAGAAAGTTTGCAATGTGAACATAAGGATCCTCGTGCGGTAGTCCCCAAAATTGAACAGTCTTATGAATCAATTGAATAATCGCTGGTTTAATCTCAAAATCGTTAACTTCAATAACCAGCCTATTTATGCTTGATATTGTTCCATGAATTGAGGGCATAGCATAATCTCTCAAAGCTCTGTTTTCATCGTTGTTCGCCATGATAATGTATTTGTATGTCCTGAAATATAAGTATTGAAAAAAAAATAAAAACTTTAAAAAAAATAAAAAATAAAAAAAATAAATAAAAATAAAAGTAAGTCAAAAGAAAATAAAGAGGTAAAATAATAATAAAACAAAAGAAATAAAAAAACCAAAACTAGTAATAATCTAGCAATTTTCAATATCAATAAAAGAATAACTAGTCCCCGGCAACGGCGCCAAAATCTTGATGTGAATATTTGCAAGTGTACAAAATCGCAACAAGTAGTATAGTTTTAGTAAAAAGAGTGTCGAACCCACAATGACTAATTATTTTATTGAGTACCGATATTACTAGATTAATCACTATTTGGAAGATCGAAATTAATAAAGTAGACAACTAAATTAAATTAATCTAAAAATCTAACTAAATTAATTAAGAGGGAGTAGGATGTGAAATTTTGTAATTTGTTAATGGCAAAATTAAGTCTAGGACTTTTGACTTCACCTAGTTAATTACACACAATTTATAACCCCATATGAATAAAAAGATTATTTTCCAAGTTGTGGACCAAAATTCCCAAATTATTCAATGCTTTCTCTCGAACAACACCAAAAATATCTCCAATAAACAATTTGTCATATCTCTCTGCAAATTTAATTAATCGAAGACTCATTAAGTTCTGTGGATTTCTTAACGGTCATATCAATCGCGGTAAATCACCTCTAATTTCGCTCAATCAGAGGTGTTTAATTTTATAGTTCTAAATCACAAATTACCTCTCGGTCTCTCCATAATCCAATAAATCATACAAATGTCTATCCACCAATTGTACACATTAAGAATAAAAATCAAACACACAACCATGAAAAAATAGAAAAATAATACGGAATTAAAATTGTGTTATCAAAACTAGGCTACATCAAATCCCTAAAAAAATAAATTTAGTTCATAATAAAATTGCAATTAACAAATTTGTTCATGGATTGCATAATAAAAATTAGAGGAAGAAAAGAAAAGAAAGAACTCGTATTTTTAAAGACCAAAATTGAATATCAAAATCCGTGCTCTATCTCTCCCCTTCTCTTTCTGTTTCGTCGAAGCCACATTGCCCCACAACAGAGCCTACACCACCAACTCACCACAGAGCCGCCCAAAGCCAACACACAGGTTTTAATTTTTTTTTTTCTTTTCTTCCCTGGTGTCCACGCCGCCCCACACCTGCCTACCACTTTTTCTCCCCGGTTCTTCACGCCACACCTGCATTATATATAGAGTAGGAAACTTGTAATTAGGGTTAGATAGTAGGTTAGGTTAGTTTTATAATAATAGAATGAGTTAATTAATTAAAATATAGATTAAGATTAATCCATTATTTCTAAGCCAATTAATAAATTAAGCTACATACTTTACCTGTACTTTTAAAATTGTATAATTTAATTCTAACCCTAATTGATAATAATATTTTCTCTTAGCTTTTTCGAGAACCAAATTGTAAAATTAAAAATTCAACAAAACAATAAAAATTAATCAATCGATCTATTTGTTTTGTTTGTTAATTTTTATCGAAAATATTCACATTTTGCATCAAAATTCTTATTCCTTCAAAAATGATTAATTACTTGAAATCTTATGGAAATAAGACAAATTATAAACAAGATAGACGAAAACAAGCAATTTTAATGGGTAAATGAGTACAAATATTTGTATATAAATTAGACTCATCAAAATGCTTGAAACATTGAGGACTTGATTTAGATCGAAGAGAAAGCACGATGTTAAGAGTATGTCGGGTTAGCTCTTGTAAACCCTCGATAATCTTAACGGAATTGTCAAAAGTAGTTTTTGATAATAAAAAGGACATGATCTACTTGCAGGAGATCAAATAATCTTGAACAGAAATAAAAAAGCTTCAAGAAGAGACTTTCCTGTTATTGCATATAAAATTAAAAATAGGAATAACGGGATCAGAATCTCGGGCAAAATCTCCCAAAAATAAGTGCGAAGAATCAACAGCAATAGCAAGATCCTAGAGCAATTCCTCACACCAGATCGGGACAGAACGTAGAACACCAGAACTGGATCTGGCGCACACAGAACACGAAACACCAAAATAGCCAATAGAATCCTCTGCCTCACATCGGATCCGACCCAAAACAGGGGATAGTAAAGTGGGATTGGGTGTGGCAGTACACGGGACACCAAACCAGCCAATAGGATCCTTTCCTCGCACCGGATCCACAATGAACAGGGGTGCCGAATACGGGACAGCGAGATCAGCCACTCGCTGACCGTCTTCTTCCTCACGACAGTGAGAGAGAGAGAAGGAACGGAAGACGGTGCGGCATTACAACGGCGACTGCGGTGGCGGAGCGACGTCGGTACCATGGTCGGGAAGCGATGGTGGTGACGACACCCACGGCGAAGGAAACTTTGTTCTCTCGGTCAAAAACAGGGGAACGACGACGCGTGTGAACGGGGACTCGAACGGCAATGCACAGGGGACTCGGTGGAGCGGCGAGGGACGACAAGTGTGATGGTGATGAGCACGACGATGGGTAGGGTGATGATGATGAGTTACGGTGAAGGGAAAACTTCGGTGGTTTGGTTCGAAGGATAATGGCGAGGAACACCGGAGAAGACGACGATGACGATGAGGTCGAGGGGATGAGGGGACGATGAAGATAGTGGTGACGGAGGGCAATCGGAGTGTAGGGTGATGGGGTCGAGGGGTTGAGTAAGGTTTGGGTTTGGGGTGTTTAGAAACAGAGAAGAGAGAAAGGGGGTGTGCGGGGAGGGAGAAACGGCGGAAGAGAGAGGGGATAATTATTAGGGTTTAATTAATGGGGTATTTATAGGGATCAGGAAATTAGGGTTTTGGGATGAGATTATGTGGGTTCTGGGTCTCGGTTTTGGCTCCAAAAAGAGACAAACAAATGCAATGAGATAAGACGAACACAAAGGAGAACAAATCAAATTCAAAATAGAAAAGAGCCAAATCCACAAAAGAACAGAATCTAATCAAAAGAACACAGATTGATCCAGAGAGAACAAAAGAACCCAAGAAAAGATAAAATGCACCACAACAAATGAGTTCAAACACAATAATCAAAAGAATACAAAATATAATAAAATCTAAAAATAGGGCTTACAGAAACCGTCTTTGAAGTGTTGGAGACCCCCGAAGGAAGCAAAGTGAAGCTCGCAACGATCCTCCTAGAGAAGCACGCTGGTATGTGGGGGCAGTTCGTCAAGCACGGACTGGGCGAGGGACCAATCACGGGGGGTAACTTTCGGGTGGAATTTTGACAGCACTACTTCCCATTGATGTTCAAGAAGAGAAGGCGATGGAGTTCATGAATCTGCGTCAGAGGAACATGACAGTCAGGGAGTACGAAACCATGTTTACTCAATTGTCCCACTACACCCCCGAGATGGTGCAGGATGAGGTGAAGAAGGCAAAAATATTTGAGCAGGGACTTAGGCCTACCCTGAGATCAAGAGTGGTGCCCCTATGCATTCGGAGGTTCGACAAGCTCGTAGGGAGGGTGGTAGTAACCGAGCAAGACATGAACCAGAATCAGCCACCGCAAGGTAGGACAAGAACTTGGAACACAGGGAAGCGGCCGATGCCAGCCGCCAATTTCATAAAACATGAGCACAGTCCAAAACTTCAAAAGGTGAATAATGGCGTAGGAGCGAACCGACCCGTAAAGTGCATCAGATGCGGACAGGTGGGACATGTGAAGAGCTAGTGCCCGAACCAGAGGTGGCAGCCAACTCCCATCACCTGTTTCAATTGTAAAAATGCGGGGCACTATAAAATGGACTGCCCCCAGTTGCGAAGGAACAACAATGCAACCACCACCATCCCGAAGACCAACAATAAAGGCAAGAATCCTTTCGGCAGCGGCGCATCTTTGTGCTCACAGAGGAAGACACCGAAGAAGATGAAGGAGTGATCTTGGGTATGAATGGGATGTAATTTTATTCTTGGCTTTGTATTTTTAACTTTGGAAAGAGAAGTTGATAGAAATGTAACTCTTTTTGTAACATGCTGTTTAGAAATCAATGGAATGAAAGCCAATGTTTTGTTTCATAATGGATCCTCCCATTCTTTTGTATCGAAGTCTTTTTCGAGGAGGTTAAGTCGCACTCAGGAGGCGACCCTCGAGTTAGCTCTAATGGTAGCTACACCATCAGGGGCAACTCTCACTACCGATGTATGTTACAAGAACTATAAACTCCAAGTTAGAGGAGAAACCTTGAATATAGACTTGCTGGAGTTAGGTTTGGTGGGAGCTGATGTAATAATCGGGATGGATTGGATGTCCAAGTACAAGGCAATTATCGACTGCAAAGGGAAGAAGGTAATCCTAGCCACACCTGAGAGACCGAAGATTGTGTTTCAAGGGCAGAAGAAAAACGGAAGAATTTTGGCAGCTACAGCCGGGAGTAAGGTGCCAAAGGAAGTCAAGGGGGTATCCATTGTACGAGGCTTTCCACTCGTATTTTTAGAGGAGTTACCCAGGTTACCCCCACCAAGGGATGTGGAGTTCAGTATCGTGATCCAACCAAGCAGCGCACCTGCATCAAAGACGCCGTATCGTATGGCACCGGTGGAATAGAATGAAGTCAAGAAGCAAATAGAAGAATTGCTGCAGAAGGGACTCATCAGGCCTAGTGCCTCTCTTTGGGGAGCCCCGGTACTACTGGTCAAGAAGAAGGACGGGTCATCAAGGATGTGTATTGACTATCGGGAATTAAACAAAGTCACAGTCCAGAACAAATATCTAATTCCCATGATCGACGACTTGTTCGATCAGCTACAAGGAGCCGCAGTGTTCTCAAAGATCGATCTACGATTGGGTTACCATCAGGTACGTGTCAAGGAGGAAGACATACCAAAGATAGCTTTCAGGACGTGGCATGGGCACTATGATTTTCTGGTGATGCCATTTGGAGTAACCAATGCTCCAGCAGTCTTCATGGACTTGATGAATTGAGTCCTATGACCATTCATTGACTCATTTGTAGTGGTCTTCATAGACGACATTTTGGTGTACTCAAAGACCAAGGAAGATCACGTCGAGCATTTGTCTGCAGTTCTGAGCAAGCTTCAGGAGCAAGAGTTGTACGCAAAGCTTTCCAAGTGCAAATTCTGGAAGTCGGAAGTAGCTTTCCTCGGCCATGTCCTTTCTAAGGAGGGAGTGGCCACTGACCCACAAAAGATAGAGGGGGTGAAGGATTGGCCTCAGCCAAGGACAGTGAAGGAAGTAAGGAGCTTTTTGGGTTTTGACCGGATACTATAGGAAGTTCATTCATGATTATGCCAAGATTGCAGTACCACTCACAGCTTTGACCAGGAAGGACAAGAAGTTTGAATGGACCGATAAGTGTGAAGCCGGTTTTCAGGAGCTGAAGAACCGATTGATATCAGCACCGGTTCTGGTCTTACCTCAACCGGGTAAAGGGTATGTGATCTACAGTGATGCATCTCACTTGGGTTTTGGATGCATTCTAATGCAAGAAGGGAAAGTCATTGCTTATGGATGAGGCAGCTCCGACCACATGAGAAGAACTATCCAACTCACAACTTAGAGCTAGCTGCTATCATCTTTGCCTTGAAGATATGGAGACATTATATTTACGGAGAAAGGGTGGAGGTGTACACAGACCACAAGAGCTTAAAGTATGTCTATCAACAGAAGGACTTAAATCTGAGGCAAAGGCGATGGTTGGAAGTGTTGGAAGATATCAGGCCGGAGATTTTGTACCATCCAGGAAAGGCCAACGTGGTGACAGATGCACTCAGCAGGAAGAGGAGCATTTCCATGCTAACAGCTACAAGGAAGGGGTTAGAAGAAGAGATAAGGAGGGCCGGTATCGAGATGATTTCTCAAGGGTTGGGTGCTATGATAGCTCGATTAGAACTCCAACCAAGTTTGAAGGACCGAGTGAAGAGGAGTCAAGATGGTGATGCGGAGACCCAGGCACTCAAGAAGCAAGCGAATGAAGGAAAACTTCCCGAGTTCAATGTTAAAGAAGGAGTGCTATGGTTTGAAGATCGGTTGTGTGTGCCAAAGGCAGGGGAACTTAGGGAGGAGATCATGAAGGAAGCACACACCACCTTACTGGCAGTTCATCCAGGAAACACAAAGATGTATCGAGATGTGATGCAGTTCTATTGGTGGGCCGAAATAAATCAAGATATAGCAGAGTTCGTAGCTAGATGTCTCACTTGTCAGAGGCTAAAGGCAGAAAATCAGAATTCCGGAGGGTTACTCCAGCCCTTGCCCATTCCAGTGTGGAAATAGGAGGACATCAGTATGGATTTCGTTACAGGATTACCCAGGGGTCCCAGGAGGAATGACTCCATTTGGGTGGTCATGGACCGGTTAACGAAATCAGTGCATTTTATACCGCTGAGGACAACCTGGTCTTTGGAGAAGTTGGCAGAAGTCTACATTCAGGATATCGTGAAGCTACACGGTGTATCGGCATCTATAGTTTTCGACAGAGATGCGAGGTTTACCTCACGGTTTTGAAAGAGTCTACAGACATCATTAGGGTCAATGACAGATTTTAGTACTGCTTTTCACCCATAGTCTGATGGACAAACAGAAAGGGTGAACAGAATTTTGGAGGATATGCTCCGAGCATGCATCTTGGACTTCGGAGGGAGCTGGGAGAAGCATCTAGCGCTGGTTGAATTTGCTTACAACAATAGCTACCAGGCTAGTATCGGGATGGCTCCATTCGAAGCACTGTACGGGAGGAAGTGTAGGACACCCGTATGCTGGTATGAAGTAGGCGAAAGGCAGATGTTCAGAATGAAAATTGGACAGCAGACTTTGGAGAAGATTGAATTGATAAGAAAGAGGCTACAGATCGTGCAGAGTTGGCAGAAGAGCTATGCCGACACCCGCCGTAGAGAGCTAGAATTTGAGGAAGGAGATTCCGTATTCTTGAAGGTCTCGCCGAGGGTGTAGTTAGATTTGGAAGGGGTGGCAAGCTGTCCCCAAGGTTCATTGGACCCTATAGAATCTTCAAAAGGATTGGGAAAGCCGCCTACAGGTTGGAACTACCCCCCGAGTTAGCCCAGGTGCATAATGTTTTCCACGTCTCCATGCTGAGGAAGTACGTGCTAGACCCGAGTCATCAACTACCTGAAATTCCAGAAGACTTGCAAGCGGACCTCTCCTACAAGGAATGACCTATGCAGATAATGGATTGTCAAGAGAAGGTGTTGAGGAACAAGATCATTCCGATGGTCAAGGTTCTCTGGAAGAATCAATTCGTCGAAGAAGCTATTTGGGAGCCAGAGAGCCGAATGCAGGAGACTTACCCTGGAGTTATTTGTGTAAAATTTTTCTTTTTCATTTCTGTTTTTCCTCCCACTAAGTGTAGTTCTGAGGACAGAACTATTCTAAGGAGGGAGTGATGTAGCGACCATAATTTTTGATGAATACGTTTTTTTAAACAAACTAGATTCGACTAGTTATAAAGTTTCTTTCTTTTGATTAAAGGACTTATTTTCTTACTAGTAACCTCAAATTATGCATATGCATATATATGCATATGTGTGTTTTTGTGGCTTGAGCGGCCCAATGTGACAAACAAAACAACACAAAAAAAATAAAATGAAAGGGGGCCCATTCTAGGCCGGCCAAGTTTGGAGGGAAAATGAGGGAAAACGAATTAGGGTTAGGGTATTTTTTGAACTCAAATTGTGTCATGATGAGCTCTTATCCACTCCTACACTCCACCTCCCTCTTGACCCAATCCAAGAAGAGATGCTCCCCCATTTCCCATGCCCAAAATCTGGCCAACTCCCCCCATGCTCTCTTTTGTGTTTTTTTTTTAAAACCCCTCCCACTTCTTCTTCTCATTCTCATCTTCTACAACTTCCACACTTAAGAGAAAGAGAAAAAGAAAGAGAGTAAGAGAGACTTGCTACTAATTTGGAGTAAGAAGAAGAAGAGAAGCCAAGGAGAAGGAGCCAAGGAGCCTAGAAGGCAAGGAGTTAGGAGCAAGAAGGCTAATCAAGGAGCTAGGAGCTTGTAGGATCTCCCTTTTCTATCAAACTCATCAAGGTGGGTGATTCTAATCTCTTTGGTTGTTTTTGTTTGTTATATGGTAGTTGTAGTGACTGAAAAATGACATTCATGCTCTAGAATGAACTTAAATAACTCGTTTTGTGCTAAGAAACCCAAAACAGAAAATCCTGTTGAAAGCTGAAATTTTGTTGTCAGTCCGTAGCTCATAACTTGAACACTAATTGAATTGACTTGAAATTTTTACATGATGTTCATTTATGTGTCTTACACCTTCAGTAAGTTTTCAGATTTTAATGATTTTTTCTGCTATTAAAATAAAATGCAAACTTGCATGCTGGTCAGATAAAAAAGAAATAGTTTTTGTTGTTACTGTTGTGAGAAGAATGACTTGTATCTTGCTGTATGTTTATGGGAATAATATGAAATTTTAGTATGTCATTGTTAAATGTATATAAGATCTATGTTTCAAATTTCATGAGATTTGGACCAATTTAGCTATGTTAATAAAATCATGCAAACTCAGCTAGTTATTTTAGTAAACAGAACTGCTGCTGTTATTGCTCTGTTTTTTATGACTATTCAAACAGACATAACTACAAATCTACTTGGTAGAATAACCTGATTTTTGGAAGTGTTGTAACATCATGTGTCAGGAGCTAGAATCTAAAATTTCATAAAGTTCTGACACCGTTTACTATTTTAAATTGATTTTATCCCAAGACTGTGTTAATATGATGTGCTATTCTGAGGATCCGTAGCTTGTTAAAGATGGGACCATAAGAGCTTGTAAACGACCTTATCTGAAAAAACTTGTAACTAGGAAGTTGTAGTAGACACATAGATCTTTCTAGAATGACTGAGAAATCATGATTTGGATAAGTGTACGATTTTATATGATTTTTGCAAGTGACGACAGAAACACAGTGAATCTTAGAGCTTATTGTTTTGCACCATGTTCATGGAAATGAGTTTGAACTTGTACTTTACTAGCTTAGAGTTGTTGTTTGAGGTCAGGAATCATGTTATAGATGTGTACATGAGTTATGACTCAAATTATCTAATGTTCCTTGCTAAGGGTAGCTTATAGTTGCTTATAGACCCCAATATAGACAATGTTGTTCAATGTTTTGAAGTAGGAATTGTATTGGATGTTGGGGTGATGTGGTTGAACACTTTAGAATGAAATCCATGCCCAAAGTGTGCTATTACTTGCTGTCTACCTTGATTAGAAGCATGAGAGAACCCAATCACGATTCTTCAAAAAAAGGGGACCGGGAATGACTCCATTTTGGCATGAACGCCAAATTTGTGCTTGCTGTTTGGAATTGTAAATTGTCAATTTTAGGGCCCTCATAACCCCGTTTTGTGGATTCATGGATTAGGAATTACTCCTAGTGTAGTGTATCTTGTTGGGATACATCGGTTTGTATTGAGACTCTAGGACTATGTCTTGTTGACAAATCTAGATGAAAAGAATAGGACCCATGTCGCATCGAACATATTGGAGGAGATGACTTGTGCGCCGACGTACTCGCCGTGCATGGATGAATTCCATGGTTGTGTTTGGAGCTACCACTTGTCGAGGACCGTGGAGCGCTAAGTGTAGCGGGAGCTATGTGTTGGTCGGGTCGAGGTTGCGATCGAACTCCAAGCGTAGATGGCGGTTGCAGCGATCGACGGGGTTGATTCATCGTTGGTTCGTGCCAAGTGTGGGCCGAGGCTGGTCAACCTTGGGCCGGACTTGAGGGCTAGTTGAGTCATATTGTGGGATGGGTTAAGATCCATTATTGATATAAGTAACTAACTAGAAAGTGTCTACAAGTAGAACTTAATTAGTTGTCCATAGCAAGCAAAGTTGATTACCAAGTTAGGGATTGGAAATGGAAGATAGATCGCTTAACTAAGGGAATGGGTAATATGAGATAGTTCTAGGCTCGCTTAGAGGTTCATACTTCAAATAAGAAAATGAAAGAGAATTCGAGTTTGGATAGAGTCATGGATTTTAGTAACCGGTTGATAAAACAAAGGTTAGTAATCGTGTGATTAATTGTATCTTTAATCTTGGAGTGGGGTAGCGTCGATACTTTGGTAGGACTAGATCGAGTTTTGGTTGAATATAAGGATAGGCACTAGCGAGGGTGTTCGCCTGCTAGGAGGATGCATGGCGTCATCACGCCTAGCCAAATCCTAGGTTCGTTTAATGCAGACAGGGACCCCGAGCTGCCCTGGGAAGTGGAAACTCTGCGGGGGCTCCGCTGTTTCGGCATGAATGCCTTTATGTCCGTAACAACTTTTGAGGAGGTTCGGAGTGTTGACGTCGTCTCGACTGCAAGTTTTGTTCTAGTGTAAGGACCAGTGTAGCAGGGTTGGGGAAACCCTATATCCGTCGGGTCCTTTGTTGATCAATGCAGGCAGGAGGTTTAGAGAAAGGCCCGGTGAGCGAGACTCTACGGGAAAGACTCTAAGTCCTTCGGCGAGGAGCCCTGGTGTCCGTATATCAGCTTTTGGTGAGGTCCGGAGAGACATAGATAGAGCATCATACCATGGGTACAGTCGTGAAGGAATAAGCCTACGACTGTAACCCCAGTCGTGAAGGAGTAAGCCTGCGGCAGAGATCCCGGGCATAGTGGGTAAAACATGAGGTACTGGACACCACTAATGACAGTAGCGACTGGAGTCTCACTATCACTGGAATCAGAAATAGGAGAGAGCACAAGAGTAGGATGCGTAGCGGGGGATCGAGCCCCATCAAACTGAAGAACGTCGTTTGGTTGGGGGATGTGTAGTATAGGATGCATATCTTTCAACCATACGTGCATTAACTTTAGGAGCATGTGTGCATAGTGTGTGCATTAGATTAGGCCATGGCATACACTGACAATTGTTTGACATCACCTTTTTCTTCACATCAAATATTTGTGGTTGTTGAGGTTGGAATCGTTATATTATGGCGTAGAGAGGATAGCCGAATATAGCATTTCGTCAGTTGTATTCAACTGACGTGCCCACAGTTATTAGTGCAAGATTGCTGGCTCGGGAGCGCGAGAAAGCTCTAGCAGGGGAAAGCATCAAAGTGAAAGTTATTGTCCAAATTTTATTGTACATTTTTGTTGTAACAATTAATTGTAATTATTGCATTCATTTGACATTGTAATAACAATTTGATGTAATAAAAGTTTTGATTTCCTGAGATTTTTGTTGTGTTGTGACTCATTTGAAGAAAGATACTGGAGTGTGTCACGAGTTCCTTTGTTAGGAATTCGGGGCGCAACATCCCCACCATGTGCCACGTCAGCCATGGCTGACAGCATCATCAAGCAGCAGCAGCATTTAATTGCTGCTTTGTTTCTCAAACCGTGGGCCCCCCACTCTCATCACATTAATTCTATATACAACCCCCAATAGGTTATCCTATGGGGCCAATTCCAATCCCTTTGTATATTTTATATATTATTATATATTTTAAAACGGGGTGTGACAAAAGATGGGGTCTGCAACTACAAGAATGGTGGACGGTGAGGCAATGCAAGGGTTCCTCTGTTAGGCAGGAAATTAGAGGAGATGAAGGCGAGGGGGTTCGGTGATTTGGATTAAGGGGTTCGACAGCAATTGGCAAGGTCGATGGCGGAGTTCGGTGGAGTGCGGCGGAGGTAATGGGTGGTTCGAGTAGATGGTCGAAGGATGGGTTTCGAAGTCGGGGGAGGAGGAGGATGATGAGGGTCATTAATGGCTGATGGTTTAGGGTAATTAGGATAGGGATTAGGATTAATGAAGATTAGTATTTATAGGGAATTGAGATGTTGGGTTAATGGGTAACGGGTTATAGGGTTTGGGATCCAATAAGAAGGCTATTAGGTTATATTAATAGGTTAAATATGGATCAAATAATAAGATAATTATTAATCCAACAAGAATAGGGTTATCATGAAAAGTATAGTCCAACAAGGAGAAAAGCAAGTTCATGAAATTTAAATTCGAATTGGAAAAAAATAAGATTCGAATAATTAAACGAAGATCAATGATAGTTCATGAACAATATTAGGACCAAATTATTCGAGACAATAAATGAAAGATAGAATATAATCCGAATTACAAAAAAAGATTACATTGAATCAAAAAAAAAAGAAGAAGATGAAAACGGGACTTATAAGTCTCTTCAGCCGTGGCCACACAGTCCAAGATATCATTTGATGAATCCAGTTTGCTCCTTGCTAATCAACCTGTCCATCACTTTTCTTAATCAGTTGGCACGGATCTTGGCGATAATCTTAATCGAACAGTTAAGCAGGCTGATAAGGTGAAAGTCACCGACCATAACAACTTCTTCTTTTTTGGGAATAAGGATTACCACTGTGTAGTTCAGTTTGCCCAACATCAGCTTATGGTCATATAATTCCGTCAGTACAGCCATAAAATCATCCTTGATTTCCTCCCAAAATGACTGGTAAAACATGATCGAAAACCTGTCCAGGCCTAGAGCTTTCTCTCTCCCCATTGATATATCACTTCTTTGACCTCCTTTTTTGTGAATGAGGCTTCGTTGACCTCAAAACATTTCCAATGCTTTAGAATTATCCAACTAGAAACCCGACCTAAGCAACATTCTATAATTGGCTTTACTCTCGAGAAGGTCTTTATAGTTGGTTTGAAGGCTTTTTTCACTTCCTCTTCATTCTGAGTCACCCCATTCTCAGTCTGATTGAGTGGATCAGATTGGATCTACGAGGTGCACTGGCAACCCTGTGGAAGAAGGCCATGTTCATGTCTCCCACCTTGAGCAACTAAATTCGCAATCGTTGTTGCCATTTCATCTCTTCCAGCCTATACAATTGAGCGAGGTCATCTCTAAGCTTTAATAGCTGATTATGCTCATCCTAAGAGAGATCTCTAGTCTCTTCAAGCCGCTCCAGCTCATCTATGCCCTCCAGAATCGACTCTTTAGCCCTCCAAACTTGTGTGAATTTCAACATATTCCATTTACGAAGCCTAGAGCGTAGTCGGCGGATATTTTCACACCAAACTGCTGCTTCAGAACCCCGTGTAGGAAGGGCCCAACTTTCCATGACCATGTGATGAAAGCCCTGAATTTCCAACCAGGCCTATTCAAACCTAAATTTCGGCTGTTTCCTACCACGTAGTTCACCAGTGGACTCGACTAAAGGTACATGATCCGACATTGGTCTTGGAAGGGACTTAGTATGATGCTACTAAATATTAGCTTCCCAGTCCAGCGAGACCAACACTATCCAGTTTTTCCATGAGTGGGGCCGCCTGCATGTTGGACCACGTAAATAGCCTGTCAGACGTCGGAATGTCAACTAATTCCAGGATAGTGATTACACGACTAAACTCCTCTCTATCTGCAAAACTTGAGCCTCGACCACGGTGCTCGAATGCAAATCTAGTGATATTAAAATCCCCTCACACAATCTGAGATAGATGCCAACGCAGATGGAGGATTGGAGTTTGGTCTAGAAAGTCGCCCTGGCAGTGGCTTCGTTAGGTCTGAAGACACCAATAACAAACTAAGACTAGCTATCAGTTCGTTGTTGAAGCAAAACTGATAGAGAGAACTGACCAATCAAAACATCCAAGCAGTTGAAACAATCGGAGTTGAAACCAATTGCAATACCACCTGAAGCCCCGATAGAAGGTTGGATTCTCCAATCCTTGATCTTACTACCAACCAGCCACCTCAGTCTAACTTCGTGGTCCAGTTTAGTTTCTTGTAACCCCACAATGTCAACCTTAGAGATCGAGATTAGTTCCTTGACCATCTCCCGTTAGCCCTTACTCCCATTCCTCTAACGTTCCAAAAAATAACACTCATTAATAACAAAATTGAGGTTACATACAGGGTTAGGATCAGAGATCGCGCTTGTTGCTCTCTAAACAATTCCCACCCCCTAAGCTTATTGAGCTAAAAAGTGTTACGGTGAACATCGCAAACCACCAGACCACAGATTTTAGCAAGACTGAATACTAGAGTCAACCATATAATTGAAAATGGAGGCTAACATACAATACTTACCTCCATCATTGAGCTCAGCAGCCTTAGCTGCAACAGCAATCTCTATGTAGTCATCTAAGGTCTCCTAATAGGATGTCTTCACTATCTTCTATACATGAAAATCTATGGTCGATTGGGGCCTCACCACCTCGGTCTCAGAGACAGATGAAGGAAAGGTAGAAGCAACCATATATAGAGTTGGCAAACCACCCCCCTCCTGCCAACAAGGAGTGTTAGTCATATGTTGTGTGTCCTTAGCCATTTCTTCCAAATCTGAGTCCTCCTCCCAATACGAGTGGTCATCTTCTAGGTTAAGACGAGCATCTTCATCATCACTCATAGGCACACTAGAGCCAAGGTCGTCGTACCCTCTATGGACCCCATCATGAGCCCAGATAATGGCTTAGTAGTGCAGTTGGGCCCCCTACTGGTCCAAGTGAAGAAGATCCCCTAGGGATGCAAGTATTAGACCCCTCTTCGGGCCTTACACTTAATGGAGGCCCACACACAAAAACCACAATATTATTAGATGGATTGGGCCTCTTACTATGCCCAAAATGGGAATTACAACCCTAAAAAACATGAAGCCTAACAACTGAAGTAGGACCAGCCCAACAACTGAAGTAGGACCAGTCCCCACATGGCTTGAAGACATATGCACTGCATGCAGGCTACAGTCAGAAATCCTTGGAGAGCGTGAGGGCTTTTTTTGTAAATTCACCCCCCTCCATGTGGAGGTGAAGAATACAAAGCGGTAGATGAGCTTACTCCTATTGTCCCCCTATCCACCTTATCACTGCCACCACTCGAAAGATCACGAGAACTCCTAGCTTTTGGGGTTGCAAAGGGCTCAGATCTGAACTCTGCACTCTCCTCTGGCCGTTTACCGACACCCACCAAGCTTTTTTCCTTTCACTTTAGCTGAGAAACCTTCTTTTCCACTACCGCTAAAGTTCTGAGCTTCCACACCCTCTGGTTCCACTAAGGGCCTGACTTGCCTGGTCGGATCTGGATCTGGCGAGCTCAGAGCCAATCCAAACTTTTGACCACAGTGGTCACCCCCTCTGGACTGTTGGATTTGAGATTAAGGCTTAAGGTTTAAATTGAGCTGTTCAGTGGGTCGATGACATCCCCCATTGCCACCAATCCCGTCTGCCTTTCTTCCATGGATTTAGCAGGTTGTAGCGATTGTCGATGAGCTCTTTCAATTTTATGGACTCCATCGATTGTTGAATCTAAGACAAGCTCTTGCACGGTGACTTGTTTATTTGTCCTCACGTCCCTAACGGCGGTTCTACAGTCGCCCATCACCATTTCCACATTGGCTTCAAGAATAATGCGAATCAAGTATGCAGCCTCGTAAGTGTAGTCCTTCTCAAACCTCGGCATAAGGTTGATGTCAGGTTTCCTAATCAAAACCCTAGTTTAAACCAGCTCCAACTGTCTAACTATTTTCAGGTCGACATCCACCACTATTCCAAACTCAGTGACAATCTCTCGTAGTGCTTCCCTCTGCCAATAGTGGAGGGAATATTATGGATCCACACCCAATATGCGTCCCCCTGCAGATGTTCAGCACTGAAGTGAGGTGACCATTGTGCGAAGGCAACGGAGAATTGGCCAAAGTCGATGCTCCCCATCGAAATAACATCCACTAGCTTCTTCGACGAGGGGAATGACCCGAGAAACTGCAAGTGACACATCAGTAAGAATATGCCAGTTCTCTCATTGAGAGGTACTAGGGTCCAGTTACAAGTCTTGATAAGAGGGCTTAAAAGCATCTTTCGCAGTTCCCTCTATCCCTAACCGGACTTGCTAAGAGCGCCACCTCTTTGGTCTAGTGGCTAATTGCTATAGTTCCCTCTATCCCTAACCGGACTTGCCTTAAGTTGTTACAACGGTCTTCCCATTGCAGACACACGACGATTGGATTAGATTCATCTTCATCTATCTTCAAAAAGAATTCCAATCCCTATTGCCACATGTGGGCCACCATCCGTTCAATGCTTCCAAAACATGGTTCTTCGATGGTCTCCCTTTGTTGATTTTCACTGTTGCACACCATTTGTGGAGCCAATGCTCCTCATGTTTGATGATCACGATACTATTAGACAGTTTAATTTGGGCTGGGTTATTCGGCGATCTCCCCTGCCGAACCTCTCTATTCTCCTCCTCGTCATTGACCACCAAGTTGGAGCACACATAGGACATGTGTCCCCACTTCATGCATTTGAGGCACCGCACCTTATTAGTGCAATCGGCTCGTACATGCCCTGACTCACCATAATTGAAGCAAGGGTTGGTGCTTTCTTCCCTTTTCATTTCTTGTTTGTATTACTGTTATTGAGCTTGCTGCTAGGGTTGTTCATCCTTCTAGATTTGGGCTTGACTCTCACCCACGGTGCCTTAAGGTGATCCCCTATGGCCTCCACCTTCAGGTCAAGACTACTTTTTGGAGCCCTGGACACCTGCAGGGGTGGGAATTGAGGGGGTAGGGGGTGGGCAGAGGGTAGAAATATGCAGAGAATGGGCCTGGTCACTTGGATGTGGAGGTTGGGGGGGGGGAGGGAATGGGGGACTTTGAGTGATGAGAAGGGACCTCACTTTGGTTCATGTTGGGTTAGGGAGTAGGAACTTATAGAAGATTGGAAGGTGTAGGTGATGGAGAGGGGGGAAGAAGTGAGTTGGAGGATGTAGTTGTGGATGTGGTGGTGATGAAGAGTGGTGCCGAGAATGTAGGTGAGGGGGGGACCCTTTCCCTTTCCGGTAACTACTTGCCCCGACACCTGCAGTCGAAATGCCCATAACTATTCTACCTTGTGCCTGTACTCTGTGACCGATCAGAGATCAATGACACTCCCTCCAAGGGCTCTTCTTATGGCACCTATGGCTAGGAAGATCCCCTCTTGGGACCTATCCTTGATGAGACGGTGGAGGTAAGCAATGATAAGCATCATATGACGACCAATGGTGCGATCTCCTTGCTATGGTCAAAGACCTTCTGAGTTCACCTCTGCCCCTCAAAGGGGGAAACACAACATTAGCATGAAAAGATAAACTAACTCTAAGTTAAGAACAGAAGAAGAAAGTATAGCATGGAAAGATGTAACAGCAAAATAGAGCAACTAACTCTAAGTTAAGAACAGAACAAGTAGCATGAAAAGATAAACAAGTGCAAGTGGCATGTAACAAGTCTCAAGTAGCATGTAAACGAGTAACGAGTAACAAGTTTGAAGTAATCAAGTATCATGTACAAGTAACAAGTAGCAATAAGAGATAGTTGGGTAGTTGGGCATTGGTTTTAAAAGGACCCAATAAGAGATAGTACATGGTTTGGGTAAAAGGGTTATAAGGTAAGGGAGATCCAATAAGAGGTAGAATAGAATATAGGATTTGATAACAATTAAGTAGGCCATGAACAAAATAATTAGAATCAAACAATTCAATCGGACACAATAATTTGACAGAAAAATAAATCGAGAAAATATTCAAGGCCACAAAATAGAATCAAAGGCAAGACAGATAACTTTATTGAGAACGAAGAACAAATACATAGTTCAGAAGGAATTGAAGAGTACAATATGAATAATTACTCAGAAAAAGATAAATACATCCAAGATACAAGAAAATGGAAAACAGGGGTTACAAATCCTACCACTTAACAAGAAGAATTTTGTCCTCGAAATTCAAAGAAGAAGTACATAGGGTAACCCCGAGAAAGAAAAGAAGAAAAAGAAATAACAACAACAAAAAAATGCTACTCAAACATATGAGAAAACTTCTGCTGGATCTCCTCCTCCAACTCCAAAGTTGACTCACCCGGCGAGTGAGGATTCCAAGAAACTCGAACCAGCTTGATGACCTTGTTTTTCAGCACTTTCTCTCGCCAGTCTAAGATAGCAAATGAAAAAATCTCACAAGACAGATCCAGCCTCACGGTCAACTCTGAGTAGTCGATCACGTGGCTCTCGTCACGGATATATCTCCTGAGTTGTGAGACATGGAAAACATCGTGTACTTCCGATAAAGCTGGTGGCAATGCAAGATGATAGGCCACCTTGCCTACTCGTTCCACGATATCAAATGGACCGATAAACCTAGGGCTCAGCTTGCTCCCACCATCAAATGGACCGATAAAAAAGTACATCCAACAAGTTGAGCTTCTCATTTGGCTGGGTTTGATCATTGTTCAAAAATCCATATCTCCTAGGATATTATGAGTTAGGATCTAAAATTTTGGAATATGGTTATTGGATATGTAAACTTTGATTTCCCAAAGTTTGAGAATTATTGGATGAATTTGAGGGATCAAACAATGGTTCGATTGTAGCCGATTGTTAAGGTTGAAGTCTGCAGGAATGAACAATGCACACCTGATGGAAATTGAAGTTTTATAGCACCTAAATAGATGAATCGGAGGAAGTGATCAAATGGAGAGTTGTAGTAGACACTCTTAGCTTTCTATAAAGCCTAGGATCATGCAATTATGATAAGTGGGTAAATTGTTGTGCTTGTTGCAAGATGCAGCCAGAATCATGGGGTCTGCAGGTTGAGAAGTAAACACCTAATAAAAGTGGAGATTTTATATTACTTAAATGGCTGGATTTGAGTAAGTGATCAACTGGAGAGTTGTAGTAGACTGTCACACCTTTCTATAAAACCCAGGATCACGAAATTCCGATGAGCGAGGGATTAGTTAGGCTTGTTGCAAGAAGCAGCAATACTACATTGATACTACAAGTCTGCATGTTGAGATTGTGCACACCCGATGGAAATAAGGATTTTATAGCACTTAAATGACTGAAATTGAGAAAGTGATTAACTAGGGAGTTGTATTACACACTCATAATTTTCTTTAAAGCCCAGGATCTTGAGATTCCAATAAGTGGGTCATGTGCTATGAACTTTTGAGTGTAGCTACTGCACAATGATTGGGCTGAATATTGCTAACTGATTGCTAGGAAATTTGTTTACCCTTGTGGACTGAATTTGAGTTAGTCATCAACTAGAGAAGTGAAGTAGAAGATTATATCTTTCTATAGAATCTGGAATCGTCAAATTTGAGTTAGTAGATGATCTGATATGGGATTTTCTGCATACTGCAGTATTATGATTGTAAGCTAAAATTGAGTTTTGAGATGTTTTAAGTATTTATCCCTTCTAAGCACTTCACATTGGACATAGATGAGATTCTTGGTGCTTATAACACATGATGGAACTATGATCGAGTTGGGGATATAGTTGTACGACTTGATTGTCAAATTTTCAGCTTTTTAACTCATCTAGAATATGTTGATGCCCTGGGTCTGTCAATGACTGGCTATTAGTAGTTTGTGTTTGTTTCACCTCATTTGCCCTGTATAGGGCACTTCCTTGGGCACCGATGTAATGCTCGCTGAGGGTCACGGGCCGGGGATATGGGTCGAGGACCTATAGAGGTGTTGGCAATCGAGGAATATCGATTCGCCGTATTGGTTTTCGTTGACAAACTCGTGTGGGCTCAATCGTTTAGACATTATACGAGGTTGGGTGATTAGCATATTTTGGTAATTAATTATTTTTTTTCTTTTTGCTTGAAGACCGAGTTGGTGTTAGGGGTGATACCCTATAATTCGATTTGTTCTAAGGGCCAGCACTAGGTGGT
Organism: Hemerocallis citrina; assembly: GCA_017893485.1. Lineage (NCBI taxonomy): Eukaryota > Viridiplantae > Streptophyta > Magnoliopsida > Asparagales > Asphodelaceae > Hemerocallis > Hemerocallis citrina. Next base: position 92,427,789 of record CM030365.1, on the reverse strand, counting down.
GATTACCAGGGTTGTCTCTTCCTATCGTAGGGATATGTGCTGAGTTGCGTACCTCGCTATGTTAATTCCTGAAGCGCCATGGTAAAGAATGTTAGGGTTTCCTGTTGTCTAGGGGGAATAGACCCTCGAAGCCATCAAGTTCTATGTTGGTGATGAACGGGCCATAGGTGGAGTTCCCTATGAGTCTTCGGTGCCACTTGGTACGAGGTACCTTGTAAGTTCGTCACAGCTTTTGAGTGAGGTCCGGGCGCCGGGCACTAGTGACAAACAAGGATACCACTAGGTGACTGCAGTAACAGGTTAGACTGTAATCTGCAACCTCATCAGCCATATTGTACCTGTTAGGAACGGATGAGTACAAAAGTACAATGCAATGCATGGCAAGGGTTCGAAACCCTGAATCTGGAGAAGACGTGTAACCCCCATTCCCGCAAATACGTATTTCCTGAATATTTTCTGCATTTCGATATTTATAAATTCATTATTTGTTAAATTCATTTTCGATTTTATGTTAAAGTGTTTTTCTAATTGATAATTATATTTATTTTTGAACAGTGGTGTATTCTAACTTTGGTTTATAATCCTAATTGTATTTGAAACCAAATAAAATATATTATTACTATTTCAAGTATTTTAATGAATTTATTAAACCCCAATTCCTATTTGTTATATAAATCTTGTTATTACTATTTTTGTTATTATTATTATTATTATCTTTAATATCGTTAATTTAATTTTTTGTTACTATTATTTATTATTATTATTATTATTATTATTATTATTATTATTATTATTATTATTATTATTATTATTATTATTATTATTATCACTATTATTATTATTAGTATTTTTATTCTTATTGTTATTATTGTTATTATTAATGTTATTATTAGTATTATTATTTTTGTTATCATGGTTATTATTATTATTGTTATCTTTATTGTTAATACTATAATTATTATTAGTTTATTTTATAAACCCTATATCTCAAATTACCCTATAAATACCCTCTTAAACCCTAATATATAATTAACCCTATTATTTAATCTCTCTCCCTAACCTCCCGCCACACTCACCTCTATTTCCTTTTCCCTTCAAACCCAAACTGCCAAGCCCCGTCCACCTCTGATCGCCTCTCCGACCACCACTTCCACCGCCTTCCACTCTTCTTCATCACCCCGTCATCACCCATCCTCGACTTTGTCTTTCCCCGTTGCCTTCGTCTGAACCCATCGACCTTCAAACCCGAAATCCACCGAACCAATCTTCTCGCCGCCACCACATCGTCGACCACACCGATCCCTCTTCGTTGTCCCCCGCAACCACCGAAGAACCCTCACCCACTCGTCGTCGTCTTTGAATGCCCGAAGCCCCGCCGTTCTGCCTCTTCTGTTTTGGTGCGAAACAGAGTGTCGTTCGAACGTCGTCGTCTCATCACTACGTCACTTCCCGACCGCCAATGTCCCGCCGATAGCCGCCCTCGCCGCTATCGTCAGTTGCCGCAGTCGCCGTCGAGTCTCCCGCCGTTCTCTCTCTCTGTGTCGCTGTGGAGAAGAAGGAGGGAGTGTACCGGTGTTTTCTGTTTGGAAAGAGGGGATCCGTTGGGTTGTGTGTTTGCTTTTCTGATAAGGAGGGAGTGATCTTGTGTTTGGTGTTTTGATCCGATCGAGTGTTTTCTATTTCGTTTCTTTGCACGTAGCTCGCATGTGCTTGCGTGTACCGTGTTCATGGTTCGTCGCCCAGGATTCTCATCCCGTTATTCTATATATTTGAATCTACTAATTAAAAGGCAAGTCTCTTCTTGAACTAGTTATTTATTTTGTTCAAGATTTCTTTGATCTCTGCAAGTAGATCCAAATCTTTTTGTTATCATACTACTATTTGAAATTCTGTTAAGTTTATTGACGGTTTATCCGAGCTAACCCGATGTATTCCTAACATCGTGCCTACATTTTTGATCTAAAAACTAGTTCCTCTCGAATCTTGCATATGCACAACTACATGAAAAATAACTAGATCCATGTGTTATAGAATTGTTTGATAAATTGGATATGTTAGATTGAATTGAATTAATGAATTGATTACTGGAATTATGCATGTTAAACATCTAGCATCACTTTGATTACTAATTAGCATGAACTATATGGTTGTATGATTAAGTTGCTGCCTATTCATATCAAAATAAATTCTAGACTACTGGTTGTTCCTTTTTGTATCAGATTTTCGACCATGTTTCTGTTGTAATTTGAAATAACTTTCTGAACATGAATTATAGCTCCATGAATCTATTTTCCAGAACTTTTGACGGATATGAATTTCGAGTTATAATCTGTAGATATCAGTATTTTAGTACAACTGTGTCCGAATTTCTAGATTCACAATTTCATGCATATCTTTCTGTTTCAGATTTAAGTTGAACATGTTAATATTAAAATAAAATTATGAAATAAATTTGGTTGAGACTAGACATGTATAGGAACCACCCTTAATTTTTGTAGATTTAATTGATGAGTTTTCTGACCTAAAACATATAGGTGAACATAATTTACAGCTTGCTGCCTGAACATAAAATCTGAAAAGAATAGAATTTTTATGCTAGTTTCTGTAACTTTTATATGTCGTATATATATATATATCCTCTAGAACAGGCAAAGAGTCTAGTTTCTAGAATTTCTGACAGATCCAGATTTACTTTTTTTTAGTAGCAGTAATCTGTATTTTTGTACAGCAACGTCATGCTATCCAGATTATGTGATTTGTGTTAATTTAATATGTTTGCTTCTTGATTTGTCTGTAATGAGTAGAATTAGTCACACCTAGTATCATACAACATTGAAACCTTCTTGCATGCTTACATAGGATGAAATAAAATGATAACAAGTCGTGGTATTATGGGATGACTTGGTAGTGAATAATTGGAAACTGTACTCGGTCGGACCCTACGCTTGACTTGTACTTATGGCCATAAAATACTGCTTGATAATCACTGACATTGAACATTAAATACTGATTACTGGGCCGAGTATACGAACCGTGAATTCACCATCAGTCTAAAGCGTACACTATGATTGTGCCGAACCTGTGAAATGGGAAGCAGTAGTATGTGCACTAGATAGGATAATAAAATGATTAATAACCTGCATTTGACATTTCATGCTTGATCCCGTATACTGTCACCAATATTGAACTTTAATTGAAATTATTAATTAAATGCATGATTAAACATAGACCCTTGACATTATTGCCATTCCTCGTCTTTGTTATTTGACTTTGATCCCGTCTTTTCTTTGATATACTATGTTTCTATTATTCTCTGCTTTCCTCTACTTGTTGTCCATAACTTGCTCTAAGGACATTATTTTCTTTCTTTTTAGCTCAAGAGTTTACAGGTACCGAAGGAACAATACCAGAAGGAATTGGTGAGCAACGATTTTAGGATGGAATCCATGATTTGATTGCCTGAATTAATTTATGCTAGATTTATTTCTTGAACATTGTCTGGATATTATACTTTGTTTTGGGCTTTTATGACCTGGAGTTTGTTTTTATCACAGATGTTGGATATTATTATTTGGATTATTTCAGTTATTATTGAATTTGATCTTTGTTTATGTGATTATATCTTCTTGCATGGTTGTGATTGTTCTTCCATATTGTTGAGTTAGTCCGGTACAACTTATGGATGGTATTTACATACTCGTATTCCATATTTTGGGAAGCAGGGCGTGACAGGTTTTCAGTGGTATCAAAGCACTAGGTTTGGATAATATATTAGTCAAATATGACTAACTTTATGGTTTGGCTTTGATTGATATATTAGTCAAGTTTGGCTCTATCCAGGTTAACTCAATAATATGCGCACCACATTGATCACATGAACATGTAATAACTTTAATATAATCTAGATACTAATCCTATTCGATCCACATCTGATCCCTTTGCATTCAATTCTTCATTCCTTGTTTCCTTCTGTCCCTTGTAGTCGTCCTCCTTCGTTGACTCTTAATTGAGTATAAATTCATTCTTTTCGTACCTATATTCTCTCGATTTTCGGTGTCTCATTCTTTTGGTCCGGCTTGGTTCGTCGATTGGTGTCACGTGGCTTACAATGACATATCTGCAGCTTGGAACATCACCATCAGAGTTGCGCAATAGAAGCGTGGTGGGCCCACAATGCACAGGTCCCAGGATTCTCTTATTGTTCCTTCTTCCTTGCATCGTCAGTTCTTTTTTGTCCTTTTCACTCGTCATCTTTGGTCGGTTTATTATTCGCCATCAATCTTATCCATGTTCTTTCTTATTCCGGTGCTTCCATCACTTCAGTTCTCTTTTTCTAATTTCCCTGCTTTGTTATTTCTTAAGTTTGCTTTTGTTTTGTCCTACTTCCTGTCAGAATGAATTTCTAGTACGAAATTCTTTTGTAAACCATGTATCAGAACTAAACGAACCATCACAGAACTAAGGCAACAACCATGCACCATGCATCATAGAACATAATAATCACAGAATATATTATTATGATTTTATTTAGTTTATTTAAAAAGGATTGGTTTTTAGGCAATCGTTATTGCCCTATGCAGAGCTGGCACGGGGGTCCCTCTGCCCGGTCAACGGGTGGGGGTCAAGGTGAGGCCGTCCCTTGCGCGGTGCGGGGCTATAACACCCCGTGTTAAGAATATATATATATATATATATATATATATATATATATATATATATATGAGGAATGCTCCATTGAAAACGGGTCTAGTTTTCACGGGTTGGAAAATACCAATCTGAGCCATTAGATCGCTCATGATCGTGATCAGCGGCTCAGATCGAGCTCCCCATAACCCGTTTCAATTGATCAGCGGAGGGTTATTTTGGGAATTTCGTCCCAAATAACTCTTCGTTGAACAGATTCTAAAAAAATTGATATAACCTAGGCCGTTGTTTGGAACAACGGTCTATGTTATAAAAATTTGAATTATAGGCCGTTGTTTGGAACAACGGCCCTGTTTTAAATTTTAATAACCTAGGCCGTTGTTCCCAACAACGACCTAGGTTATAAAATTTCAATAAAATTTTATAGCCTAAGCCGTTGTTGGGAACAACGGCCTAGGTTATAAAAATTTAGAACAGGGCCGTTGTTCCAAACAACGGCCTATAATTCAAATTTTTATAACCTAGGCCGTTGTTCCAAACAACGGCCTAGGTTATATTCATTTTATCAGAACGAATCAGGCGAAGAGTTATTTGGAACGAAATTCCCAAAATAACCCTCCGCCACTTAAGTGATATAGGGTGATGGGCGGAGGCGATCTGAGCCTCTGATCACGATCAAAAGTGATCCAACGGCTCAGATTGGTGTTTTCCAACCCGTGAAAACAAACCCATTTTCAATGGAGCATTCCCCTATATATATATATATATATATATATATATATATATATATAATTGGAGGTGGTCCTATAGAGTTTTCCTATGGGAGGTTGTATGGAAAATTAAATGTGAATGAGATGTTTTGAATTGGCAGGTGTGCTGTCACATGGGTGACATGGCAGCGTGCCCGGTTGTGTAGGGGGTGCTGCTGTTAGCAACAGCTGAGCTCGCAGTGGGGGCTCTTTTGAGGGGTCTGGTTGTGCTTGTTGCTTGCGAGAGGGTCTCGGATGTGGGATTAATTAATCCCATAGCTGGGATTTAAAAAATTAATTGTGTATATATATATAATTGCATTGGGTTAAAGGTCGCCAATTAGCTATAGCACCTTTTATGAGGCAAGCCTATGGTGGGCAGTTAGAAAAATCGTTGTTTCGAGCCGGAGTGTTACAAATAATATCAGAGCCGACTTTTGACACCGATGTGGGTAAGAGTGGGTGTGATGTATTTGTATGCCTGAGAGGGAGCTATGGTCAGTACGCTGGTGGTGTATCCAGCGGCAGTACGCTAAGATTTGGTTGAATCAGTGTACTCCACTTCACATCAGCTAGAAAGAAGATCCTACGCTACGTTGCATATTCCGGCTTCAGCGAGGACGCTGATTTCTTAAGGGGGGGTGTAACATCCCGTATTAAGAATATATATATATAATTGGAGGTGGTCCTATAGACCTATGGGAGATTGTATGGAAAATTAAATGGGAATGAGATGCTTTGAATTGGTAGGGTGTGCTGTCACATGCGTGACGTGGTAGTGGGCCCGGTTGTGTAGGGGGCTGTTGCTGTTAGCAGCAGCTGAGCTGGCAGTGGGGGCCCGCTTGAGGGGTCTGGCTGTGTTTGCATCTCGCGAGAGGGTCTCGGATGTGGGATTAATTAATCCCATATCGGGGATTTAAAAGATTAATTGTGTGTGTGTGTGTGTATATATATATATATATATAATTATCGGGGATTGGAGGTCACCAATCAGCTATAGCACCTTTTATGAGGCAAGTCTGTGGTGGGCAGTTGTTAGAAAAATCGCTGTTTTGGGCTAGGGTGTTATAGGGGCAGCACTCCGTTAGAAAAGTTTTGCCTCATCATCCCTTACCACCGCCAAACCATGAACCATTCATGTTTTAAGAAACCCTAACGCCACTGCAAACAATGTAGGTGCATGAACTATTCATGATTTAAGAAACCTTAACGTCACTGCAAATCACATCTTTCTAGGGTTTGTAATGGTTCCAAACAGATGGCTACCCTAGTGTGGCATCTATGTTAACAACTAACACATTAACGAATCCTTATATGGCATATGTTACAGAAATTATATCACATATGAACTTTCTACGAAAAGTGCAAACATCTCATAAATAGTCACATATCATTCATAACCGAATTATGGTTTTGCAATTGGATCTGATACCACTATTAGGTTTCCATGGTAGTCTCAGATCAAATACAAAGCGGAAAAATTACAAAGAATTATCGAAACCTAGCAATGGATTCATGCGAAAACCATAAATCGTCTTTAGGAGTTAAACCTTGAAGATGGATCTGCTGTCTCCACAGTATGTCGATCACAGCATTGCAATATTGCGGTGCCATCACGGTATCCACACGAACGGATCAAATCAAGGTTTTCCTCATGCTGGGGTGCTAGCTGTTGGAAGGGGATGTTCTTCACGATCTCTCACTCTCACAATTTCTGTCACTGCTACGGTTTTCTTATGTATCACTTTTCCACAGATACATATCATATATATAGCTGTAGAAAATCAACCTTAAGAGAGTAATGAGGCTGTTGGACTCACAATCTGACCTGGTTCAGATTTGTGTGTGGGCCTTTAAACTTTAGTCAGCCCATTTAATCTAATTAAATGTTCAACCAATGTCAGAAGTCCAAGTCTTACTTGGATAACCAATTAAATTCATCTTATGAATTTAAATCTCAATTTCGATCCATTCTAAGTGTGAGACCCTGTAGGTTTCCATTACATTGACATTAATACTAAAATTATTTTCTAGTATTACAAATAGTGAGCGGTATCTTGCAATACATCACTGCTACTCAAGTAACGGGAATGTCAGTGATTATACATAACCTATCCGTGACCAATGTTATCATGTAGTCTAGTCCCTTTGTCCAGATATCTTAATTAACCACAAGATATAAAACGTGTCACCCTTGTATAGTTCAATCTTTTGTTTCTTGATGTCCGAGTAGATTTAGTAAAACAAATGAGCTCAATATCTTATATTGACTCATTTGAGTAAGACGATGTATTTTTTAGTCTCACTCAATCAAGGGGCCCATAGATATCGTTCATGTTATGTAAGAGAGACAAATCCTATCTAAGTCACTCACATCCCTCTGCATCATTTGTAGTATATCCAATAGTCGACTTTATAATCACCTTATTACAGGCAACGTTTGACGACATTAAAATATCTAACTTCTCATGTAGGGAACCGTAGTGACTTTATGTCAAAGGACTATATACACCATGGTCACTGTGAGAACTGCTTATGACACTCACATAACTATCCATGCAGCGTTCTCATGGTGGGTCAGTCCATTACATAATTACTCTAATATGTACCCATATGAAGACTTGATATCTCATATCTATGACCCGTGAGATATGGTCACCAGTTTACGCACATACTAGTCTCTATGTATTATTGTTGTCCTAATTCACAATAATACTTGACTATGGACATTTAAGAATAGTATTCTAATTACAACCAATAGAATCTCACAATCAAGTCATGCACTTGATATCCTATGGTATTGAACCTACATTCTAAGGACTTTATTATGTTCTTTTAATCACAATAAACAACACAATAAATGAAATGTCTCATGTATGAAATAAATATTATGATACAATGTAAACTAATAATGTCAATACACAACTGGCCTCTAGAGCATACACCAACAGTTAGTGGAGATTAGTGGGTTAGTGGAATATAATTAGGTTAGGGTTTAGTGGTTTAGATTAATTAGGTTTCAGGTTTCGGGTTTCGGGTTTCAGGTTGGGTTTAGAGTTAAAAGATTTGAATTAGAATTGGGCTTGGGTTTGAAATTAAAATTAAAAATCCACAATAATAGAAAAATTGGGTTCTAAAAACTAACTAACAAATAATTGAATAGTCTAGTGCGACTTAAAAAAAAAAATAGAATATAAATAATAATATAAATAACCGAAGTGAAATTATACGTAAAAAATACTTATAGACTGATCAGGAGTTACACGTAATAATATTCCTAGATGAGCTTAATAATTTCTATGTGGATGTAGATTTATTAGTGGTGTATTAGTGAGCTTGTAGAATGAAGCTAAAGAGTTGGGCTTAGAGTATATAGTAAAGAATTTTGCTCCGGTGCCAAAAGTTTCCAGCGATCCCTTGCGTACGGCCCGTCTGATCCCGTTTAAGCCAGTAATTTGCCCATGTATGAGATGAAGCTCTGGTAGTGGACCCCACTCTTACAAAAAAGACAACTGCTAAAAGTTGAACATTTTTTATCTTTCCTCTTTTACCCTCTTCATATTTCCATCTTCTTCATGTTCTTTTTTTTCATCAGAACAATAGAACCCCATTGTTTACTATTCTTCATGCCCCACCTCACTTAAATTTTGGACTGCCAAATGAAATAAATATCCCTATTTTCGTGTTTGTCTTTGTTGCTGTTAATTTCGATGGAGCAAACAGATATTGTGAATTCTTTTTATGAAAAATAATAAAAGACCTAACATTAGCTTTTTGCCGGTGTTGATTGCCGTAAAATGTTCTTAACTCTGAAATCTAACTGTCGTGGACGGTGGAATCTAATCTTAACGGTTGTGATTGCGCCAACTGACTTACAAAATAGTCTGAAACACCAGGGATGGCCATGGGGACAGACCCTCCGATGCCCAAGTCAGAATACATAGAATATATGTGATAGGGGATAAAGTATGCAGCATCAACCAGAGCCCTCCGATCTCCTCTGGATCCTCCCCTTTGTGATCATCAGGGAAGCTACAGCCTTATGGACCTCAGCCAGCTAAGGCTCAGGGGCAAACGGGTCCAACCCGGCCCACCATGGCTCCAGACCCGTTACCTCTGCCTATAAATACTCCGCCCCCTCCTCACTGTAAAAGGTAATCAATATCTCCCCACCTGAACCCTAGCTGCCCAGTATCTTTTCCAGTGACTGACTAGACCGTCTGAGAGCCTGTCCCCGGGGCTTATCCCGGTGTTCCAAGGCCGTGTGCAAGTACACAAGATCCAGCCAAGCTGAGCTCTCGGATCTGAGCCGAGCACCCGTCCTCCCTTCTGAGCCTCTCTGTGCTCCTGCTCCCGAGCCACTCCCGCTACTAGGGGTCAGACCGACGCCAGTACTGCATGGGGATTTCCACCATACAAATTGAGAGAACTCACACTTGTTGCCCACACACCCCAAAAACAAACCGCATCAGGTTGGCGCCGTCTGTGAGAACCGTTTACCTCCTGAGTACTATCGTCCTTTCGAGACCCACTAGGATCGTCACCTCGGGTCCGAGCTCCTCCATGGCTCCCAAAGCCTGAAGGGCCGTCACCTCGGCAGGACATCCGGACTCCGTACATCAGGGCCGCGTGAATGACCAGGGTTCCAACCAACCCCGGGCCAATGGCGGGCCTGACCTTCCATCACCTCGAATTTACCCCGCGTAATCTCGGATGGCAGGCCAGCCGGACGAGGGGAGAGGCCGCTTCTAACTCGGCCTCGAACCATCACCGTCAGCCTTCTCAGGTGCACAATTTCCCACAGATTCCGGTGGGACAAGCCCCCGTCACGAGGGTCAAATTCCAAAACTTTCTGGAGGAGATCCTTCAAGCCATACGTCACGGTCCGGCCACCGAGGTCTAGCACAGTTCCGCCCACAGGTCAGCAACAGGGGCCGGCGAGTCCCGCGGATCAACTCGTCCCCAGGAAGTGGCATACCCCGTCCTTCATCGTCTAGAAGAAATGGAGAATCGCCTCGCCCACCTCGGCGAGGGCGGACCAATGCAGGGTCGTGGCCATCGTCCGACCGGACCCCCTTTCTCCCCATAGATCCTTGAAGCTGAGATTCCACGAAACTTCAGACCGCCTCAGTTCGAGACCTACAATGGCGAGGGTGATCCTGCTGATCACATGGAAGGCTTTAAGACCCTCATGATGATTCACAGCACTGCAGATCCCCTCCTCTGCCACGCCTTCCTTGCTACCCTCCGGGGCCCAGCCGGGAGTGGTTCTCCAAACTCGCCCCCGGCTCGCCCTTCTCCTTCGAGCTGCTGGAAGCGGGGTTTCTTGCCCACTTCGTGACGATCAGGAAGGTCGAGAAGACGAGCTCTTCCCTTCTGGACCTCAAACAGAAGGACGGGAAATCCCTCCGGGTGTTCGTTCGGAGGTTCACCACGGAAACGAGGTCGGTTTCCTCCCTCGACGCAGGGGTTGCTTCCGCCGCCTTCCGGTACAACGTCCGCCACCCCCAGCTCAAGGCTTCTTTGGCCAAAAAGCCGCCCTTGGACTTCCCCGACCTACTCAACAAGGTCAAGAAGTATATCCGAGCTGAGGAGACCCTCAATCCTTGTAACGCCCCGAACTTCTTATATGGAGAATTCGAGACACGAGCCAGAACATTTACATCCAATTAGCCACAATACACAGAAAAACAGGAAAATTTAAAACTTTTATTTCACACAACATGTATTACAAGACCGAATGTTGCAATACATTATAATAGTGTTACAATAATACCTTTACAATCCCAAGTGTTATAACTTTCACAATTTACATCAGAGTACAATGAAGAAGAACAACATTTGGTATTTCACTCGGAAATGAATTACAAGAATGAATAAATGAAATTCTAATATGCAATACAGTGGAAACTTAAAATGACATCGACTCCTTGCTTCCCTTGCCTTGAGTCCTCCTGAATCCTATACCCGTACTTCTACAATCTAGTACCTATTGAAGTGGGGACGTCAGTACAAATACTGAAGCTTAAGGGCTGATGACTAGCAGCGAATCTCCAAAAATAAACATATAAAAACATGACAAATGTGTCGGTGTAGTTTAAGTATTCGTGAGAGCTCTAATTAGAATCTAATGCAATGTCAACTACGGCTAGGATGCTCCTATTCTAATGCAAGCAAGTCTCCGGAACAGCATGCATTCCATACTACATGCACCCCATCTCAAGCTGTTTCTTCATATATAGGGATTTGAACCCGTGCCATGAGCTCTACTCTTGTACTCAACTTGTTTCTAAGATACAACGTGACTGATGAGGTTGCTCCGAAATGGTCTAATTCCGCCATCTGCAGTCATATAGTGGTGTCTCTGTTTGCCACTATTACCTCACTCAAAAATCTGACGAACCTCAAAGTTACCGCAACCCAGGTTAGCTCAAAGCATCCCCTGAGGCCCCCTAGCCAGACCGTAGTCTATGGCTTGTTCGCCCTTAGATCAAGGACATGACAGAGTTCCGGGGGTCCATCCCACTAGCTCTGACAGGAATCGCTCTTACCCTTATCATGGCACTTCAGAAATTAACAGACGAGATACAGATCCCGTGCTCCCAACTTGTGAGAAGGCACGGACCGTATCCCTTTGATAAGAAGGGTACAACCCAATGACACCTCCTAGTGCCGGCCTATAGAACAGGTCAGATCATAAGGAATCACCCCTAATAGCAACTCTTTCCATTCGGCGAAATAAGTAAAGGTTAAGTAGTAATGGCCATAAGTTACTACCCTAACAATGTTACTAATCCTAAACAAACATAGGAATGACAACAGTACTAACACAACATGCTAGGTCTTAAGTTAGACATCGCAAGATAACTCTACTAGGCTGATCAACCTAGACTTACCAGAATCCCTAAGGATCTGATTCATGGCCTATCAATCCAAGACCCTGGCAATATGAACGTATTCGAATGCTACTACCTTGAACTTGAATTTCGTCAACACTCTGGTCCGTGGTCAACCTACACCGGTTAAGATCCGACGGTACACAAGAAGTGACTCATCCACAGTCCCTTAGGAGTAAGGAAAATACACGTCTTGATGGTCAATAACCCCTAGGGCAATAATATCTTCCTAGACGAGCACTACAACTGCGTACTAGCTAATAATCTACATCCGAGTAACCAAAACACATACGAGCTAAACAAGGCACGTATGGAACCAATAACTACACACGAGCCCAATAAGCTACGTATAAGACTAACAGCTATACGGGCCAGGTGAGCCACGTACGAGCAAAACCACATACCAAAAACGACCGTACAGGAAATCAACCTAGAAGCAACAACACGTGCTTACTAGCAAAACTTGTTCTTCTATAATTAGAAGCAACAGAAGAATCTACTAACAGTCTAAAATAGGCATTCTACCCATAAGAAGCCCAAAAAGCGGCATAAAAACCTTTATCAAGCTAACGATTATTAGTGACCTTCCCAACCCTTATTACCCATGAAGGTGAGGAATGTTCACATGATATAGTCCAAATTTAAGTAGAACCTTGTACAACTAGAATCCATGGGTTCTTTTTCCAAATTGAACTAGAACTTCATGCAACCAGATTCTTGGGTTCTCTCTCAAGTTTGAGCTAGAATCACCTAGAAGCTAAATGCATGGGTTCATGGTTTCTTCCTAATCCTTTACTACAATACCACCATATACAATTCAAACATGGTTTCTTTTAACTAGAAAGCTACAATATACCATTCAAGCATGCATGGCCTTTTGAATCTAGAATAACTATGCAATCTCAACATGGGTTCCTTCTAGGGGATTAACGAGAACGACTTCACAACTCAAGTATTACAACTACAATGTAATGGTTCTTCACTAACGCTACAACCACACATGATAGTTCTCTACTAACACTACAACTATAACACGATAGTCTCTACTAACACTACAACTATAACACGATAGTTCTTTACTAACACTACAACTACAACATGATAGTTAACACTACAACTACAACATTATAGTTCTTCACTAACACTACAACTATAATATGATAGTTAACACTACAACTACAACATGATAGTTTCTTTACTAACACTATAATTACAACATGATGGTTCTTTACTAAACATGATCAAGCATGAATTCTACATATAACACAAGTATGGTGTACATCTTAAGCATGGGTGCCTGCTACCACTTTAAGCATGGATCTTTACTACTTAAGCATGGATAGTCACTACAACTCAAGCATGAATATCTACTTTTAAGCATGGATCAACTCAAGCATGAGTGTTTACTTAAGCATGAATATCCACTACTACTTAATGCATGGTCTATAACTTAACATCAACCTACAACACTTTTAAACATGAATACGACTTAAGCATGAACTTACATCAATCTTAAGCATGAATAATTACATCAATCTAAGCATGAAGCTTTACTACAATTTAAGCATGAGCTACAACTTAAGCATGAATGGTTACTACAACTTAAGCATGTATGTTACCACAACTTAACATGAATATCTACTTACTTTAGCATGGATATTTACTACAACTTAAACATGAGCATTTACTACCATTCAAGCATGAGTAACTACTACACTCTAAGCATGAATACAACTTAAGTATGAAGCTACTACAATTTTAAGCATGAATAACTACTAGACATAAGCATGGGTATCTTCTACTTCCTTAAGCATGGATACAACTTAAGTATGAAGCTACTACAATTTAAGCATGAATAACTACTATACTTAAGCATGGTATACAACATAGGTATGAGTTTCTTACTACCTCATCCTATAATAAATTGAGCATGGTATACAACATAGGTATAGGTTTCTTACTACATCCAACCTACAACAATTTAGGCATGGTATATCAATCTATAACAATAAAACATGGTATATAGCATGAGCATTAATCCTACGACAATCTAACATGGTATATGGCATGAGTATCAATCCTACAATAATCTAACATGGTATATAGCTTTTCTACAACAATCTAAGCATGAATCTACAACAATCTTAATTATGGTTATATAACTTAAGCAAGAACCTACAACAATCTTAAGCATGAATACCACATAAGCATGAGCTCTTTACTACCACACTCTACAACAATTTAAGCATGAATACAACATAGCATGAGTTCCTTTACTACATTAACCTACAACAAATTAAACATGGATTTCCTACAACATGGTAGACAACATAAATATGGATTTCCTACAACATGGTAGATGACATAAATATGGACTTCCTACAACATGGTAGACAACATGAGCATGGATTGTACTACTAAGAATGGATCTTTATTACTACTTAAGCATGGATATTTTACAAAGACTACTTCTCTTATGAAGCACAAGTCTTAAGTGTTACAACAATCTAACTTTATGAACTACCATTTCTACATAATACAAAAATCTACCTTTTCTATAAATTACAAGTCCTTTTATCTTTTTATAAACTAAGAGTTAGCAAAAATTTTTATTTAATGAAGTAGAGAGCAATAAACAAATAAAGACTCATTTTTATTGAGTTCTACAATCCCAAATGGGTATGTAATAATTTTGCTATACAAATTCCATATGCTTATGTCCATTAGTCCTTGTTTGAGTTCTACAACCCAAAGATGGGTATGTACATAATATTCATATGCATATGTCCAAGTCAAGTCCTACAACCCATAGATGGGTATGTACACAATCTCTATGTGCTTGTGTCCATTTAGTCCAAATAATCAACAACAAGAACAAAAATTGCCACAATCCAATATTCAATCTTTAGGTTCTTATTTATTTAGTTTCTACCATTCACTTCTTTTATGGTTATTTTATTCATGGCATGTAAGCCTAGGAATTAGTCTTAGTTGTTTTAGAACAACTTACATACAAGAGAAACAACAACACACAACATACCACAAAAGAAAAACAAACAACTCAAGAGAACCAAAACTCAAACAAAAGAAACATGAAAGGATGGAGGAACCCCCACCTTGAACCTCTTGTTGGAAGGACTAGCTTATGCACCTTCTCCTTTCCCTTAGCTTCTATCAAAACTCCTATGGAAAACCTACAATAAGAAAAACTCTCTAGTTAGGTGTTCTCTCTTTCTTTTCCTCCCTTTCTAAAATGAGACGAGATGAAGGGAGGGGGTATTTATAGGGTGGAAGAGAAGGGGGAGAGTGCAAAATGCACCAAGACGATTTTCAAAAAACCCCTTCCATAAAAAAGGGGAAGGCCATACCTAGGTGAGGTGGAGGTATGGTGAAACATGGTGAGGTGGAGGAGAGAGATCTTCTAAAACAGAACTCTCTTAAACTCTTATGCATACTTAATTCTAGGTTTAATTCTCCAACAAAGCCTAACTATCTATTTAGGTTTGTCATGACAAAAGATAGTTCAAACATGAAAAAAAAATTTAAATAGTTAAATAATAATAAAATAATAATTTATACAATGTAATATCCGTCCGGAATATTACAATCCCGAAGGCTCAAAGGAAGCCGCTGCCAGGGGGAAGCGAAAGGTCGATGACGTTCAAAAGACCCGGGAAAGAGGCGACTGGTCCCAAGAGGGTCCCCCCAGTCCTTCAGTTTGAAAGATATACGCCCCTGACTCAGAATGTCTCGACGATTCTAATGGAAATTGAAGACAAGGAGGTCGTACGGTTCCCTCCTCGACCGCCCAACAACAGCTAGAAGCGAGACCAGAGGTTCTACTGCCGTTTTCATCGGGACACCGGTCATGATACGGATCACTACCGAGCCCTGAAAGATGAGATTGAAGCCCTTATCCACCGAGGGTACCTGAAGGAATTCACCCAGGTCAACAACAGAGACCGAAGAGAGCTGAGGAGCCCGAGGCGTTCGCCTCCCCCTCGGACGAACGGCTAACAACCTGGCCAAAATCCGGAGCTCGAAGAAACTGGCGGACACGCCATCCTACACTGCATCCACGGCAGACCCATGGGGGGGAACTAGGACTTCTCGGAAAGCCTTTATCCGAGAGGTCAACTCCGTTCTTGACCACCCCTCCCCTCGGATTTAGCAGCAGGCGGTCTTCTTCTCAGGAGAAGACCTCGAAGGCGTTCGGTTTCCACACTGCGACGCCCTCGATATCAGCCTCAACATGGCCAACTTTCGGGTTCGTGCCGAATCTTTGTAGACAACGGCAGCTCGGTCAACATTCTTTTTTTAGAAGCATTTGAGAACCTCAAGCTTCCCCGAGAAAAGCTGAAGCCGGCTAGTTACACCCTTTATGGATTTTCTGGCATCCCCGTGCCGATTGAGGGAATCGTAACACTAGACGTAACCGCAAGAATGGCCCCCATCCTCCGAACCGAGTCGATGGACTTTATGGTTGTTAACGTCAAGGCAGCCTACAATGCCATACTCGGTCAACCCGGGCTCTGTTCGCTCCAGGCCGTCCCCTTCGCCTATCATCTAAAGCTGAAGTTCCCAACCGACATTGGCGTTGGGGTCATCCGGGGCAACCAGGAATCGGCACGATCATGCTACATGACAGCGGCCGAGGGCGGTGTGTTTCCCCTCGACGCCGTTGAACTTCCACATGAAGAGAGTTGTTCCGAGTCAGAACCCACGGACGAATTGGAGGAAGTATCCTTCAGAGCCGAGGACAAGTCCAAATGGTTTCGTGTTAGCCGAACCCTATCTCCCGAGCTGAAGCCGGACCTGATCAACTGCATCTGCCGAAATGTCGACCTCTTCGCCTGGACACCGTCCGACATGCCCGGGATTTTCGAAGACTTGATCATGCACCGACTAAGCGTCGTCCCTGGCTCCAAACTAGTGCAACAGAAGCACCGCAAGTTTGCCCCGGAGAGGCAATTCTCCTCGGAGAGGCAACAGGCAGTGAAAGCAGAGGTAGATAAGTTGTTATCCGCCCGATTGATTCAAAAAGTCAGCTACCCTGAGTGGCTTGCTAATGTTGTAATGAAAAAAGCTAGCGGCACTTAAAGGATCTGTATTGACTTTACCGACCTCAACAAGGTGTGTCCTAAGGATCCTTTTCCACTCCCCAGTATAGACACTCTGATCGACGCGACATCGGGTCACGAGTTCCTAACTTTCATGGACACCTTCTCGGGCTATAATCAGATCCGGATGTTTCCTTCGGACATCGCCAAGACGTCCTTCGTCACCGACCAAGGCCTCTAATGCTACCGGGTCATGCCCTTCGGGCTCAAGAACGCCGGGGCCACCTACCAATGGCTCGTCAACCGAGTCTTCAAAAATCAGATCGGTCGGAACATGGAGATCTACGTCGATGATATGCTTGTCAAGAGCTGACGGGGAAGGATCATGTTGCCGACCTCGAGGAAGCCTTCGGCATCCTTCGATCTCACAACATGAGGCTCAACCCCACCAAGTGTGCCTTCGGCATCATGTTCGGGAAATTCTTGGGGTTCGTTGTAAGCCAGCACGGCATAGAAGCCAACCCAGAAAAAATCCAGGCCATCATCGACATGGCCCCACCCCGGAACGTCAAGGAAGTTCAACGGCTCACGGGTAGACTGGCAGCCATCGGTCGTTTCCTCTCCAAGTCGGGGGAGAAGTCCCTCCTGTTCTTCATAGCCCTACGGGGGACGAAAGGATTCGAGTGGGGCGAGCCACAGCAACAAGCGTTTGACCAGTTAAAGTCCTACCTCGCCAATCCCCCGCTCCTAAGCAAGCCCAAGCCCGGCGAACCCCTCTTCCTCTACTTCTCGGCCTCAAAAAGCATGCTCAGTGCCATGCTCGTCCGAGAAGAAGACGGTGTTCAAAAACCCATGTACTATGTAAGCAAGGTTCTGCTCTCAGCCGAGACCAGATATGCGAGGATGGAGAAGATGGCTTATGCACTGATAAAAACAGCCCGTAAGCTCCAACCCTATTTCCACGCCCATTCTATTCAGGTCCTCACGGACCAGCCCCTGAAGACCGTCCTCCACAAGCCAGAGAGCTCTGGCATCCTGGTCAAGTGGTCGATCGAGCTGAGCCAATATGACATCAGCTATCAGCCAAGGACGACGATCAAAGAGCAGTCACTCGCTAAATTTATCACGGAGTGCACCATTTTCGAACCATCTGTCACCCCGGAGACCGACCCAATGTGGGAGGTCTATGTCGACGGTTCGTCTTGAGAAGGAGGGAGCGGAGCATGCGTCATCTTAAGGGACCCTGATAATTTTGTCCTCCAATGTTCTCTCTGGCTAAACTTTTCGGCCTCAAACAACGAAGCGGAGTACAAAGCTATGATCGCGGGGCTCACCCTTGCACACAAGGTCGGATCTAGGCACATCATGGCCTTCAGCGATTCCCAACTCGTGGTCAACCAGATCACCGGGGAGTACGAAGCTCGCGATGCTCGGATGGTGCAATACTTGGCAGTGGTCCGTAGCCTCCTATCCTCCTTCGAATCCCATTCGGTGGAACGAATCCCCCAAGAACTGAATGCCCAGGTGGATTCACTGTCGATGCTCGCCTCGTCATCCTTTGAGGGGTTCGACCGCACCGTTCTGATCGAGGTCCTCCTCAAACCAAGTATCGACCGCCCTGAAGCGTCCTGCCTCAACACCGATCTCCAACCCAAAAACTGGACGATGCCCATCCTGAGATTCCTCTCGGAAGGCGAGCTCCCTCAAGACCGATCCGAGGCAAGAAGGGTTAGAGTTAAGTGCTCATACACAGTGGCCGACGGCTGGCCCTACCTCTGCTGCCTAGCACTTGATGAAGCCAAGTACGCCTTGAAGGAATTGCATGAAGGGATCAGCAGATGTCACATGAGGAGCAGGTCGCTCGCCTGAAAAGCCTTAAATCAAGGGTATTACTGGCCGACCATGTTACAAGATGTGTAAGACCTCGTTAAAAGGTGTGGCCCCTGTCAAAGGTTTTCTTCAGTAAAGAGACTCCCGTAGCCAATCTCCGATCCCTGGCCAGTCCGACCCCCTTCGCTATGTGGGGGATGGACCTGGTCGGTGCCTTTCCTCAAGAAACAGGCCAAAGGAAGTTCTTAGTGGTGGCCATCGACAACTTCACCAAGTTGATCGAAGCCGAACCCGTGGTCTCGATTACCGAGCATTAAACTCAGCAATTCTTCTGGAAGCACATCATATGCCAGTTTGGGATCCCTCAGGTGCTCATCACCGACAACAGGACCTAATTCTCCGGCAAGAATTTTTGAAAATTTTGCAAGGACATTGGTGTCCAACAGCACTTCTCGGCCATATGCCACCCTCAATCAAATGGCCAAGCTAAAAATGCCAACTGACGAATTCTCGATGGCCTCAAAAAGCGATTGGACAATTCTCCTAAGGGGCTCTGGGTCGACGAACTCCCGAGCGTACTTTGGGCACACCGAACGACGAAGAGGATACCCACTGGCGAGTCGCCCTTCAACCTAACCTACGGTATCGAGGCAGTTATCCCTTTGGAGATCGGCCTACCATCCCCCAGAATAATGGCCTTCGTCGAAGATGGCAACTCGGTAAGTCTCAGGGCCAACCTGGACATAGTCGATGAAGTCAGGGAAAAGTATGCTATCCGAAGGAGTATCTACCAGCAGCAGGTCGAGAAATTCTATAACCAAAAGGTTCGACCCACCAACATCTAGAAAGGTGACCTTGTCCTCAGGAAACTAGTCGTCTCGGATCCCAGCAAGAAGAGGAAGTTAGCCCCTAATTGGGAGGGACCCTACAGGGTTAGCGAAGTAGTGCGCCCCGGTACCTACCAACTCACCGAGATGGGGAGCACCCCTATCAAGAGACCCTAGAATGCAGAGCACCTCATCAAGTACCTGAGAAAGAGGAATGAAGTCATTATGTAAGCGAACATTTTTAACTCGCTCTTGTATAAAAATGTATGTTATTTTTCCAAAGTTGGTTAGCTCGGATTCTGTATAAACCCCTTATGTAACACCGCCAAGCCTCAACGCCATATGGCGAACTTGAGCATATGGGTAGCTTCCTCAAGCTAAGGCAATGGGGCCCAGCGCTCTTCATCGACCCCCAAGCCTCGATGCCATATGGCGAACTCGAGCACATGGGTAGCTTTCTCAAGCTAAGGCAATACGACCCAGCGCTCTCTGCCGACCCCCAAGCCTCGATGCCGTATGGCGAACTCGAGCACATGGGTAGCTTTCTGAAGCCAAGGCAGTAGGGCCCAGCGCTCTCTGCCGACCCCCAAGCCTCGACGCCGTATGGTGAACTCGAGAACATAGGTAGCTTTCTCAAGCTAAGGCAATAGGGCCAAGCGCTCTCCACCGACCCCCAAGCCTCGATGCTGTATGGCAAACTCGAGCACCAGGGTAGCTTTCTTAAGCTAAGGCAAAAGAGCTCGACGCTCTCTGCCGACCCAAGCCTCGATGCCGTATGGAAAACTCGAGCACCGGGGTAGCTTTCTCAAGCTAAGGCAAAAGAGCTCGATGCACTCTGCCGACCCAAGCCTCGATGTCGTATGGCAAACTCGAGCACCAGGATAGCTTTCTCAAGCTAAGGTAAAAGATCTCGACGCTCTCCGCCGACCCAAGCCTCGATGCCGTATGGCAAACTCGTGCACTAGGGTAGCTTTCTCAAGCTAAGACAAAAGAGCTCGATGCTCTCTGCCGACCCAAGCCTCGATGCCGTAAGGCAAACTCGAGCACCAGGGTAGCTTTCTCAAGCTAAAGCAAAAGAGCTCGATGCTCTCCACCGACCCAAGCCTCGATGCCATATGGCAAACTTGAGCACCAGGGTAGCTTTTTCAAGCTAAGGCAAAAGAGCTCGAAGCTCTTTGCTGACCCAAGCCTCGATGCCATGTGGCAAACTCGAGCACAAGGATAGGATTTCTCAAGCCCCGGGGGTTCGACGATCTCCGTCGATCCCCGAACTTTGACGTCCATTCGAACTTCAGCTAACCACCCTATTCGAAAATTTCTTATTAAAGTTTTTGGATGCTCACCCTCAGGCAAGCACCCCGGGCCCCGGATTTTTGGTCGGCCCACCTCTCACCTGCGAACAACCCGGGGTTCACGGCCCTTAGAGCTGAAACCCCAAATTGTCTGAGGGCAGAAGGGGAGCCACCGACCCTAGACCCTCGCCCTAAAAAACCTCGGTTGGCCCACCTCTCACCCACGAACAACTGGGGGTTTAACGGCCTTTAATGCCAAAAACCCCAAATTGTTCGAGGGCGGAAGGGGAGCCACCGAACCTAGTCCCTCCGAACCCCCAGGTCGTTGGTCGGTGCACCTCCCACACTCTGGCAAGTTTTGGCAGATCCTCGAGGTCTAGGACCTTGATCTACCAAAAAATGCTAGAGTATGGCAGGCGAGCCACCGATCTGGGACTCGCGGCCAAAAAATTCTGAGGTAAGGGGCCCGCCTACGGCAAGCACCCAAATTTTTTCTCTGATAAACTTCTGATGGGGGGGTGGGGGTTTTTATAGCCCCCTGAGCAGCCATTTAATGTCATCGGAAGTTGAAACGACGGAAGTCAAAGCGGTGCCTCATTAATGGGCATGGGAAGGCGAAACGTCGCCTCATTAATGACATTGGAAAATGGCCCAACACTCCGACCGCCTCAAGACCCCTCTCCCTCGCCTGTTCGGAACTGGCCGTGACTCCCATCGAGGAGATCAATCCTCAGAGCCGACTGACTCCACTCTGAGAGCCCAATCTTCCGCTCGACTCCGAGGACAAATATACGTACTAACACTAATCCTCAACGCACACTCAGCAACAAGTTCAGATGAGTCGGAAATCCTATTATTTATTATAACTCCCTAAGGAGGGCACAATAGGAAGGTTTATTCTTTATTACAATGAAAGCCTCGTCCTAAACTACACTCAGGCCCCCTCCGTGTTCATATGGGTTAACTCGAATCCCGCCGAGCAACCCGGTTCCACCGCATGCCCTGCCGAGCCCCTAGGATCGGCTACAGAGGACACTCCGGCCACAGAACTCTGAGCATCGCCCGGTCTCACATACTCCAACCGTAGGGTCGGGGACGGTTCGCGCCTCGAAGAAGCAACTCTCCACAATGACTTCACGATCTCTTTCTCCACAATGACTTCACGAAGGAGCAACTCCGATGTAGGCCTTTGCACCGAAGCACTCGACATGGAAAATCCGAGGCCCGCACCACCGAGGTCTCGGTCGGCTATCGCCTTCCTCAACTGAGCCGACTTCGCGCTCAGCTCCTTTGACTTATTTCGAAAATAATGGAAGGCAGCATCGTGATCACAAGCTTCCCTCCGATACCGGTCAAGGGAGGACTCCAATACCTTGATCTTACTTCGAAGCCACGTCACCTCGGATCGTCGAGGATCAGCCTCGGCAAGAAGAGCCAACATCTGATGGAAGCAAAATAAATCAAAAAATTACACAAGTCTAGGAGGGTCGGAAAAACTTCAAACAGCCGACCCCAAAAGCAAAACAAAGGTGAAGGGTAAAATAGTTGGCCCAAAAAAAATCTGTCATAAATTATCAATGCGTTTACAAATTACTGCGGTGGCCAGTCCGCGATCGGCAAAATACATTCAAAAAGAACAAAAAGAAAGGAAAAGAGACTACGACTACGAGCCCACCTCTCCCTTGGCTCCGACGACAACCTCGGGGTCAACCACAGGGTCGGCACTCCCTCCTCCGACTCTGCCATCCCCTTCAACCGGCGCCTCGTGCCCGGGGGTCTTCGGCAGTCCTTCGATCTCCATATCGTAGTCGAAGTGCGATAGGTTTAAGGTCGGGAAGAAATGCCTGACGTGGTCCATCGCCTTGGCATACACCTCGTTCTGCGCCGCTATGTCCATGTCCTGGGCCTTCGTGATGAGCACCCCCTTCTCAACCTCGAACCCCTGCTTCAGCGCTGCTTCCCTCTTGAGCGCGTCGGCGGCCATCGAGGCCAGGTCGGCTCTCAGAGCCTGCTCTCGCTTGTTCGAGGCTTCCAGGGAGGTCTTCAGATCGACCATCTCGCACTTATAGTGGTTGGTCTGGCTCCTCTCATACTTCAACTCCATCTTGTGAAGCCGCTTCACCAGCTTCCCGGACAAACATGCCTACAGTCGAGGTCAAAACACTTGGGTGAGAATAAAGTTCTGACAAACACATACAAAAGAAATGAGGCCGAAGGTCTCGAAATTTACCTGCACGCTGTCCTGGGCCCATCTCATATAGGCCGACTCGGTGGTATCGGCCCCCATGCTCTGCCAATCCCGGGGCGTGGTCATCTTATCCATGAATTCCACCGAGATGGGACCCTCAGTTAAGGTATCCCCCTGGCGGATGGCCCAGTCCGGCGCCCAAGGCTGCAGGCCCTCCTCCCCGACCATAGCCTGGGCTTCGGCACGAATAGGAGGGGGGTGACCCTACGAGACCTTTGACACCTTCGAGGCCCCCTTGCTTGGTGCGATGGTGACCTCCCTCAACTGGCTCGCCTTCTGTTTCTTGGTCTTCGGCTTGGACGGAGCCTCGGAGGTCGTTCACGAGGGGGTCGCCGCTTGCTTCCCCTTTTCAGACTGCTCCGCCTTCTCCCTCTTAAGAGCCAACCACCTCGCCTTAATCGCCTTGGGATCCATCTCTGCAAAGAAGCCCATTAACAAACGATGAGCACAAAAGAGAAGTACGAAAATAAAATGAACAGAAAACATACGAGGCGGGGCGGGGCTCAGTCGTGCTCAGATCAGGTGGCTCTCCGTCACTTTTGGCCAACTGATACTATGGCTCTTCCAGAGGTGCTCCACAAATGCCCACTCCTCGGCCGAAAAATTGCCCTTCTTCGGCCCCTTGAAGTTCGGCTTGCAGAAATTCCACCTTGTCGGAATATCCCACTGATCTTTGCTCCGGACGACGAAGTACTTTCTCTTCCACTCCTTTATTGAGTCCGGGTGTCCGTGCACCACCTTACACCCGCTCAGAGGTGACACGTAATAGATCCCCTCGAACTCGCCGGACGAGCTCACTCCCAACATGGCTTGGAAGATACTCAACCACAACAGTACCTTCCTCTTCGTACATAGTAATATGAAGCTGACCATCTGCTTCCATGATTTTAGCCCAAACTACATCGGACACAGCGAGGACCAGTTGAGAACCTCCTGGATGAAGGAGTGGATGGGCAGCCTCAGCCCCGAGGAGAACGCATCCGCGGGGAAGATACGGTACCACGGTGCCAGCGGGTCGGTCGGCCGATGACCAGCACTCGGAACCATCAGCTCGTACTCCTTGCCGATGAAAAAGCTTGCCCGAATGACCGGGAGGTTGTCCCCCTTCAAAACCGTAGGGGTACTTCCATCTTGACCCTCACCCGGCTCGGAGACGAGGGCTGCACCCCGTAAAGAGCCTTATCCCCTACATCATCCGGATAGTTCCTGATTGACCGAGGTTGCAGCAAAAATGGGACCCCTATATTCTGAGGTGCAATCGTCCTATCTGGGTTGCTGGGTAGGGTTACCCTCACCCTCTTCTTCCGAACCTTATGAGCTTTCTCGGGCGACGGGGTCGCCAACGGCTCGAGGGCGGAGTCCCTCTGGGGGGAGTCCATCCCCCAGACCTGACCGCCCTCGGCCTGACCACCCTCTGCCTCATCCCCTCCATCCTCTTCTCCTTCACCCTTCTTTTCACCATCGTCCTCGGTAAACTCCTCATCCGAACTACTACTCTCCACAACGAAGGGTTTGCGAGTCCACAGAGGCTCCATTACTAAAACCTGGTCCGCCATATCCCACGAGGTCGAAGCTTCCGGAGCATCCGAAGAGGTGGTGGTATCCGATAGCCCCGTGTGAACGTAGCTGCCGGAGGTGGAGGAGAAAGAACCGGACTGAGCCCTAGACATGACTAAGAAAACTAACCTGTGACTTGGTCGGAAAAGTAGCCGGAAAACTTGTCAACGGTGACGAAAAACCCTAGAGAGAGAAGCTCTGAGTTCTAGTGAGAGAAAGCAAAAGTAAGAAATGAGAAAGGAGGGGGGTGGAGTATATATAGAGGAGTGAGACTCCTCGAACTTCGTGAGAACCAGTTACAGTAACTGCCTCGATTCTCGCAAAGGTAGTTACTGTAACTCCTCGAATCTCGCAAAAAATGGTTCACCTAACGGCTATTGGAATCTCCGAGTCGCCCGTCCTTCCGACCCCCTACAGCCTCGATGGTCGACCTACATATCGAGCACAGGGGTAGCTTCAACAGGCCAAGTCGATTGGCCTTGCTCGTCCTTCCAACCCCCTACAGCCTCGACGGTCGACCTACATCTTGGCACAGGGGTAGCTCCAACAGGCCAAGTCAATTGGCCTCACTCATTCTTCCGACCCCCTACAGCCTCGACGGTCGACTTACATCTCGAGCACAGGGGTAGCTTCAAGAGGCCAAGTTAATTGGCCTCGCTCATCCTTCCGACCCCCTACAGCCTCGACGGTCGAACTCCATCTCGAGCACAGTGGTAGCTTCAACAGGCCAAGTCAATTGGCCTCGCTCGTCCTTCTAACCCTCTACAGCCTCGACCGTCGACCAACATCTCAAGCACAGGGGTAGTTTCAACAGGCCAAGTCAATTGGCTTCGCTCGTCCTTCCGACCCCTTACAGCCTCGACGGTTGAACTCCATCTCAAGCACAGGGGTAGCTTCAACAGCCCTAGTCAATTAGCCTCGCTCGTCCTTCCGACTCCCTACAGCCTCGACGGTCGAACTCCATCTCGAGCACAGGAGTAGCTTCAACAGCCCTAGTCAATTGGCCTCGTTCATCCTTCCGACCCCCTACAACCTCGATGTTCGACCTACATCTCGAGCACATGGGTAGCTTCAACAGGACAAATCAATTGGGCTCGCTCGTCCTTCCGACCCCATACAGCTTCGATGGTCAACCAACATCTCAAGCACAGGAGTAGCTTCAACAGGCCAAGTCAATTGGCCTCGCTCGTCCTTCTGACCCTCTACAGCCTTGATGGTCGACCAACATCTCGAGCACAGGGGTAGCTTCAACAGGCCAAGTCAATTGGTCTCGCTCGTCCTTCTGACCCCCTATAGCCTCGACGGTCGACCAACATCTCGAGCACAGGGGTAGCTTCAATAGGCCAAGTCAATTGCCCTCACTCGTCCTTCCGACCCCCTAAAGCCTCGACGGTCGAACTCCATCTCGTGCACAGGGGTAGCTTCAACAGCCCTAGTCAATTGGCTCGCTCATCCTTCCGACCGCCTACAACCTCGATGGTCGACCTACATCTCAAGCACAGGGATAGCTTCAACAGGCCAAGTCAATTGGCCTCGCTCATCCTTCCGACCCCCTACAGCCTCGACGGTCGAACTCCATCTCGAGCATAGTGGTAGCTTCAACAGGCCAAGTCAATTGGCCTCGCTCGTCCTTCTGACCCTCTACAGCCTCGACCGTCGACCAACATCTCGAGCACAGGGGTAGCTTCAACAGGCCAAGTCAATTGGCTTCGCTCGTCCTTCCGACCCCTTACAGCCTGGACGGTTGAACTCCATCTCAAGCACAGGGGTAGCTTCAACAGCTCTAGTCAATTGGCCTCGCTCATCCTTCTGACTCCCTACAACCTCGACGGTCAAACTCTATCTCGAGCATAGGAGTAGCTTCAACAGCCCTAGTCAATTGGCCTCACTCGTCCTTCTGACCCCCTACAACCTCGACGGTCGACCTACATCTCGAGCACATGGGTAGCTTCAACAGGACAAGTCAATTGGCCTCGCTCGTCCTTCCGACCCCATACAGCTTTGACGGTCGACCAACATCTCGAGCACAGGAGTAGCTTCAACGGGCCAAGTCAATTGGCCTCGCTCGTCCTTCCGACCCTCTACAGCCTCGATGGTCGACCAACATCTCAAGCACAGGGGTAGCTTCAACAGGCCGAGTCAATTGGCCTCGCTCGTCCTTCTGACCCCCTACAGCCTCGACGGTCGACCAACATCTCGAGCACAGGGGTAGCTTCAATAGTCCAAGTCAATTGCCCTCGCTCGTCCTTCCGACCCCCTAAAGCCTCGACGGTCGAACTCCATCTTGTGCACAGGGGTAGCTTCAACAACCCTAGTCAATTGGCCCGCTCATCCTTCTGACCCCCTACAACCTCGACGGTCGACCTACATCTCGAGCACAGGGGTAGCTTCAATAGGACAAGTCAACTGGCCTTGCTCATCCTTCCGACCCCATACAGCCTCGACGGTTGACCTACATCTCGAGCACAGGGGTAGCTTCAACAGGATAACTCACCTGGCCTCGTTCGTTCTACCGACCCCCTACAGCCTCGGCGATCGACCTACATCTCGAGCACGGGGGTAGCTTCAACAGGCTAAGTCACTTGGCCTCGCTCATCCTACCGACCCCCTTAAAGCCTCGACGGGCGACCTACATCTCGAGCACATGGGTAGCTTCAACAGGCCAAGTCAATTGGCCTCGCTCGTCCTTCCGACCCCCTACAGCCTCGACGGTCGACCTACATCTTGAGCACAGAGATAGCTTCAAAAAGCCAAGTCAATTGGCCTCGTTCATCCTTCCGACCCCCTACAGCCTTGACAGTCGACCTACATCTCGAGCATAGGGGTACCTTCAATAGGCCAACTCACTTGGCCTCGCTTGTCCTTCCGACCCTAGCCACAGAAACTCTCTTCCCACTCTCCGTCATAAGACTCAACTACTTCTCCACGACCAGCCAGGCACAATCCTGCAGGAGTGGGGGCTTGTGATAGGGGATAAACTATGCAGCATCAACCAGAGCCCTCCGACCTCTATTGGATCCTCCCCTCTTTGATCATCAGGCAAGCTACAGCCTTATGGGCCTCAGCCAGCTCAGGCCCAGGGGCAAACGGGTCCAACCCGGCCCACCATGGCTCCAGACCCGTTACCCCTGCCTATAAATACTCCACCCCCTCCCCACTATAAAAGGTATTCAATATCTCCCTACCTGAACCCTAGCTGCCCAGTCTCTTTTCCAGTGACTGACTAGACTGTCAGAGAGCCTGTCGTCGGAGCTTATCCCGGTGTTCCAAGGCTGTGTGTAGGTACACAAGACCCAGCCGAGCCGAGCTCTCGGATCCGAGCTGAGCACCCGTCCTCCCTTCTGAGCCCCTCTGCGCTCCTGCTCCTTAGCCACTCCCTGCTACCCGGGGTCGGACCGATGCCAGTACTGCGTAAGGACTTCCACCATACAAATTGAGAGAACTCACACCTGTTGCCCCCACACCCCAAAAACAAACCGCATCAATATGAATATTTTTGTTACCAAAAATTGTGATGACCCTATTTCTCAAGATGTCGAGAAGTATTTATAGTCGATGGAGGACCAGTTCCAAAATATTGGATTTATCTCTACTTTTCGGTGAAGTGATAGGGTTTGTTATCTTCTTCCATGTAAATAGATCGAGTTAGGATTCTTCTCTCGATAAAGAGTTAGAATTTTTAAAACATCTCTTATGCATGAAGAGATAGATTTAGTTACTCTTTAAAGATAGAGAATTTACCTGACAACTTTGGGTGAACCTAGATTTCTTCATGTTGAACTGCTATGGAAACCCAGTATGGTAAGCCTACTTTGAGTTGATGGGCTTGAAAGATGGCCAACTTCCTCTTACGGGCCTGTATATGTTGAAATTTATTGTTTTACCCCTTAGAGCTTTTGGATGTGTGTCCGATTTGAACAGTCCTGATTTGGTTCTACTTTTAACCATATCACTAGCCTCTAACTCCTGAAAATTGGGTTTCATAGCCTACGAGGAGTAGTTTGCTTTATAATGGTTTATAAAACTTATCAGAGCATTCGGGGACGTAGGAATCTTGTTCTGGGTTTGATGAGTTTTCTCTGACTTTGTAAAATACACAGAATTATTCTGAGAATTTTCTGGGTTTTTTGTGACTTTTCTAAAAATTTTACATTTTTTATTATTTTAAAAAAATTAATAATTTTTTTTGATTTTTTTAAAATTTATTTCCGAATTTTATAAATATTTTTCATAACTTTTTAATAAATTTATGATATTTTTTTGAATTTTTAAATAATTAATATGAATTTTAAATTATTTTTGGATTTTTTAATTTAAAAACATTAAATAATACTTAGACATGTGGCGCGATCTAGAGCATTAGACCTGATGTGCGCAATTTTCTGGGAGATCATGCAGTCCATATCTTACCCAGTGCATACTTACCAGTGGAATGCTTTTTTAGGAGTCCTCTCGTGTAGACCAGAACGAGCACGAGTTTTGAGGAGATCCGATGGACAAAATTTGACATTTTCGTCGAGTTGGTAGGTGCGGTGTTTATTCGGTGAGGTGCGCCGACCAGCAGCCTCCGGTGCTGACGTGGTGCCATGAGGATTTTTTTCTTTTTATTTGTTAATTTTTTATACTATTGCTATACTGATGTCGGCGGTTTTTTCCCTCCATTTTCTCCACCCCTTCTTGGTTTTCTTTTGGGACAAATACCGGGTACGTGCCTTCACTCTTCTTTCTCCTCATTGTCATCTTCTCTGTCTTTTCTTCTTTGTCTTTTTCTTTCATTGTCTTTTCCTCATCTTTGTCTTTTCTCTTCATTTTATTATTTTTTTTACGCTTTTTGTGCTTATTTTTAACACAGAGGTTGAGACAATTTTTGCAAGCATTTTAAAGCCAAATTTGGCATGCGACTTACACGTGTTTTTGATAGCGCTCAGGAAGCCAGTAAAAGGAAGAAGACCACCAAGCTCTAGGGAATAACCATTCGGAAGGCGAATTTTTGGAGCAGCTTTAGGGGTGAGCTGGGCTCCGAACTCACTGTGGAGGAAGAAGGCCGCTCAAGAGGCGAGCGGAGCACCGAACTCACTACATGGAGTCAATCTGTTATTGGGAGTAGGTCGAGAGACAGACTTTGCCCCCAAGGAGCTACAAAAATGGGCCTCGCTCTCGATGAGCTATGAAAAGGAGCTTCGCTCCCGATGGGCTACGAATATGAGCTTTACTACCGAGGAGCTACGAAGAAGAGCTTTGCCCTCGAGGAGCTAAGACAATGAGCTTCACCCCCGAGGAGCTATGAAGAGGAGCTTCGCTCCTGAGGGGATAATAAGAGGAGCTTTGTCATCGGGGAGCTACGAAGATGTGCTTTGCCATGAAGAAGCACAAAATAAGAGCTTCGCCACGGAGGAGCTTTGCCAAAGTCTAGGGAGGAGTCATTCAGGAGGAAAGTTTAGGGAGCAGCTTTAGGGATGAGTTGAGCTCCGAACTTGCTGTGGGAGAAGAAGGTCGCTCATGAGGCGAGCGGAGTACCGAACTCATTGTATGGGATGAATGAGTTGTGGAAGGAGCTCGAGCAAGGTGTGGAGTGCCAAACTCATTGTATGGGGCAATGAGTAGTTGGGGGAGCTCGAAAGAAGAGTTGAGAACATAACTTATTGCCTTGAGTTGTGAAGTCATTTGTATTTGCTAACGTTGTCGTGACTCCTTATTCTTGTTTGCTGGCAAATCTTGAAGCAGCTTTGGCTCGAAGGAGCTACGAAGAGGAGCTTTGCCCCTGAGGAGTTAAGAAGAGAAGATAAGCATCGCCACCGGGGAGATTTGTGCCTATACTGGAAGGTTAGTAAGGATTTGCCAAGTGTTTTAGTCTCGACTCTTTCTCTCTATCCGTTGTGGCTTGTCGCAATAAATTCATAAGTTGGGGGAGTGGCTTTAGGGACTAGTTGAGCTCTAGACTTAGTATTTTTTAGTTAACAAGTTGTAGGGCAGCACTAGGGAGGCGTTGGACTTTGAGCTTCCTATTTGGAAGTTAGCAAGTTGTGGGAGAAGCTTTAGATGAGAGGTGGACTCCGAACTTGCAGCTTGGAGTTGGCGTGCTTTGGTATAGAAGAGAGGTAAACTCAGAACTTGCTTCTTGGAGTTGGCAAGCTTTGAGAGCAACTCTAAAGGAAAGCTGGACTTTGAACCTGAAATGGAAGGAGAAGGCTGCTCAGGAGGGGAGCGAGGTGAAGAAGAGAATTGCCAGGCTTTACAGAAGAGGCATTTGGGAGGCAAATTTCGGGAGCATCTCTAGGGATGTTGAGGCAGTCAACGATGCAAGTATCGAATGCAAGAGTAAGGAGGTAATGGTGAAGGCACCAGGAGGACCAGCAGTGACATTCCAAGGGAAGAAGGAATGCAAGGGGTTAGTGGCAGCTTTATCAAGAGGATGATTCCTGAAGAAGTTAAAGTAGTTATAGTGGTCTGAGACTTTCCAACAGTATTTTTGGATGACCTACCAAGATTACCACCTCATTGAGATGTAGAGTTCAACATTAATATTCAGCCAAGAAGTGCACCGATGTCCGAGGAACCTTACAGGATGACACCCATAGAAGAAGATGAAGTGAAGAAGCAATTGAATAACTGCTACACAAAGGCTTCATCAGACCTAGTGCTCGCCTTGAGGAGTGCCAGTTTTGCTAGTGAATAAGAAAGACTGATCAATAAGAATGTGCATCGATTACCGTGAACTGAATAAGGTGACTATTCAGAACAAGTATCTAATTTCTCGAATCGATGACTTGTTTGATCGGCTTCAAGGAGTGGCAGTTTTCTCCAAGATCGACGTACGGCCGGGTTATCACCAAGTTCGCATTAAGGAGAAAAATGTGCACAAGACAGCTTTCCGAACTCAGCATGGGCATTATGAATTCTGGTTATGCTAGCATTATTTATGGATATGATGAATAGAATTCTGTGACCATTCATTGTGTAATGTAACCCCCAATCCCGTAAATACATTTTTTTCTGAATATTTTTTGTATTCTGACTAATTATAAATCCATTTTGTTTTGAATTTGTTTCGGATCTTTTATTAAAGTGTTTTCTAATCGAAAACTATATTTTGTTCGAATAATGGCATATTTTAATTCTATTCCTAATTGATCAGTTATTTGTATTTTTACTCAATTTAAATTTAAATGTATTATTGCTATTTTGGTTATTTTAATAAATGTATATTTGTTATATAATCTTATTATTATTATTATTATTATTATTATTATTATTATTATTATTATTATTATTATTATTATTATTATTATTATTATTATTATTATTTTATCCTTGTTATTTTACTATTGTTATTATTGTTAATATTATTGTTATCAGTATTATTATTTTATCGTTATTAATATAATAATAATAATAATAATTATTGGTATTGTTATTAATATTAATATTTTTGTTACATTATTACTGTAACTATTAGTAATATTGTTCTTATTGTCATTATTATTATTATTATTATTTTTGTAAAGCCGAACATTCTCATTTATTCGTATTTTATTATTTGATTTAATGTATATATATATTATATATATATATATATATATATATATATATATATATATATATATATATATATATTTTATAAACCCTATAGCCCATTTTGTTTTTGGATTTAAACCCATACCCTTTAAACCCACTCTTATTGGATCCGACCCGTTAACCCAATAACCCACATTTCCCCTATATATACTAATCCTAATTAAAACCCTAACCTAATAACCTGTAACACCCCACAAAATTGGAAATGACAATTTTGCCCTTATGTGTTATGCACGTGTATTTTGTAACGTACTTCACTACGTATTTTATTTTCCAACTATTTATGCATTTTTCCGTCTTCTCAAAATGTTTTCTATCCTATTTGAGTCAACTCAAATCTAAATTTCAATCTCTGTATTTTTACATGCTTTATACGTATTTTCTACTGCTACGTGTGATATTTTCTATGTTTCAATTATAAATTTAATGACGTATTCGAATTCTTTTATAAATAGAAATTCATTTTTCTCCTATTTTGATTAAAATACTTTTGTATGTGTAATGCACATATTTTTAATGTACGTATTGAGTACAATATTGAATGCGTATATTAAATATATTTTCTTATATTGTATTTTGATTATATTTAAATATTTTTCCGTTGATAAAGTTGAATTTTGTATTTCGGTATTTTTACGTTCGATGTACGTATTTTTTGGTGCACGTATTTTAGCGTATTCTTTTCAAAATGAAATTTTGAAGTGTGTGTGTGTGTGTGTTTATTTTATTTGTGCATGAAAAACTATAATTTTTAATTAAACTAAATTTTATATGCATCTTATATATTATATATATATTTTCTAATTTAAATAAAAATAATCAAATTTAGGTAGTGTGTGCAAGTGCAACGCATGTGCACGTGTTTTGGGCACGGAAATGGTAGAGGCCGGCTGGTTTTGGAGTAGGAGGGAAGTACAAATTTTGAATTTGCATGAGTTGGTAGTAGGTTAAGTTGTGGGTGGTTTTAATAACTACTCCTATATTTTCTTATATAATGACCCCTACATCCACCATTCTCCTCATCCTCTCCTTCCTTCTTTTCCTTCCATGGGCTCTGCCGAAAACCCAACCAGCAAAAGTCCCCTTTTTGCTTTCTCCATTCATTCACCAAATGTGTGTATACTTATATATATATATATTATACCATCTTTTAGTATATATGTATATATATAATCATGTGGACATATGAAGAGAAGGAAGTGTTGTTGTCTTGCTGCCGAAATTGGAGTTGAGGTTTTCTCTTGGTGCACGGATTTCGAGGAGACGATTAGGAGTTCTCTTGGAGCTTTTGAAGGAGTTTTTGCTACTAGGAGCTTCTCATTCTAGGAGTTCAATTGCAAAGAAATTACGGGTGGGTGATTCTAAAATTCTTTCTAATTTAGGAGTAAAATTGCATGCTAGTTAATGTAGAATTTAATTGCTAAATTTTGATTGGTATGGTAAAAGTAGATTGCATGATGTAACACCCCAATTTTTTATTTTTTATTTTTATTTTTATTTTTTTTTAAACTAAACCTTTAAATTCAATTCTTTCAATTTCTATATCACTTTAAACATAAACTAAGATAGGTATATTTCAAATAAAATTTTGGTAGAGTCTCCCATGAAATTTCTGCCCCGAAACACAAAAAGCTTACGGAATTCTGCTCTAAATTCTGTAGCTCACAACACAGGCAATATAATCATGGGCTCCCCAGGTCAAAATGAGCATAATCACGCAGGCAATATAAATATTATGCATTGGGGCCAAACTCACAACAGAATATCCATTATAATTTAAAAACCATAAATTTCCTTGGAAAACTTATATAGGTAATAGAAAACTATAGAAAAACTTTTCAAAAACTAATCATAGAACCCGGAACTCCACATCAAGGTGAGTACGGGCTTTAATACTTCATCACAACACTATAGGTATATTCCCACTTAAAGTTATACACACAATCTTCCGTAATACCATATAATACATCATTCTACTCTCATTTCTATAAATAATATATATATATATATATATATATATATATATATATATATATATATATACATACACACAGATGTCTCATACACAATGAGCAAAGTAAAACTACCAGACTACCACACCTAGCTCACCTTGCTGCTATGAAACCTGCAGGAAAGTTAGGGTTGTCCACCCTCAGGAAGGGACTCCCCTAACCCCTAGAAAACAATAGGGGTTAGCCATGACTTGTGTGAGTATAATTTAATGGTTAAGCAAATAAATTAAACATTATAAGGAAAATAGAATAAACTTACGAATACCATGATAATAAAATTTCACCTGAAATCTGAACATATAGACATCATAAATGTGACTTTTCATCACCTGTATCATCACCTGTTTATATATATATACCTGCTCATAACTTACTTATCTTTAGTTTTGAACTCATACCCAAATTCATCTCTTGACGCACATCATTTTATGCCTTATACAAATATTCACACACAACTCTACTTTCACTTACACTGCACATATATAATTTCTCTACTTTTCATATATAATCACACAAGGTCACTTCCTCATTTCCTTCATACTTATTCAATCACATATCTCATTTACCAATCGATTTCAGTTACAAACTCACGACCCATATTCTTTCATACTTAGTTTCACGCATTTACTTTTTCTTCCTCATTCTCATATTACATACATCGCATGCATACAAGCAACCATATCACTTACATTTTCATAACATCTCATTACATATATTTATTTTATTGCATAACGTCACATTCATCTGATTCCATCACATCAAAATCATATATATTCACTCCCATAATATCACATTCATTCATGCCTTATAACAAAAACATAACATCATCATATCACTTACTTGAATGCTCATCCTTATTGCATCAAAACATGTTTTTATAACTCATTCTCATCCCGTCAGACGACTTTAGCTGTTTCTCATTCTTATAAGTAATATATCTTACTATCATTTTCACTTATATCTCTAGTTACCATTAACTTCACTTTCATTCTCATCAATTTATACTCCACATCCCAAACATAGTTTGGGCAATATTATATCACACCCCAAAGCTGATAGTTTGGGTAATAATCACCGCACCCCAAGTATACCTTGGATAATATCACATCACATCCCAAGCCGATAGCTTGGTTATTAAATCACTTCAATTACTTTTCATCTTCACTTTACTTTATTCGTCATTTCCATTATTCATTACCAATATTATGCCAACTCACCCTGCGAATTATGCCAAGGCAAGTAGTTTCCACCATTTCCACAGAAATAGCGGGCAGGTAGTTTATCGACACAATTCCATGGTGTATCAACTCATAACATACTGTATTTTACTTTAATAATCATTTTCATAATACAATTAGTTCATACTATTCATATTAACACATGTCTCTTTTACTTTTTCATTTTAAATTAACCACATACTGCATTTATCATTTCTTTCCATACACAAACTCATAACTCGTATTCCTTCATATTTATTTTCATTCACAACCACTTTCTTTCACATTCACAATTTAACTTTCTTCACTTTCACATTTCACTTTCTTTACTTTCTCATTCTCATTTACACTTATTTATTTATTAGTTTGTCGACCAGTGAGCCACAGTATTCCAATATAGTGAAAGCCGACAGCCCAGTAAAACACGCGAACCGATACTTACACAGAGTCTTACACGTCCATGGCTACGTCATCCTCCCAGCCTGTGCCAGCGAGGGAACTCCGCACCCCAGATAAACTGGGTACTTCCTCCCAGCCGAAGCCAGGAGGGAAAAACTCTGCACCCTAGGTAAACTGGGTACTTTCTCCCAACCGAAGCCAGGAGGGAAAAACTCCGCACCCCAGGTAAACTGGGTACTTCCTCGTGACAGCTGTCATCGAGGGTATAACCGGGCCTCAAGCCGATAGCTTGGGCGATAAAAAGTCCGCACCCCAAACATAGTTTGGGTAATAAACTCCGCACCCCAAGCTGGTCCTTGGGTATTAGGAGACCTAGCCCGAACCTCCAAGATTGCTGTAGGCACTGGTCAACAAAAATTAACTGTTATTAACATTAATCATTTCATCTTTTCATCTCATATTTCACCACATTCATCTCATCTTTAATTCAAATACTCGTTATGTCTTTGACTTTAACTACGAGAATTATTATCTCATTTATTAGCACATACCATCTTATCTTTTATCTTAACATTTTAATGCATATCCGGTGTCCACAATATTAATTATCATCTCATTATATCACACATATGCATACACCATGTCTTTTAACATATAAAACCATCATGTCATATTATTGCATATCATGAA
Source organism: Hemerocallis citrina (assembly GCA_017893485.1). Classification (NCBI taxonomy): domain Eukaryota; kingdom Viridiplantae; phylum Streptophyta; class Magnoliopsida; order Asparagales; family Asphodelaceae; genus Hemerocallis; species Hemerocallis citrina. The sequence continues at coordinate 92,390,793 of CM030365.1, read as the reverse complement.
TGCACCATGTTATTTATTTTTCCACAACAACATCGCACATTATGAATATCATGCTATTTATAACCCCAATATATCACATATATGCATATGCCCGGTTATATCATTAATAAAATAATTATATCAGGTTAATCCGTATTGTAAGCGTATCAAAATATATATAACTCATCACATAATAATATCATATTATTGCCCATTAATTCACTTCGAACATAATTATAACATAAACAAATACCCACTGACTAATTTCATCAATTATCACATCACAACTCATCATCATGATATATATACATCACAAGCATACACCGCATAAGCAGGTTTCCAAGAGAAAAGGCCACAATCACTTATTTCATCTAATTACATCTCATAACATCCATTTATAGCATACTAGCCCATACACAAGGCTCCACATATACAAAATCACCTATAATAGCTTATATACCCAAAAACATGCACGAAACATGCACGGAATAGAAAAATGCAGAAACCGTTTTTTATATTAAATTTTTATACTTTAACACGTCACACTAATCCATAATATAGGTTTTATATACTTAAAATAGTTAATTTCCCCAAATATCACAAAAACTCATTTTCGGGCCCTTAAAAATCCGTATTTCAATTTTTAGCATAACTTCTACGAAATATATCAAAAAGCCACGAAATTTGGCCAAAACGTAAAATATATATAGATACAACATACTCACCTGACGGATTGAGCAAACGATGTCCCACGTCTGCCCGGTAGCCAATCAAAGTTCAAAATTTTCAACCTAAATAGAAAATTATAGGACCGATTAGCTTAAAACTCAAAACTTGACTTACGAACCTCCAAATCCGAATCCGTCTTCACCCACACGTCACAAATGACATATGTAGCTGAGCTACATCGACATATTTTGAATTTGGGTCCCGATGAAAAAAACTGACTTATTGATCGGAGGCTTCCTAATAAGAAAATTTCCTATTTCCTAATTTCTTTAATCCCTTTTTTCTAACATCCCAAATTATGGCTAACAATAATAATAGGACTCAATTACACCTCCAAATGTAACAAATTCCCAACTAAATCTCGCTCGGGCATTTCACCGAACACCCGACGTGCATATATATTATACTTTCATTCTCAATCTTTTCCATTAAGTTCTAAGTCTACAAAATTCACTCTAAATTCATATTAACACTCTCACACTACTCCACAACCTCATATGCATTTTTAAACTCACTAAAAGCAAGTTTCTTACCTAACTTCACATATTTTTAAAAGTTGGCTTTATGCCAAAATCACCATGTCACAATTTCACCATGATATGCATAATTTCTAACTCCTAACATGTTTTATGTGCCCTCTACACCTCCCTACATCAATTTCTAGTAAAAGAAATTAAAAGCATAGAATCCAATAAACTATCATAAATTTATTATACCTTCTTGAAACTTTCTCGAAAAACTGACACTGCCACGAGAAAGAGCACCCACCAATTTAGTAGAAACCTCAAAATAGTGGAAGTTGGAGGTGGAAATTTGGTGGTTTTTCAAAAACCCTAGTTGGGTTCCAAAGGGGGGAAATGGTTTCGGTCTGCCAAGGTAGGAGGAGGGAGAGAGAGAGTAAGAGAATGGCATACTAGTAATTTTTTAGGGTTTTTAATAATTGTTAGGAATAGGGTTTGGGCCTAAGCCCATTCCAAATGAAAAAAACCACTTTTCTAAGTAAATTTCAATGCCAAACTTCAACATTTCTAGTTTCATGCTATGACAATGCAATTCCTTCAAATTAGCAAATATTCGATCCTCTATTAAGCACAAATATTCAGGAAAAATTTCGAGTTAATTCGGATTCATCTCTTTCGAGAAAACTCATCCCAAAACTCCTATATTTTCATTTTTTTCCCGTTTGACCCCAAATATCAATTTAATTACTCTAATACAAATAAATCAATTTATAAGGGAAAATATACTTAGAAACATATTTAAAAATAATTTAAACCAAATAATTGAGGAATTAAAAAAAAAACAGATGCTACACATGATCTCATTTTAATTGTGTCATGATATGTTGAATTGATATTGTGATTTACATAAATGGCTAAAACTCGTATTGAAGTAGAAATATTTATTGTGGAAATGAGAATTTATGCATGTTAGAATAATAGTCAAAATAATGCAATATGTATGAGAAAGGATTTTTGATGCTAGTGCGATAAAGAAATGTGGGATTAATCTCACTAGTATATGTTTTATGAGTTTAGAAATTCTTATAAAGGAGATTTTGACGAAAGACAACGTTTTTAATTGAAAAATTGTAATATAAGTTCTTTAATGCGTTTTGAAAGAAAGATTTTATTATATTGCGAAAAATGAGAAATATATAAATTTGAAAACATGTATGATACTGTAATTTTGAAAGAAAATTTTTTGGAAAAGAATTAAATTTTTGAAAGGTACAAATTAGTTGAGTAATCGGATTTTGTAGAGGAAAATTAAATACAGTACGGTATATACATAAAGTACTTAACCATTTTCATATCAGTTAGTCACTCTGGACCAACCGGTCTTCAGGTGCGATTTAGGTGCGTTACTGTAGCTAGGCGGAGCTACTGGTCTGGGTTCGAGTCTTGATAGAGACTCTGTTTTAGTGAATTTTGATTGTTAATCAAATCACCGAACCGGATATTTAACTATAAACTGAGTTCTACTTATATCAATTAGCCGCTTTGGACCAACTGGTCCTTGGGTGTGATTTGGGATGGTTACTGTTCATTGGCAGGATTTGGGGTTCGGACCTGGGTTTGAATCTGACCTTGGCCACTTGTTTTCTTTTTTTGATTTTTTTTGGTATTTTAAATTTTAAGTGAAATAAAAATTGGGAAAATTTTCTATTATTCTTCTAAAATTGTTTAGACTTTATAAAAATTATTTCTATAATATTTTGATATATTTTGTGAGAATTGAAAGGGAATTTTACATTAAAGAACTCGATTTTTATCGATTAAAAAGTGACTTTTCTTTAATTTAAGAGAAATGGAAGTTTGGAATGCACTTAGATTCTTCTTAATAAGATTTTATGATTTTTAATTCTTGATTAAGATTATTTGAATTATATACAATGCTATAAGTGATTAAGTTGACAAAAGAGGTTGAATTGAATTATTTTCATGTTATGAAAATTATAAAGAAATGTTTTTCTTTGAGAATGAGCTTGTGAATAAAAGAAATTGAAATGTTATTTTGAGATTGAATATGACTTATTGTTGATTCCTAGAAATAGATGGTTGTTGGAATCTAAAGGTTAGGAGAGACCCTAGTGACCGGCAGTTTTTATTAATGATTTTTAGAGCTAACCATTGTGGGTTGAGCATCTCTTGAGAAGTAGCCAGTTAGGCTGACTGTCTCTTTGTTTGGTTTAAGTCTAGGGTGATCTAGCTCTAGGTTGTGATAATTTTTTTCTAAAACAAATTAAAAACTTAAGGACTACACCATAGTGGAGATGTGATGAAAGTAAGAGAAAAACACAAGTATGAGGGCCTCGTACGGTGTGAGAGTATTCATAGGTTGTCTGCTTGATGCGTCATATCATGGCGTGGATACATCTCCGAAATTATCGGGACCGTGGCGACACTTGTGGGGTATTTGGTGACTACGTAATGCCATCGTTCCATGACGAAGGCAAATTGCCCATAGACTCTGCATGATGTGTCATGTCATGACGTGGGATTCCCCTCCAGGCTATCTGGGCATGGGCTTGTAATTCATAGAACATCTAGGATACTTACCGTAGTTATCGTAGTAGTTTAACTCATAACGAGGTATTCAACCCTACAAGATGAAGAATGGTTAAGGGCTTTCCCTCGGACCTACGTAGTATGGGATGCATAGAATCTGAATAAGTGTGCATTATTGTCATTTAATATAAATAACTGCATTAAGGATTAGGTGCACAGCACCCACGACATCAATAGGATAGTCCCTCTTTAGCTTTGTTTGTGATCAAGTGTGTGATTTGTTAAAGTATTTAAGAATCGTTATACTTTCAGCATAGCGAGGATGGCCGTGTATAATATTTCGTCGGTTGTAAGCAACTGACGTGCCCACAGTTTTATATGCAGGACTTGGAGTTTACAAGAAGATATAAAGAAGAATTTGTTGCTGATGATTACTTAAATGCTAAAGTTGTTATAATTGTATATTTATCATTATTATATTTTATTTATTCTGTTGCATGTTGATGTAAAAGACTCTGAAAAGTTTTAAATTCCTTGTAAAATTATACAAAGTAAAGTATAAAGATCCTGTGGAACTTCGAATTCAGTCTTATTTGGAATTCGGGGTGTTACATAACCTATTCTACCCTAACCCTGTTTCCCCTAACCCTAGCCGCCATTACCCCAAACCTACCCCCATCTACTGTTGGAACCTAACCCTACTGTTCACCCCCTTCTCCCCCATCCGTTCTCCCGCTCTCTCTCTCTCTCTCTTTTTCCTTCCCTTGCTCCCGATCATCGTCTCCTTCCTCCATCATCCCCATGTCCCGCCTCTACTCCTCCAGTCGCCACCCTCGCAGTGCATCGTCCTCGTCCCTGTGCCCTGTCGCCAGCCAACCCCGAACACCCCGATCATCGCACCCTCCGCAATCACCGCCTTCCCCCACCATCTTCACCCACGTCGTCGAAGCCATATCTATGCCTCCACACCACCAGAGTCCCGACCACCAGAGGCTCACACCATCGTCTTCCCCGATCGACTCCACCTCTAGTCCTCGCCCAAGCATCAACTTCCGAACCCATTGCCATTGCTTTGCCTCTGCTACACCCATCACCTCATTGCTCTTCCGCTGCCTCTGATCATCCCCATCAACACCCCCATCCTCGACTTCTTCCTCACCCCTGATTGCCCTCTGTCTAGAGCATCGTTCCCTCGGCTTCGCTGTCTCCATCTTCTTCCTCTGTTTCGGGAAGAAATAGAGCTTCGATCTATCCCCTGCCATCCTCAACGCTGCATCACTTCCCGTCCGACAGCGCCCCGCCATAGCTGCCCTGTCAGCTGCTAGCCGTCCCTCTGTTGCTGTGGAGAAGGAGGGGAGTAGTTATGGTTTTTGCTGTTTGTGTAGGGGATGGTGTTTGGTATTTTGTAAGAAGGTGATTGGAATTTTTGGTGTATGTTGTTTTGTGTGAGGGGATTGGAGTTATTAGGGCGTTTGCTGTTTTGGAGTAGGGGGGATTTGATTGCTGTGTTTCTGTGTTGGTGTGGGGGATTGGGATCTGTGTTTGGTGTTTGGTTGGGGACTGGAGTTTGTGTTCGGTGTTTTGTTTAGATCTGGTGTTTGCCATTTTGCGTGAGTGGTTGCACGTAGTTCGTACGTGTTCCGTGCTTCGTGTTCTTGGATTCATCGCCTGAGATTCTCATCCTGTTATTCTATATTCGAATTAACCGTCAAACAGGCAAGTCACCGCCCTCTTGAATTGTTAATTGTATCAAATTTAAGTTTTGTTGAAATTCTTGCAAGTAGATTATATTCGTTATCATATCGCTATATTGATTATCTTTGTTGGATCTGTTGAGGGTTAACACGATCTAAACCCAATATTCTTGATATCGTGTCACTTTTGACTCTAAAGTTGGATTTTTCATGAGTGCATATAGATTTGATAATATGGTTGTTCATATAATCGTCATACAAATAAATTATTGTAGAGACATTTGTTAGGTTGTATGTTGTTTGATCGATTGATGATTAATTGATGATGAATTGATGTATGAGCGTGTTTTAATTTTATTTATCATGTTTTGACACCCATCATGCTGATTATACAATTTATTGATTAAAGAATCAATACCATCATGTTTAAATTAAATTATTCATGAAAATTTCGCAAATCCCTTATATTGCTTGCTGGCCTGTATGTTGACTGCTATTTTTGAACCAGTAAATGATCTTAAATTGAATTACTTTCTGAAAATGAATTGTAGCCTTATATTTCTAATTTCCAGAACATCTTGGATTTTTGAATTCTGATTTGTGTAGCAAAAGTTATGCCCTTTTTACTACAGCTGTATTTTTACTTCCAGATTTTCAGATTCTTGTATCTTTCATGTTTAAACAGTAAAAAGGCTGATCAAATGCTAAAATTTTGCTCTGATAATTTGCAGACTATTGTTTAACATATTTAGGAGTTTAGAAAATATTTTTAATGAATTTATTATTAAGTTTTTGTTGTTTCTAAAATAAAAATAACATGATGTTGGATTTCTGTCTGAACATGAAATCTGTAAAGAATAATGTGATTGACCTAGCTACTATTGTCGGATTTTGAACTTTAAATATGCGTTGGAACCGTGTGGAAGTCTAGTTTCTAGAACTTCTGACAGATTTAGTTTCCGAGTTCTGAAGCTGCAGAAAACTATATTTTTGTACAAACTACTCTTGTGGTCCAGAATTTTATATTTCAGTTTTTAATAGAATAATTATTCCTATATCGTAATATTGCATGAATTAATGTATGTATGTTACATTGCATGATCCTAATGAGTTATTGTCATCATTCTAATCGTCCATTTCAAGTTATCATCCTATTATTTCCCTATTGATGCTATTGTTCATCTCATGTCTCTTGATCGCATATTGCATTGTTGCATTGATAAAATAATTAACAAGCCAGAATTTAAGGGATTGACTGGAGTAGTTGATGATGTAGTGAATGTACTCGGAGGAGGGGTCTGTGTTATCCTAATTATCGTTCCGGCTATTGTTTTATCGTGTGATTGTTGTTATGACGGTAACCCAATCTATCATGTATTTTATCGTTGGCAATGACCGTACCGTGCATCGAAAGGTGAATATTGATTATCGTTGCCGAGTACATGATCTATAGAATCTTCCACTTAAGTCTAAATGAAATTGATTGTATGCATCGAACCTGTAGTATGGGATGCAGTAGTACATGCATTAGTTACGATTAAAATGAATAATAGACTTATGAATTGCACAACATCGACACTGTATATTGTTCCTCATTGTTCCGACTGATATCGAATATTGGATAAGTGTTACAGTTATTGATCATTGATTACTATTACCGAATATTGCATCATTATTTATAGCCATTGTATCGATTACCGTGATATTGATTATTTCTTATCGTGCCATGTTATTGATTCCTAATGATCCATTGATTCATTGATATACCGTTATTTTATTGTTCTCTGCTTTCTCTACTTGCTATCCATGACTTGCTCTAAGGACAATTTTTCTCCTCTTTTTAGATGAAATGTTCACAGGTAATGAAAGAGAATTGCCTGCTGGGATGGGAGAATAAAGATTCTGAAGACTTAATGCTTACTAGTTGCTTATTATTTTATCAAACTTAATGTATTGTGACTTATTATCTATTTGTGATTGGATTATTATTGTATTGGGCTTATGTCCCAGATTTTATTATTGTTTCCAGATGTTGGATTATTATTGTGTTTGGATATTTATTGCTTCATTTCAAGTATCATTGTTCATGAGATTATGATTATTGCCTGCGCAATTGTTTTGTATTGGCTATATTGTTGAGTTAATCGGATAAACAACTTATGAGTGATATTAGTCATTTACTGGGCCAATGTCATGTACTCGTATTTCATATTTTTGGGAAGCGGGGCGTGACATGTAACGCCCCGAATTCCAAACTCAGGCAATTCGTAGCAAATACAGGATCTTTTACTTCAAATTCGTACAAATTTACAAGGAATTTAAAACTTTTTATTTACAATATGTTCTTTACAACAGCACAACAGAAATTAAATAAATACAATATAATCTACAATAATAAGAATCCTTCAATCTTGTAATCAACTCATCATAGTGACTTCAAGCCCATGCGAAGTCCAAACCTGCACCTGGAAAACTGTGGGCACGTCAATTGCATACAACTGACGCAATGCTATAATACTGTGATTCTTCTACTTTAGCAAACACAAACTTGAATGCAAACAGGAAAAGTGACTATCTTAGTCATGTTAGTGTATGATATGACTTAATGCCTAATACAGACATTACACTACGAGACACTAATGCATACTTGTTCGGATTCTATGTATCCCATACCACATTGGTCCGAGGGCAAGCCCTTATCGTACTCATTGTATGGTTCAATCGCTCGCCATGAAATTCTACTACGGTAACAAAAACAAGGTTTAGACATTCCACGAGTACGGATTCCAGTCCCGAAGTCCACCGTCAAACCATACAGAATCCTCGTCATGCGAACCTCCTGCAAGTGCCCCTTCTAGTCCCGATATATACATATACATTGGTGATCTGCCTCCCATCTGCCCGACTATTCATGATCCTGGTGTCCTTTTTCAGGTCAATCGTAGTGCCGGATTTAATTGAAGCTCGTCTCACCCCGTAAGCAACCATAGTCCCGGAGTCCACCGTCAAACTGGGTCTATAGTCCTAGAGTCCACCGTCAGACTATATAGAGGCGTCTCACTTACGTTTGCCCAAGTTTCATCACTTCTTCAACTAGTGTCTAACCTTAGGTTTAAGTTACAGTTAACGAGACCTAGAGTTTAGCTTACCCACCGAACTTAAACCAAAATACTGAGAATGTTAGCCCACACCGGCTACCTCTCAACGAGAAAGTTAACCCACACTGGTTACTTCTCAAAAATCTATTTATCACAACTGCCGATATTCTGGGTCCTGCTCTCTCTAGAACAAGCAACCATCTAAAAAGAGGTCACATAGGTTACATCTAACCTCATATAAAAATTTCAATTCATTAAACATCTTTTAACTTCTTTTATCTTTCTCTTTGTTATTATGAATCATGAAGTAACCAACTTCTTATAGCAATATTCAATAACACTTGATGAGTTAAAACCCTTATAAACCTCACATGTTGTAACACCTGTAATTTTAAAAATTCTTTAAAATTGGATTTATATTATTGTTATTTATGATTTTGAGTATATTTTCTTCTAGTAATTGATTTTATTTTATTTTAGAATGATTAAATTGGAATTCGGGATTAAACGGGAAAATTTTTAAATATAGGAGTTTTGATATGAGTTTTCTCGTAGGAGATGAATTTGATTTAACCTGAAATTTTTCCTGTGTAATTGTGCATAATAGAGGTCTAAATATTTGCTAATTTGAAGTAATTGCATGGTTCTAGATAAAAGATACAAATTTTTGAGTTCGGGGTTGAAATAACCCTTGAAATATTGGTTTCATTTGAAAGTGGGCTTAGGCCCAAAACCCTAACCTCCTTACTATTTAATTTCTTAATATTTACAAACTTTCCACTCCTTTCTTCCTTCTCTTTTATGCTGGCCGAAACCCTTCCCCCCTTTTGGCCGAAACCCAAAACTTCACCCCTAGGGTGGTTCAATCCATCTTATATGCCACTTCAAGCTTCAAATTATTTGAGGATTCTAGGAGAGTTCGACGATGTGCTCTTCAGCGTGGCAGTATTGGTTTTTAAAGAGAGCTTCATGAAGGTATACCAATTTGTATCTTTGTTTATGGATTTGTATGCTTTTCATTTCTTTTCATAAAAATCGTAGTAGAAAAATGTTTAGTATATGTACAACATGCTAAAGGTGAAAGGTTTCAATTTATTTGGTAATAATATGGAAATTTTATTTAACCTAGGGTTTGAGTTTAGGAAGGGTAAGGAGCATTGCATCTATTGAATGCTAATAATAATTTTGGATGATGTAGAATAATATGGGATAATTTAGAAGCATTTATGATAAATTTTAATAATTATTTGACAATTATATTCCTGTATCGGGAATTTGTAAAAATAGAGTTTATGGATATGAAAACATGATAATGATGGGCAAATATGTACAAATAAAAATATTATTCCCGAGATGCATATATGAGTTAATCATGGGATATAGAAGTTAATTTGGGGTATTTTACCTTTAAAATATAAAATATTGATTGGAACTCCTCCGATCGAGGGGTAAAATTGGAATTTGGCTATAAGACTAGAGAATAGTTGATTTGATATGCTTAGGTATGTTGTATGTTATGTATGAGTATGTTTGATGTGAATTCGGGGGATAGATAATGTCATGCCCCGCTTCCCAAAAAGAATACGGTATACGGATATAATTTGCATCATCCATAAGCTGTTCAGGAATCTTTACAATATCTCACAAAATAATCAGAGTTGGAAGCAAAAGAGTCAACCACACCCATGCAAAATTGAATTAATAAACCAACAGAATTTACTTGAAACAAAATGTATTAATCACAAATAAATCAGATCTGGATAAGACAAAATCCTGGGTCACATCACCCAAAAATACAAAGTAATCATCCAAGTACTCAAAATACAATATTCAAAATAACAATAATAGTAATACTAATAAGCAAGAAATCCAGCACTAATATCTTATTTCGCCAATGCTGTCGGGCAGCTGACCATCCTGATCTGCAATTAATAATTGCAGGAGAAGGAAAGAAAAAACCAGTACCCGTCAATGCAAGTTACGGGCAACTTATAATATAGGATACAAGTACATGGAATAGTCAAATCTAAAATGACAATGGAAATAAATATAGCATGGTATAACGCATCAACAGTAATAACTAACATGAATTAGTAAAACAAAGTAAACTAGCATGGTATACTAACAGTACAAATGAATGTGTCAGGTATAATGTCATATGGCAACTAACAGGGTCCAGTAACAGTATGCTCAGTATATCAGTGTAACAGTATAACAGTATCAGTCCAACAGTATCAGTCTAACAGTATCAGTCTTATGTTATTACAGTCTTGTGTGCATTACTAGCTAGGTAGCACTTCATGCGCCCCAAAATATAACACATGGTTTCTACAGCAAATAGTTCTGCTTTTAGATTTCATAGCGGACCATAATGGGGTAGTGTACTCAGGTATCAGTAATAATAGTAGTAGCAGGAAAAATAAAAGTAATAGTAGTAGTAAAAGTAACAGTAACAGTAACAGTAGGAACACTAGTTTCCTTCTAAGTACACGTTTCTATATTTTCCACTACTAGATCTTCCCTTAAGAAACCCCGGCTTGATCACTTTTATTATGGTTATCAACAGATAGGATAATGCATGAAATAGTTTCAAATTATCATGGTTTAATCAGTATTTGGTTCAGGGAAACAAATAAACATGCATAGATGATATACGGTTACATAAACGAGCAAGACAGTGTATGTTCCTATTCAGGACAGCATGACAGTACAGTACGAAAACAGTGATTCCCGTTACTACAGAAATCCAAATCTGAATCCGTTGAAGAATCTGGAAAATAGACTTCCACACGAATCCAGTGATTATATATAAACTATATAGTATTTCACAAAATCATAACTGAAAACTGATTTGAATCCAGAAAATACGTTCAGCCAGAAATCAGTAAATCGTATTCACAGTCAGGAAAACACCATCAAAACACCTCAAATAAATCCAGGAAAAATTTGGGGTAATACCCTATGTGTCTAGTATCATAATATAAAGTTTCATAATATTTCAGTAAAATTAGTTCAGTCAACAAAAATCAGTAAACATCAAGAAACGATAGTTTGGCAAATTTGGAATTCTCAACACTGCTGTACGAAAACTGTAATATCTCGCAAACCGTGAAACAAAATCCAAATCCATTAAAGGGAGAAGGAAATAGACAAAATAAGCTAACTTTCATATTTTAAAAATATTTTCCATACAGTAAAACGAAATAGGGTGAAAATACGATTCTTTACAGAACAGCAAGCAAAATACAGCAAGTATAGCTTTCATAAATAAGCATGAAATGATATATAAAACCCATCAATAAAATCCACAAAAATTCTGGGTAATCCCTAAATAGATATAGAAATACTGTGTAAAGTTTCAGATCAAAATAATATATTTAGGACCAGTATCAAAATAGTTTAATCATCAAAATCATCAAGAAATGAAATCTGGAAATAGAATACACCTCTGTAGTAAAATAGCCATAACTCACTCATACAAAAACGAAATCGATCAAGGTCAGAGAATTTGGAAAGAAAACGGATTTCTCTAAAATTCATGTCTAATACATAAATTACGAATTCTGACATTAATAGGGTCTAAAATACAAATCAAAACTGATCATCGACAAATATAGATTTTCCCTTGAAAACAAACCAACATAAAGGAAACTCGTTCTAATCACAATCAAATATGGTATAGAGTCTACTAAGTATCCAAACATTATGAAATAGGGTATATAACATATTCACAACTATCATATCACATGGATCTCATCAAACACATAATTTTACCTAATTATCTCACATATATGAATAGATCAAGAACGGTCAAACCAAGTTGTTTTCATGTCAATTTTTTGTGTCGTGAGGGAACTATGGTCAAATAGCACAATAGAGACAAAAATTATCAAAGATAACACACATACGAGTTGTCTCTAGAACCCAACTACACTATAAGCGGTATTTTTTACTTGTATCATACAAAAAAATTTGAGTACAAGTTACTTGCCTTAACTGAAGACAAAAACGATGAAAACCAAGGATAACGGGAACGGATCTCGGCAACGAACTCAATGAAAAACGAACGAATCTCATGAACCAAGAACTCGAGATAACACGTGCAAATCTCCGTGCACATGCAATCCAACAAAAGAGAGAGAAAGCGATCGGGAGTGGCTAGCAGCGGCGGCGCTGCCTTGCTTGCACTGCTGCTGCTGCTGCTACTGTCGACGCCGGAGGACGGGGAGACATCGAGAGAGAGAGAGAGATGGATGGGATGGAGATGATGGTGGAAGGGATGCTCGGGGTGCAATAGGTGTGGCTATGGGATCGGGATGAGGCTGGTGATCAGGTGTGGGGCAGTCGGATGGGGTTCAGCGGCTAGTGGTGTTGGTCAGTGTGTAGGCTGGCGACGCAAACAGGAAGAGAGGTCGGGGGCTAGGGTTTAGCGGTAGGAGGGAGAGAGAGGTAGGGTAGGAGTTTACATATGGTTTGATATTAGGGTTTAGCAGATATTGGGTATTGGGTAATTGGGTATTGGGTTTATTAGGAGTAGTAGGAGATGGTTATTAGGATGAATAGGATTTGGTTAATCAATTGGGTTTAGGGATAATCATGAGGATCTAGGATTTAAATTGAAAATAGGATTATCAACAATTGTCTTAGGCAAATGAAACCACGAGCACCCAAAACACGAGCAAAAGAATAGAACAAGAATCTAATAAAGAGAAAAATGACAATCGATAAAGAACGAAGAAAAAGACAAATAATCAAACACAAAGATCTAAAAATGAAATAAAATGAATATATATTGAAAACAACTCCAATATATGGTCCAAGAAGTACAAAGAGAGTACAAATATCCAAGAAAAGAAAATTACACCAAAAATACGAAAAACGAAAAACAAGGGTTACAGATAACGTGTGTTATGAGTTAATGACTTATGGGTTCGGTAATTTTCTTAATAGGTGTTAAAAAGTGAAGTTTGATTAGCGACGAGGCGAGCGAGGAGTATCTTCTTGCTGGTTCATCAGGTGAGATGCTTGTACTAGATACTCTATGTTGTGATAAAATTTTAGACTGATTCGATGTGATTTGTGTTAGTTATAGCCGAATAAAGATATACTAGAGAATGCAGAATTTTAATAAGTTGAAAATTGTGCTATATGGTGAATTTGCATGATTTGGAATATTTGGTGTTATTGGGATACATATGGTAATATGAAGTAAATGGGGGTTTGATATACGTATAATATGCGGGTGATAAATAGAAATGATATATATATGGTATTACGATGTGTTGACTAATACAGTGCATGTATATAATGTATGAGTGATAATGAGAAGTGCAATTGTTTATGGTGAAATTAATGTGTGATAACATGATGTAATAAACTAAATAACACGATATACTCATAATATATGATAATGTGTCAAACTAAATAATATTGTGTATTCCTGATATATAATAATATGTAGTAATCTTATAAATTACATAATCTGGTGTATGCAAATATGTCGTATAATGAGAAGATAAAAAGCATGGTATATGCCAAAGATGTGATAATATGTTGAAATACAAGATTTGATGATATGTGATGACAAAATGAGATAAAAAGATGAGATGAAAATGATAATAACAGTTAAAATTTGTTGATCAGTACCTACAGAAATCCTGGGAGTTTGGGCTAGACCTCCTAACACCCAAGGACCGGCTTGGGTGCGGTGTTTATTACCCAAACTTTGTTTGTGTTGTGGTGTTTTTATCGCCCAAGCTATCGGCTTGAGGCCTGGTTATTACCCAGCTTGTCTGGGGTGTGGTGATTATTATCCAGGCTATCGGCCTTGGGGTGCAGTGATTATTACCCAAACTTTGTTTGGGATGCGGTGTTATATTATCCAAGTTCTACTTGGGATACCGTGATTATTACCCAAACTATGTTTGGGGTGCGGTGATTATTGCCCAAGTTCTACTTGGGGTGCAGTGTTTTCCCTCGCTGGCATAGGCTGGGAGGAAGACGTAGCATCGGAAGCGTAAGACCCAGGGGGGGGGGGGGGCAGAGGTCCGCGTGTTTACTGGGCTGTCGGCTTTCAGTATTTGGAATACTGTGACTCGCTGATCGACAAATTAACAAAATGAATAAACGTAAAATAAAAATGAGAAAGTAAAGAAAGTATATAATTGTGAAATGAAAATGAGAAAGTAAAGAAAGTATATGATGTGAAATGTGAATGAGAAAGAAAAGAATGTATTTAATGTGAAGTGGAAATGAGAAAGTAAAGCAAATGTATGAATCAGAATGAATATGAAAAGTAAAAGAAACTATGTATATGAATGAAGATGAAGATTAGAGAAAATGAGTTCTGAGTATGTAAATGAAAATGAATAGTGAATAAAGTATGTCGTTGAATGAGAATGAAAGAGAAGAAATTTTATTATGTAAATGAGTATGAAAAGTAAAGAAATTGCATTATGTATATGAAAAACAAAGAAATTGTGCAATGAGAATATTTATAAAAAGAGAAGAAATTATGTTATGTGATTAAATATGAAAAGTGAAGATATGGTGTTATGTAAATGAGTATGAAAAGTGAAGAAATTATGTATGTGAATTAATATGAATAAATTGAAGAAATTGCTGTATGGAAATGAATATGAGAAGTAAAGTAATGTGTAATATGAGTGTGAAACATGAAGTGAAGTGTATTATGTGATGAATATGAGAATGGTTATTAAAATAAAACATGATATGATATGAGTTTGATGCACCTTGGAATTGTGTCGAGGAACTACTTGCTCGCTATTTCATGGAAATGCTGGGAACTATCTGCCTTGGCACAACTCCCAGGGTGAATCAGTGGGTTGTGGATATGATGGTAAGATGGTTGTATTGTGAAATGGAGATGAAAAGTAAAGTAAAATGTAAGATGAAAATGAAAATAAAGTAAAGTAATAACCAAGCTATCGGCTTGGGATGTGATGTGATATTATCCAAGTTCTACTTGGGATGCGGTGATTATTACACAGCTTGTCTGGGGTACGGTGATTATTATCCAGGTTATCGGCTTTGGGGTGCGGTGTTATATTACCCAAACTATGTTTGGGGTGCGGTGATTATTACACAGCTTGTCTTGGGTGCGGTGATTATTATCCAGGCTATCGGCTTTGGGGTGCGGTGTTATATTACCCAAACTAAGTTTGGGGTGTGGTGTATTGCCTGATAAGAAGGAAAGTTAAATTAAAATTGTAATATGAGATGTAAATGAAAATGAAAGTAAGATATATTATTGATAAGAATGAGAAGTAACTAAAGTTGAATGAGCGAAAAATGAATTATAAAGTAAAGTATATGATAAAATGAGGAGAGCATTAAAATCAGTTGTATGATGAAATTAGAATGAAACGAAGGTAAATTGTAATATATAAAATGAGAATGATGGTTAATGTATTACGAGACGTTATGAGATGTGTATGAGATGTGAATAAATGCAATGTTATGAGATGTGTTATAAGATATGGATAAATGTGATATTATGAGATTGGATGAACTTGATATTATAAGATTTAATGAATGTGATATCATTAAATTGAATGCATGTGAGGATATTCGATGAAAATGAATGCATGTGATGATATGCGATGAAAATGAATGTGATAATATATGATTGAATGAATGTGAAGTTATGTGATGAGAATAAATGTGAATATGTTATAAGATTGAATGAATGTTATGTTATGCAACGAGCATGAATATAAATATAGTATGGGATTGAATAAATGAAATGTTATAAGATTGAATGACTGTGAGGTTAGAGACGAGAATTAATGTGAATATTGAATACCTTGGAATTGTGTCGAGGAACTACCTGCCGAGGCACAACTTCAAGGTAGGGTGAGTGAATATGGATTTGTAGATTAGTTGAAGATGCAAAGGATTACTTTTATGCAAAATCAATTTTACTATGTTTATATGTTAAAATTTCAGGTTACATTTAATTACCTTTACGTTCGTAAGTTCTTTCAATTACTGTCTTATCATTTATTTTATTTACTAACCTAGTAGATTATACTTACACCAGTTATGGCCAACCCCTGTTGTTTTCTGGGGATCAGGGGAGTCCCTCCTTGAGGGTGGACGTCCCTAACCCTCTTGCAGGAATTGATTATCAGCGAGGTGAGATACCATAGTAGTTGTTTTGGTTTTGGTAGTTATACTTTCCTAGTAATAGAATGGGTTGTATATGTATCTAGTATATACATTATTATCCTAGTCACGTAGAGATGGAGATAGTGGTTGGGTGATAATTTGTATTATGGAGGATTATTTGCATAACTGTAAGGAATGATAATATATATAGTGATGTGATGAGTAGGAAAGCCCGTACCCATCTTGTTGTGGAGTACTGGGTTCTGTGGTTGGTTTTTGAAATGTTTTTTTCTAAAGATTTTCTAAAAATCTTATATATTTTCAAATAAATTTTTGGTTTTTTAATTGTATCTTTCTTATTATGATGAGTTATGCCCCCATAGCCATATATATATATTGCTTGTGTGATGCTGAATGAACTGGCCTGGGGAGGATTGATATCTATTATAGGTATTGTAAATTATATAATTGTTTGCAGAATTTCGTAAGGAATCTCTGTAAAATGGCTAATATTTCAGGGGGGACTCCACAGAAATTTTAATCGAAAATTATGAAAATTTGTCTAAGTAAGAAATGTTGTAGATAAGAAATAGTTTAAGTTAGAAAACCCTTGAATAAAAAAAAAAAATTTTAAAAAAAATTGGGGTGTTTCACATGTTTAATATTCCAAATTCATCATTTAATTACCACTTAATTCCTCATAAGGTACATCTTACTAACATTCCAATTTTAAATCCAATATTATACGTTGTAAAAGTTTTAGAACAACTAGATAAAAGACATCAACCCAATGGTATTGAAAAATTATATAAATTCAAATACTACCCCAAAATAGATTTATTAGTTTCATAGGAATCATAAATGAATCTACTACAACTTGGTGGTTAAGATAATCTAAAATCATTCTCAATCACTTCGTCTAAATTCATTTGCAAAACAGTTGGTTCAAAATCCGAAAACTGCAGCTCAAGCTACTTGTAAAAATCATATAAAATTATATTCGTTAAAACTTTGTGTTCTTTAGATCAAATTAAAGGTGTACAAGTCTACTATAACTTCTTAGTTATAAGTTTTCCCAAAACATAGTGTCTATAACCCTGAATTTTTCAAAAACTACAGTAGGGTCAAAATGTTATACAGACAGCCACTGTTCCAACTTGTAAAATTCATTATAAATTCAATTCTTCATGAGAAATTAATTCCTTAGACTCGAAATAAAGGTTAACGAGTCTACTTTAAGTTCTTAGTTTTAACTTTTATCACAGTACTGCATCTAAGATTCCAAAATGATCAAAATCCGAAATGTGTACAAATTTCCTGCAACTAGCCAACTGCCAACCAGTCCTAAGTTTGGATTTTATTAAAATAGTAAACGACATCCAAATATTATGAAATGTTAAGGAGATATTCTTGACATATACTAGATGCTCCTATAAAATTTTTAGCTCTAGATTCCATTAGTTTAATGGATACGATTTTTTGAAGTGCAACTAGAACTTCTAGCAGCAACTTAAAAATGTCCCCAAATCAATCATATCATAATCTCATACATTCAATCAACAAAAAATAATCTAAACATGAATACTCAATCTATATAAGTTACCATGTATCTAACAATTCACACATATTAAGCACTCTACTAATAAAACTATATTAGAAAGTTGGAGAAACACCAACCTCAAATGTAGAATTTCCTAGTAGTAGAACTCCTAGAAAATAATGCTCCAAAACTCCAAGCTCTCTCAAAAATGGACGGCCTCTTCCTAACACAACCCGCAATCTCTTCTCCCTCTTTCTCTCTTTTGTTTTTGTTTTGAGATGTGTTGTTCATGACAAAAGTAAGGACTATTTATAGAAAAGTTGTGTGGTCAAAATAGCACTCCACTTCCCTAAATAACTCCCCACTTCTCACTAACTCACACAACTCTCCCTCATTCTCAACCATGGTGAGAAACACGTGCACGTGTAGTCAATGTGTGTGCACACATTTCTTACAAATTTTATTATTAATTTTGATTAGGTTAGATGTGTGTGTGTTACACATGGCAAGGTGTACCAACTAACTATATTTTAAATGTACACTTTAGTGTACACAAAATCAATTATGGGCTTTAAATTAATTTTAGTGGGCTACATAATGGATTTAGGCCGAATGGATTTTAATTAAAAATAATTCACTCAATTGTGACCAGAAAAATGCTAAGAAAAATTGTAACCCCCATTTCCGACAGTAAGTATTTTCTGTGTATTTTTGATAATTTGATTTTTCTAAATTTATTTTGTGCTAAATTCTGTTCGGATCTTTTATTAAAGTATTTTCTAAATAAAATTTTTATTTATTTCGAATGATGGTGTGTTTTGATCTTACTTCATATTTTTTATTGATCAGATATTTATATTTGAGTCTAAAGCATATATATTATTATTATTGAATCATTTTAATCTTATTATTATTGTTATTACTTTAATTGCAGTTATTATCTTTATTATTGTTATTATTATTATTATTACTGGTATTGTTATTAATATTAATATTTTTGTTACTATTATTATTGTAATTATTAGTAATATTGTTCTTATTGTCATTATTATTATTATTTTTATTATTTATGTAAATCCCAAACATACTTATTTATTTGTATTTTATTATTTGATTTAGAGTATGTTTATATGTATATTTAAAAAACCCTATAGTCTATTTTCTTATTGGATTTAAACCCAAGCCCATTCTCTTATTGGATCATACCCAAAATCCAATAACCTAATAATTCCCTATACATACTAACCTAAAACCTAATAACCCTAACCCCTATTAACCCTAGCCTCCTAAACAACCAACCTACCCCATTACTGTTTTAACCCCTCTCCTACCTGTCTCTTCCTCTGTTCTCCAACTGACCCAACCCTACCACCTTCATCTCGCTCCTCCTCATCTCTTCCAAGCACCATCGTCATCACCTCCTGCTCGTCGTCTCCGCTTATCGTCGAGCCACCCTCGACTGCATGCAGCCGACCACTCCACCGCCTCTCATCCAACCTTCGAACCCATCATCTTCGTCACCTCACCTCCTTTTCCCCCATCGAAGCTTTGTCATCGCTCATCCCTCATCGAACCCATCTCTGTCCTCATCATCCCGTCATCTCACCCTCGTCATCGCCCCCCTATCCTCGCCGCAACCATCGTGCCTCCTCCCTTGTTCCTGCTGTCTCCTCCTCTCTTTCATCGCGAAATAGAGCTTCGCCATTGCCACCCATCATCGATCCTCACCGCTGTCTCTATGCCTCCTCACCACCGACGAACCACCGCCATCCCCTCATCGTTAGCCACCGCAACTGCACCCTGCTCCTCCGCCTCCAAGTTCCCACCCAAACTCAGTAAACCCATTACTGCATCCCCAACTCCGGCCATCCCCCACTCCCGGCACCACCTCAGTCCTGTCGACCTCCCTCCTGTCGACAGCCCTAGCCCCTGTCAGCATCCGTCAATGCCACTCTCGCCCATTCGCTACGCACTACGGCCACCATCGAAGTCCGCTATTTGGTGTTGAGTTGGGAAGGATCCAGTGTCGTTGTGAATCCGCTGTTTGGTGTTTGTGGGAAGGGGAGTGGTTGAGTATTGTGTTTGCTGTGTTGGGAGTAGGGGATCGAACTTCAGTGTTTGGTGTTTGGACGAGTTGGTGTATGTTGTTTGTGTGAGAAAGGATTGATTTGTTGTGTTTGGTGTTTTGTTTGGATTCGATGTTTGCACGTAGTTTGCACGTATTTCCGTGTTTGGGGATTTGTCGCCAGGGATTCTCATCCCGTTATTCTATATTCGAATTAACCATCTAACAGGCAAGTCACCGTCCACTTGAATTGTTAACTGTATCAATTCAAGTTTTGTTAAAACTCTTGCAAGTATATCTTTTTGTTGTCGTATTATCCATTGTTCATCTCTTCGTTGGCTCTATTGAGGGTTTACACGAGCTAACCTTAATACTCTTGACATCGTGCCACTTTTGACTCTAAGGTTTGGATCTTTCATGAGTGCATATAAAATTGATAATAGGGTGTTCATATAGTCGTCACACAAATAAATTATTGTAGAAGCAAATGATAGGTTGTATGTTGTTTGATCGATTGATGATAAATTGATGTAGGAGCGTGTTCTAATTTTATTTATCACGTTTTGACACCCATCATGTTGATTACACAATTTATTGACTAAAGAATCGATACTCATCATGTTTAATTAAATTGTTTCATGAAAAATACCCTAAAACCTGTATATCGCTTGCTGACCTATATGTTGATAGCTGTTTTTGAACCAGTAAACGATCTTAAAATGAATTACTTTCTGAACAAGAATTGTAGTCTTATCTTTTTAGTTTCCAGAACATCATGAATTTTTGAATTCTGAGTTGTGTAGCAAATGTTATGCCCGTTTTACTACGGCTGTGTTTTTAATTTCAGATTCTCAGATTGTACATTCCATGTTTAAATCGTAAAAAGACTGATCAAATGATAAAAAATTTACTCTGAAAATTTTCAGATCGTTGCTTATCAGGTTTAGGAGTCTAGAAAATATTTTTAATGAATTTTATATCGAGTTTTTGCTGTTTCTAAAATTATAATAACTTAATGTCGAAATTCTATCTGAACATGAAATCTGTAAAGAATATTGTGACTGACCTAGCTATTGCTGTCGAATTTTGAACGTTAAATATGCATTGGAACCGTGTGGAAGTATAGTTTCTAGAACTTCTGACGGATTCACTTTTCGATTTCTGGAAAACGGAAAACTGTATTTTTGTATAGACTACTCTTGCGGTCCAGAATTTTATATTTCAGATTTTAATAGATTAATTAATCCTACATAATAGTATTGCATGAATCAAAGTGTTTATGTTGCATTGCATGATCCTAATACCCTATTGTCATCGTTCCAATTGTCCTACTGCATGTTATCGTCCTATTGTTTCTTTATTATTACCATCGTTCATCTAATGTCTATTTAATTACATATTGTATTGTTGCATTGATAAATAATTAACAAGTCGGAGTTTAAGGGATTGACTCAAGTAGTTGATGATGTAGTGACTGTACTCGGTGTAGGGGCTTGTGTTTCCCTAATTACCGTTTCGGCTATTGTTTTATCGTGTGATTATAGATTACGGCCGTAACCCAATCTATCGTGTATTGTATCGTTGCCGATGACTGTACCGTGCACCAAAAGGTGAATATTGATTATCATTGCCGAGTACATGATCTATAGAATCTTTCACTTAAATCTAAAACGACATTGTTTGTATGCATCGAACTTGTAGTATGGGATGCAATAGTACATGTATTAGTATGATTAATAGACTTAAGGATCACACGACATTGACACTGCATATTGTTCATTATGGTTCCTATTGATATCGAATATTGGCTAAGTGTTACCGTCATTGATCATTGATTATTGTTACTGAATATTGAATCATTGTTTATGGTCATTGCATCGATTACCGTGATATTGATTATTGATTATTGTGCTATATTATTGATTCCTATTGATCCATTGAATTCATTGTTATATCGTTATTCCATTGTTCTCTGCTTTCTCTACTTGCTGTCCATGACTTGCTCTAAGGAAAATATTTCTCCTATTTTTAGATGAAGTGTTATAGGTGTTGATGGAGAATTGCCTGCTGGAATTGGAGAATAGAGATTCTGAAGATTTAATGCTTTCTAGTTGCTTATTTTTTTATTGAACTATTGTTATTTTATTGTATTGGGCTTATGTTCCGGATTTTATTATCGTTTCCAGACGTTGGATTATTATTGTACTTGGATTTTATAGATTGCTTCATTTCAAGTATTATTGTTCATAAGATTAATATTGCCTGCGCATTTGTTCTGTACTAATTATATTGTTGAGTTGATCGGATAAACAGCTTATTGGTGACATTAGTCATTCGCTGGGCCAATGTCATGTACTCGTATTCTGTATTTTCGGGAAGCGGGCGTGACAAAAATATTCATGACCGAAGAAAATTTTAGGAACCAACATGTGTACTGCAAACGTGTGCGTCGCACGTAAAAACAAATACTCAAATACAAAATGGATTTGATCAACAGAAAATGTTTATAAATAATCGAAAAACAACATATGAAAAAACATTTCATTAATTTTATATATACGACATTGTAATCAAAACGTACATAGAAAACACGTATAAAAATATATTCGAGTCAAAATATGAGAAAAATGAATTTCAATTTATAAAATAAACTCAAACAATTTATAAAAATAAATAGTTGAAATACGTAGAAAAATTACACGTAACGTTGGAATATACATAATCGTCACGTGTATTGAAAACACGTGCAATACACGTAAAACACAAAGATTAAAATAAATGTTTGAGTTGGCTCAAAATAAGATAAAAATAAATTTTGAGATGACAAAAACATATAATTAATTGAAATACAAAAATATGTAGGATATGTATATTAAAATATGCTACGGATATTACCCGTAATGGTACAAAATATATATGCGTAACACCCGTGGAAAAAATTGTCATAGCTCAATTTTGTGAGGTGTTACACATTGAATCTTTTGTTTTGGTATTCATCGATGAAATCCTTGTGTATTCGAAGTTAGAAGAGGATCATGCCAAACACTTAGCAAAAGTGTTGAAGAAATTGCAAGAGCAAAAGTTGTATGCCAAGTTATTCAAGTGTGAATTCTGGAAGTCTGAAGTTGCTTTTTTGGGACATATCCTTTCTAAGGATGGAGTAGCCACTGATCCACAGAAGATTGAGGCAGTGAAAGGATGGCCACGACCCATGACTGTGAAGGAAATCAGGAGTTTCTTGGGGTTTACGGGATACAATCAGCAATTTATTCAGGGATACGCACAGATAGTGGTCTGTTAACAGGATTAACTAAGAAGAATGTGAGCTTCAGTTGGACTGATCAGTGTGATGCAAGCTTTCAAGAACTGAAGAAAAGTTGATGACAACACCAATATTGGTCCCACCTCAAGCAGGCAAGGATTATGACATCTATAGTGATGATTTGCATAAAGGTTTAAGGTGTGTGCTGATGCAAGAGAGAAGGGTAATAGCTTGTGGGTTGTAACCCCTATTTTCGGATGTACAGATTTTTTTCGTGTATTTGTTTTCTTTCTTTTTCAACTCTTGTATTCTAGTTATCTAATAAAATCATGCTATTTTTTTAAACCCACTTGTTCCCATTCAATCATCTGGTTCTTTTTGAACCCTGGAATTCTAGTACATACAATTTTATTTTATTGTGTATTGGGTATTAAATTAATCTATTATATTATATTATTATTTTATTTTTTTATTAAACCCTAGCTCATTTCTTTAATCCAAACCCAAAACCCGTTTACCCTTATCCAACCCGTTAATCTAACCCCATATATAATCATCTCCTAATCCCTTCATTAAAAGCCTAATATTAATTAACCTAATCAATTCCTTCAGTCACAACCCCCCTTCATCCCTGACTTCTTCTTCTTCTCATGTTCACTCTGAAACCCATCACCTCCCCTTCATCATCTTCATTACCTCCTTCCTCCGCCTGCAGCATCACCGATCTATCCCCAACTGCCCGTTGCAGTAGCCACACCACAGCAGCCCCTTCACCCGAACCCCACTCGATATTCAGCATCCTGCGCAACCCCCACTACCTCCCTTAGCCTGCGCGACCTCCGCCAGCAGCACCGAGCAACTCAACCACCGAAGCCTCTCATCTTGTCATCGCCATCATCTCCGCCAGTCGCCACTCTGCAACCACTCCAAAACCATAGCACCACCCTGAGCTCCTCTTCAACCACCAACACCGGCCATCTCCTTCACCACCATGCAGCCTTGATCATTCCAGCTACCGACGACAGCAACCCAAACTCCTCTATTGCTATTACTGTCACTATTGTTGCTGTCTATTATTGTCTCTATTGCTGTTGCCTCTTGCTAGCGTCGCTACCCCTGATTCATCGCCGCACTTTTCTTCGTCATTATCGAGCTCCCGTTGTGTGTTCTACCATCCCATTCGTCGTCTCTCACATTTCGGCACGTGTCGTATTAAGGCAAGTTTCTCTTGAGCCGACTTGTTGTTCTCGTTCAAGAATTATTTTGATTTTCGCTAGTAGTTCTTATTTCATTTATCGTATCTCTATTTGTTTGTTGCCCTTCAAAAAGGTTATTACGGATTCATCAGTGAAACCAAGTAGTAACTCTCTTTTCGTGCCTTATCCTTGACTCAATCCTAAGACATGTAATCCGTCATCATATGCATACACTGCACAAACATAAACTAGAAACTTGTACATGTAGAAGAAATAATGATTTGAATGCATTTCAGTTGCATATGATGTTATAACTAGATTCGTGAATTTAATGATATAGTGATGATATTTTTGTCATGTTAACAGTAGGAATCCATCCTAATTATTGAGTATAAATGCTGGTTCATTTCTTGTTATATGTATATAGGGATTGATTATCATGATTGTTGCGTAGGAGTACGTTTTGTTGTTACCATGCTGTTTATACCATCTTGTAATGAATTTTTGACCCGAAATATATTTTCTCTCAGATGATGGATATTATTTTATGGATTTATTTTATTGACGTTTATTCAATGTTTATGTGATTATTTATTCATGTGTGGTTGTGATCATACTTCATATTGATGAGTTAATCTGTTACAGCTTATGGATGATGTACACATCATTCACTTGGCCTTTGTTACGTGCTCGCATTCACGTACAAGAAGAATTACCCGACTTACGATTTGGAGTTGGCAAAGATCATATTTGCCTCGAAGCTGTGAGGCATTATGTGTATGGAGAGAAGTTTAATATGTACACTGACCATAAAATCCTGAAGTATATCTACTAGCAGAAGAATCTAAATCTTCGACAGAGAAGGTGGTTGGAAGTATTGAAAGACATACGTCAGAAAAATCAAGTATCACTCGGGAAAGGCAGACGTAGTAGCTGATGCACTCAGCCGAAAGAGTAGCTTGTCATGTTTGATTACAACACAGAAGGAGGTGATAGAGGAGTTTGATCGATCCGAAATCAAAGTTGTAATGCAGGGGCTGTGGGCGACTTTGGCACATTTAAGATTTCAGCCTACATTGAGAGAGCAGATTATCAATGGTAAGAAGTTTGATTCAGAATTTTAGAGGATGAAATAGCATGTTCTTGCAGGCAGATTGTCAGAGTTCTAAGTGAAGGAGGCGAGAGGTTGTGTGTGCCTAAAAGAGCTGACATAAAGGAGAGTATTCTGTAGGAAGCACACACCACCTTGTTATCAGTACATCTTGAAAGTAACAAGATGTATAAAGATATTAAGAAACACTTTTGGTGGCTGGGAATGAAGAGAGATGTAGCAGATTTCGTAGCCAACTGAATTACTTGTCAACAGATCACGGCAAAAAATTAGAGGCTCGGAGGTCTATTGCAGCCACTGCCTATTTCGGAGTGGAAATGGAAGAACATCAGTATGGATTTCATCACGGGGCTGTCGAGGAGTCCGAAGGGAAACAACTCTATATAGGTAATAGTGGACCGATTAACCAAATCAGCTTATTTCTTGGCAATGAAGATCACTTGGTCGCTAGAGAAATTGGCAGAATTGTATATCGAGGAGGTGGTAAGACTGCACGGAGTACCTTTATCTATTGTTTTAGATCGAGATGCGTTGTTCACTTCATGCTTTTTTAAGAGTCTACAGGCAGCCATGGGAACCAAGACTGACTTCAGTACTCCTTTCTATCCTCAATGAAATCGACAGACTGAGAGAGTAAACAGAGTGCTTGAAGACATGTTGAGTTCTTGTGTGATGGGCTTCGGAGGAAAATGAGAAAAGTACTTGGCACTGGTAAAAAATTGACTACAATAATCGCTTTCAGTCTAGTATTGGCATGGTGCCATATGAGGCATTGTATGGGAGAAAGTGCAGAACACTTGTTTGTTGGTATAAGGTAGGAGAAAGGAAGATGTATGGATCAGAGATCGTACAAAAAATTTCAAAGTAGATTGAATTAATCCAGAAGAGAGTGGTCGAAGCTCAGATTAGGCAGAAGTGCTATGCAGATATCCGGAGAAGGGGCATGGAATTCGAAGAAGGAGATGCTATTTCCCTGAAGGTACCCCGAAAAATGGTGTGATCAGGTTTGGGCAAGGAGGAAAAATAGATCCAAGATATATAGGGTCATATAGGATACTTAAAAGGATTGGGAAAACAACCTATAGATTGGAGTTACCTGAGGAGTTAGCACAGGTACATAATGTATTCCATGTATCTATGATAAGGAAGTATGTGCCAAATCAGAATCATAAATTGCCTGAGGTACCGAAAGGTCTACAACTGAACTTGAGCTACAAGGAACAACCGATGGAGTTCTTGAATTGATTGGAAAAAGTATTAAGGACCAAAGTTATACCTATGGTCAGGTGTTATGTAGGAATCATTTGGTCAAGGAAGCAACTTGTGAATCTGAGGACCGAATGAGGAGCGACTTCCCTGAATTATTTGTATGAATTTGTACGTTGTTGTTTTCCCTTTTTCTAAGTGAAGTTCTGGGGATAGAACTATTCTAAGAAGGGAGTGTTGTAATACCCGGCAGATATATTCTACCGATTGTGGCACGTGCAACGCACGTACATGAAATTATGAAAAATTTCAATTGTAATATTTGTTTTATTATCTACCTTTATTATATTCTATTGTTTTATTTTTTTAATATAAAGCATATTTTTTCAACTTATTTATTTAAGAAATTCATTAATAGAAGAATAACTTTAGTTGCCCTTGGGCCTGATCCAAAACCGAGCCCAACCCAAACAGAGCCTAAGCGTAAGGTTCATTGGCCGGTTAACCCTGGGGGAAGCATGGGAAAGGTTTTGAAATTTAAATAGAATAGGGAAGTTTTTGAATGGGAGAGGTTTGGGGAGGAGTTAAGGAAATTAAATCAATTTTTGTAACCCCCCAAATTAAATTGATTAGGCGATTAAGTTGGGATTTGAAAGCCCCACTCCCATCTCTTTTTTTGGTTGGCCAAAGGTAAAGGAAAGAGAGAGAATTTTGTGGCTTAGGAGATTTCTTTGGAGTGATTTCTTGGAGCATTTTGTGAAGCATCTTTGGGAGCCTTGCAAACCAATTTTATTCCACAAACCTAAGGTGGGTGTTCTATTCTACTTCGTGCATGGTTTTGTTGTTATAGATTTAATTTCGTTCGTATGATTGATTCATGTTGTAGATTTAATATATGAATATGTCAATCATTGCATGTTAATCGTGTGTTTTAGATCTAATTTAATTGTATAATGATTGATGTTTGTTTAATAGCATGCAAAAATAGATTAAATAGAATGCAGTTCTTATACTAAAAGTTCGACTAGAAATTTGATGTATGAATCATGATTGAATTACGATGAAAGACCCGATTTAAAATTAATGTTTTATTCAGATCAAAACCACAAATTTTCCTTAACGGGTTTGATCCAGACTAAGTTATAGAGATAATAGGTCTGTCTCGAATTTGGGTCTATTTCCATGGGGCACGGGTCTGTCTCTTTGGATTTGGTTCGGGTGAGATAGTTTTAGTACAACTTGCTTTGCAGAAGCAAGGTTGAAAGTTAGTGAGACTTGCGGGACTGGTTATTGCATGTGTCTTGGGTGTGTGGAGGTTGCAGGGTCTAGTAGGGGTAGACTCGGATTTGAAATTTTTTTTGATTCTGTTTACTTTCTCTTTTGGAAATGAATTTTTTTATTTAGATTTAAGTTAGAATTGAATTAGAATAATTTGAGATGTGAGCTAGAGTTAATTCAGAACAAATTTTAAATTTGAATAGATTAAATTAAGATGTCAATTAGATTTGATTAAGAAGCGATTTTAATTCAGATTAAGATTCAATTTAGATTTGATCTAGCTTTAATCTAGAATTGATTTAGTTTTAGACAAGATTCAATCTTGATCAAATTGAGATTAGTTTTGGGGTTAAACTACGATTAATTTGACTAGAAATCAAATAGAAATTCGAATCTAAGTTAGTTTCTTTAGAAACCTAATTGTTAACGGATTTGGTATGGCTTCGAGTCAACTGGATTGTTGGAAACAACATAATAGAGAATGAGGCTTGCGGGCCTGGTTATTGCGTGTGGCTTGGGGTTGAGAGGTTGTGGGTTCGAATCTCAGGGGACTTGTTTATTGTTTAATTTGTTTCTTTGGTTAATTTTTTGGGAATTTAAGTTTGCTTTTATAGGAAATTATTTTAAATGGGAGTTGGTACAACGAATCTGGAATTTAATTTTAGTTTAATTAATGATAAATCCCAAATTTGGAACTTGACTGTAACATGTTTGATTAGAGATGTTTTAATAAAAATAAAAGTTTTGGAATCCGATTATAACTAGGATTGAGAACTTTTAATTAAAGAAAAGAGAATTTAGTTAATTGAAAACGACAAATTGGGAAATGGTTACAAGTTTGATTTGGATATGAATGAACCACATTCTGATTTCTTTAAGAGTTATGACTAACTCAGAAGACCCTAGTAAAAAGTGGGAATATTTAAGTTGTGGGTTCTAGAAGCTGAGCGGACCCATAATACCAACAAAGATGTGAAATGTTAGGATTGAGCCAGTGGGGCTAGAGATTCCTGTTTGGTTGAGTTAAGTCCTGATGGGTTACGCAACCTATAGGATGAGTTGTGTCTTTGGTTATTTTTTGGGGAATTTAAGTTTGATTTTATAGGAAATTAGTTTAAATGGGAATTGGTTCAAATAATCTAGAATTTAATTTCAGAGTTTAATTATTGATAAATTCTATATTAGGAACTTGACTTAAAATGTTAAATTAAAGATGTTTTAATTAAACTAAAATTTTTGGAATCCTATTATATCTATGATTGAGTTTTTTTAATTAAAGAAAATAGAATTTAGTTAATTGAGAACGACTATTTTGAGAAATGGTTACAAGACTGATTTGGATATGAATGAACTAATTTCTGATTTCTTTAAGGGTTATGACTAACTCAGAAGACCCTAGAGGAAAAGTAGGGGCTCATGTTATTGTTTAATTTTTTTTTTGGTTATTGTTTTGAGAATTTAAGTTTGATTTTATAGGAAATTAATTCAAATGGGTGTTGGTACAAATAATCTAGAATTTAATTTTAGACTTTAATTATTGATAAATTTCAGATTTGGAACTTGACCTAAAATGTTTGAATAGATATGTTTTAATTAAACTAAAAGTTTTGGAATCCTATTATAACAAGGAGTGAGAATTTATAATTAAAGAAAAGAGAATTTAGTTAATTTAGTTAATTGAGCATTTAGTTAATTTAGTTAAAAGTGGGGATATTCTAGTTGGGTGGGTTCTAGCAGCTGAGCGGACCCAAGACACCGGCAAAGATGTGAAATATTGGGAATGAGCCAGTGGGCTAGAGATTCCAGTTTTATTGACTTAAGTCCGACTAGATTATGCTAGCTCTAGGATGAGTTGTGTCTTCTTTATAAATTATGGACATACACTAGAAAGGAGTTGTGATGAAGCCAGAACAAACCCGAGTTAGGGGGCTCTATATAGTCGGGCGGTGGATTCCGAGACTATAGTTACAGTCGAGCGGTGGATTCTGAGACTGTGATTATCGTGTGGAGCGAGACGAGTCTCAATTATTTTCGGGACTATGAATGATTAGGCGGTGGATTCTGGGATTATAATTAGTCGGGCGGAAGGGAGATGGATCTCCAGCATTTCCGGGCTAGAGCGATGCTTGTAGGATGTTTGCACGATGAGGGTTCTGTATTGTCGAGCAGAGTATTTCGGGACTTGAGCCAATACTCGTGGGATGTATAAATCTTGACTTAGTCACCATGGTTATAGGTTGCATAATGACGGATTGAACCTTATAATGAGGAGAACGCTAAGAGCTTGCCCTCGGACCAGTATTGTATGGGCATCATAGAAGCCTAAGCAAATGCGAGTTGGGGGGCTCTATATAGTCAAGCGATGGATTCCGGGACTATAGTTACAGTCGGGCGGTGAATTTCGGGACTGTGATTATTGTGCAGAACGAGACGAGTTTAAATTATTTCCGGGACTATGAATGATCGAGCGGTGGATTCCGGGATTATAAGTAGTCAAGCAGAAGGGAGTTGACTCTCTAGAATTTTTGGGCTAGAGTGAGACTTGCGGGATGTTCGCACGATGAGGGTTCTATATGATCGGGCGGAGGATTCCTGGATTGGAGCCAATACTCGTGGGACGTCTAAATTTTGACTAAGTCACCGTGTTTATAAGTTGCATTACGAGAGATTGAACCCTATAATAAGGAGAACACTAAGGGTTTGCCCTTATACTTATGTTGTATAGGAGGCATAGATGCCTGAGCAAACGTGAGTAAGATGACTCTATATAGTCGGGCGGTGGATTTCAGACTGTGATTGTTGTGCGGACCGAGACGAGTCTCAATTATTTCTAGGACTATGAATGATCGGGCGGTGGATTCCGGGATTATAAATAGTCGGGCGGAAGGGAGACAAATTTCCAGCATTTCCGGGCTAGAGCGATGCTTGAGGGATGTTCGCACGATAAGGGTTTTGTATAGTTGGACGGAGGATTCTGGGACTGGAGCCAATACTCGTGGGACGTCTAAATCTTGACGTTGTCATCGTGGTTATAGGTTTCATTACGAGAGATTGTGTAACACCCCAAATTCCAAATAAGACCGAATTCGAAGTTCCACAGGATCTTCACACTTCTCTTCGTACAATTTTACAAGGAATTAAAAACTTTTGTTACATCAGAGTTACATTCACATTACACTTTTACAGCGGAAGCAATTTACAACAATTACATGAATCGAAATATACAACACTTGAATCATTCTTTAAGCTGCATGCATACTTTAATCTTGTCAATCACTTTATCCTGCATAGAAACTGTGGGCTCATCAGTTCATTCAACTGACACAAGGATATAATACATCAATTTTCTCTTACTTGGAAAGCACAAACTTGTTACAAACAAAACTACGGGGACTATCCTATTGATGTCGTGTTGTGAATGTGCACTTAGTCCTTAATACAGTTATTTATATTATATGACACCAATGCACACTTGTTCAGAGTCTATGCAGCCCAAACTACATAGGTCCGAGGGCAAGCCCTTAATCGTTCTTCATCTTGTAGGGTTCGACCCCTCGCCATGACTTAATCTACTACCGTAACTATGGTAAGAATCCTAGGTGTTCTATGAGTTACGAGCCCACGTCCAGGCGCCAAGGAGAGAACCCCACGAACTAACACATGACTCATCATGCAGGCATCCTGTGATCAATTCACCTCCTAGCAAAGACATGGCACCACCCGTAGTCATTAGACCACCCCATGAGCGTCGTCACTGGGACGATACTCTGGAGTAGTATCCACGCCCTATTCATGACGCATCATAGGACATTCTGTGAATACTCTCACGCCGCCAATCTAATGGCCCTCATACTCATGTTTTTTTCTTACTTTCATCACATCTCCACTATGTGTCTTGTCCTTAATTTATTTGAATCATGAATAAAATCAATCCTCAAGAGTTAGCACTCCCACCATACCGGTCTTAACCATTAATTCAATAACACGACCCAATCTTGGTCTTTTCATTTCAAATCTTATCTCAAAAAATTCTTTTCAATGCCGGTATAAGTCTTGGCTATACTCTAGTTCTCAATTTCACTTCATAATCATAAAATGGAGTTTTCATACTCATAAAGTCTTTTCATAATTCAACATGATTTCCATTTCTTTTCTAAGAATCAATTTCATACATAAAGTTCAACTTTGATTTATATATTTCACATTCAAGATTAATCTCAATACATCCATTTAATTCTCGTACTATAATTTCTTTCCTTCAAAACACAATCATTTCCTTTTTCATTTAACTTTCCAATGCATGACTTGCACAAACTATTGAGTAAAATTTCATAAATTACACTATTTAATTTTTCTCATATAAGATCCTCTTTATAAATTAGGTAGAATTTTTCTCATGGAATAAATCACATTTTTTACTTATGCAAAAGTCAATTTCATAGCATTCTACTCAATTTTTACTTCTTAATCTCTTTCACTTAAGACAAAATATTGTGTAAATATTTTTCATGAAGTCCATACAGTTTTAGAATAATTATAATATATTTTTCGGATTTTTAAAGTCCAAAAATGAACTTAAAATGTCAAAAACCAAAAAAATTGTTTACATGCTAAACTCAGTAATCGAACCCGCAACCCAAAGGCACCCCCAAGCTACAGTGCAGCGCACTGTGGCGCAGTTGCTAACCAGAAAGGCCAGAGTGCCAATGCGTCAATGAAGGGGGGGGGGGGGGGGGGGGGGGGTTTAATCCATAAGAGTTAATCTTTGGGTTTCGGATATTTTTAAAAAATGAAAACAAAAAGGGCTAATGCCCAGTATCGAACCCGAGACCCAAGACCAACCCACGGCTATAGTAAGGCGCACCCAAATACAACCAATAACCAAATAGTCCAAGTGGCTAATCTGATATGGTTTGGGGTTTGTGGGGTTATAGTTCGAGTCTCTGTCCTCTTCGAATTCTTTATAAAAACAATCATTTTAAAATTCTTTTCTTCTCCAATTTAATTCAAAAACTCCAGATTTTAGTTTCTATATAATTATAGTATTTCAGTAAAATAAAACTTGATTTTTGACATAAAAATCATTATTTTACTCTCTACTTACATTTGTCTCTACAATTTCGTATGTTAGAAAACAAGTATAGTTTCTCTACAATTTTGCACTTACAATTTTCCCTAGATTACTTTTATTATTATTATTTTTAAATCATTTTATCCTCATTTCTACAGCAAAACCTCCTTTTTCATGCCAATATCAAGTCAATTAAGCAATTCACATTTTCATGGCTCTCATTTCAATTAACTAAACATACAAGCACAATTTCTTAATTTAGCACACATCAACATATAAATCAAGGTAGCATGGTAATTTCTAAGATAACAATCATAACTTGCATCAATCAATATTCTCTTTAACAAGCATTCATACTATTTGCAATTTGTCTCATTTTCTCAACACATGACTAAATTAATTAGAGTTTTCTTAACAATTTTACCAATCAATTTCCTAGCATGATATCTAGTTAGAAGTTCGAGAAAATTACCCACCTCTAATGAAGAGAAAACAAACAAGAACTCCTAAAGTCTCCTTGAATGAACAGTGAAGCCTTTTCCTCCTAGATTGAGCCACCAATTTGACTTCTCCTCCTTGCTTGTATGGAACCCGAGCCCTCTTTCTTACTTCTTGAAGTAGGCCGGCCACCTCCTTGGATGAGCACACACACATAGACTCTCACTCTTTTGACTCACAATTCTCTCAATCTTTTTCTCACTCTAATGTTTCTTCTTTTGTTTCTTTCTTTCAATAATTTAGGTGCAAGAATAAAGAGTGTGGCGGGGTATTTATACAAATTTTGAGTGCAAATGGAAGGTTGGGATTAGTCCAAATAGTTAAGGATCAAAGGCCAAGATGAATTAGGGAGTTGTAGCAACTATCCATGATGGAGCAATCACCTCCCCACTTCACCCATCTCTCACTCTCTCTTTGCACAATCCGGCCTACCGCTAGGGTGCAATTTGCACGTGCTAGTGCAATGCACATGCAAAACTAGTACCCATCACTAAAAGTTTGTTCATGCAAATTAATTAATTGTCAACTAGATTATTCTACACTACAAGTTGTGCTAATTAAAAGGGGAATTAAATTAATGGGCTCACTGATGGGCCAATTAACCATGGGCTCTAATAAATAAATAAATTAATTAATTATAGTGGGCTAGAAAGAGATAATTAGGCCTAGGATTTTATTAAGCTTTTAAAAATAGGCTTTTTAGAAAAGAGAAAGACTTGAAATAATTATTGTTTCATGTTATAAAGAAATAATTTTCTAGAAAATGCATATGAAATTATACGTGCAAAACACGTAAAATCAACAAACTCTTTATAAAGAAAAATTCAGGATGTTACAACACTCCCTCCTTAGAATAATTCCGTCCCCGGAACTATACTTAAAAAGTGAGAAAACAGGAATACAACAAGAAGATAAGAAAATAAAAGAAAAGAAGATGCAAATCAAACAACGAGCTCAGGATGATCTTTCATCATCCTCTCATTAGATTCCCAAGAAGCCTCTTCAATCAACTGGTTTCTCCAGACTACTTTGACCATCGGTATCATCTTGTTCCTCAAGACTTTCTCCCGACGATCGACAATCTCAACCGGAAGCTCAATGTAACTCAGATCCAACTGCAAATCCTCCGGCACTTCGGGAAAATGGTGACTCGGATTTGGAATGTACCCTCTCAGCATAGACACATGGAAGACATTGTGCACCTGAGACAACTCTTCCGACAACTCAAACCGGTAAGTAGTTTTTCCAATCCGCTTCAATATCTTGTATAGGACTATGAACCTTGGGGCTAACTTCCCACCTCTGCCGAAGCGAATCACCCCCTCGCTAGGTGAAACTTTCAGAAAGACAAAGTCACCAACCTCAAACTCAAGGTCCCTCCTCCGATTGTCTGCATAGCTCTTCTATCTACTCTGAGCATCCACCAACCTCTTCCTGATCAGATCGATCTTTTCAGAGGTCTGCTGTACGATCTCAGGCCCAAACATTTACCGCTCCCCAACTTCAAACGAACAAATAGGTGTTCTGCACTCCTTACCATACAGAGCTTCGTACGGCGCCATCCCAATACTAGTCTGAAAACTTTTGATGTAGGCAAACTTTACCAGAGCTAGATGCCTTTCCCAACTGCCTCCAAAATCTAGCACACAACACCGAAGCATATCCTCAAGAATACAGTTAACTCTCTCAGTTTGCCCATCGGTCTCAGGATGAAAAGCAATGCTGAAATCTGTCTTAGTACCCAAAGCTGTCGGAAGACTCCTCCAGAAATGCGAAGTAAACCTGCGCATCTCGATCAAACACAATGGTTAACAGAATACCATGAAGCCTGATGATCCCTCCAACATACAGCTCGGTCAACTTGTCCATAGACGAAGTGAGTTTCATCGCCAAGAAGTGTGCAGACTTGGTTAGTCGATCGACTATGACCCAAATCGCAACATTGCCCTTTGAACTCTTGGGCAAACCCGTGATGAAATCCATACTGATGTTATCCCACTTCCAATCTGGAATAGGTAACGAATGCAATACGCCTCCGGGTTTCTGATTCTCAGGTTTGACCTGCTGACAGATCTCACACCTTACTATGAACTTGGCCACATCCCGCTTCAAACCTGACCACTAGAAATGTTGCTTAATGTTCTTATACATCTTGTTACTCCCAGGATGTACAGAAAAAAGTGTAGTATGTGCCTCCTGAAGAATACTCTCCCACAATTCTGCTTGATCCGGAACACATAGCCTCTCTCCAAACCACAACACTTCATCCCTGATCTGAAACTTTGACAACTTTCCAGCACCAACCTGCTCCTTCATCTTCTGAATCTCTGCATCTTCCTTCTGACTTGAGATAATCCTTTCATTCAGCGTTGGTTGGAGCCTCAACTGAGCTAAAGATGATCCCAAGCCTTGCAGAACAACTTCAATACCAGCCCGATCCAACTCCTCTACAAGATGCCTCTGAGTTGTAATCAGACTAGCCAGACTGCTCTTACGGCTAAGTGCATCAGCAACAACATTAGCCTTCCCAGGATGGTACTTGATCTCAGGACGAATGTCCTCAAGTACTTCCAACCATCTCCGTTGCCCCAGATTCAGGTCCTTCTGCTGATAGATGTACTTCAAGCTTTTGTGGTCCGTGTACATGTTCAATTTCTCACCATACACGTAATGTCTCCATTGCTTCAAGGCGAAGATAATCGTAGCCAACTCTAGATCATGAGTCGGACAATTCTTCTCATGTGGTCTTAGTTGCCTATACCCATAAGCAATCACTTTTCCTTCTTGCATTAAGACACAACCAAGCCCACGATGTGAAGCATCGCTGTAGACATCATACTCAACACTTGCTCTAGGCAAAGCTAAAATGGGAGCAGTAGTCAGCTTCTCTTTCAACTCCTGAAAGCTTGCCTTGCACTGCTCAGTCCACTTGAAGTTCACATTCTTCTTTGTCAGACCAGTAAGCGGCTATCTGAGCATAGCCCTAAATGAACCTCCTATAGTATCCAGTTAGTCCAATGAAACTCCTGATTTCCTTCACTGTAGTAGGCCCTGCCCAATCTTTCACCGCTTCTATCTTCTGCGGATCAGTTGCCACTCCCTCTTTAGAAAGGATGTGACCCAAGAATGCCACCTCAGATTTCCAGAAATCACACTTGGACAACTTGGCATACAACTCATGCTCCTGGAGCTTCTTCAAAACTGCAGCCAGATGCTCAGTGTGCTCCTCCTCTGACTTGGAGTACACAAGAATATCGTCGATAAACACCACAACGAAAGAATCAATAAACGGCCTTAGAACTCTGTTCATCATGTCCATGAAGATTGCAGGTGCATTCGTCACTCCAAACGGCATAACAAAGAATTCGTAATGCCCGTGTCGAGTTCTGAATGCAGTTTTATGCACATCTTCAGTCTTCACTTGAACCTGATGGTATCCTGATCGAAGATCTATTTTGGAGAAAACAGCTGCTCCTTGTAGACGATCGAACAAGTCATCAATTCGGGGAATCGGATACTTGTTCTGAACAGTGACCTTATTCAGCTTTCGGTAATCGATGCACATCCTCATCGAATCATCCTTCTTCTTTAACAACAGCATCGGTGCTCCCCAAGGCGACGCACTCGGTTGAATAAAGCCTTTCTCCAATAGTTCCTCAATCTGCCATTTGATCTCATCTTGCTCCACAGGTGCCATCCTATACGATGCCTTGGAAATGGGTGCACTCCCTGGCTGAATAGTGAAGGTGAACTCTCATCACAATACGGAGGTAACTCGGGAAAATCTTCCAAGAATGCAATCGGGTAATCTCGAACCACCTGAATTTGCTGCACCTCTACAGGAACATCCCTCTTGCTGATGGCTGCAATCAAACTTGAACATCTCTTCTTCCCTTGGAAGGTGACTTCAGGACCACCTGGAGTCTTCACTGTTACTTCCTTGGTCTTGCACTCGATGTTTGCACTGTACACCGACTCTAATCAATGCCAATGATAACATTGACTCCCAAGACATTCAGCTCAATCAGATCAATCCTGAAAATTCTATCCCCATTCATGATCTCGTAGTCTGCATAGTATCGATAGTGGTTAAAGTCTCCCCTGATGGAGTAGCTACTGCTAAGACCTTGCCTGGAAAGACTTTCGGTTCAACTCCCAAAACTTTAGCAAACTTGGGTGATACAAAAGTGTGAGAGTACCAGTTCGAACAAAACAACAACTTTCTTTCCATTCAAATAAAGATCTCCTTTTACATAACACATACTCGTTACATAACAATTTACTAAATAAAACGAGAAAACAGAACAACAGAAAAACATTTCTAAACATCCACCCTCGTACCAGTGATGACATGATCCACTTCATTAGCAACAGCTTCAGTTAAGGCAAATACTCGCCCATGCTGGTACGACTTCTTCCCGGTCTGCTGAGTTGGTCCATTATGGACGACATCATGCAGCTTAGGGCACTGAGACTTGTAGTGGCCTGTCTCTCCACAGCCGAAACAAGTCACCGGAGATCTCACCCAAGCATTCCCGGGTCTTCCCGCCATATTGACAGTGTTTGCCCCCATTGGTTTGAACCTTTGAGTCGGCGGCTGTCCCCTGACATTTCCAGCAACTGCGGGCCTCTTCCCCACATGCCAGTTGTTCCTCCAATTCTGAACAGCATGGAACTACTCCATATCCGCCTTATTAGCTGCAGCTCGTTTGACCAACTTGTCAAACCTCCTAATACCAGGGGTATCATCCGTGATCTCAAACTTGGCCTCAAACCATGCTCAAATTTTAGAGCCTTCTTTGCCTCATCCATCACTAGTTCGGGCGCATACCTCGAGAGTTAAGTGAACCTTATCTCATACTCTCTGGCCGACATACCGCCCTGCTACAGCGCCAGGAACTCCATGGCCTTCTTCTCCTAGACGTCTGATGGAAAATAATCACTGTGGAACTCTTCCAAGAATTCCTCCCAGCCAAGAACAATATATCCATCATTCGCTTCATCGACTGCCACCACACAGCCGCATCCTTCTCGAACTGCAGTGCAGCCAACTTCACCTTGCTGCCCTTCGGAGTCTCCAAGACTTCGAAGATAGTCTCGACCTGTCTGATCCAATTGTCAGCCGCATCAGGGTCTGACTTCTCCTCAAACACGGGTGGTTTCATCCTTTTGAATGATTCCACGAGTTTGATTGCTTCGAGTA
The DNA here is from genome assembly GCA_017893485.1 of Hemerocallis citrina. Taxonomy (NCBI): domain Eukaryota; kingdom Viridiplantae; phylum Streptophyta; class Magnoliopsida; order Asparagales; family Asphodelaceae; genus Hemerocallis; species Hemerocallis citrina. Next base: position 92,351,722 of record CM030365.1, on the reverse strand, counting down.
CTGGATTCATAGGCACCCTCCCTTGGTTCTGATTCATGGTAACGACATTGAGTGTCTGATAGACCCTCGCTAACTCCGTTTCCAAATCCAGCCCTTCTCCGCTTCTAGCTCTTCTTCCAAGCCATATTCTGATGCAAAAGATCTATTAAATTCAAAATAGAAAACCTGAATTTAAATCAACTTCTTCATTTCATTGAATTTTCAAATTTTATACATTCAAATTTAAAACATTTCTGACATCAAATGAATGCAGTAAGAAGATACAACATTCTAATTCCTACGGTTCCTCTTGGCTTCTCGAAGCTCTTCCCGTAGTTCCGCCACTTCATCCTTCAGTACATCGTAAATGTTTTTCCTCTTCTCGAGTTCCCAAACATGATGAGTAAGAGTTGCAATGCTCTCCTTGCACTTCGCACACTACGCATGGAGCAGCTCAGCTCTCTCCCTCTGAGTCTCCACCTGCCTCTAAAGAGACACAATGAGACTGCTCAGAACTGGCTCTTTCTCGTCAGAGGAATCGTTAGATGAATCTGGAGATGAAGTGATCTCTCGGGACTCAGGCCATTCCTCTTCAAATTCTTTAGGATCTTCTTTGTATGAATCAGCTTGCCCGGGGTAGTAATCATCTTTGACTATGTGCCAGTCATCACCGCCAGCTGGGTCGAAGTGGTTTGCCATCTTAGAGAAAGGAGAAGAAGAAGCATAAATCATAGAGCAACACAAATGTAAGTGACTTACATTTAAATCTCCATACTCAACACACGCTCTGATATCCACTTCAAGGGTGTCGTTCCTTATAAATTTGTACTAATAGGAAGCGTGGCTCAGATACCACTCTATAACAATCCGAATTTCAAATAAGACCGAATTCAAAGTTCCACAGGATCTTTACACTTCTCTTCATATAATTTTACAAGGAATTAAAAATTTTTGTTACATCAGAGTTACATTCACATTACACTTTTACAGCAGAAGCAATTTACAAAAATTACATGAATATAAATATACAACACTTGAATCATTCTTTAAGCAACATGCATACTTTAATCTTGTCAATCACTTTATCCTGCATAGAAACTGTGGGCTCATCAGTTCATTCAACTGACCCAAGGATATAATACATCAATTTTCTCTTACATGGAAAGCACAAACTAGTCACAAACGGAACTACGGGGACAATCCTATTGATGTCGTATTGTGAATGTGCACTTAGTCCTTAATGCAGTTGTTTATATTATATGACACTAATGCGCACTTGTTCAGAGTCTATGCAGCCTATACTACATAGGTCCGAGGGCAAGCCCTTAATCGTTCTTCATCTTGTAAGGTTCGACCCCTCGCCATGACTTAATCTACTACGGTAACTACGGTAAGTATCCTAGGTGTTTTATGAGTTACAAGCCCACGTCTAGGCGCCCTGGAGAGAACCCCATGCACTGACACATGGCTCATCATGCAAGCATCCTGTGGTCAATTCACCTCCTACCATAGACATGGCACCACCCGTAGTCATTAGACCACCCTATAAGCGTCGCCACCGGGACTGTACTCTGGAGTAGTATCCATGCCCTATTCATGACGCATCATGGGACATCCTGTGAATACTCTCACGCTGCCAATCCAGTAGCCCTCATACTCATATTTTTCTCTTACTTTCATCACATCTCCACTATGTGTCTAGTCTTTAATTTATTTGAATCATGAATAAAATCAATCCTCTAGAGTTAGCACTCCCACTATATCGGTCTTAACCATTAATTCAATAACACAATCCAATCTTGGTCTTTTCATTTCAAATCTTATCTCAACAAATTCTTTTCAATGCCGGTATGAGGCTTGGCTATACTATAGATCTCAATTTCACTTCATAATCACAAAATGGAGTTTTCATACTCATAAAGTCTTTTCATAATTCAACATGATTTCCATTTCTATTCTATGAATCAATTTCATACATAAAGTTCAACTTTGATTTATATCTTTCACATTCAAGATTAATCTCAATACATCCATTTAATTCCCGTACTATTATTTCTTTCCTTCAAAACACAATCATTTTCTGTTCCATTTAATTTTCAAATACATGACTTGCACAAATTATTGAGTAAAATTTCATAAATAAACACTTTAATTTTTCTCATATAAGATCCTCTTTATAAATTAGGTAGAATTTTTCTCATGGAATAAATCACATTTTTTACTTATGCAAAAGTCAATTTCATAGCATTCTACTCAATTTTTACTTCTCAATCTCTTTAATTTAAGCCAAAATATTGTATAAATATTTTTCATGAATTCCATACATTTTTAGAATAATAAAATATATTTTTCGGATTTTTAAAAGTCCAAAAATCAACTTAAAAAGTCAAAAACCAAAAAATTGTTCACATGCTAAACTCAGGAATCGAATCCGCAACCCAAAGGCACCCGCAAGCTACAGTGCAGCGCACTGTGGTGCCGTTGCTAACCAGAAAGGACAGAGCACCAATGCGTCAATGAGGGGGGTTTTAATCCATAAGAGTTAATCTTCGGGTTTCGGATATTTTTAAAAAAATGAAAACAAAAAGGGCTAATGCCCAGTATCGAACCCGAGACCCAAGACCAACCCACGGCTACAGTAAGGCGCACCCAAATACACCCGATAACGAAATATTCCAAGTGGCTAATCTGATATGGTTTGGGGTTTGTGGGGTTATAGTTCGAGTCTTTGTCCTTTTCGAATTTTTTATACAAACAATCATTTTTAAATTCTTTTCTTCTCCAATTTAATTCAAAAACTCCAAATTTTAGTTTCTATGTAATTACAGTATTTCAGTAAAATAAAACTTGAATTTTGACATAAAAATCATAATTTTACTCTCTGCTTACATTTGTCTCTACAATTTCGTATGTTAGAAAATAAGTATAGTTTCTCTACAATTTTGCACGTACAATTTTTTTTTAAATATCATTTTATCATCATTTCTATCGCAAAATCTCCTTTTCATGCCAATATCAAGTCAATTAAGCAATTCACATTTTCATGGCTCTCATTTCAATTAACTAAACATACAAGCACAATTTCTTAATTTAGCACATATCAACATATAAGTCATGGTAGCATGGTAATTTCTAAGATAACAATCATAACTTGCATCAATTAATATTCTATTTAACAAGCGTTCATACTATTTGCAATTTGTCTCATTTTCTCAACACATGACTAAATTAATTAGAGTTTTCTTAACAATTTTACCAATCAATTTCCTAGCATGATATCTAGTTAGAAGTTCGAGAAAATCACCCACCTCTAATGGAGAGAAAACAAACAAGAACTCCCAATGTCTCCTAGAATGAACAATGAAGCCTTCTCTTCCTAGATTGAGCTACCAATTTGACTTATGGAACTCGAGCCCTCTTTCTTGCTTCTTGAAGTAGGCCGGCCACCTCCTTGGATGAGCACACCCACAAAGACTCTCACTCTTTTGACTCACAATTCTCTCAATCTTTTTCTCACTCTAATGTTTCTTCTTTTCTTTCTTTCTTTCAATAATTTAGGTGCAAGAATGAAGAGTGTTTGGGGGGGGGGAGTATTTATGCAAACTTTGTGTGCAAATAGAAGGCCAGGATTAGTCCAAATAGTTAAGGATCAAAGGCCAAGATGAATTAGGGAGTTGTAGCAACTACCCATGATGGAGCAACTACCTCCCCAATTCACCCATCTCTCCCTCTCTTTGCACAATCCGACCTACCCTTAGGGTGCAATTTGCACGTGCTAGTGCAATGCACATGCAAAACTAGTACCCCTTACTAAACGTTTGTTCATGTAAATTAATTAATTGTCAACTAGATTATTGTACACTACAAGTTAGGCTAATTAAAAGAGGAATTAAATTAATGGGCTCACTTGTAATACCCTAGATTGTACAATGCATATATATATATGTGTATATGTATATTGTCTGTATGCGTGCATATGATTGCAGTCTTTTGATTGATTTTGCTATCGTTGGTGTGCGGTTAGGTTTGCGCGGCGGTTCATGAGAATAGTTGCGTTCTAAATGATGCACGAAAATGAGAAGGTCTGATACTGGTATAAACACTAGTTTTTGGTACGATACCTATGCAAATATATCATTGTAAGCTACTATGATGGGTATATCTTGCGTACACTCGATAAACCTCTCATCTTTCATCTAAGAACCTAATTAAGGACTAAATAGTGCAGCCAACCATTGTACCACAAACCAAGGGCCAAAGACCATGGTTTTGTACCAGAACCACCCTAAACCCTACACCCCTACACCCCAAAATCCGGCCCCCCTCCTTCCCTGATCTTTCCTTACTCTTTTCCCTTAAAACCCCCCTTATTTCTTCTCCCAAGTTCTGAAATTTTCAGAACTTAAACCCAAGAAAAGAAAGAGAAGGAGAGAATGGAAGAAGGATTGAAGAGGAGCTCTTGGAGTGAATATTTGGAGAAGTGAAGCTCAAAGCCATCATCTACTCTACAATCAAATCAGGGTGGGTAGTTTCTCTAAACTTTTCTTGTTGTTTCTTGTTGATTCTTGCATGCATGTGAAGTAGTAGGAGTTAGAATGATTGTTTAAAACGTTGGAAGTTGAATCTGAAACTAGAATTTGGAATCTTGATCTGCATGCCATTTCTAAAATTTTCTGAGAGCAAACCACAAGGAATTTGATAATGAAATTTTCACATATTGTTACCTTAAATGTCTAGATAATTCATGAATTATTTCGGATTTTTCTGAGATATTTTGGTATTTTAATAAAATCCATTTGTGGAACAGTGCCGTACAGGTAGTAGCAGAAATTGTTTACTGTGATACCTGATATTGTTGGATTTTTCATAATTAATTGGCACATGATGTTGATCTGAAATTTTTACCATGTTTTCCTGCATGAATCTAGACTCTACAGAAAAATTAAAAAATTAATTGGATGAAGTTACAGGCATGTTCAAAATTAATCTATCAACAGTAGTTAGAACTGTGACTGAAGAACAGGATGATCTTTGTGCTTAATTGAAACATGGAGAACTTAGTGTAGACTTGAAAATTAGACATGAAACCTTTTGCATGTTGTTATTTATGAAGTCTAGTTTCTTTACTGAAAATTTTGTGACTATTGAATAAGTATAGGATTTATGATGGATGGATTTTATAGCATGTACAGTGCTGGATTCAGTCAGATTAGACACCCTGTAGAGATGACACAATTGAGGCTCCTTAAGAGCAAATTTTGAGGAAGTGTTTCCTTAGAGGATTGTAGTAGACATCAAGACCTTTCTGACAAGACCTATTTGATGTGATTCCAGTAAGTGGTTGATTTAATATAATTTTTGCAATACTGGACAGAGACCAGGATTTGAGCTGAGTGCTCTGGTTGCGAAAGTCTTAGTGTCTGACTTGGTACACTTGAGAGTAATATGTGTTTTAGGGAGATCTAATGGCATATTTTGGACTTGTGACCAACTAGAGGATTGTTGAGGACACCCATACCTTTCCATAGAACCTCAGTTTGCAGCATTCTGGTGGGTCGATGGAGACTTATGCTACCAGTAAGGAGCAACCAGTATACAGGAAATATACAGGCTGAGGCTTGAGAGGCCACTTTGAGGGCCTAAATGATAGAATTTGAGGTTATGATCAACTAGGAAGTTGTAGCCTAGGTCTTTACCATTCCGGATTGGGCTTGTACACCCCAATCGGAGTTGTATCGAGGGAGTTATGATCTATTTAAGTTTCGGGCAGAAACACCGTAGGTTGCTTAGTCTTGGGTTTTGACTAGGTGTTGTGAGGACCTTTCCCCAGTGTACCATTAGAGTTGATAACCCTTTGTCTTGGGATGTTTGGTATCTATTGTTGGTTTGTTGACTCCCATGGTGGACTTGTGACTCGAGTTAGTCACTAGGGCAGGGTGATACCCTGCATCTGTCGACACCCGTAAGTTATGAACTTCCACCGAAGCGTAGGACGTCGAGCCGTGCAATCAAATTGAGTTCATTACCTAGGGAGGGGTGAACGCATAAATTCTTCGCACGGTGAGGGCTAAACACATGAGTTCATTATCCGGGGAGGGGTGAACATGCACATTCATTGCCAGGTAGGGGTGAATGCAGGCCACGGGGCTAGCCAAACTCCAAGCTAGGGAAAGTGGTGAACCGAAATGGTAACGCCGGGGCCAGAGGTCGATAAACAGAATTTTGGAAGCAAACTCATTTCACCCAAGTGTTTAGAAGAGGATAGGATTAGAGTGATGCATTAGGGATTTTGTTATTGCATTAGTACTAGCAGGCCATAGATGGGTGTTGTACTCTCCTGTCGTAGGGATACGTTTTTCGGTACTCATGATTGAGTCCTCAGTCTCGTATCTCAATCTGTTAATTCCCAAAGTTTGCTGTAGTAAGGAACGGGAGGATAGGGAGATTTGACCCTCGAGGTCGTCACGTTCCTATGCATGTGGGTTACTTCATACATCAGTTCATTACCCGGGGAGGGGATGAACTCACATATAATTGACATAATGCGTACTAGATAGGTACGGGTACTGGGTAGGTACACGGTCTTGCGACCGAATTCAACGCTTCTTTCTGAAGAGGTCCGTACGCGGGTACTGAATGGCAAACACGACCACCACTTAGGTACTGCAGTGGCAGAACTAGACCGACCAGCTGCAACCTCCTTGGGCACGGACATTCTATTGGGAACAGGTTGAGTACAAGAGTATGATGCATGGCGAGGGTTTGAATCCCTAAACTGTGGAGAAAGACGGCTAGATTTAGGGCGTATGTAGTGTGGGATGCATTCATTTCCAAAGTCTTACTTGCATTAGATTCAGGCATGTGATTTATTGTATCTAGTCCTAAGATCATGGCATACCACTGCACTAGAGCCCAAATCCATTAAACCCTTGTTTGGCACATCACTTTTCTTTTGCATAAATTATGGTTGTGATTGTAATTTAGAGGATCGCTGTTATTATCAGCCTTGTGTCAGTCGAAGTACTGATGTTCCCCACCTTGTAGGTATCTGGAGCCAATTTATAGGTACTGCAGAGCACGAGTTGGTCCAAGAATCCAAGGGACATATGCAAGTGTTATTGTATTGTTGTAAATCTTGTAATTCTTATTTGGATATTGTAACACTTGTAAATGTAACATTTATATGGAATAAAAGTTTTAAATTTTTTTCGTACTTTCTGTGATTGTGGCTACTTTGAAGTTCGACTCCTAGAGTAGGGTCTCAGGTTCCCGGTATGGGGATTTGGGGCGCTACAGAAGTTGGTATCAGAGAAAACTTCAAATATTAGTCCAACACAGCAGAAAAATTAAACTTAGATGCATTGCGAGAGTTGGGTTTAGTCAGATAGTTGATGACTATAATTCATAATGTTGCTTTTACAACTTATGCTTTATAGTTTTTTTTGTATCTGGATTGATTCCCATATTTTCTCTTGCAGATGCCGAGCTTGGACAATGGACACTCGAATGGGTGGACCGATGGACATGGTTCTGCACCCCTACTTTCACCTCCACCCCCACAGCCCACGGCCATAGTTCAAACTATCACCATGTTATCCCAGGAGCTGGCTGCCTACTAATCGAGCCACGGGCAGCTAGAGGATCGCTTCGAGAACCTCGCACGGGAATTGATAACCATTAAGAGGAGAGTGGCCAAGCTAGAAACGGACAAGAGGAAATGGAAGATGAGGGTAGTACTTCTGAAGCACCCGTACGAGGAGAGGCTGGGTCAGCTACAGAGCAGATATCTGGCACTGAGGACTCAGGTCTGCGACATGCAGGATCTGTTAGACCGGATGACTGCCGGGGATAGCTCCGAGGTTGGCGACTCGCCGGGAGCTGGAGAGCATTGACCTCCCTTAGTGTGGTAGGATTTCTTTTGATGTGTATAGATGACAACTTTTCTGAATAGCTAGGCTAACATGCTATTGTTTTGATGGGTGTAGTATGAACCCATGTGATGATGATGTGATTGTATGATGACAAATCATTGTAAAACCCTTTTTGAAATGAATGGAACTAGTATGTTTTGACCAATGCTAGTGTGTTATGGGTTTTTGCATTAGATTGTTGGTTGATGATGTCTGTATTAGCTTTTAGATGGCAGGAAGGACTAGAAGCAACTGGAGCGACCAGACTGAAGCCGAAGGCAGTGGAGCCAACGGTATTGGCCTTGATGGTATATTCAAGGACAGAAGAGGATCATGCTGAACATCTGACAGTAGTCTTGAGCAAGCTACAAGAGCATCAGTTGTATGCCAAATTATCTAAGTGTAAGTTTTGAAAATCGAAAGTTGCATTCCCAGGCCATATCCTTTCTAAGGAGGGAGTGGTAATGGATCCTCAAGATAGAAGCAGTCAAGGGATGGCCACAGCCAAAGACGGTGAAATAAGTAAGGAGTTTTTTGGGTATGACTAGATATTACCTGAAGTTTATCCAGAATTATGCAAGGATAACTGTACCCCTTACAGCCGTGACCAAGAAGAACCAAAGTTTCAACTGGACGGAGAAGTGTGAAGAGAGTTTTCAAGAACTAAAGAACCGTTTGATCTCTGCACCTATATTTGTTTTACCTCAGGAGGACAAGGACTACGTCATCTACAGTGATGCGTCGTATTTGGGATTTGGGTGTGTGCTGATGCAAGAGGGCAAGGTTATAGCTTATGGTTCGAGATAGCTACGATCACATAAGAAGAATTACCCGACCCACAATTTGGAACTTGCAGCCATGATCTTTGCTTTGAAATCATGGAGACATTATATCTGCAGAGCAAGGGTGGAGATATACACTGACCATAAGATCTTGAAGTATATCTACCAGCATAAGGACCTCAACTTAAGGCAGAGGAGATGGTTGGAAGTACTCGAAGACATCAGGCCTGAAATTATATATCATCCAAGGAAAACCAACGTGGTAGCAGATGCGCTCAGCAGGAAGAAAAGTGTGGCTACATTGGTAGCGACCCCGAGGAAACTAGATGAGGAGATCAGGCAGGTAGGCATTGAAATGGTTACTCAGCACTTGAGTGCAGTTTTGGCACAGTTGGTGTTACTACCGAGCTTGAATGAGCAGGTGAAAAAGGCTCAGACCGAAGATCCAAAGATGGAAGACATGAAGAAGTAAGTGTGCGAAGGAAAATTGCCCGAATTCAGTATTAGAGAAGGTTCACTATGGTTTGGTAGTAGAGTGTGTGTACCAAAGGACGAGGATTTAAGGGAAGACATCATGAAGGAAGCTCACTCCACATTACTTACGATTTACCCCGAAAGCACCAAGATTTATCATGACATAAAGCAGCACTATTGGTGGTCAGGGATGAAGCGAGATATAGCAGAGTTCGTGGCCAAATGTCTGACATGCCAACAGGTTAAGGCCAAGAATCAGAAACTAGGAGGACTGCTACAGCCTCTACCCATTCCAGAGTGGAAATGGGAGAACATCAGTATGGATTTTATCACTGGATTTCCCAGGAGCCCTAAAGGAAATGACTCAATATCAATGATTGTGGATCGATTGACAAAATCAGCACATTTTCTCTCAGTAAAGATGACCTGGACAGTCGAGAAATTGGCCGAAATCTACATCGAGAACATAGTGAAGCTACATGGAGTGCCAGTGTCGATAGTATCCGACTGAGATGCAAGATTTACGCCGCGATTCTGGCAAAGTCTACAGTCAGCATTGGGAACTAGAACAGACTTCAGCACAACTTTTCACCCACAGACTGATGGACAAACAGAGAGAGTCAACAGGATTCTTGAAGACTTGTTACGAGCATGCATTTTGGACTTTTGAGGAAGTTGGGAGAAATACCTAGCCTTGGTAGAGTTTGCTTACAATAACAGCTATCAGGCAAGTATTGGCATGGCCCCGTATGAAGCTTTGTTTGGCCGAAGATGCAGAACACCAGTTTGTTGGTTCGAGGTAGGAGAGCGGCAGATGTATGGTTCAGAAATTGTACAGCAAACATCGGAACAGATCGAGCTTATTCAGAAAAGTCTCCAAGGAGCACAAAGCAGGCAAAAGAGCTATGCAGACAACCGCCGAAGAGAGTTGGAATTTGAGGAAGGTGACTCCGTATTTCTCAAGGTATTGCCGACAAAAGTAGTTATCAGATTCGGAAAGGGTGGGAAGTTAGCTCCGAGATACATTGGACCATACAAGATTCTGAAGAGGATTGGAAGGATGTCTTATAAGTTGGAGCTACCGGCCGAGTTATCTCAAGTGCATGATGTGTTCCACGTCGCTATGCTACAGAGGTATGTGCCGGATTCAAGCCATCAGTTGCCAGAGGTTCCAAAAGATTTGTAGATAAATCTTTTCAATAGAGAGCAACCAGTCAGGATACTTGATCATCAGGACAAGGTACTGAGAAACAAGGTCATCCCGATGGTCAAAGTTCTCTAGAAGAACTAGCACGTGGAAGAAACAACGTGGGAGCCGGAGAGCCGCATGAAGGCTTTGTATCCGAATTTGTTTTAAGTGTTTTGTGTCTTTTTCTTTTCTCGCACTAGGGACGTTCTGGGGACAGAACGACTCTAAGGAGGGAGTAATGTAATACCCCGGATTGTACAATGCTTATATATATATATATATATATATATATATATATATATATATATATATATATATATATATATATATATGTGTGTGTGTGTGTGTGTGTGTGTGTGTGTGTATATGTATATTGTCTGTATGCGCGCATATGATTGCAGTGTTTTGTTTGATTTTGCAATCGTTGGTGTGCGGTTAGGTTTGTAGGGCGGTTCATGAGGATGGTTGCGTTCTAGACGATGTACGAGAATGAGAAGGACCAATACTGGTATAAACACTAGTTTTTGATACGATACCTATGCAAATATATCATTGTACGATACTACGATGGGCATATCTTGCATACACTCAATAAACCTCTCATCTCTCATCTAAGAACCCAATTAAGGACTAAATAGTGCAGCCAACCATTGTTTCGCAAACCAAGGGCCAAAGACCATGGTTTTGTACCAAAACCACCCTAAACCCTACACCCCTACACCCTAAAATCCGGCCCCCCTCCTTCCCCTCTCTTTTTCATTAAAACCCCCCTCATTTCTTCTCCCAAGTTCTGAAATTTTCAGAACTCAAATCCAAGAAAAGAAAAAGAAGGAGAGAAAGGAAGAAGGATTGATAAGGAGCTCTTGGAGTGAATTCTTGGAGAAGTGAAGCTCAAAGCCATCATTTACTCTATAATCAACTCAGGATGGGAAGTTTCTCTAAACTGTTCTTGTTGTTTCTTGTTGATTCTTGCATGCATGTGAAGTAGTAGGAGTTAGAATGATTGTTTAAAAGATTAGAAGTTGAATCTGAAACTAGAACATGGAATCTTGATCTGCATGCCATTTCTAGAATTTGCCGAGAGCAAACCACAAGAAATTTGATGATAAAATTTTCACATATTGTTTCATTATATGTCTAGATGATTTACAAATTATTTTAGGTTTTTCTGAGATTATTTGGTATTTTAATAAAATCCATTTGTGGAACCGTGCCGTAAGGCAGTAGCAGAAATTGTTTACTGTGATACCTAAGATTGTTAGATTTTTAATAATTAATTGGCAGATGATCTTAATCTGAAATTATTAACATGATTTTCCACATGTATATAGACTCTACATAAAAATCAAGAAATTAATTGGATGAAGTTATAGGCATGTTCAAAATTAATCTATCAACAGTAGTTAGAACTGTGACTGAAGAACAGGATGATCTTTGTGCTTAATTGTAACATGAAGAACTCAGTGTAGACATGAAAATTGGACATGAAACCTTTTTCATGTTGTTATTTATAAAGTCTAGTTTTTTACTGTAAATTTTGTGACTATTGGATGAGTATAGATTTATGATGGATTTTATAGCACGTACTGTGCTGGATTCAGTCAGATTAGACACCCTATAGAGATGACACAATTGAGGCTCCTTAAGAGCAAATTTTGAGGAAGTGTTTCCTTAGAGGATTGTAGTAGACATCGAGACCTTTCCAACAAGACCTATTTGATGTGATTACAGTGAGTGGTTGATTTAATATGATTTTGCAATACTGGATAGAGACCAGGATTTAAGCTGAGTGCTCTGGTTGGGAAAGTCTTAGTGTATGACTTGGTACACTTGAGAGTAATATGTGTTTTAGGGAGATCTAATGGCATATTTTGGACTTGTGACCAAATAGAGAATTATTGAGGACACCCACACCTTTCCATAGAACTTGGATTTGCAGCATTCTGATGGGTAGATGGAGACTTATGCTACCGGTAAGGAGCAGCCAGTGTACAGGAAATACACAGGCTGAGGCTTGAGAGGCCATTTTGAGGGCCTAAATGATAGAATTTGAGGTTATGATCAACTAGGAAGTTGTAGCCTAGGTCTTTACCTTTCTAAGTTAGGCTTGTACACCCCAATCGAAGTTGAATCAAGGAAGGTATGATCTGTTTAAGTTTTGGGCAAAAACATTATAAGTTGCTTAGTCTTGGGTTTTGACTAGGAGTTGTGAGGACCTTTCCCCTATGTACCATTAGAGTTGATAACTCTTTGTCTGGGGATGTTGAGTATCTTTTGTTGGTTTGTTGACTCCCATGGTGGACTTGTGACTCGAGTTAGTCACTAGGGTAGGGTGATACCCTACATCTGTCGACACCCTAAGTTATGAACTTCCACCGAAGCGTAGGACGTCCGAGCCGTGCAATCAAATTGAGTTCATTACCCGAGGAGGGGTGAACGCATAAATTATTAGCACAGTGAGGGCTAAACACATGAGTTAATTATCCGGGGAGGGGTGAACATGCACATTCATTGCCAGGTAGGGGTGAATGCAGGCCACGGGGCTGGCCAAACTCCAAGCTAGGGAAAGTGGCGAACCGAACTGGTAACGCCGGGGCCAGAGGTCGATGAACAGAATTTTGGAAGCAAACTCATTTCACCTAAGTGTTTAGAAGAGGCTAGGATTAGAGTGATGCATTAGGGATTTTGTTATTGCATTAGTACTAGCAGACCATAGATGGGTGTTATACTCTCCTATCGTAGGGATACATTTTCGGTACTCATGATTGAGTCCTCAGTCTCGTATCTCAATCTGTTAATTCACAAAGTTTTCTGGAGTAAGGAACGGGAGGATAGGGGGATTTGACCCTCGAGGCCGTCACGTTCCTATGCACGTGGGTTACTTCATACATCAGTTCATTACCCGGGGAGGGGATGAACACACATATCATTGATGTCAGGCGTACCGAGTAGATGTGGGTACCGGGTAGGTACATGGTCTTGCGATCGAAGTCAACGCAGATTTCTGAAGAGATCCGTACGCGGATACTGAGTAGCAAACACGACTACCACTTTGGCACTACAGTGGCGGAACTAGACCGACCAGCTGCAACCTCCTTAGGCACAGACAATCTATTAGGAACAGGTTGATTACAAGAGTAGGATGCATGGCGAGGGTTTGAATCCCTAAACTATGGAGAAAGACGGCTAGATTTGGGGGCGTATGTTGTATGAGATGCATTCATTTCCAAAGTCTTGCTTGCATTAGAGTCAGGCATGTGATTTGTTGCATCTAGTCCTAGGATCATGGCATACCCCTGTACTAGAGCCCGAATCCATTAAACCCTTGTTTGGCACATCTCTTTTCTTTTGCATAAATTATGGTTGTGATTGTAATTTAGAGGATCGCTGTTATTATCAGCCTTACGTCAGTCGAAGTACTGATGTTTCCCCACCTTGTATGTATCCGGAGCAAATTTATAGGTAATGCAGAGCTCGAGTTTGTCTAAGAATCCAAGGGATATATGCAAGTGTTATTGTATTATTGTAAATCTTGTAATTCTTATTTGGATATTGTAACACTTGTAAATGTAACATTTATATAGAATAAAAGTTTTAAATTTTCCTGTACTTTCTGTGATTGTGGCTACTTTGAAGTTCGACTCCTGGACTAGGGTCTCAGGTTCCTGGTATGGGGATTTGGGGCACTACATCACTAATGGGCCAATTAACCAGGGGCTCTAATAAATAAATAAATTAATTAATTAGTTATAGTGGGCTAGAAAGAGATAATTAGGCCTAGGATTTTATTAGGCTTGTAAAAATAGGCTTTTAGAAAAGAGAAAGACTTGAAATAATTATTATTTCATGTTATGAAGAAATAATTTTCTAGAAAATGCATATGAAATTATACGTGCAAAACACGTAAAATCAACAAACTCTTTATAAATAAAAATTCAGGATGTTACAGATTGAACCATATAATGTGGAGAACGCTGCGGACTTGCCCTAGGACCTATGTTGTATGAGCTGCATAGATTCCAGACAAGTGTGCATTAGAGGTGCATCGTGTGCATGGGTGTTTGTGCATTAGTCACTAGATTGATGGCATACACAGACAGACATAGGATAGTCACTTTTCGTACTTTTCTTCTGCATTAAAGTTTGTGATTTTTAAAGTTGAAGGATCAATTTTATATTAGCATTGTGTCAATTGTATTCAACTGACGGGCCCATAGTTCTCAAGTGTTGCAGGACTCTGGTCAGCGAGTAGCGTGGGTGCGAGCTTGCAATGGGAGATGTTAAAAAATTGAGGATTCATGATGATATGAGCTGTAATTTATGTGTAAATTCCATTGTGTATGTAAAGTACATTGATGTAATAAAAACGTTTTAAATTTCCCCTATATTTTTGAATTATGTTCTACAAAATTGAAGTAAAGCTTCTGGATGTACCACCGATTGCCTGTGTATGAAATTTCGGGCGTTACCTTGTCCACCCGCTATGTATCACCTTTTGAAATATTGAAAGAAAGTTCCTTTTGCAAATTTTCCTGCGTGTTGAATGTAGAACACATTGTACTTGCAACTTTTTTGTGTGTCAACAAGTTGTGGGGGCAAATCTATGGAAGAGTTGGACTCCTAACTTGCCATTGAGAACTTATCGAGTTTCAGTAGTAGTTTGAATGGCAAATCGAGCTCAAAACTTGCATATTTGGAACTTGCAGGGACAACATCGAGCCACGATTTTGAACTCTGACAGGTTTTTATAGGAATTAACGAGTTGCAAGAGAAATTTCTAGTGGCGATTCAAGTTCCATTCTGGCTTATTTTCAAGTCACGGGATCAACTTCGAGCCACAAGTTTGGACTTCGAATTGGTTTTAGGGGGTCAACAAGTTTCATGAGCAGTTCATGGTGAGTCTAGCTCTGGACTTGCTTCTTTGAAAGTTGTTGGTGCAGCGTCGAGCCACGATTTTAGACTCTAAACTTGTTGCTTAAAGAGTTTGATGAGTTAATGGTGCGGCTCGGAGAATGAGTTGAGAATTAGTACGAGGGTTTTGCAAAAGGCCATGCTGAATTTTATTGAAAATAAACCTAAGTGGCTGGTTGATGGTGGCTAGCCTTTATTATATAGTTTGGCTGTTGCAGACATCAGCCTTATTGGAAATATATATTATAAAAAATCTACTATTATTGGTGGTTGTTAAGCACCCATGTGGAACTCCATCAGATGCTCGGCATTCCAGCTCCTTGATATCTTCTTGCTCCCCAGGTCTTCTGCCTGGTATGCTCCTAAGCAGACGACTGTGGAGACTTTGTACGGTCCTTCCCAGTCTAGAGCGAACTTTCCTTTCTTGCAGGGTTTGGAGATCCCCTTCCGCAGGACAAGGTCCCCTTCTTTGAGGTTTGACGGGCGGACCTTCTTGTTTTAATACTTCTCCACCCTTTGTTGATAGATGCATCTTTAATTGGCGGACTTCGTGCAAGCTTCTTCAATGAGGTCAAGGTTGCCCCATAGGTCATTTGAGTTATGTTCTTCATTGAAGGAGAGGAGGCGAGGTGGAGGGAGCCCGTCCTCTAGTGAAATTACTCCTTTAAAGTCGAAAGTTGGTTGAAAGGAGACTCTCCTGTGGGGGTCTTTTTGGTCGTCTTGTATAACCATAGCACACTTGGGAGTTCTTTAACCCATAGCCCCTTGGGAGCTTCATCTAGTCTCTTCTGGAGACCATCAAGGATATGTTGATTAGCATTCTCGGTTTGGCCACTGGTCTAGGGGGTGCCAGACGGATGAGAAGCATTGTTATATCCCCTATATCGGAGCAGAAATTGTGAAACCCTCTGGCTGCCAATTGGGTTCCGTTCTCGGTGACAATCATTCGAGATATCCCAAACCTACAGATGATATTCTTCTAGAAGAATTGTTGAATCTTGTGCTCGGTGATGGATGATATAGGTTTTGACTCGATCCACTTGGTGAATTAGTCGATAGCAACCACCAGGAAGTTCTTCTGTCAAGACGCATGAGGAAATGTTTTAAGTAAATCCACTCTCCACATAGGGAAAGGGATTAGGCTTGACTTGGAGCAAAGTTCAGCTTAGGTGACTCTCTTGATCGAAGAAAACTTATGGTAAGAGGCCCAATGGCAGATATGCTCTTGGGCATCATCGATGAGGGTGGGCCAATAATACCCATGATCGAGAATTTTCCATGCAAGGGATCTCAAACCCATGTGACCACTGTCGATTCCTTCATGTACTTCCTTGAAAACATACTTGGCCTTTTCGGGGGAGAAGCATCGCAAGTTTGGTCGGCTATCTATCAATGTGTAGGAGTGCTTAAACAAGACTCTTTGCGTCTTTTAGATTTGATCGGAGGACTTGATCACACCGGCTCATTGAAGTTCTTAGTGTGTATAATTCTGCTCACCCGGATCTTCCTTGCCTCTTTTGGATCTGATGGGAGGATTCCCTGGTCGAGGTAGTCAATCATCATATAATTGACTCAGGGTATTGGAAGGGTGATAAACATGAGCTTTACAGCTTCCTCTTCAATGCTAGGCTTGAGTAGGACTTCAATGAGCACTGTGTTATCAAGTCCTTCGAAGGAAGAGAAGGCTAGCTTAGAGAAGGCATTTTCTTGCTCATTTTCTTTGCGGCTTCTGAATGCGGCTAAGAGATTCTTGACGCAAGCTAAGTACCTGGCCCAGCGGTCGTCCCTAGCTTCATAGTCTCCTTGAATTTGGTTCATCACCAGTTGGGAGTTGCTGAACACTCTGACTCTTCAAACCCCTGATTTACGATCTAAAAGGAGGCTGGTGATTAGTGCATCATATTTGGCCTCATTGTTGGAGGCTCAAAAATTGAGGCTAAGTGAATACTAGAGAATGAACTCATCTAGACAGAGTAAGATGACACCAGCCTTTCTCCCCTCGATGCAGAAGGAGCCATCGACGTAGACCCTCGATGTTGGGATATCCTTGTCCTCTTCTAGGGGGGGGTCGAGGATGGTGCTTTCAATGATGAATTCGGCTAAGGCTTGGGCCTTGATAGCCATTCTAAGGTGGTAGTTGATGTCATCTTGGCTCAACTTGATGGACCACTTCAATATTCGCTCGGAGTTCTTTGACTTGTCGAGCACTTTCTTAAGGGGTTGATCAGTGAGAACCAAGAAAGAGTGCACTTGGAAGTATGAACGGAGTTTGCGGGCGTCTTTGATCAAAGCATAGGCCACCTTCTCCATCTTAGAATAACAGAGCTCCGCGTCATAGAGGACTTTACTCATATAATAAATCGGATTTTGGATCATGTCTACTTCTCTCACCAAGAAGGCACCGAGGTCTGATCTGAAGCGGCTAGATAGAGGTAAAGCACCTCTCCCAGCTTGGGCTTTCTTTGGAGTGGGGGATTGACGAGATATGCCTCGAGATGTTCGAAGGCTTCTTGCTATGCTTGCCCCTACTCAAAACATTTTTCTCGTCGGAGAGCTTTGAAGAATGGGAAACACTTCTCCCTGGATTTGGAAAGGAAGCATCTGATGGCCTTGAGGTGCCATATGAGCTTTATGTTTACAGGGGAGCCATATTGAGTATAGCTCCGATTTTCTCCGTTTTGGCTTCAATTCCTCTATGATTGGTCCTGAATTCCAAGAATTTTACTGAGGAGACTCCGAAGGTGCACTTGGAGGGGTTCAGCCTCATGTTGTTCTTCCGTAGGACGTAGATGGCTTCTTGGAGATCAACAACATGATCTTTTTTCTTAAGGCTCTTTACCATCATATCGTCCATAGAGACTTCCACTTTTTTGCTGATCTGTCCTTTGAAAACTTTGTTGACAAGGTGCTGGTAAGTGGCTCCAACATTCTTCAGCCCGAAGGGCACGACCCGATAGCAGTAGCGGCCTTGGTTGGTAATGAAGGATGTCTTTAGGATGTCGGGAGGGAACATTTGAATCTGATTATATCCCGAGAAGGCATCCATGAAGCTTAGGAGCTTGTGCCTAGATGTGGCATCGATTAAGGCATGAATATTAGGGAGAGGAAAAGGGTCCTTTCGGCATGCCATGTTCAGGTTAGTGAAGTCGGTGCAAATCCTCCACTTGCTATTTGTTTTCTTTACCATTACTATGTTGGCCAGCCACTCGGGGTAGCTAACCTCTTGGATGAAGCGGGCAGCTAGGGGTCTGTCGACCTTTTCCTTGATTGCTCATTACCTATCTGGGGTGAACTTACTGCGCTTTTGCTGGACTGGCTTGATATCTGGATTGACGTTGAGGAGATGCACAGTCAATTCTTCTGAGATGCTTGGGATGTCAACAGCGGTCCAAGCAAATAAGTCTCGGTTCTCCCTAATGAATCTAATAATATTTTCCTTGACATGGTGAGAGAGAACTTTGCTTACTCAAAAATACTTGGTCTGGTCTTCTTAAGAGAAGGGGATTTCTTCGAGTTCATAAACGGGCTCAGAGCCGACTTGATTATTCTCTTGGGGGAGCTCCAATGCTTCGAGCGGGTGGAATGAGCCACCCATAGTTGTCATGTAGCATCTCCGAGCAACTTCTGACTTCCCTTAGCTTCTCCCACCTCTACTGGTGTCGGGAACTTCATCTTCAAGTAGAAGGCCAAAGCTACGGCATAAAGAGCTGCTAGGCCAGGATGGCTGAGGATGACGTTGTAAAAGTCTTTCACATCAATGACCATGAAGTCTATGGCCTTGGCTCGGGTAGCTGGGGATCTTCTTGCAGTCACGTCGAGGGTGATTATTCTTTCGGTTTGGACCAGAACCCCGAGAACGCATGGTTACCTGATGGGTTTAAGCCGGTCTCTAGAAAGTTTTAGGCCTTCCAATGCTTCCAAGAAGAGGTTTTTTACTGAGCTGTTGTTGTCTACAAGATGCAGCGCACTTCTTGGTTTGTCATGTAGAGGCTGATTAGTAGTGCGTTGCAATGCGGTGTTCGGACTCCTTCTATGTTTTTGTCTGAGAATGTCACTGGAACCCTTAGGATCTTGGCGGGAGAGAAGTTGTGCACTGAGCTTACTTCTCAGATGGCACCTTACAGGAAAAGTTAAACTCCCCACCCACTGGTCCTCCGTGGATGGAGTAGAAAACCGCCATGCGTTCCAAGTCTTGAGACTCGGAACCTTTCCTTGGAAGCTTGTTAGCACCTCAAGACAGAGGAAGCTCAACCATGTCTTTATATATGAATCTGGTGGGGTGACCTCGTTAGATCAAACCCACAATTTATTTTTTGAAGATTCGACAATCATTGGTGTTGTGACCATGGTCTCTATGATATCAATACCATAGATCCATGTTCCTTCTCTTACCTGGTGTGTTCATCTTAGGAGGGTGACGGAGCAGCCTGTTTCCATAACTTTCCTCAGGACTGCAGATATACTAGCATTGAGAGGAGTGAACTTATTGAAACGGGTGCTGGAGGAGGGCAACGTGGATCGGAACCATCCTTCTGGGACTTCTTGGGTCCCTCTTCATCTGTATTCTTTGTCTGTTCCCAGAGAAGGGCTATCCTCGATCCTGGGGATGGAGAGCTTCTTCAGCTCAGATGTACTTCTCATTCCTCTGCAGGAGCTCGGAGAAGTCCCAAGGAGGCTTCTTGTCAAGGGATGCTTTGAGGTCGACATGGATGACATTGTGCCAAAAGGAGGAAGCCACTACTACAGAGTCAAAGAGGGGATGGATCGGGATTTGGCGGTGCAGCGCCAAACACAAGCCTTAGAGATTCTACTGTAACGCCCCAAGCCCGGCTCAGCTGCGCACGCAACTGCACGTGCGCGCAATACGCGAAAAAATAAAATCCTAACAACTGCTCACCACAGGCTGCCATCAAAAGGGTGGTTAACCGTTAGGTACCCTTATCACTCGGCAATTTCTATATAAACTCTAATATTTCCAACTCCTTCATCGATGTGGGACTAAGCCCACCCTACCTAGCCACGTCACCATGCATGTATGCATGCAGCCACTTCTCTCATTTCATTTAATGCACATGAATTTCCTAAGCCACATAGTTCAATCCTATAGGCCACTTAGTAATTCAATTAATCCCATAGCCCATAGAAATCCTATAGGCCAACCTAACCACTCTTCTCATTTTATATATATATATATATATATATATATATATATATATATATATATATATATGGGTAAAAGGGATATGAGCAACTTGCTCATTTAGTAAATGAGCAATTGATTATGTGGCATGCATGTGATACATTGAACAACTAACCCTTTTAAGAATTTTCCAATTATATGTATGCCACATCATCGATTGCTTATTTACTAAATAAGCAAGTTGCTCATACCCCTTTTTCCCTATATATATATATATATATATATATATATACACACACACACACACACTCTTAAGTACGGGGTGTTACATACACCCCCTTTAAGAACTCAGCGTCCTCGCTGAGCCCGGGACATGCAACCTGATCCAGGACCCCTTTCTAGCTGATGTGGAGAGAACTACCCTAATTTTGCTAGTTGTACAGTCCCCTTAACTGGGCGACCTGTACCAACCTCGCTCCATCTCAGGCATACATTTTGCATACACTCGGTGTCGAAAGTCGACTGTGATACCATTTGTAACGCCCCGAGCTCGACTTAGCTACACACACGACTACACATGTGCGCAATACGCGAACAAATAAAATCCTAACAACTGCCCACCACAAACTGCCATTAAGAGGGTGGTTGTAACCCCTGTTTTCGTAAATACATATTTTTTAAATATTTTCTGTACTTTGATTATTTATAAATTTATTTTTGTTTTAAATTCGTTTTGGATACTCTATTAAAATCTTTTCGAATCGGAAATTATATTTACTTGAATAATGGTATATTTTAACTTTATTTTCTATTTCTAAAGTATCGACTATTTATATTATATATTATTACTATTTGGATTATTTTAAACTCAAATTCCATTTTGACATATATATATATATATATATATATATATATATATATATATATATATATATATATATATATATATATATATATCTCATTTCATTTAATGCACATGAATTTCCTAAGCCCCATAGTTCCATCCTATAGGCCACTTAGTAATTCAATTAATCCCATAGCCCGTAGAAATCCTATAGGCCAACCTAACCACTCTTCTCATCTTTTATATATATATACACTCTTAAGTACGGGGTGCTACATACACCCCCTCTTAAGAACTCAGCGTCCTCGCTGAGCTCGAGACTTGCAACCTGATCGAAGACCCCTTTATAGCCGATGTGGAGAGAACTACCCTAATTATGCTAGTTGTACAGTCCCCTTAACCGGGATACCTGTACCAACCTCGCTCCATCTCAGGCGTACATTTTGCACACACTCGGTGTCGAAAGTCGACTGTGATATCATTTGTAACACCCCGAGCTCGACTTAGCTGCGCGCAATACGCAAACAAATAAAATCCTAACAACTGCCCACCACAGGCTGCCATTAAAAGGGTGGTTTTAATCCCTGTTTTCGTAAATACATATTTTCTAAATATTTTCTGTACTTTGATTATTTATAAATTCAATTTTGTTTTAAATTCGTTTTGGATACTCTATTAAAATCTTTTCGAATCGGAAATTATATTTACTTGAATAATGGTATATTTTAACTTTATTTTCTTTTTCTAATGTATCGACTATTTATATTATATATTATTACTATTTGGATTATTTTAAACTCAAATTCCATTTTGACATATATATATATATATATATATATATATATATATATATATATATATATAATAATAATAATAATAATAATATTATTATTATTATTATTATTATTATTATTATTATATCTATATTACTATTATTGTTATTGTCATTATTATCATTGTTATTATTATTATTATTACTTTCGATTTCTTATTAGAAACTCATTTCTATTTGTTAATTGCATTTGTAGTCATTCAAAATAAATTCTATATTGTAATGCAAATTACATTTTATCATAAATCATATTTTTGTTGGTTATTTTATTTTCCTATTGGATTTTTAAACCCAAAAACCCAAACCCTATTCTCTTATTGGATCCTATCATATTCAACCCATTAACCCAAACCTCACCATATATATTTATACCCTATATTCTAAACCCTAACCCTACCCCCTACTGTACAAACACAGCCACTCCCCCCTGTTCATCCTCTCCATCCTATCACTCTCTCCCTCCTTCATCCTCTGAACCGCTTAAACCCATCCCTGCCTAGCCTTCATCTTCCCTCTCCTAGACCTGATCACCTCACCGTTACCCTCACCCAACTCCTCATCACCCCGCTCATCCCTGTCGTCAGTCGTCAACCGTCAACCCATCACCTTGCGGCCTCCGCCATTACCATTCGCCCCATTGCCGTCCCTGTCTCCGTTGAGCCAGCCCTGTCGACCCCCGAGCCCCCAGTGCCGCCACTTGCCTCGCGCCGCCCTCCTTAGCCGCTGCCTTGCCTTCCAGACCACCACTAACGAGACCACCGAAGCTGCCATTCCTCCCCTGTTTTCCTCTCCCCTGTGTGATCACAACAGTATGTCGCATTTGAATCCTGGCCGTCCGATCAGCCCGATTATGATCTTCATCATCATCAAAGCCTCCTTTGATCTTCAGCCGTCAGATCTCTTCTAATTAGTCCCATCATCACCATCAGATCTTGATGATCACACCTTGATCAACATTCGTGATCTCAGCCGTCTGATCCCTTGATCTTGATCACCATCAAGATCTGCACCGACCGATCAATTAGATCTTGATCATCATCATCAACCAACATCAACATCGGCATTCGGATTCATCGATCGTGATCATCGGGATCATCGTGATCATCATCCAATCAAGGCAAGTACTTGTATGAATGTTTTTGTTCCTCGTACAAGCATAAATATCGCAAGTAGATCTCTTTATAACTTGTTTTTCATATTCTTACACCTTGATGATCTTGATTCTATTCGTCATGTAATTTCTATCAACTCTATTGTCAAAATAAGTTCCCCAAACAATCCATTAATTTATCCGTCACACAAACACTATGTAGATCTAGGAGATTTATTCATATGAATTCAAGTTGTAGATGTTTGGTTGTGTTTTGAGTATGTGAATGATGTTTCCCCTGCTAATGAGTTTGAAATTACATGTGGCTTGCTGATTTCATACCTATTACACTCTGATTTGTATCATACATTAACCTAGATCCATGTTAAATAATAATCATATTAATTCCCATGCAAAAAATATTTTTATTTGCTGTTGTCCTATTTTTTACCTGCTGTTTTCGACCCTGATAATGTTAGAATGTTGACTTGAGTTCTAAATATAAAATGTAGCCCCAGATGTCTAGTTTTCAACCCTTTTGACAAAATCGAATTCTGAATTATATTTTGTGAGTTATGGCTGTTTTAGTGCTGCTGGGTCTGGATTTCCAGATTCATAATTTTGCTGTGTCACCTTATTTTACAATTTAATTTGAAAATGCTATCAGTACTATAATGATATGAAATTTACCTTGCTGAGAATAGACATACTAGAGGACCTTCCCTAATTTTTCCTGGAATTATTTAATGAGTTTTCAGTCCTGTTTCATGCTTGTAAACACAACTTTGAGAATTCTGGGTGAACATAAAATCTGTGTAGAATGTTGTTTTGAACCCAGTTGCTGTAGCTTTTATATATCATGTTTATATGCGATGGAACCGACAAAGAATCTAGTTCTAGAACTTCTGACGGATCCAGATTTGCATTCCTGCAGCAACAGGAATCTTAGTTTTGGGGCAACAACGTCCTGTTGTCCAGAACTGAAATTCTTGTTGTTTTTGATAATTATAATTTGTGTTGACATTCAAATATGTTTCCTACCTGACCTGAACTTGTTTCCTGTCCCTTGTCATGTTACTTATCCTATTTGTGCACTTTCATGTCTGTTTTGATAATAAGAACATAATCAAGCCGTGGTTTAAGGGAAAGATTTAGTAGTGGACAATATATAAAAGTGTACTTAGAAGGTGGCCCGTGCTTCCCCACTATTTACTGTTTTACTGTGTTTCACAGTCTGTTTACTGTTTTACCTGACTACATACTTCCTCATAGGAAGGTGTACTCGAAAGGAGGGGCCTGGGTTCCCCAACGGTTTACTATTTACCTGACTACATACTTTCCGATAGGAATGTGTACTCGGATTGTGCGAATTCAGGACACTGTTTACTGTTTACTATTTACTTGATGTCTGAGTACACGGCCCTATAGGATCCACTACGAAATCTAAACAAAACTTGATTGTAAGTAGCAACCATGTGGTAGATAATTGGGACGTATGAAGTGCTACCTGGATAGGATTGAACAATAGACTTAAGAATAACATGTTTCATTGGCACACCCCTGTTTTCCTGATATTGTTACCTGTTACTGCTACTTGTTACCGTCACTTGATATTGTTATCCTTTACTGTTACCACTACTGTTTCTCGTTACTGTTTACTTACTACTGTTGCTATTACCTGCCTACTAGTCATTAGACTCTATTTATCTACTGTTGATTTCTCCATACTTTTGTTTCCTGTTTATTAATTCATATTCCTGTTACCCACTATCTTGCTTGTACTACTTGCGGCCGTAACTTGCACTAACGGGCATACTGTTTTCCTGTTTTTCCAATTTCTTCCAATTGCTAAATGAAAAGGTTTTGGATATCAACTACCTGCAGGAGTTGGTGAGCAGACATTTTAAGCTTTGCCTAGGAGAACATGCTTTAGTCTTTTGTGTTTTGAGTTTATTTATTTCATGTTGCTACTTAAACTTGTAATGGGCTTGTTGTCCCGAAATTTTACTTTCGATCCAGATCTTATATTTATTTGAGGAATTTATATTTTTCAAATAATTTCTTTTGATTAATAATTTTTTTCATGCATGCGTGATTGTATATTCTGTTATATTTCTGGTTATGTTGTTGAGTCGATCCTACAGCTTATGAATGATGAAAATCATTCATCGGGCTTTGTCACACACTCGTATTCCGTATTCTTTTGGGAAGCAAGGCATGACAGTGGTTAACCGTTAGGTACCCTTATCACCTGGCAATTTATATATAAACTATAATATTTCCAACTCCTTCATTGATGTAGGACTAAGCCCACCCTACCTAGCCACATCACCATGCATGTATGCTTGCAGCCACTTCTCTCATTTCATTTAATGCACATGAATTTCCTAAGCCCCATAGTTCCATCCTATAGGCCACTTAGTAATTCAATTAATCTCATAGCCCATAGAAATCCTATAGGCCAACCTAACCACTCTTCTATATATATATATATATATATATATATATATATATATATATATATATATATATATATATATATAGGGTAGCGATCTGGTGAGAACCATTCTCACGATAAGCTTCGTGAGAACTCCACGCCTATCTATCCTATGGATAATCTGAACCGTTCACATTGTTTAACATAACTAAATTAGTCTAGAAATATAAAATCAAGTCATTTGATATTCATTTGTCCATGCATCATGTCACTGTAAAAATAACGATTTTTCAGCCACACAATTTGTAACACTTCAATGCATGGGCAATCGAATCTCAAATGACTTGATTTTTCATCCATAGACTAAATGAATTGTGTAGATCAAAATGAATCGGTTCAGATCTTTCAACTATTGTCCCAAACAAAAGTTCTCACGTGGTTCTCACCAAAAGAGTTCTCACTCGATCATTTCCATATATATATATATATATATATATACACACACACACACACACACACACACACACACACACACACACACTCAAGTAGGGGGTGTTACATAACTTTTGTAGCGCCCCGGATCCCACTACTGGAAAGCCGTGACACAAACCAGAATCTTTTCCTTCAAATGCATCTCAACATAGTAATAACACAGAAATTTAAAAACTTTTTATTGCCAAAATAAAATGATTACATCATCACTTACATACATTATCTTTTTCTTGATCAAGGAAAACAATTAAAATTAAAGTATTACAAACACTACCCAATATTTTGCCTACCCTTCAGATCGGTAGTCAACTGATTAAAGTATTACAATTAAAATTAAAGTATTACAAACACTACACAACATTTCGCCTACCCTTCAGATCGGTAGTCAACTGATCTTCCACTGGAACTCCACTGACTGATCAATCTGCTTCCCTGATATGCGCCTTGTAACTCGAATCTTCTGCTATGCTACTATGATATTCCTGCACCTGCTCGAATGGTAGATAGGTACATTGTTATTCCAATTGGATGCCCTGCTTGTCTTGAGTCCTCCTGCACTTACGACACGGTATCCAACACCTAATTGAGTGGGCACGTCAGTACATATACTGACGCAATTCTGATAAGAGAACAGCGATCTCCAACTAGCAATCACAAACAGCCTTTGATGAGAACAGAATCGTGCATCCTAATTTTCTAGTGTTAGTGTATGTCATGACCTGAAGTCTAACGCATAGTACACAATGCACAGAAAATAGATACACTTAGTCTAATGTCAGTAAGACTTTGGACACGCATGCATCCCATACTACATACGCTCCAAACCAAGCCGTCTTCTTCAGTTCTAGTGTTTCGAACCCTCGTCATGCAATGCATTCTACTATTTTACTCAACCTGTTCCTGATAGATACAACGTGGCTGGTGAATCCTACAGTTATTACTGCTAAACATAGTGGTGTCCCCATTTAACACTATTGCCCCCAATCCGGTGTGGATCACACCAAATGTCGTGATGATCTTACAGACACACAACCGCATATCTATGGCACCGAATATCCATGGGATAGCAGCCCCATGGTCCGTTTGTGTCCACTCAACATAAGAACATGACGGCTTCGAGGGTCTAATCCCCCTATCTGACAGGAACTCTCCCGTTCTTACCACGGCCCTTCAGGAATTAACAGAGCGAGATACGGGTCTCGTATCCCGTTGACAGGAAGAGACAACCCTGGTTATCACCACCTAGTGCCGGCCCTTAGAATAAGTCGAATTATAGGGAATCACCCCAAACATCAACTCGGTCTTTAAGCAGAAAGTAAAGAAACTGCCATACCCCTGTTGGTCCTCGACCAAATCCCTGACCCGTGACCCTAGGGAAGCCTTACACCCGGCAATAGAGGTAAACATACATAAACATCAACACATGACTTATTGACAGACCTAGGGTACTGATACACCGATCTGTTTCTGTTATACCTAATGGATCTGACCTGGTCAATTAACTCAAACATTGGCGATCCAATCACCATCGTTCGCCATCACCTCTAATTTGTATCGCATCCAGTATCCCGGTCTGAGATCAATTATCCATTGGGTAAGAGTTCGTCGGCGCACGAGGGATGACTATCCAGTTCTCGAAGCGGAAAATTTTATTTTTAGCCTTAGGGTTGTGAGTCGTAGGGTAATGCCTTACCCTAGACAATCCCTTAGACCACTCAAATCAAGCTAACCATCCTACACAATGAGACAAACTCAAACCCTGATAGAAACAAGTATTTTCAATATAAAAATGCTACTAACACACAAGTCCAAGACATAGGTGTAGAGCAAAAACACAACTATTACTAAAGTGAATCTACCCAGTCATTAGAAAAACATTCATAACTTCTAATCCACACACTGGAATTCCATGAATGAACACTCTTTGGAAAGCTAAAGAGGATCTACTTCAATTCTTAAGTTGAAACTACCCTTTTTCTTCTCGATTTCAATTTCTCGATTATTATATGATGATTTCTTAACTTTCCCAATACACACAGTTCCAGAAATCCACAAGTTTACGGCTATGCCAACAAGTTTTCTCAATATCTATATCAACTCATACACAACTCCTGAACTTAGAAAATTCATAACTTTCAAGATACAAATTGAAATTGCATGATCTTACCCATTTTGGAAAGCTAAGACTCTATACTAAAATTCTCTAGTTAACCATTCCTTCAGATTCAGCCAATTAGATACTATAAAATCCCTACATTTTATCAGCTGTACACTTCTTCAATGCAATCATAAAAACTCGCTCACTTAACAGAATTACGTGATCTTGTATTCTATAGAAAGCTGGAAGTGTATACTACAACTTCCTAGTTGATCGCATCCTCAAATCTATCCATTAAAACACTGGAAAACCCCTATTTCTCATTATGTGTACACAAGAAATGAGTTACTCTACAAAAACAATGTCTTTTTATTAGGACTGGTTCTGTCTCAAACTTAGAAAAATCATATCTTTCGGTATACAAACTGAAATTGCATGATTCAAGATGTTTTGGAAAGCTAAGACTCTCTACTACAATTCTCTAGTTAATCATTCTTCCAGATTCTCAACATATAATTTCAGAAAAGCTCATGTTCACAGACTAGCTAAATCTGCACATAACTGAACATGGTCTATTCAAAATTCAATATCAGTTCAACCATAATTTCAATGCTTATAAAAATAGGGATTCAATAACTAGACATACACAAGTCTAACATATCCAAAAAATGCATCAAGATTCAAAATATACAGGGAGTTATAGCCTTTTGAATATAGTAGAAAATTTCCTTTTATTCTCAACAGTGAGGAAAACCTCTTGTTATAAACTAATTTTAAAACCCCATCAAATTTTGTCTAAATTTTCCAAAATTTTAGATATATTAGATGCTAAAATAAAAATTTCAGTGCAAGATCATATACATAAATTAGTTATGATTTATTAAATTCTACCTTTGAATAAAATAGAGCCAGTTCCTGGTTTTGGACAATTCACCAAAATAGAATTTTTGAATATAGCAAATAAATTCATAAAAATCTGAAATTTGGAACAATTGTTTTCAACACATCCAAGTACCTCCAGTAAACATTTCAGCTCAAAATACCTTACCAATTTCATGTTATGATTTTACAAACATCTCTTCACAACAAGGAAAAACACAGTCTTTTTATTGCTCTCTATTTTGTTGAGCAACCCAGAAAAATATGAAGAAATTAGATGCTCCAAACTCATCCTACAGCATGCCACAAAAAATTTATGTCCAGATTCTAAGCCATTTTCTCGGTAGAAAATATTAAGTCAACATACTACATATGTGTGCCTTGACATGAAACATGGTATGAACTATGTTAACATACAAGTTCTATTTTTAAATAACACATCAACACTCAAGCATGGTATTCATGGTACTCTTATCTACTCCTATATATCAATTCATACACACAAAAAAATACTAATTTAGAGTTGAGAATACCCACCTTCTAAAGTTGAAAAAAGCCTAGTCTTCAACTTCTCCTTCTCCTTCGCCAAGCTAGCTTCTACTTCTCCTCCAAGAGCTCCAAGTGACCCTACACAACAATGGAAACACTCTCCTCTTCTCTCACACTCTTTCTTTTCTTGTCACTTTCTTTCTCATATATTTTTATTTTTTTGAACTTGAAGATGAAGGTTAGATGAAGAAGGAATGAAGAAGAATATGTGTTTGAAAAAAATGGAATAGAAGAGATGGGGGGGGGTATTCATTTCCAGAAATGGACTAGGGTAGGGTTGGGGGGGTGATGAGGTGGAGGGTGAGGATGGAGGGTGGGTGGGTGGATGGAGATGGATGGGTGGATGGGAGCCAACACAAAAGAGAAGAAGCTTCAAGCACATTCTCATGTGTACATGAAAATCACAACATGGCAATCTCTCCTCCCTTGGATCTCATCAAGATTTAAGCTATGATCAATCATGATGCTAGGGTTTCGTAACCCTAGTCTAGGAAAACTCTTTACCCCAAAAATAATGTGGTTGATTACAATTCAAATTAATATTTTGATATCCATAGAAAAATATTTTCTAATATTTATAGAATATATACGGGCATACTCATATTCAAAACAATTATAGATCGTATATCATATACGATCCAATACGATCTAATCAAATATATATATATATATTTATATATATAGATATCTATATACTAAAAAAATAAGATAATTTGAATTTATAAAAATATGTGTATTAAATTTTATTATTTTTCCGAAGATTGTCTTTTTAAAATAACAAAACCACAATTAAATTGAGAAGATATCACGAATCTATCTCATCGGTTCAGAATAGATAATATATCTGAAATTTCTCAATTAAAACTGATTATTATTAGAAAAATATATAATCGCGTGCAATTCTCAACTGTGCATGGATTACAATGCAAAATAGGTATATACTATTTTGCGATGTGTAACTTTACTCCCTCCTTAGAATTGTTCTGTCCTCAGAACGATGCTAGCAGAGAGGAAAATAGAACACAAATATCAATGGTTTATGAGAGATTTCTCTGAACCATCTCTAGTTTCTCGAATGATATTCTTGAGAAACTTGTCTTCTACAAACTAGAATTGTTTTCCTTCTGTCTTCTGGACAGATCCTTTATGAAGTTGATGCTGACATTCTTCTGCTTCTGCCCTGGAGTAGACAACAGCTACATTATTTTGCTTGTCCTTGTCCACCAGTGATACTGATTCATGCCTCGATTGCAACTTTTGCTGGTTGATGAACACTCCCTCCTTAGAAACGGTCGAAGACACGAATCGCCGCTTTAGCCCTTTAGCAGTTCCTTTGCTGATTTTTTCGAATGTTTGACTTGGTCATCCCCTGTCTGAGTGAGATTTTCTCCTTGGCGTACTCCTGGTGGTTGCTTTATCATAAGCCAATCTTGGAAAACTCTGCTGTGTCTGGAAAATGATTGAATTGGTCATTAACAGATCCTTCCTTGACCCTAGTCTTGATTAGTTCTTGGTGATGGCGTTAGGTTTCTGCTGATTCCCACCAGTACCTTTCTTGGTACATTGCGAATTTTAGTCTCGATATTGATTCGTCGGTGCATCTTTATTGTTCCTCCTCAACTCTTGTACTGCGACTCAGCCTCATTTGTTGTTCCGCTGCAGACTTGCTAGATTAACATCAAGTTACCGACCTTCTCCTCAACATCTGGCTACAGGTCGTCTTCTAGATATTCAGTTGCAAACTCTCCTTTCTAACACCCAGTGTTAACACAATTATATAAAATCAATCATCCAGGAAGTAGGACATCGAAAGTTCCCCAAAACATAATATCATT
Source organism: Hemerocallis citrina (assembly GCA_017893485.1). Lineage (NCBI taxonomy): Eukaryota > Viridiplantae > Streptophyta > Magnoliopsida > Asparagales > Asphodelaceae > Hemerocallis > Hemerocallis citrina. The sequence goes on along the minus strand of CM030365.1, from coordinate 92,320,281 downwards.
CATAGCTAAGTTTGAACATTTGAGATACAAGGTAGATTACATCTTTCTTCGACTTCCAAAATATTCCAAAAACATAGTCGGTTCACATAATATTAACACCCTGTTACTGATATCCGGTTACTTCTTCGACGAGCATCCTACTTGTAGTTGTGGGCACATTGACTTGATGTGCCCGAATTTCCCACAGTTGTAACAATTCTTGGCTATAATTTTTTTCTTGGAGCGTTTTTCCCTAGAACGTTTGGTAATTTTCCCAGCTCCCCTTAGTTTGGTGGTCTTCCCAGCAATTCTTGGCTTGGTTTCTTCCTGGAGTTTCCACCAATGATTCTGTAAGGGTGTCATATGGAATTGAAATTGCTCTCGCTCCTTCTTTAGGTGTGCAATCTGCTGCTTGGCCTGGTGGATCTCCTTGTCCTTGCACTCCTTTAACTTTTCATTCTTAGATACATGATGGTTGTCATCTGCTGCTCCGCGGTTGGGTTTGGTGATGGTGGAGGTGAGTTCTCTTCATTTTCGGCATGTTGTAGCTCCTCCCTCATTTCTTCCTCCACTGTTATCAGTCCCCTTGTAGGTATTGGTTCATCTGCTACTACTGACGCATCATTGATGAAGATATCTTCGAACTCCATCCTGCAAAACAAACACAGGTTTAGTTTCGGTTAGGGAGGAATCATAGACATATATTGTACCGTCTGAACATAAACCTGCCTCTAACTGGCATTTTAAGTTTTAATTTTCTACTGTGTTAGATTACAATTCGAAGTCAGCTCTGATACCACTTCTGTAGCACATCGGATCCCACTACCGGAAATCCATGACACAAACCAGAATCATTTCCTTCAAATGCATCTCAACACAGTAATAACATGGAAATTTAAAAACATTTTATTGCCAAAATAAAATCATTACATCATCAATTACATACGTTATCTTGTTCTTGAACAAGGAATACAAATTACATTAAAGAATTACAAACACTATCCAACATTTCGCCTGCCCTTCAGATCGGTAGTCAACTGATCTTCCACTGGAACTCCCTTGCGTGGTCAATTTGCTTCCCTGAGATGCGTCTTGTAACTCGAATCTTCTGCTGTGATACTCTAATATTCCTACACCTGCTTGAATAGTAGATAGGTACATTGCTATTCCACTTGGATGCCCTACTTGTCTTGAGTCCTCATGCACTCGCGACACGGTATCCAGGACTTAATTAAGTGGGCACGTCAGTACATATACTGATGCAATGTTGATAAGAAAACAGCGATCTCTAACTAGAAATCACAAACAGCCTTTGATGAGAACAGAACGTGCATCCTAATTTCCTAGTGTCAGTGTATATCATGACCCAAAGTCTAACGCATAGTACACAATGCACTGAAAACAGATGCACTTAGTTTAATGTTAGCAAGACTTTGGACATGCATGCATCCCATACTACATACGCTCTAAATCAAGCCGTCTTCTTCAGTTCCAGTGTTTCGAACCCTCATCATGTAATGCATTCTACTATTGTACTAAATCTATTCCTGATAGATACAACGTGGCTAGTGAATCGTACAATAATTACTGCTAAACACAGTGGTGTCCCCGTTTGCCACTAGTGCCCCAATCCGGTGTGGGTCACACCAAATGTCGTGATGATCTTACAGACACACAACTGAACATCTATGGTGCCGAATATCCATGGGACAGCAGCCCCATAGTCTGTTCGTGTCCACTCAATATAAGAACATGACGGCCTCGAGGGTCTAAACCCTCTATCCGACAGGAACTCTCCCGTTCTTACCACGGCACTTCAGGAAGTAACAGAGCGAGATACGGATCCCGTATCCCATTGACAGGAAGCGACAACCCTGGTTATCACCGCCTAATGCTGGCCCTTAGAACAAGTTGAATTATAGGAAATCACCCCTAACATCAACTCGGTCTTTAAGTGGAAAGTAAAGAAACTTAATTAAATAAAACTTTACAGAAAATACGTTTGTCACCCAAAATCATGCCCGAAGTTTTATCAAACAATTGATCCCTAACTGTCTATCAAATTAATAACCCGACGAGTTGATATTCATTGGCAGCCATACCCCTGTTGGTCCTCGACCAAATCCCCGGCCCGTGACCCTAGGGAAGCCTTACACCCGGCAATAGAGGAAAACATACATAAACATCAACACCTGACTTATTGACAGACCTAGGGTACTAATACACCGATCAGTTTCAGTTATACCTAGGTCAAAAATGGATCTGACCTAATCAATTAACTCAAACATTGGCGATCCAATCACCATCGTTCTCCACCACCTCTGATTTGGATCGCATCCAGTATCCCGGTCTGAGATCAATTATCCATTGGGTAAGAGTTCATCGGCGCACGAGGGATGACTATCCAGTTCTCGAAGCGGAAAATTTTATTTTTAGCCTAAGGGTTGTGAGTCGTAGGGTAATGCCTTACCCTAGACAATCCCTTAGACCACTCAAATCAAGCTAACAATCCTACACAATGAGACAAACTCAAACCCTGATAGAAACAAGTATTTTCAATATAAAAAAGCTACTAACACACAAGTCCAAGACATAGGTGTAGAGCAAAAACACAACTACTACTAACGTGAATCTACCCAGTCATTAGAAAAACATTCATAACTTCTAATCCACACACTGGAATTCCATGAATGAACACTTTTTGAAAAGCTAATAGGATCTACTTCAATTCTTAAGTTGATCATTTTCTCATATTTCAAACACACAGTTCCAGAAATCCACAAGTTTACTGCGATGCCAACAAGTTTTCTCAATTTCTATATCAACTCATACACAACTCCTGAACTTTGAAAATTCATAACTTTCAAGATACAAATTGGAATTGCATGATCTTACCCATTCTGGAAAGGTAGGACTCTATACTATATGTCTCTAGTTAACCATTCCTTAAGATTCAGCCAATTAGATACTATAAAATCCCTACATTTTATCAGCTGCACACTTCTTCAATGCAATTGCTGCATCTAGATAATAACATAAAAACTCGCTCACTTATCAGAATTAAGCGATCTTGGATTCTATAGAAAGCTGGAAGTGTCTACTACAACTTCCTAGTTGATCACATTCTCAAATTCATCCATTAAAACATTGAAAAACCCCTATTTCTCTTCAGGTGTACACAGGAAATGAGTTACTCTACAAAAACAAGGTTTTTTTTTATTAGGACTGGTTCTGTCTCAAACTTAGAAAAATCATAGCTTTTTCTATACAGAATGAAATTGCATTATTCAAGATGTTTTGGAAAGCTAAGACTCTCTACTACAAGACTCTAGTTAATCATTCTTCCATATTCTCAACATATAATTTCAGAAAAGCTCATGTTCACAGACTAGCTAAATCTGCACTTAACTGAACATGGTCTATTCAAAATTCAATATCAATTCAACCATAAGTCCAATACTTATAAAAATTGGAATTCAGTAACTAAACATATATAAGTCTAACATATCCAAAATTGCACCAAGATTCAAAATAAACAAAGAGTTATAGCCTTTTGAATATAGTAGAAAATTTCCTTCTGTTCTCAGCACTGAGCAAAACCTCTGGTTATAAACTAATTTTGAAGCCCAATCAAATTTTGTCCAAAATTTCCAAGATTTTAGATACATGATCTAGGCACAGAGTAGATGCTAAAAAAAATTTCAGTGCAAGATCATATACCATAAATTAGTTATGATTTATTAAATTCCACCTTGGAAATAAAACAGGGCCAGTTCCTAGTTCTGGACCAGTCACGAAAACAGAATTTTTGAATATAGCAAATAAATTTAGAAAAATCTGAAATTTGGAATGATTGTTTTTAACACATCCAAGTACCTCCAACAAAAATTTCAGCTCAAAATAGCTTACTAATTTCATGTTATGATTTTATAAACTTCTCTTCACAATAAGGAAAAACACAGTCTTTTTACTGCTCTTTGTTCCGAGAAAGAACTATTTTGTTGAGCTACTAAATGAATCCAAAAAAATATGAAGAAATTAGAGGATGTTCCAAACTCATCCTAGAGCATGCCACAAAATTTTTTTGTCCAGATTCTAAGCCATTTGCTCAGTAGAAAATCCTAAGTCAACATACTACATATGTGTGCTTTAACATGAAACATGGTATGAACTATGTTAACATACAAGTTCTATTTTTATATAACACATCAACACTCAAGCATGGTACTCATGGTACACTTATCCACTCCTTCATATAAATTCATACTAAAAAAAATACTAATTTAGAGTTGAGAACACCTACCTCCTAAAGTTGAGAAAAGCCCTCGGGTCTGTTTGGATAAGGTTTTTAAACCCGTTTTCAGTTTTTCGAAAAATAAATTAAAAAAAATGCTTGGATAAGTATTTTTGCAAAAGGGGTTCTGAAATATTTTCCAAAATGTCTCATTTTAAAATGTGTTTTTAGAAAAGGGGAAAAACCAAGTTTTTCCCCTTTCCTCTTTTCTAACGCTCGTTTCTCCCTTTTATGCTTCTTCTCCCAAAAAATCCCAATCTTTAACCCAAACCCTCCCAAATCCGACCTCTTCCCCTCCTCCATCTTCGCTCAGCCATAAAGACCTCTTCCCCTCCTTCCTCTTCGCTCTCCGTCGACGTCTTCCCCTCCTCCATCTTCGCTCAGCAATCCAAGGTGGTGTTGTACATATCTCGTTTGATGCAACTGATCCCTTGTTTGTGGAAATAGGGAAAGCATTTATACAGCAGCAAATTGAAGGTACAAAGTTCATATTCTAAAAACTGATGTTAAAGAAATATGGTTGTCAAGAATTCGTGTTAGTGATATACACAAATACTGCTGTTTTGTGAAAGTGAAGAGCAGCTAGCACCAATTTCATTAAGTTGCAACTTTAATTGCTTATATTTAAAGAGTTTCTGTTGGGTTCAAGCTGTAGTGGAGAACTATGATTGCTATTAGGCATCCAGTGAATTTAGATATGCATACCGATTAGTACATTTCAGTTTCGATGGGAGCAGCTATGATTTCTATTCAGATATTCCACTTGTTCAGATATTCATACCTAATTTTCTGATATTTTCTGATATTTTCTAATAACCTTAAATTAATGATCTTTTTGAAGTTTATATGTTGTTTATACTTCAAAAGCTTTCAGCTCAGACTTTTATTTGTATATTAATGCACACTGGCATGGACATCCGAAAATAAAATGGGAACTTACTATGTGAACTTACTATCTAAATGTGAACTTACAGAATTTTTTTTATCTAAACGCATTTTATACTCTCAATTTCAAAAAACTGTTTTCTGAAAACAGTTATCCAAACAAACCCTTGTTTTTAAAAATCTCAAAAAAACTCATTTATAATTTTTTTTTGAAAACCTATGTTTAAAATGTGTTTTCAAAACAACGAACCAAACACAACCCTAGTCTTCAACTTCTCCTTCTCCTTCACCAAGCTAGCTTCTACTTCTCCGCTAGGAGCCCCGAGTGACCCTACACAACAATGGAAACACTCTCCTCTTCTCTCATACTCTTTCTAATCTTCTCACTTTCTTTCTCATATATTTTTATTTTTTTTGAACTAGAAGATGAAGGAAAGATGAAGAAGGAATGAAGAAAAATATGAGTTTGAAAAAAATAGAATGGAAGAGATGGAGGGGGGTGGTGATGAGGTGGAGGGTGAGGATGGAGGGTGGGTGGGTGGATGGAGATGGATGGGTGGATGGGAGCCAACACAAAAAGAGAAGAAACTTCAAGCACATTCTCATGTGTACATGAAAATCACAACATGCCAATCTCTCCTCCCTTGGATCTCATCAAGATTTAAGCTATGATCAATCATGATGCTTGGGTTTCCTAACCCTCGTTTAGGCAAACTCTAATCTAAAAAGTAATGTATGGTTGATTACAATTCAAATTAATATTTTGATATCCATAGCAAAATATTTTCTAATATTTATAGAATATATACGGACATACTCATATTCAAAACAATTATAGATCATATATCATATACGATCCAATACGATCCAATCAAATATATATATATATATATATATATATATATATATATATATATATATATATATATATATATATACTAGGTTTGCCCGTTGACACTTGCCTACGGCACGTCTTCGGAACGGTGCACCTTATTTTATCATATAAAATAGTTTTGGAGGTCCAGCAAATTAATTGAAGTATCAAATATATTATATGAGAAACTTTTGGGGGTCCAGCAAAAAACATATTATATGATTTATTTGATTTTTTTTGAATTATTTTTTAAGTTTTTAAATTTTAAATTTTTTTAGTTTTTAAATTTTTAATTTTTTAAATTTTTTAAAATTTTTATTTTCTTAATTTTTTGAATAGAAGAGGGAAGGAGGGAGAGAGAGAGAGAAAAAAAGTAATTAAATAAATATAGGAGTTGTTTTATGTGGGTTTGGGGGGGGGGGGGATTTGAGTTTCTGTGGGAAACTTTTGGGGGGAAAATATGTTTTATGAGGTTAGATCTGGGCCTTTAATTTTTGGGAAATTGAAGGAGAGCAACTTGATAGATTTCTTCGTGTTTTATTATATAGATATATATATCTATCTATGTATATACTGAAAAAATAAGATAATTTGAATTATAAAAATATATGTGTATAAAATTTTATTATTTTCCCGAAGATTGTCATGTTATAACAATCGGGGAAAAACCACAATTTAATTGAGATAATATCCCGAATCTATCTCATCGGTTCAGAATAAATATATCTGAAATTTCTTAATTAAAACTAATTATTATTAGAAAAAAATATAATCGCGTGCAATTCTCAACTGTGCACGGATTACAATGCAAAATAGCTATATACTATTTTACGGGGTGTTACATCCTCATCCTTTGCTTTAAGTCGAGCAAGGAAGCGCTCGTTTTCTCAATTTTTTGACTGATGACAAAGTGGGTGAGGAATTGCTTCTCGAGCCGATTGAAGGAGAAGATAACCCATAAAGAGATACGGGAGTACCATTCCCGTGCATATCGCTTCAGGATTATTTGGAATGTTCTCCATAGGAACGAGGCTCAGTGGATCATCATGAGAGTTTTAAAATTCTAGATGTAACATTTCGAGTCGGACTCACTGTGGTAAGACTCAAAGGCTGACATCTTGAGGTTTTCTAGAACAAGGTCTTCAAGGAATGACCTGGAGAAGGGACGACGGATGGGGAGGTAACTTCTGCCTTGGAGACCCTCCTTTGGGCAGATTCTCGCAAGGCGGTCCTCCATCTCTTGAAGGTGACAAAGGGATTGGAGCTTCTTGTCCCTTGGATCGGGTTGACCTGTGAGACTCTTCTTCTCGCACAGTTCTAGGATGGTGATCCATTTCTTGGAGGTTCCTATCTGGGGCAGCCTGGAGGGCTCTGAGGATTTGAACTTGGAAGTCTCGAAACTCAGCCCTGGTGATGGGTGCCTCCTCTTCTCTGTGGTCCTTGGGATCTCGTCGGCTGATTAGAGTCAGACTCCTTCGGTTCCTTCACCTCTAATGGGATTTATTTGCAAGTGTACAAAATCGCAACAAGTAGTATAGTTTAAGTGAAAAGAGTGTCGAACCCACAAGGACTAATTATTTTACTGAGTACCGAAATTTACAAGATTAACTACTATTTGAAAAATCGAAAATATGATAAAAATAACAACTAACCAAATGAAACTAGAGGAAAGAACTAAACTAATTTAAATGAACAGAATCTGAAATTTTGTTGTTTGTTAATTGCAAAAACTAGTTCTAGGGCTTTTGATTTCACCTCGTTAATCTCACACAATTCATAATTCTATGTCACAATAAATTTTACTTTTTCAAGTTGTAGACCAAAATCCCTTAATTATTCAATATTTTCTCTCGAACAACACCAAAAATATCCTCAACTAACAGTTTGTCATATATCTATGCAAATTTAATTAATGGAAGATTCATTAAGTTCTATAGATTTCTTTATAGTCACATTAATCGTGGTAAATCATCTCTAATTTCACTCAATCAATGGTGTTTAATTCTATAGTTGTAAATCACAAATTACCTCTCAGTCTCTCCATGATCCAATAAATCATACAAAAGTTGGACAAACAATTGTAAGCATTAAGAACAAAAATTAAACACACAACCAAAAAAAAATAGTTTAATAAAATAATATGAAACTAGAATTGTGTTCTCAAAACTATGCTACATCGAAGCCCTAGAAAAAATAATTTAGTTCATAATAAATTCGCAACTAACAAACATATTTTTTGATTGCATAATAAAAATTAGAAGAGAAGAAGAAAAGCTCGTTTTTACCGAAGATCCAAGTCTTGAAATCCGCGCCTTCTTCTTCTTTCTCTCTGTTTCTCTCTCTGTCTTTTCTTTTTCTTTCACGCCGCCCAACCACACCTATTTCTTTTTTTTCCTTTTCTTTTCTTCTGGTCCCGCCGCCACCTACCCCCGCCATCCCCCTTCTGTAGCCTTTTCTTTTCTTATATAGGATTAGGGTTAGTTTTAAATATATGTTATATTAATTAATTAACTTAGTTAAAAAGATTAAGAATATCTATAATAATTTAAACTAATTAACAAATTAATCTCATTCCTAATCCACCCATGTTCATATTCCTTTTATTTTTAATTTTCTATTTCAAAATTTCATTCCACCCCCTAGTTGACCATAATATTTTCTCTTGGTTCTTCAATAAGCCAATTTGTAAAGTCGCGCATTCGGGAGCTTGAATTTTCTAGAAATCTTTACATAAAATCAATTTTAATTTTTAAAATCTTTATCTTCGTGCTCTTCCCTAATTTCACCAAAAACGCTCACATTTTGTACTTATCCCTCTCATTCCTACAAAATCAAACAAATAAATAAAAATAAGTAGAAATAATATTGTTAAAGAAATAAAAGTGAACTTACAATTTTATTGCATTAAAGAGTAATAAAAATTATATAAAAATTTCACTTATCAACCCCCGAGGTGAAGGTGACAATCGGGACCATGATCGGTGAGGAGAAGGACTTTTCTTGCTTCCTTGGTGCTCTAAGCGGGGGACCTCATCTCAAGTACACTTTTCTTCTAAGTGTTGATAGAGATCCTTACCTTGATGTCAGGTGTTGATGACATGATGGAGATCTGGTCGTGTCAGGAGCACCACAGGAGAGGGGGCTATATGGATTGAGATATGGTTCTCAATCAAATGATGTTCGAGGCGAGGTTCAGAGCGACGTTCGGGGTAACGACGTTGGGAGCCCACTGATGCAGCCTTGTTGGGGGGAGGCTATAATGGTGGAAGAAGGGTATGCAATGATGGGCGTTGAGGTTGTCGCGGAGGAGGAGGAAAGGAACTTTGGCTTGACGATTGATGGTCACCGCCTTCTTCCCCTTGGGAGGCATGGCTGGATAGGATTGCCTATTGACGAGATTCGATCTGAAAGGCCGATCTGTGTGTTCTATATGGATTGGGATATGGTTCTCAATCAAATGATGTTCGAGGCGAGGTTCATAGCGACGTTCAGGGTAACGACGTTGGGAGCCCACTGATGCAGCCTTGTTGGGGGGAGGCTATAATGGTGGAAGAAAGGTATGCAATGATGGGCGTTGAGGTTGTCGTGGAGGAGGAGGAAAGGAACTTTGGCTTGACGATTATGGTCACCGCCTTCTTCCCCTTGGGAGGCATGGCTGGATAAGATTGCCTATTGACGAGATTCGATCTGAAAGGCCGATTTGTGTGTTCCTTACAAATGGTGCGAATATGTTGCTGATTTTTATGTGTGGGTGCAATCAGATGATGAGTTCATATTTTGAGGGGAAAACTTATAGTCTAAACTGTCAATCTGTTCTAGAGTTGGCCGGCTGAAGGCGTCCGATGAACTTGCACAAAGTTCAAGCATTGGGGTTGTTCCCGGAAAAAAATGCCCGGACGCTCAAGTCAGTACCCGAATGGGAATTAGAGTTTTGAGTAGAGAATGATGGATCACCTGACCATGACGGAGGTGGAGGGGTATTTATAGCCGAGGAGTTAGTTCTTGGAGATAGATTGAAAAAGGCATCTTTGAGATTAAACTCTAGATTCCCATGGTGAAGGGATAGAGTTAGTTACTCTCCTTGCTGAAGAGATTGAGTTTGTTGCTCTTCCCTTGTTGAAGAGATAGAGTTAGTTGTTCTATGGGGATTTGATGGAAAACCCTAATAGGCTGGAAATCCCTTCTTGCTTATGTTGTAGGTTAGACTTATTTTCTGGCCTGGCTGAGCTGATTGGCCTTTAAGCAGCCCATGTTCCTCTAGCGGGTCTACAATTGCAGTAAAATTACCATTCTACTGCTAAAAGCTTTGAGATGCATGTCCGAACGTACAACCCTGATTTGTAGCTGTTGCTGCTTATTTCGGTGTGGGAGCAAACAGATAGTGAGTTAATAATGGATGGAAACTACTAAAAGTCAAACCTGTTCCTTGGCCATTAAAAGAGGTTAGAGCCCTTGAGAATGAATCTGGATCGTTGATTGACCTCTTGTGATATGAATTCGACAGTGGATGTGCGGCCGATGGACCTGCAAAATGTCTGAAACACCGGGGGGTGGCCCACGTAGACAGACCCTCCGACGCTCAAGTCAGAACTAGAAAGAGAGAGAGTATAAGAGTGAAAACTAGTGAATTGTTGATTACCTAGAGACTGTGGATGGGGAGGAGTATTTATGGCCTAAAAGACATTCTAGAAGTCGAATCGTGACCGTCGGATCTTTCATGTCCCCCCCCTGAAGAGATAAGATATCCCTGTGAGAGGATAAGAGATGAGACTCCTAGCCATCATGGGCTGGGTGTCTCTCTTAGTGGGCCTAGTCTATCACTTTTTATGGGCTTGAGAGAAGCCCATGTCTCGGAATGGGCTCAGGCCTGTAAAATAGGCCTGTGATGGCTAATCTGCCTGTAGACGCTTTGAGATCCGTGCAGGAATCGTACGACTCTGATCTGCTGCGATTTTTACCATCATCATAAGCCCCCCACTCCCGAAAGGTGATTTTCATGGCTTTCGGGAAAGTAGTATGTCTTATTTTTAGAATCTGGCAAATAATCTTAGCAGTCGGAGTGTTCGGAGATACCTTGAACTGATCTATAGCTTCTGTAGACAGTGAATATATTCCTGGCTTTTTCCCATATTTTTTGGATTTTTCTGAATTTTCTGGAACTTTTTCCATAGTTCTTCGAATTTCTCCGAATTTTATGGAATGCTCTACAATCTCAAAATCACTCTTTTGAATTTTATAATTAATAAATTCAATTTTAATTATTTTTCTGATTTTTTAATTATTTTTCTGAATTTAAATAATTATTTTTTTATTTTTAATTGATTTTTTGAATAAAAAATGATTTTTAATTGATTTTTAAATACTTTTCTGAATTATCATATCTGGGCACACGTTTTGAAGCGATCTGAGGCAAAGATCGTGCGTGACTCGTGCACTGAGGGAGATCCAGAGGTGGAAAATGGCTTGATCAAGCCGAAAAAGTCTGGAGCGTTGATCAGAAGCTTGCGCGAAAATCTTGGAGATCCGACGTCTCTCCATCGTCTTCTTCACCCCTTATCTCGACCAATGAAATCGCCAAGCTGTTTTTCGTCTTCTTCGATGCATAGCTCGGTGAATGTTTCTTTGGCGAGTTATTAAGGCTCCGTCGACGAGCTATGAGCTACTGAGCTCTGAATTTTGCCGTGAGCTATAGAGATGTCGAGGCTTCGCCGAGGTGGAGCTATGTCACGCTCTCGCCAAGCTACGAAGATGTTGAGTTCTCACCGAGCTACTGAGTATTGATCTCCACTGAGCTATCGAGCTCACTACTTCGCCGAGCTACGGTGACTTGGGAATTCGCCGAGCTATGGATGGTTTCGGAGCTTTTGTCGAGCTATGGTAGCTCGTTTCGCCGAGCTATGGTGCTCAAGTTCTCACCGAGCTATGGGTTTCACCGAGCTACGGGTTTCACCGAGCTACGGGATTTGAGCGCTCGCCGAGCTACGGGTTTCACCGAATTCGCCGAGCTATGGTGGTCAAGCTTTTGCCGAGCTATGGAGCTAATGGGTTCGCCGAGCTATGGAGTATTGATCTCCGCCGAGCTACGGATTCGCCGAGCTACGGAGTTAGAGTTTTTTTTTTTCGAGCTCTATTTTTGGAATTCATGGGTTTTGGTGAGGTGGACCGCGGCTCGGAGGGATCGTGGGGGCATGATGGTGAGCGGTGGATCTTAGCTTGGTCGAGGCAGTGGCTCAAGACAGCATGACGACGATTCTGGGCGAGCTCCGCTCTTGGGTTTCTGTCGAAGAGGTGAAGGAGGTTTTTTGGCGGGAGATTTTTGAAGAAGAAGAAGAAGAGAAGTAGAGCGAAGCGTGCTATTGCGTTTCGGATTCAGATCTGACCCGATATCACCCCTTTAGCCTCTATTTGGTTTCTTCTGTGGATTTGGGTTGTAGACCCGATCCGTTATGCCTCTTTTACTCTATTTTCCTCTTACAAAATATTGAGACAATTTTTCGGGGATTTATGAAGTATTTTGGAGTTATTTTGAGTTGGGTTTGCATATAAATTTTTATATATGTATATATGGTTGTGTATATGCAACAACTCATATATATTTATATATAATTACTTATATGTGTATGCCCAGCTTTTTACTCCCTCACTGTCGATTGGTGGATCTTGCACGTATATAAGCAGCTGTGATAAGAGAGCTGTTGTAGACTTGTTGTTTGATCCCAACAAGTTGTTGTGGCATATCTAAAACAGAGTTGAACGTTTGAGCTTATCGTTTGATCCTAGCAAGTTTGGAGTGAGCTCTGAGATAGATTCGAACGTTCAAGCTTGCCATTTGCGTCCGACAAGTTTAGAGTGAATTCTGAGACAGAGTCGATGTGGAAACTGCCGTTTGGTCCCGACGAGTTTAGAGACGACTCTGAGATAGAGTTGAACGTTCGAGCTTACTGTTTGCGCTCAACAAGTTTAGAGGGACAACTCTTTGACTGAGTTGACGTAGAGCTTGCTGTTTGTTCCCAGTAAGTTTGGAGAGAACTCAGAGGCAGAATTGAGTGCTGAACTTGCTATTTGCGCTCAGTAAGCATGTAGAAACCTCTGTGATAGAGGTGAACATTCAGGCTTGTTGTTTTATCCCGACAAGTTTGTAGAGACAACTTTGTGGCTGAGTTGTCGTAGAGCTTGCTGTTTGTTCCCAGCAAGTTTGGAGAGAACTTCTTTGACCGAGTCAATGTATGTCTTGCTATTTGATCCTAGCGAATTTAGTTGGGACTGAGTGGTAGAATTGAGTGCTGAGCTTGCTGGTTGGATCCAGTGAATTTTTTAGAGGAAACTCCGAGATCAAGTTGTGTGCTGAACTCGTTGTTTGTTCCCAACAAGCTTAGAGAGGACTCTATGACGAAGTTGGGCGTTGCACCTGCTGTTTGCACCCAGCAAGCATGTGGAGGCAACTCTTTGATTGAGTTGGTCCAGAAACAGCCGTTTGACCTCAGCGAGTTTGTAGGGGCAACTCATGGCTGAGTTGGCGTAGAGCTCGGTGTTTGATCCCAGCGAGTTTGTGGAGACGACTCTATGGTAGAATCATTGTAAAATCCGCCGTTTGGTCCCAGCAAGTTTGGAGAGGACTTTAAGACAGAGTTGGATGTTGCACCTGCTGTTTGCGCCTAGAAAGCGTGTAGAGACAACTCTGAGATAGAGTCGATGTAGAAACTGCCGTTTGATCCCGGCGAGTTTGTAGAGGACTCTATGAACGAGTTGGATGTTGAAGCTTGCCGTTTGCACCTGGCAAGTTTAGAGAGACATTGAACCAGCCATTTTCGCCCAGCAAGCGTGTTGAGACAACTCCTTGAATGAGTTGGTCTAGAAACTGCCGTTTGACCCCGGCGATTTTATAAGGGAAACTCCGTGATGGAGTCGTGTGTTGAACTTGTTGTTTGTTCCCAACAAGCTTAGAGAGGACTCTATGACAGAGTTGGAGGTTGCACCTGCTGTTTGCCCCCAGCAAGCGTGTAGAGACAACTCTTTGATCGAGTTGGTCTAGAAACTGCCGTTTGACTCCGACGAGTTTAAAGACAACTCTGAGATAGAGCTGATGTAGAAATTGCCTTCTGATCCCGGTGAGTTTGTAGGGAGAGCTATGAGATGAACTTGAGCTTGAACTTGTTATTTGAAGACAACAAGCGTAGGAAAAGCTCATGCAGCGAGCAGAGCGTAGAACTTGTTGCTCGGATCCAACAAGTTGTAAACGGTGCTAGGACGAAGACCATGGTGTTGAACTTGTTGTGGGGGAGCCAAAGAGCTATTTGGTGAAGCTTGGGTGAAGACCAAGGCATTGAACCCATTGTTTGGAGCCAACGAGCTATTTGGCGGAGCTTGAGCGAAGACCAAGGCATTGAACTCGTTGTTCGGGACCAACGAGTTGTTGATGGAGCTCAAGCGGCGAGCGAAGCGCCGAACTCATTGTTTGGAGCTAACGAGCTATTGATGGAGCTCAAGCAGTGAGCAGGATACTGAACTCGTTGTTTTTGACAAACAAGTTGTTGATGGAGCTGAAGCAGCGAGAAAAGTGCTGAACTCATTGTTTGGGACAAATGAATTATTGATGTAGCTGAAGCGGCGAGAAGAGCGCTGAACTCGTTGTTTGGGACCAACAAATTGCTAATGGAGCTCAAGCGAAGAGTAGGACATTGAACTCGTTGTTTGGAGCCAACAAGCTATTTGGTAGAGCTTGAGCGAAGACTAAAGTGTCGAACTCATTGTTTGGAGCCAACAAGCTATTTGATGGAGCTCAAGCGGCGAGCAAAGCACTGAACTCGTTGTTTGGGACCAACGATTTGTTGATGGAGCTTAAGCGGCGAGCAGAGCGCTGAACTCGTTGTTTAGGACCAACAGGTTGTTGATGTAGCCTGAGAGAAAATCAAGGCGTTGAACTCGTTGTCTGGGACCAATGAGTTGTAGATGGAGCTCATGCAGAAAGCAGAGCATTAAACTCATTGTTTGGGACCAATGAGTTGTTGATGGAGCTCGAGCGGCGAGCAGAGTGCTGAACTCGTTATTTGGAACAAACGAGTTGTTGATGGAGCTCAAGCGGTGAGTAGAGCGTTGAACTCGTTGTTTGGGACCAACGAGTTGTTGATGTAGCCTGAGAGAAAATCAAGGTGTTGAACTCGTTGTCCGAAACCAACAAGTTGTAGACGGAGTGTAATATACCGGACGGATATTATATTGCATAAATTATTATTTTTAAATAAAAATATTTTTTTATTGAAATTACTTGGTTTTCTCATTTAAAAAGTTACCTAGACATATATACTAGTATGTATATATATATAGGTATTGTATCACTTTTGTGCACTTGTGCAAAATCTTGAAAAACGCATTTTTGAGAAAATATCTGGAAAATCCCGGACATGTATTTAAAATTATTATTTTATTATTATTTTATTTTTATTTTCATAATTGAAATATTTTTGGTGGATATCACCCGGTTTTGTTAATAAACATTATCTGTATATATATACCAGTCTGTATACATTTGTATAGTATCAAATTGGTACTGGAATCTTCTGGGCTGATAATAAAATTTATTTTATTATTATTTTTGGAATTAATTTATTTTTATACGGATTATGCGGTTTTACAAACTGAAATTATCGGTATATATATATACATACGTATGCGTATTGTACCGATTTTGTACGTTTGTACAAATCATGTAGTATGTATTTTGGACAAAAATATCTTATTTTTGTCATGTTTAATCAAAATTGACAGCTAGGATTTGTTGGAGTCTTAAACCTAGTGTTAAGATTAATTAGGGATAGATAAGAGTTTAATAAGTGTTTCTACTAGAACTCTCCCCTCCACCTTACCCCTCCACCTCACCCCCTCCATCTCATCCCATTTTGGCTGGCCAAACATATCCTCAAGGGAGTTTGTGCAATTGTGTAGGTGTATTTTGCACTCTCCACCTCTCTTTCGTCCTATAAAAACCCCTCCCCTTCACTCTTTGTCTCATTTTACAAGAAAAGAAAAGGAGGAAAAGAAAGAGAAGAAAACCCTAAGTGTTCTTCATTTGGGGGTTTTCCATAGGAGTTTTCTTCATTGGAGGTTTTTGTAGTAGAAGAAAAGGAGGAAGGAGAAGGTTTTGCTAGCTAGTCCTTCCTACAAGAATCAAAAGGTGGGAATTCTCTACTCTCTTTATGTGTTTATTTCTATTTTATTTTTTTTATGAAGAAAAGAACCCATCTTTAGGGTAAGTTTTAGTTGTATGTGAAAAAGAACCCATCTTTGAGGGTTGTTTGTTGTAGGATAAAAAGAAATCATCTTTATGATGGTGGATGTTGTATGTGTATGTTCTATAACAACTGGACTAATTTCTAAGCATATAAATGGTTGTAGGTTAAAAAGAACTCATATTTATGATGTGTTGTTGTGTATATATGTTCCTAAATAACTTGGACTAATTCCAAGCATAAGCATGATTGTAGGGATCAAAATGATCCCATGAGAAAGATGGAATGATAGAACTCAACAAGATCACATAAAGATAGAATCTTGAACCTTGCTATGGTCATTTTTGTTATTATAATTATTTTGAACTACTTGGACTAAGATTGTGCATAAGAACGGTTGAAAATCAAGATGAGGTTTTCTCTATTTTTTCTTTATGTTGATTCTTGTCCTCTTTTGTTGTGTGTGTGTGTTCTAAAAATGACTTTGACTAAATATTAAGCAAAAAGTGGTTGTAGGAATCAAAATGATCGCATGAAAAAGATGGATGGTGGAACTTAAATAAAATACATAAAGGTTGAACATTTAATCTTGTTATGTTTATTGTTGTTATTATGGTTGTTTTGTTGAACTCAAAACTATGACTTGGACTATAACTATGTGCACATAAAGATTAGTAAGGTGAGAATGTTTACTTACCCATTCTAGAGTTGTAGAACTCATCTAGCTTTTTAAAGATAAATTTTTGTTGTATGTTGCTCTCTACTTTGTTAAGAAATCAATCTTTGCTAACCCTAGTTCATAAAAAGTTGCTCTTATTGTATGTAGGAACTTGTAGGATTGAAGAAAAGTGAGTTGTAGTATGTAGAAATTTGTAGACTAAATAAATGTAGTCTTTGTATTATGTAGGATTTGTAGATTAAATAAACTTTTGTAATATGTAGGAACTTGTAGATTGGATAAATTTAGATTTTTGTAATAAGTAGGAGTTGTAATTAATACAAGAAGTAGTTTTTGTAATAGCTAGATAAAGTCCTTAGTAGCTTTACGAGTTTACTACCATGCTTAAATTGTATTCATGCTTAAATTGTTGTGGTAAAGAAATCCATCATGCTTGAGATGTAGTAAAGAAACCATGCTTAAATTGTTGTAGTAAAGAAACCCATCATGCTTGAGATGTAGTAAAGAAACCATGCTTAAATTGTTGTAGTACAGAAACCCATCATGCTTAAGATGTAGTAAAGGAACCATGCTTGAGTTGTTATAGCAAGGAAACCCATCATGCTTGAGATGTAGTAAAGAAACCATGCTTAAATTGTTGTAGTAAAGAAACCCATCATGCTAGAGATTTAGTAAAGGAACCATGCTTGAGTTGTTGTAGTAAAGAAACCCATCATGCTAGATTATTGTGGTAAAAGAATAAAAAAGAACCCATATACCATACTTGAGTTGCTATTGTAGTAAAAGAATCAAAAAGAACCCATATACCATGCTTGAGTTGCTATTGTAGTAAAAGAATAAAAAAGAACGCATATACCATGCTTGAGTTGCTATTGTAGTAAAAGAATAAAAAAAGGACCCATATACCATGCTTGAGTTGCTATTGTAGTAAAAGAATAAAAAAGAACCCATATACCATGCTTGAGTTGCTATTGTAGTAAAAGAATAAAAAAGAACCCATATACCATGCTTGAGTTGCTATTGTAATAAAAGAATCAAAAAGAACCCAAATACCATGCTTGAGTTGCTATTGTAGTAAAAGAATCAAAAAAGAACTCATATACCATGCTTGAGTTGCTATTGTAGTAAAAGAATAAAAAAGAACCAATATACCATGCTTGAGTTGCTATTGTAGTAAAAGAATAAAAAAGAACCCATATACCAAGCTTGAGTTGCTATTGTAGTAAAAGAACCAAAAAGAACCCATATACCATGCTTGAGTTTCTATTGTAGTAAGATAATTAAAAAAAACCCATATACCATGCTCGAGTTGCTATTGTAGTAAAAAAATCAAAAAGAACCCATATACCATGCTTGAGTTGCTATTGTAGTAAAAGAATCAAAAATAACCCATATACCATGTTTGAGTTACTATTGTAGTAAAAGAATAAAAAGAACCCATATACCATGCTTGAGTTGATGTAGTAAGAAACCCATGCTTAAGTTGTATACCATGCTTGAGTTGTTGTAGTAAGAAACACATGCTTGAGTTGTTGTAGGTTGATGTAGTAAAGAACCCATGCTTGAGTTATTATAGTAGTTCTAGTAAAGAACCCATGCTTGAGTTGTTGTAGTTATTCTAAGTAAAGAACGCATGCTTGTGTTATTGTAGTAGTTCTAGTAAAGAACCCATGTTTGAGATGTGTAGTTGTTTTAGATTCAAAAGAATCCATGCATGTTTAAGTTATATGATTGTAGTGGTTTTGGTTAAATCCAAAAAGGAACCCATGAGTTTAGCTTGCATGCTAATCCAATTAAATTAGTGAAATGAACCCATGTTCTATAGTTGTTCTAGTTCGATTTTTAAGAAGAAACCCATGAAACTAGCTCCATAATAGTTCTAGCTCAAATTGGCAAGGAAACCATGTGTTTAGATTCTAGGTGGTTCTAGCTCAACCATGAGAAAGAACCCATGAACCTAGTCGCATGTGGTCCTAGTTCAAATTCGGGAAAAGAACCCATGAGCTCTAGTTGTATGGGGTTCTAATTAAAATTGGACCATATGATGTGAACATGTTTTATTGTAACATCTTTTTTTTTTAATTCCTCAATTATTTGATTTAATTATTTTTAAATATGTTTCTGAGTATATTTACCCCTATTAATTGATTTTATTAGTATTAGAATGATTAAATTGATATTTTGGGGTAAACGAGAAAAATTGAAAATATAGGAGTTTTGAGATGAGTTTTCTCGGAGACGACGAATCCGATTTGACCCAAAATTTTTCTGGGGAATTTGTTCATTATAGGGGGTTTAAATTTCGAGTTATTAAATTATGGTTTGAAATTGAAAGTAGTTTTCCAAAAATATTGCGATATTCGTCTGTATACATATTTATATGTATTGCTATCGTTCGTAATTATTGATTTGATTACAATTATGCATATTATGCGATATTATTCTTATATATATATATTCTTTAATTAATTTAGTTATTTGGTGGAGTTTATTTAATTGGAGTTCATGTTGAAAGATGAACTTAGGACATAAAAGTAAAGGAAAAGTCTAAGAGGGGTTTATATACAATTTTCCCTTTTTTTTATTATTTCTTTCTTTCCTCCTTCCCCTTCACGTCCAGACCCTCCCCTCCCCATTTCTTTCCTTGCCTTCTTCTTTCGGCCAAAAAAAAAACCCATTCAAGACCCCATTTTTAGGGTTTTCCAATTCCTATCAAATCTCCACCAATTTTCTAGAAATTTTTAGGGTTTTGGCTAATTGAAGGGTGTTCTTTTATGTGGTGGTGTCGGTTTTTCGAGAAAGTTTCATAAAGGTATGATAAATTGTATAATAGTTTATTGGATTATATGCTTTTCATTTATTTTACGAGAAATTGATGTAGGGAGATGGATAGAGCATATAGATAATGTTAGGAGTTAGAATTTGTGTTTATAATAATGAAATTGAGAAGTTGTAATTTTGGCATAAAGCCAAATTTTAGGGTATGTGAAGTTGGGTAAGAAATTTGATTCTAGTGAGTTTAGAAAATGCATAGGAGATTGTGGAGTAGTGTGGAAGTGTTAATATGAATTTAGGATGATTTTTATAGACTTAGAATTTAGTGAAAATGATTAAGAATGAATGTATATATATATATGCACGTCGGGTGTTCGGTGGAATGCCCGAGCAAGACTGAGGTGAGAATTTGTTACCTTCAGAGGTGTAATTGAGTCTTATTATTGTTGTTAACCCTAATTTGAGATATTAGGAAGAAGAGATCGAAGAAATTAGGAGATAGGGAATTTTCTTATTAATAAACTTTCGATCAATGAGTGAGTTTTGTATTGGGACCCGAATTTGAAATCTATCGATGTAGCTCACCTACATATGTCATTTGTGAATGCGTGGGTGAAGACAGATTTGAATTTGGAGGTTCGTAGGTAACGTTATGAGTTTTAAGCTAATCGGTTCCATAATTTTCCAATTAGGTGGAAAAAGTTGAACTTCGACAGGCTACCGGGCGGACGTGGGACGTCGTTTGCTCGATCCGTCAGGTGAGTATGTTGTATTTATAAATATTTTATATTGTGGCCGAATTTCGTGGCTTTTTGATATGTTTTGTGGAAGTTATGTCAAAAGTTGATTTTTAATGAAAATACGGATTTTTAAGGGGTCCAAAAGGGGTTTTTGAGATATTTGGTGAAATTGACTATTTTAAATATATGAAACCTATATTATGGGTTAATGTGATGTGTTGAAGTATAAAAACTAAATATATTGAATTGCTTATGCATATTTTTATCTCGTGCATGTTTCGTGCATGTTTTTGGGTATATAGGTCGATATAGGTAATTTGGTATATGCGGAGCCTTGTGTATGGGCTAGCATGCTACGGATAGATGTTATAAGATGTAATTAGATGAAATTAGTGATTGTGATACTGTTTTGGAAACCTGTGTATTTATAGTGCATGTTTTATGTTTATTTTGGGGCATATAGGCCTTTATAGGTGATTTTACTTACATAGAACGTGGTGTATGACCTAGTATGCTATAATTGGATATTATGAGATTTAATTAGATGAAATAAGTGATTTTGGTACATTTTCTTGGAAACCCGCATGTGTGGTGTATGTTTGTGTGTATATATATCATGATATTGACTCGGGATGTGATAATTGATGAAATTAGTAAGTGGGTATATGTTTACATTATAATTATGTTCGAAGTGAATTAATGGATAATAATATGATATTATAATGTGATGAAGTTTACATTTTGATACTTTTACGATATGGAATAACATAATGTAGTTCTTTTATTACTATTATAATCTTGGCGCATTAATAATATGCATTAATATGATATGATAGTTTTATATGTTGAATGACAGAATGTATGCATAATGTGGTATAATGATGTGATGATTAATATTGTGGACACTGAATATGCATTAAATGGTAAGATAAAAGATAAGATGGTACGTGTTAATAAAATGTGTTATTAATTCACGTGATTAAAGTCAAGGTTGTGGCAATTATTGAATTAATAAGTGAAATGCGTGTGTTGATAAAGTAAGCTGAAAAGATGAAATGATTAATGCTAATAACAGATGATTTTGTTGACCAGTACCTACAACAATCCTGGGGGTTTGGGCTAGACCTCCTAATACCCAAGGACCGGCTTGGGGTGCGGTGTTTTTTCCTCCTGGCTTCGGCTGGAAGGAAGTACCCAGTTTATCTGGGGTGCGGTGTTTTATCGCCCAAGCTATCGGCTTGAGGCCCAGTTTCCCTCGATGACAGCTTTCGCGAGGACGTACCCAGTTTATCTGGGGTGCGGTGTTTTTCCCTCATGGCTATCGGCTGGGAGGAAGTACCCAGTTTACCTGGGGTGCGGTGTTTTTCCCTCGATGACAGACGTCGCGAGGAAGTACCCAGTTTATCTGGGGTGCGGTGTTCCCTCGCTGGCATAGGCTGGGAGGAAGACGTAGCCTCGGACGAGTAAGACTCTGTTTGAGCATCGGTCCGCATGTTTTACTGGGCTGTCGGCTTTTAGTATATTGGGATACTGTGGCTCACTGGTCGACAAACTAATAAAATAACTAAGTATTAATAAAAATGTGAAAGTACAGAAAGCGAATTGTGAATTGTGGATGAGAAAGAAAGTAGTTATAAATGAAGTAAATGTGAAGGAAAACGAGTTATGAGTTAGTGTATGAAAAGAAGTGATAAATGTAGTACGTGGTTAATTTAAAATAAAAATAATAAAAGAGACATGTGTTCTTATGAATAGTACGAAGTAATTGTATTATGTATGTGATCATTAAAGTAAAATACAGTAGATATGAGTTGTACCTTGGAATTGTGTCAAGGAACTACCTGCCCGCTATTTCTGTGGAAATGGTGGGAACTACCTACCTTGGCATAATTCGCAGGGTGAAGATGATAAGTGATTGAAGTGAATTAATAACCAAGCTATCAGCTTGAGATGTGATGTGATATTACCCAAACTGTGTGTTTGGGGTGCGGTGATTATTACCCAAGCTATCGGCTATGGGGTGTGATATGTTGTGGCCTCAGATTGTGTTTAGGGATTAAGTGAAAATGATAATAAGATTTATTGTTTATAAGAAAAAGAAATTACTAAAGTGGTATAATGAAATGAGAATGAGCTATAAAACAAGTTTTCGCTGTAATGAGTATAAGCATTCTATCAATAATGTGTTAATGATGTGACGAGATGTGAGAGCATTGCAATAAGCAATAAGATGTTATATTTGCGTCATAAGATATGAATAAATGTGGTATTATGAGAATAGAAGCATTTGTAAGAAGTGATACTTGATAGGGCATAATAAAATAAATACCCGTATTATGAGATTGGTTATGAAAATGGTTCTTAAGATAGTATGTTGTATTATGAGCTGTATTCATATAAATGGTTATTAATGAAAGGAGTAATAACATCATGTAGTTATATTCATATAATGCTATTATGACGATACTTGTGGAAGAATGAATATTTAGGTTAGAAAATTTTAAATTGAAAAGTAATGGATTGTATGTGTATTCGTACTATGCGGATGTAAAATAAGTATATATATATACGAGGTTGAGGTGAAGTATATTATGAAATGTGGGAAGTTATGGATAATTAAATAGTTGAATGCAGGATTGGCAAAGTATTTGATATATCGTCGTATTGATGATGTTGTTGTGTTCAGGATTCAGGTTGCATTATCTTAACTTGGTATTTGTAAGTTTAAATTATTTTCTTTATACTATTTTAATTTGTTATTAGATTAATAACTATACTCACACCAGAAATGGCTGACCCCTTAGTGTTTGGGGGGTTAGGGGAGTCTGAGGACTACCCTAGATCCCCTACTGTTACAGGTTCTCATCAGTGCAGAGGTGAGGCATGGGTTGGTAGGATGAAGTTTTATTTTAAAAATTTGTACTAATTAGTTATGTGAATAGTAAAATTTATGATCTAAATTGTATTATGGATGTATAAGCATGTATATGATGATGATGAGTATAGTGTGGGGTGGTATGGTATGTTGTGACCCGTACCCATCTCGTTGTGGAGTACCGGGCTCTGTGGTAGGTTTTACAAGGATTTTTCTAAATTTTTACCTCGTTTTCCAAAGAAATTTATAGTTTTTATTTGATATTTGATAATCCGTTGTGAGTTTGGCCCCCAGAGCATTATATTATATTGCCTGTGTGTTTCTGCTCATTTTGGCCTGGGGAGCCCGTGAAATTATTGCATGTATTGTGAGCTACGGAATTGTGAGCAGAATTCCGTAAGCTATTTGTGTTTTGGGGCAAAATTTACAGGGGAAACTCTGCCAAAATTTTCCTTGAAATATATCTTTCTTAGTTTATGTTTAAAGTGATGTAGAAATTGAAATAATTGAATTTGGAAAAAAAAAAATTTGGGGTGTTACATTTATCTTCAATACATGAGTAATAATGGTTGGGAGAGTCACTAGGATTGTTACCTTTGTAAAAGCTCGTCTAGGGTCTTATAGTTACCCTAGGGGTCATTGACCATCAAGACGCGCATCTCACCACCTTGGAAACTATGGATAAATCACACCACGAGTGCCGACGGATCTTAACTGATGTGGGTTGATCGTGGGCCGAGTATGTTGACGAGATCCGAGTTAGGGGTAGTGATGAATGAGGTATATCCCATCACCGGTGTCTTGGATCGATAGGCCATGAGTTGGATCGGGATAATCTTAAGAAAGTTCATATTGAAAACCCCGTGAGATTGGTTGGGTTTAGTGACATCGTTAGGGTAGTAACTTATGGCTATTACTACTTAACCATTACTTATTATCATTTTTTCGCCGAAGGGAAGGAGTTGGTGTTAAGGGTGATACCTTATGATCTGACCTATCCTATAGGCCGACACTAGGCGGTGTTATTGGGTTGTACCCTTCATCTCAAAAGGATACGGTCTGTGCCTTCTCACGAGTTGGGAGCACGGGATTCGTATCTCGTCTGTTAATTTCTGAAGTGCCTTGGTAAGCAGGAGCGATTCCCGTCGAAGCTAGGGGATGGAGCCCCAGAACTCCATCTAGTCTTGTATCTAAGGGCGAGAAGCCATAGACTACGTTTTGGCTAGGAGGCAGCAGGGGATGGTTCGAGCTAACATGGTAACTAGCAGAGACTCCAAGGACTTGTCAGATATTTGAGTGAGGTCCGGTGCACCTAGCGGGATTAGACCATTTCAGGGCAACCTCATCAGTCATGTCATATATTCAGAAACAAGTCGAGTACAAGAGTAGAATTCATGGCACGGGTTAAAATCCCTATATATGAAGAAACAGCTTGATATGGGGCGTATGTACTATGGGCTACATACTGTCCCAGAGTCTTGCTTGCATTAGAATAAGAGCATCATTGCATTAGTTATTCGGGCATTAGAGTCTAAGGCATAGCATACACTGACACATCAATTATATATACACATTTCTCTTTCATCAATCTATTTGCTTTAAGTGGAGATGTAATATCCTGGACGGATATTACATTGTATAAATTTATTTTATTATTATTTCCGAAATTAAATTATTTTATACGGGTTATGCGAAGATTTTTGGTATACATGCATATATGTATTGTGTCAAGTAGTGCATTATACAAATTGTGTGCTATGTATTTTGGATAAAATATTTCTCTTGTCATGACAAGCCCAATTAGATAGTTAGGCTTGTTGGAGAATTAAACATAGGATTAAGAAGTGTGCATGAGAGAATTAAGGATTTCTTCTAGAAGCTTCTCTCCTCCACCTCACCCCTCCACCTCATCTCTTCCACCATACTTCCACCTCACTCCATGGTATGGCCGGCCCCCAAATTAGGGAAGGGGGTTTTTGCATTTTGTGGGTGAAATTTTGCACTCTCCACCCTCTCTCCAACCCTATAAATACCCCCTCCCTTCATCACTTGTCTCATTTTAGAAAGAGAGGAAAAGAAAGAGAGAACAAAGCTCTAACTTGAGAGTTTTTACTTGTAGGTTCCATAGGAGTTTTCCTAGGAGCTAAGGGGAAGGAGAAGGGTAGCAAGTCTGGTCCTTCCATCAAGAAAATTAAGGTGGGGGTTCTCCATTTCTTTGTTTCTCCTTGTTGATGTTGTTTTCCTTATGTGTTATTTTGGTTTTTGTGGGTTTGTTGGTGGTGTTGTTGCTTTGGTGTGTGTGGTTGTGTTAAACAAATTGGAACTAAGTTTTGTTGGATAAAAGGATGATGGACCCTAATAAGAACATAAAGCTTGACTCTTGTAACTTTTGTTCTTGTTGTTATAGTTGGACTAAATGTGCATAAACATATGGAGGATTGTGTGTACACCCATTTGGGGTTGTAGGACTTGACATTGGACTCATACACATATGCATATGAATTTTGTGTAAATACTCATTTGGGATGTAGAACTCAAACAAGGACCTTAACATAAACACATGAAAGTTGTAAAGTAGATTAATTACTACCCATTTTAGGGTTGTAGACTATTAAAAATAAGCCTTTTTTTGGTTTATTGCTCTCTACTTTGATAATTAACAAATCTTACTAGTTCTTAGTTCACAAAAAGGTAAACTTGTTGTATGTAGGAACTAAGAGGTTAAAGAAAAGAATGTTGAGTTATGTAGGACTTGTAATTTATAAAGGAAGTAGTTTTTGTAGTATTTTAGTTCATAAAGTTGGATTCTTTTTGTAATGTTGTAGGACTTGTAATTCATAAAGATAAGAATTCTTGTATTAGCTAGTAAAGATCATGCTTAAGTAGTAGTAGATGTTTATGCTTAAATATAAGTAAGGGTTATGTTGAAGTAGTAAATAGGCATTCTTGTTTTAAATCGTATTAGTAAGCCATGCTTAAATTGTAGTGGGTATCCATGCTAAATTGTTGTAGGTTAATGTTTATGTTATATACCATGCTAAAATTATTGTAGGAACTCATGCTATGTTGTAAATCATGATTAGATTGTTGTAGGATAAATTGTAGCATCCATGCTTAAATTAAAATAAGTATCTATGTTAAGTGTAAACAATTATCCATGCTAATATAGTAGTAAGAAAACCCATGCTAGGTTGAAAGTATTGTAGGTTGATGCCTATGTTCAATACCATGCTTAGATCATTGTAGCTTAGATCATTGTAGATTACCTTACCATGCTTAGGAATATTGTAGATTCATGCTAAGTATATATATCTATGCTTAGATTGTTGTAGGATTAATGTTTAAATTACCTACCATGCTTAGGAATGTTGTAGATTCATGCTAAGTGTATATCTATGCTTAGATTGTTGTAGGATTAATGTTTAAATTACCTACCATGCCTAGGTATGTTGTAGATTCATGTTAAGTGGTATACCCTGATAATTGTTGTAGGTTAAAGTAGTAAAGAAAATCATGCTTTGTTGTATACCATGCTAAATTGTTAATGCTCATGGGTAAGTTGTAGCAATTAACCATGCTTAAAATAGTAGGAGATATCCATGCTTAAATCTAGTAGCTATTCATTCTTTAACTCATAGTAGCTTTCTACTTAAGTTGTCCCATGCATTGTAGTTGTAGTGATTAGCAAAGAAACTTTCATGTTATAGTTGTAGTGTTAATGAAGAACAATCATGTTGTAGTTGTAGTATTAACTATCACGTTGTAGTAAATTGTGTTAGTAAAGAACTAGCATATGCGTTAGTGAAGGACCAATCATGTTGTCGTGCTTGTGTTGTGAAGTAGTTCTAGTTAATCCCCTAGAAGGAATCCCATGTTTGAGATTACATAGTAAGAGCCGTGCATGCTTGAATAGGGTATTGTAGCATTCTAGTTAAATGAACCACGCTTGAATTGTATATGGTAGTGAAATATTAAAAAGGAACCATGAACCCATGCATATAGCTCCTAGGTGACTCTAGCTCAAACTTGAGAGAGAACCCAAGAATCTAGTTGCATATAGTTCTAGTTCGTTTGGGAAAAAGAAATCGTGGATTCTAGCTGTGTGAGGTTCTAATTGAAATTGTACCATATCATGGGGACATTCCTCATCCTTATGGGTAATAAGGGTTGGAAATGTCACTAGTAATTGTTAGCTCGATAAAAGTTGTTATGTCGCTTGGGGATTCTCATTGGTAGAATGCCTGTTTTAGACCGTTAATAGATTCTTTTGTTGCTTCTATTATAGAAGATCAAGTTTGCTAGTAAGCACGTTTGGTTGCTTCTAGATTTGATTACCTGTATGGTTGTTTCTGTATGTTGTCTCATACGCGGCTCGACTGACCCGTATGTAGCTATTGGTCTCATACGCAGCTTATTTGGCTGGTATGTATGTTGTTGTCTCATATGAAGTCCGCCTGGCTCGTATGTAGTTGTTGGTTTCATACGTAGCTTATTGGCTCGTATGTGTTTGGTTTACTCGTATATAGCTTATTAGCTAGTACGCAGTTTTGTTATGCTTGTCTAGGGTGATACTATTACCCTAGTGGCTATCGACCATCAAGACATGTGTTTCCTTACTCCTAAGGGAGTGTGGACGAGTCACTCCTTGTGTACCGTCGGATCTTAACCGGTGTAGGTTGATCGCGGACCGGAGTATAGACGAAATCCAAGTTCAGAGTAGTGGAATGCGGGTACATTCGTATTACCGGGATCTTGGATTGACAGGCCATGAACCGGATTCTTAAGGATTCTGGTAAGTCTAGGTTGAGCATCCTAGTAGAGTTGTCTTGCGAAGTCTAACTTAAGACTCAGCATATTGTGTAAGTTCTGTTATCATTCCTTAGTCGGTTTAGGGTTAGTGACATTGTTAGGGTAGTAACTTATGGCTTTTACTACTTAACCTATACCTTTCGCCGAAGGGAAGGTGTTGGTGTTAAGGGTGATTCCTTATGATCCGACCTGTCCTATAGGCCTGCATTAGGTGGTGTTATTGGGTTGTACCCTTCTTGTCAAAGGGATACGGTCTGTGTCTTCTCACGAGTTGGGAGCGCGGGATCCGTATCTCGTCTATTAATTTCTGAAGTGTCTTGATAAGCAGAAGCGATTCCTGTCGGATCCAGGGGGATGGACCTCCCGGTACTCTGTCTTGGCTTGGATCTAGAGGCGAACAAGCCATAGACTACGGTCTTGCTAAGGGGCGATAGGGGAAGCTTCGAGCAAGCCTGTTTTGTGGAAACTCTGGGGTTCGTTAGGTTTTTGAGTGAGACAATAGTGGCAAACAAAGACACCACTATATAACTGCAATTGGCGGAATTAGACCGTTTCAGGGCAACCTCATTAGTCATGTCTAATCTTCAGAAACAAGTGGAGTACAAGAGTAGAACTCATAGCACGAGTTCAAATCCCTATAATGAAGAGACGGTTTGAGATGGGCGCATGTAGTATGGGCTGCATGTTGCTTTGGAGACTTTCTAGCATAAGAATAGGAGCATCCTAGCTTTAGTTAATATTTCCTTAGATTCTAGTCATAGCACTCACGAACACTTAAACTACACTGACACATTTGCCATGGTTGTATGTTTGTTTTGGGAGATTCGCTGCTAAGTTATCAGCCTTAAAGCGTCAGTGAATATTGACGTCCCTACTTCAATAGGTACTAGATCGCAGTAGTACAGGTGCAAGATTGAGGAGGACTCAAGGTAAGGAAAGCGAGGAGTCGATGTCATTTAATTTCCGCTGTAATATTTATGTTGATTATCTATTAGTTGAAAAGTACCCAATTGGGAATTACCAAGTGTTGTTCTTCATTCATTGTACTCTGATGTAATTTGTTGGAAGTTGTAATACTTGAGATTGTAAAGGTATTATTGTAACACTGTTGTAATGTATTGCAGTTGTATAACATTCAGACTTGTAATACATTTTGTGTTGAATAAGAAGTTTTAAATTTTCCTTTTTTTTTGTGTATTGTGACTAATTGAAGAAAAGATTCAAGATTAAGTCACGGTTTCCCAGTTACTGGAAATCGGGGCGTTACAGAGTGGTATCAGAGCCGACTTCAATTTACAGTCCAACACAGTAGGAAAATTAAACTTGGATACCTTTTAGGAGTCGGGTGTTAGCTAGTTGTAGGCAATTATAATTCATATTGTTGTTTCTTTCAACTTATGTCATATAAATTTTCTATATCTTAGTTAATACCCATGTTTATTGTCTTCTACCAGATGTCTCACAGAACCAGGAGTGGTAGGAACAACCAGAGTGAGGGCGAGGGTAGTGGAGGAAATGGCACAGGGTTGGATATAGGGACAAAATTTGCTCGTATATACCGGGCACTTGGAGATCTAGCAGAGGCGAGCAAAAACAATGTGCAGCAACAGGGAGCACCCGGAGGTAACCAGGGAGCAGCAGCTACCGACCCCATTAGAATGGTCGAATCATTCCAAAGAATGAGACCACCTATTTTCAAGGGAGAGGCAGACCCGACAGCGGCTGACGATTGGATCCGTCAAGTCGTGACCGTGTTCGAGGTGATGCTGACACCCAATGACAGCAAGGTCAGGTTGGCAAGCATTCTGCTAGAAAATGACGTTGGGGTCTGGTGGCAGTCGGTAAGGAGGGGCATGGGTGAAGGACCCTGTCACGCCTCGCTTCCCAAAAATACAGAATACGGGCACGTAACACAAGCCCAGCGAATGAATATAATCATCCTTAAGCTGTTTCAGAAATCTTACAACATATTACAGGCAGTATATCAGAGTCAACATATATCAGAGTCAATATATATCACAGTCGGAAGCAAAGAGTGGAACCAACATGCATCATAGAGATAATTTTACCAACAGGAATTAATTGAAACCAAATATCTTGTTCTCAAATAAAAACAGAGTCTGGAACAAATATTCTGGGTCACATCGCCCAAATAAAAATAATACTCAAGTCTCAAGTACAGAAATAATCAAGTGCACGAATACAGAATAAAGTTCTAACAGGAAACAGAAATAATAATCAGCAACTAATACTGCGAACCACCAGTACCTTCTTGAATCTGTCCACCGTAATCTGCAATCATCGAATGCAGGAAAAAGGAAAAGAAGAAAACACAGTACCCGTCAATGGCAAGTCCGGATCACAAATAGAGTAGGATACAAGCACATGGACACTACCTAATCACAGGATATACTAACAGGTATAGGTAACATATGTCAAGTATCAACGATTAAAACAGGTAACATGTATAATTATCAGGTATTTAGGTAATCAGATAAATATGTATCAAGTATCGGGAAAACAGGTAACAGAAATATCAGGTAACAGGTAACAGGTAAACAGGTAACAGGTAACAGGTATACAGGTAACAGGTAATCATGTATTAATATCTTGTATTATTACTATCTAGGTAACACTTCATGTGCCATCTTTTTATCACATGGTTGTTACAGTCAATGCAGTTTCACTTTAGATTTCATAGTGGACCATAGAGGGCAGTATACTCAGGTACAGGAAAACAGGTTCATGAATCATAACAGGTACACGAATCATCCGATTCATGCAGCAACAAGTTCATGAAGCAACAGGTACACGACCAATAGGTACGTGCAACAACAGGTAACAGGTACATGAACCAAAGGTCCATGCAGCAAAATGGGAAACACGGTCCCCCTTCCGAGTACACGTTTCTGAATTATCCACTATTCAATCTTTCCCTTAAACCCCGGCTTGGTTACTTTTATTATTAAGATCATCAACAGGTATGAGAGTGTGCTAAATAATGTCAGACTAACAGGTTATAATCAGGTTTAGACTCAGGGAATCAGATCAGCAAGTAATGGTACTATTCATTCACAAATACGGGCAAAATGGTGTATGTTTGTAATCGGGACAGCAAGACCAGTCTGTACTAAAACAGTGATCCAAAGATCTACAGGCATGCAAATCATGATCCGTCGAAGGATCTGGAAACTAGACTTCCACACACTTCTAACGAGTATAATAAATCCATATATCTAATTCACAACATCTCGACTTAAATCACATTCCAACACAGTTTTCAAGTACAGCCAGAAAACAGGGGAATAACTTAAACCACATGAAAACAGCATACAAAGTCATTAATTAAACCCACGAAAATTCTGGGGTAATCCCCTATAAGTATATTCTCAAAATATAAATTTTCATACTTTTCCAGAAAGTATAGATATGTTTTCAAAAATAGAAA
The DNA here is from genome assembly GCA_017893485.1 of Hemerocallis citrina. NCBI lineage: Eukaryota > Viridiplantae > Streptophyta > Magnoliopsida > Asparagales > Asphodelaceae > Hemerocallis > Hemerocallis citrina. Next base: position 92,288,697 of record CM030365.1, on the reverse strand, counting down.
GTAACACATAACACAGTTTTGATGGATCTGGAATTCTTCAATACCACTGTACAAAATCATGCATATCTTGCACACAGCGCATCAAAATCCACTTCCGCCAAAACGGGATGAAAGTATACACAATTACCCAACTTTCATATCTCACATAAAATATTCATACAGTAATTAGAAATAAGGTGAACACGGCATTCAACATACAATCACACGCAGTTTACAGCAAAAGCGATCTATAGAAAAGGATGTAAGGCATCACTCAAAACTCATCTTTTAAATTACCACATAAATCTGGGAACTACCTAACATCATGGTGAAACACTGGACTAAATTTTGTGGCATGAAATTATGTCTAACTTGGATCTTGAAAATAAATTGGTGATAAAATCTACCCCGAAATGAATCTGGGAACTACCGGCATACAGTTACTAAAATAATCATAACTAATTCATACAAACTATAAACGGGGTGAAATCAGTGGGATTAGAAATTAGATTCAATTCTCTACAATTTACTCAGAAATAGACATGTTGAGATTCGGACTCTAATTCAGGTAAAAACAGCAATCAATCCAGTTCAATCCAAATTTCCAGATTTCTCAACCAACTTCAAAACGTCATAACTTCTACAAAAAAAGATCCAAACTCTTCCAAATTCGAAACTCAGCCTACCCATTGTCTAAATATCATATCTAAGGGTTTCTATCATGTCAAAATCCAATATTTCTCATATGGGCAAACCAACAAACAAGTTTCATGCACTATTTGACCTATGCGATCAAAATCGCGCTTGGGGCGAAACCTACGGCATAACCTATTAAACTTCATGTCCTAAGTCATCTATGGCCTGTTTTGAACAATAGAGACGAAATCCACAAATAAAAACATGATCTTTGGCCGTCTCTAGTCTCAAACTATCCTATGTGTAAACTTTCGACTTGTATCAACCTAAGAAATTTAAGTACAAGTTACTTGCCTTTTTGTGATGACGAACGCGACGAATCCAAGCCTTTCAAAGAAAACCCATGAGCAAGATGCCTTCTAATGCGATTTCGAGCGAAACCCACGAACCGAAACTTGCATACGATCGACTCCTTGATGCACTAACTCGAAGCGGGTGATACCCACTTCTCCAAATCAGCAAAGGGAGGTGTAAGGGCTGTTATGAGATGGTTGGGGGCTGATTTGGGTAGGGTTCGGCCACACAAAGGGAGGAGAGAAGGGTTTTTGGAGGCGGAGTTGTATTATATGGTGGAAGGGGGTGATGTTTGTGGTCGGCCAAGGCAAAAGGAGAGTAGAGGGAGGGTTGGCCTGGGGGCTAGGAGATGCAGGCCGGGAGTATAAGGAGAGGGGAGGCCGGGATTCCTTTTAGGAGAAGGAAAAGGATTAGGGTTAGGGGTTTATTTAGTATTAGGGGTATAAATAGGAGATCAAATGTGGGTTAATGGGTAGTGGATATCAATAGGATTAATTGGGTGTACAATTGGATAATGGATATTGGGTAGATTTCAAATGGGGATACAAAATACAATGAATCCTATGGCTCCTAAAAATCTCCTTAAGGGCCAAAAATCTTAAATTTATCAAAACACTTCTAAAAATCCACCATGACCCTAAAATAATATTTATACATGAACGGAATATAGAAATTGAGGAAAAAAGCTCAAAATGTCGAAAAACGGCCAAACGGCGCACAAACAGCAAAAGGAGGTCAAAACTGCCAGAAAAATATTATAGAATAAAAATAATTAAATTTATTGTTCCGAAAATACAATGGAAAATAATAATTCACAAAAATGAAAAATACCCTCAAAAAATACCAAAAGTGAAAAACAGGGGTTACAGACCCATTGCCTGGGAAGACTTCTTGGAGGAGTTCAGGACGCACTACTTTTCGTTGGATCTGCAGGAGGACAAGGCTATGGAGTTCCTCAACCTGAAGTAGGGAAGCTTGACAGTTCATGAGTACGAGACTAAGTTTACGCAACTGTCCCGGTATGCTCCAGAAATAGTAGAAGATGAGGTCAAGAAGGCAAAGAGATTCGAGCAAGGGCTCAAACCTGCACTCAGAACGAGAATGGTACCTTTTTGCATTCGGAGCTTTGAGAAATTGGTCCACCGTGCGGCAATGACAGAATTAGACATGAACCAGGACCAGCAAAATCAAAACAAGGTGGAGACGGGGAAAAAGAGGAAGAAGCATATTCTCACCAATGACCAAGACAAGCAAGACTCAACTCACAAGCCTAGAAGGCTTAACACAGACAAGGGGACTAATCAGACGATGGTGTGTTACTTTTGTAAAGAACCAAGTCACTTCAAGAGTCAATGCCCAAAAAGAGCCCAGACAAGCACTTGCTACAATTGCGGAGAAGCCGGGCACAAGAAATTAAATTGTCCACAACTACAAGGGAACCCCAATGACCAGATACGGAAGGTGGCCGATAAAGAAAAGAAGCATGTTCGTCGAGGATGAACATCAGCATAACTGGAAGGAAGTATGTAATAGTGAGGGCTATCATGGTCCAGAAATAGCAAAATGTTTTGTTGGTTGCATTTTTGCAAGCTATGAATGATGAACTTGTAATATGTTCTGTATCAAAGTATGGTGACTTTTTATAATACATGGAAAATTTTGGCATTTGGTCATCTCTTGTCTTGTATGCATTTTGAGAGGGCATGAAGTTGGAAATTTTTGCCTTCTCCATGGTTAAACTTGTTCTTTTTCTAAGGAGGGAGTGGTCACCGACCCTCAAGTACAGCGACCAGGAGCTGGGAGGCACGCGAAAATCTTGTATAAGAAGTAAGATGTCAGCTCCAGAATGATCCATGGAGTGAGACATTCCTCAGTATTCCAGACGAGGGATGAAATAGGCTCCAGAATGTTCTGTGGAGTAGGAATTGGTCTCCAGTATTCCAGGGACGAGAGCGACACTCATGGAGAAAGATTGTGTGATGTTGGCTCCAGAATGATCCAGGGAGTGAGATATTCCCCAGTATTCCAGACGTGGGATGAAATAGGCCCCAGAATGGTCTGTAGAGTAGGATTGGTCTCCAGTATTCCAGGGACAATAGCAACATTCACGAGCAGGTTAGTGGAATATTGACTCCAGAATGATCCAGGAGTGATATATTCCCTAGTATTCCAGACGTGGGATGAAATAGGCCCCAAAATGGTCTGTGGGGCGGGATTGATCTCTAGTATTCCGAGGACAAGGATAATGCCCACAGGGAAACAAATGATGAGGGAGGCTCCAGAAGAAAAAAAAAAGAAAAAAAATATGTGCAATGAGACATTCCCCACTATTCCGGAATGCGGGATGAAATAGGCCCCATGGTGTTCCATGAAGAGGAATTGATCTCCAGTAGTTCAAGACGAGAGCGACATTCCCCAAGGTGATTCATCCCCAGTACGGTGGATGTAAGATAAGGCAGATCCCCGAATGATCAACGCAATGGGATTAATCCCCGGGATGGAGGAATGCATTGAGCACTTGTGGCGTGTGATCTCGTGTTGAGCACTCGAGAGTCAGTTATCGAGGATGTTCCTCGAGGAAATTGAGATGATCATGGAAGGTATCTTCTGCTCATTAATGTTTGTTGCTTCCCTAGCGTTGTTCTGAGGACAGAACGATTCTAAGGAGGGAGTATTGTAATATCCCGGACGGATATTACATTGTATAAATTTATTTTATTATTATTTCCGAAATTAAATTATTTTATGCGGATCATGCGAAGATTTTCGGTATACATGCATATATGTATTGTGTCAAGTAGTGCATTATACAAATTGTGTGCTATGTATTTTGAATAAAATATTTCTCTTGTCATGACAAGCCTAATTAGATAGTTAGGCTTGTTGGAGAATTAAACATAGGATTAAGAAGTGTGCATGAGAGAATTAAGGATTTTTTCTAGAATCTTCTCTCCTCCACCTCACCCCTCCACCTCATCCCTTCCACCATACCTCCACCTCACTCCATGGTATGGCCGGCCCCCAAATTAGGGAAGGGGGTATTTGCATTTTGTGGGTGAAATTTTGCACTCTCCACCCTCTCTCCAACCCTATAAATACCCCCTCCCTTCATCACTTGTCTCATTTTAGAAAGAGAGAAAAAGAAAGAGAGAACAAACCTCTAACTTGAGAGTTTTTACTTGTAGGTTCCATAGGAGTATTCCTAGGAGCTAAGGGGAAGGAGAAGGGTAGCAATTCGGTCCTTCCATCAAGAAAATTAAGGTGGGGATTCTCCATTTCTTTGTTTCTCCTTGTTTATGTTGTTTTCCTTATGTGTTATTTTGGTTTTTGTGGGTTTGTTGGTGGTGTTGTTGCTTTGGTGTGTGTGGTTGTGTTAAACAAATTGGAACTAAGTTTTGTTGGATAAAAGGATGATGAGTAATAAGGATTGGGAAGGTCACCAGTAATTGTTAGCTCGATAAAAGTTGTTATGTCACTTTGGGCTTCTCATTGGTAGAATGCATGTTCTAGACCGTTAGTAGATTCTTCTGTTGCTTCTAAGTATAGAAGATCAAGTTTGCTAGTAAGCACATTTGGTTACTTCTAGGTTTGAATACTTGTATGGTTGTTCGTGTATGTTGTCTCATACGCGGCTCGACTGGCCCGTATGTAGCTATTGGTCTCATACACGGCTTATTTGGCTGGTATGTATGTTGTTGTCTCATACGAAGCCCGCTTGGCTCGTATGTAGTTGTTGATTTCATACGTAGCTGATTGGCTCGTATGTATTTGGTTTACTCGTATATAGCTTATTAGCTAGTACGCAGTTTTGTTGTGCTCGTCTAGGGTGATACTATTACCCTAGGGGCTATCGACCATCAAGACATGTGTTTCTTACTCCTAAGGGACTGTGGACAAGTCACTCCTTGTGTACCGTCGGATCTTAACCGGTGTAGGTTGATCACGGATCGGAGTATAGACGAAATCCAAGTTCAGAGTAGTGGCATGCGGGTACATTCGTATTGCTGGGGTCTTGGATCGATAGGCCATGAATTGGATTCTTAGGGATTCTGGTAAGTCTAGGTTGAGCAGCCTAGTAGAGTTATCTTGCGAAGTCTAACTTAAGACTCAGCATGTTGTGTAAGTTCTGTTGTCATCCTTCAGTCGGTTTAGGGTAAGTGACATTGTTAGGGTAGTAACTTATGGCTTGTACTACTTAACCCATACCTTTTGCCGAAGGGAAGGAGTTGGTGTTAAGGGTGATTCCTTATGATCCGACCTGTCCTATAGGCCTGCATTAGGCAGTGTTATTGGGTTGTACCCTTCTTGTCAAAGGGATACGGTCTGTGCCTTCTCACGAGTTGGGAGTGCGGGATCCGTATCTCATCTGTTAATTTCTGAAGTACCTTGTTAAGCGGGAGCGATTCCTGTCGGAGCTAGGAGGATGGACCTCCCGGTACTCCGTCTCGGCTTGGATCTAGGGGCGAACAAGCCATAGACTACGGTCTGGCTAGGGGGCGATAGGGGAGGCTTCGAGCAAACCTGTTTTGCGAAAACTCTGGGGTTCGTCAGGTTTTTGAGTGAGGCGATAGTGGCAAATAAAGACACCACTATATAACTGTAATTAGCAGAATTAGACCATTTCAGGGCAACCTCATCAGTCATGTCTAATCTTCAGAAACAAGTGGAGTACAAGATTAGAACTCATAGTGCTGGTTCAAATCCCTATAATGAAGAGACGGCTTGAGATGGGTGCATGTAGTATGGACTGCATGTTGCTTCGGAGACTTGCTGGCACTAGAATAGGAGCATCCCAGCTTTAGTTAATATTGCATTAGATTCTAGTCATAGCACTCACGAACACTTAAACTACACTGACACATTTGCCATGGTTGTATGTTTGTTTTGGGAGATTCGCTGCTAAGTTATCAGCCTTAAAGCGTCAGTGAATACTGACGTCCCCACTTCAATAGGTACTGGATCGCAGAAGTACAGGTGCAAGATTCAGGAGGACTCAAGACAAGGAAAGTGAGGAGTCGATGTCATTTAAGTTCCGCTGTAATATTTATGTTGATTATCTATTAGTTGAAAAGTACCCAATTGGGAATTACCAAGTGTTATTCTTCATTCATTGTACTCTGATGTAATTTGTTGGAAGTTATAATACTTGGGATTGTAAATGTATTATTGTAACACTGTTGTAATGTATTGCAGTTGTATAACCTTCAGACTTGTAATACATTTTGTGTTGAAGAAAAAGTTTTAAATTTCCCTATTTTTCTGTGTATTGTGACTAATTGAAGAAAAGATTCTGGCTTATGTCACGATTTCCCAGTTACTGGAAATCGGGGCGTTACAGGAGAATCGCTACTAGTCATCAGCCTTAAAGCGTCAGTATATGTACTGACGTCCTCATTTCAATAGGTACTGGATTGCAGAAGTACAGGTACAGGATTCAGGAGGACTCAAGGCGAGAGAAGCAAGAGTCTTTTTATTTCCGCTGTATTATATGTTGTTTACTATTGTTCCATTGCAACAATTATTGTAATTTATTTACTTGTTGGAAAGCATCCAAGTGAACTACCAAGTGTTGTTCTTTATTCATTGTATTCTGAAGTAACTTGTTGAAAGTTGTAACACTTCGGCTTGTAAAGGTATTATTGTAACACTTATATAATGTATTGCAGTTTTATAACATTCAGACTTGTAATACATTTATGTTCAATAAAAAGTTTTAAATTTTCCTATTTTTCTGTATATTGTGGCTAATTGAAGGAAAGCATCTGTCTTATGTCACGGTTTCCCAGTATATGGAAATCGGGGCATTACTCGAAGCTCATGCGGAGATCAGAGCACTAAACTCATTGTTTGGAAAAAACGAGTTGTTGATGGAGCTCAAGCGAAGAATAGAGCGCTGAACTCGTTGTTTGGGACAAATAAGTTGTTAATGGAGCTCAAGCGGTGAGCAGGGCGCTGAACGCGTTATTTGGGACAAATGAGTTATTGATGGAGCTCAAGCGGCGAGCGGAGCACTGAACTCATTGTTTGGGACAAACGAATTGTTGATGGAGCTCATGCAGCGAGCGGAGCGCTGAACTCGTTGTTTGGGACAAACGAGTTGCTGAGGGAGCTCAAGCGGCTAGCGAGGCACTAAACTTGTTGTTTGGGACAAACGAGTTGTTGAGGGAGCTCAAGCGGCGAGCAGAGCGCTGAACTCATTGTTTGCAACAAACGAGTTGTTGATGGAGCTCAAGTGGTGAGCAGAGTGCTGAACTCGTTGTTGGGGACAAACGAGTTATTGATGGAGCTCGAGCGGTGAACCGAACGCTGAACTCGTTGTTTGGGACCAACAAGTTGCAGATGGAGCTCAAGCGGCGAGCAGAGCGTTGAACTCGTTGTTTGGGACCAATGAGTTGCTGATGGAGCTCGAGCGGTGAGTGGAGCACTAAACTCGTTGCTTGATGTTGACGAATAGTTGTCCGGAGGAACCCAAGTGGCGTGCAGGTAGCGCCGAGCTCATAATTAGAGTGGATAAGTTGTGGGTATTCTGAATTTTCTTAGCGTGGAAGTGAAGTCACCTGTGTTTATTCAGCATTGAGATGATTCTATTCTTCTCTTTACTAACAAGTGGTTGCATTCATGGAATGAGGTTCCCCGGGATACTGAGCTTGTCCTCCTTCGTGATACGTTGTGCTCAACGAAGTTGGAACTTGCTCGGGTGAAGGTGGCCGGATATATCTGGAGTTTGCTCGTCTAAGGACGACTTGTCTTGAATATCATTATCAAGAGTTGAGGCGGCCCAATGGAGCTGATAGCTAGTAGGAGGCCGGTGAAGAGTTTTGTTTCTCTTAGGTAGAGCATCTCTCTAGTGTGTAGCTGGAAGAACAGTTTTCATGACAGTTTGCTGTACAGTGTTTGCAGGACTTTCGGTAGCGATACTTAGACGTGAAACAATGGAGTCATTGTAACTTTGCTGTTGTAATGAGACTTGTAGTTTGTGGAGTCTACATGTTGGTGTCTTATACTGTGATACATCCTCTTGGGGGTTGGCTAGTCGTATGAGCTGCTCTCGGGAGAGTTAGACTTTGGACTAGCCGTTTTGTATTTGCAGACGTTTGTACTGCTACTGGATCTGAACATATGAGTTGGTGATAGTTCTGTGATTTGCGGGATTCATTTCATATGCTTGATCCTTGCTGTCATGGTTGATGTGCCATCGACAGGTTCTTTGTCGCTAAATAACAGGGCCTCAAGTCTATTGCGTATAGCTTAAAGATCTGTCGACAGTGTATGACGGAGTGTAGCAATGCTTTGTCTTGAACCTAGCTAGTTGTAGGGACAACTCTGAGGAAGAGTTATTTTCCAAACTTGCTGTATGGAGCCTCTGACAAATTGTGAGAGTCACATCGAATGGAGAGTTAAACCCAAAGTGTGGCTTTTTACAAGTGTTGCTAGGGTAACTTCGATCCATGATTTTAGACCTATTAATCTGTTGTTAAGGAAATTTAACTAGTTGCAGGAACAGATCGAATGGCGAGTTGAACTCTGAATGTGTGTCATTACAGGTTGCGAGAGTAACTCTGAACTATGAACATGGATTCCAAACTTGTTAGTTTAAGTATTAACAGGTTGCAGGAGCAGCCCGAATGGTAAAGCGCACTCTGAACTTGTTTCTTTGCAAATTGACAGGGTTTCTTTTGAACCATGAACTGGACTCTGAACCGGTCGTCGAGGCATTGATGGATTGCAGGAGCAGATCGAATAGCAAAGTGCACTGTGAATTTGCGTTATTGCAAATTGTTTAGAGTCCCTGTCGAGCCATGGGTATGGACTCCGAATCCGTCTTACGGGGAGACTCGCAACGAGTGTTTGGTGCTGCTTAAGTGTTTAAGTGTGGCACTCAACTTGTTGTTTCCGAGCCTCCAAGGAAGTTCAGCTAGTTGTAGGAATAGATCGATCGGTGAGTTGTGTTCTAAATGTGCATGTTTGCACGCTGCAACTCCCAAGTTCTGGATTCCGAACTTGCGTTGTAGAAAGCTAGTAATGAGTGCCTAGCACCGCTTTAAATGTAAGTTGGGCATGTAGCTCGTTGTTTGCTTTGATGAATTAACAGGTTGTAGGAGCAGATCGAATGGCGAAGCACTTTGGACTTGTTTCATTTGTAAATTACTGTAATAACTTCGGACTATGGATGTGGGTTCCGAACCTGTCTTGTAGGAAGTTTTTAACAATTTTCTGGTGCCGTTTTTATGTACAAGTTTGGCACCCAACTCGTTGTACTTCGCAAGGTGTTCTAATTTCCAAGTCCCTGCTGATATCTCCCTGTCCCTGCTGATATCTCCCTGCCCCCCGGGTCTTCAAGTTGATGAGTCGTCAGGCGAACAACTTGGTAGACCTTGCCTGGATTTGCCTATTTTTGTGGGAGGCCCCCATTGTTTTGCATAGAGAAAGGAAAATCTTTCGATGCACCAATGTGTTTTAGGCATGACTATTTGTCTCCGTTGAATAAGTGGAGTGGCTTCGGACGAGAGATTCAGGTTTATTATTGTGTCATGATGAGAACTAGTTTGGACCTGGCGAGAGATGGTGTGGCAGGTTTGGATGTTCTTGGCAGAGTTGGTAATGGCAGAGGCTTCAAGCTCGTTTACAGTTTTTGAATTATTGTGACTGCTTTTTTGTGGTGACTCTATGGCGTCGAGGGGGAGAATGGAGCCCCCATTATAGCGGTGTAGCATGCTCATGCCGCCTGTTGGCTTCCTATAGCTTGGCCTACGCCAGCTGTTGTTAGGAACTTCATTTTCATGTGAAATGCGGAGACAACTGCATGGAATGCTGCTAGGCTGGGACGGCCAAATATAGCATTGTTTGCAGCTTTGACATCGATTACCATAAAGTCCAGTGCTTCTGTTTGAATAGCGGAGGCTTTGCCTGCTGTTATGTCGAGTGCGACAATTCCCTCGACTTGGACAGGTACACCAGAGGAGTCATGAAGTTTATAACCAGCTAGCTTGAGTCGGTCTTGAGAGAGCTTGAGAGCCTGAAATGTGGCCATGAAGAGGATGTTTACTGAGCCTGAAATCCCTTCTTGCTTAGGTTGTAGGTAAGACTTATTTTCTAGCCTGGCTGAGCTGATTGGCCTTTAAGCAACCCATGTTCCTCTAGTGGGTCTACAATTGCTGTAAAATTATCATTCTAAGTTTGACATTTATTATTTTATTTACAACCCTTAGTCTAAATCTTTTAAGTTTGACTTACTCATTTTTCATTCTGATGTTTCTTTTATGCGCTTTTACACTTTTTTCTATTACTTTTACTTATTCTATTAAATTTTTGAATTTTTACTTATTTAATTAATTTTGAGATTATCATATTCCTATGTTATTATTTCAATTAGACTTGAGTTCTTACTTTTGTATATTTACATTCACTTTGCAAATACTTTAATTTCACGATATTATATTTTTCCATTATTTTATGATTGTAATATTTTTTCTTATATAGGTATGACATATTTCTACACATTATAAAATTATCTTCCTACTAATTTTGTGATATAGGTTATATTCAATATTTAAAATCTATCGTTTTTTAAATATTTTATCCTTGTAACTTTCTACTCTTACTATCTCAACTTTTACTTCTATTTTCATATCCCAAATTTCAAAACGTGATGCCATACTTTATTAAACATCCAATATCCAAGTACATATGGAAGATTACATCTTTCCATCTCCCGTTTTGGTGCAACCTAATGTCGAGAGAGCAAATATGCAACTAGACATCAATGGAAGTAAACTGCAACTAGACGTCGGGGAGGCAAAGTATGCAACCGAAAGTCCAGAAGGCAAACTGCAATCGGATGTCGTAGAGATAATTCTGCAACTTGAGGTCAAGGAGGCAAGCCTGCAGTTGGACTCCAATGAGGCGAACCTACACCAGAAGGAAATTTTCTACATTGATAAGCCCTACCTTGTTTTCTATAATATTTACTTACCACTGTTCCATTTTGTACTAGTTCATACTATTCTATAATATTTTTACAACCTAGCATTAAATTAATTATCTTATTATTTATACTGACTTTTATACCCATCCTACTTGCATATTCATTACTTAATATCAACTATTCTGCCATCTCCTTCTTATTATTTTGAATCTTTACATGAGTTAGCATTTCATACCACTTTTTCGTACTTTATTTTGCTATTAATTTATCTTAGATTTGGTGGCTACTCACCTAACAAGAAATTCTTATTATTTTGTTTACGATTCATAAATTATTTCTATATAATTGGTTTTTATATTGTTTCAATAATATGTTATTACTTTTTCTACTATGATGTCTTATTTTACTCCTACAACCCATTTATAATTTTCATATCATAACATTGTTTGTTTCACCCTATAATTTTTATACCTCTGTACGTATATAATTTTGTAAGTTGGTTTTTCTTGCTATACTTGACAATTCAAAATTATTTGGATTTATATTCTATATCTTTTAATTTTTAAATCATATATATATAATTATTGTATTTACTTTACAACATATTTTATGATGTTAACTTGTTATACAGAATTATTGTATATTGTCTACACTTTCAACTAAATTTCATGCTCATATATTCTTCAAACATTTTCTCTTAAATTGCTACTTCATTTCTATCTCATAGTGTATACTACTAGTTAGTTTATGATTTTTACCCTTCACGTTTTCTTTAATAAATTTTTCTTTCCGAAGTTTTTTCAATTTCTCTAACAATTGATGACTTAATTTAGGTTTCCACTGTATCTCGTACTTTATTATTTTGTATGAAAAAATTCCTTCAATCTACATTACCTGTCAATGTCACATTTCTCGCCCTGCTATTTTTCTATTTTTTTTGATATTTTTGTGTTTTGTTCGCTTGATACTCAAAGATTCCTTATGTAAGTTTGATGTGTTTTCCCACATTGTGCATTTTTATGCTACATTTCTTTTCTCAGTATTGACAACTTTCTATATACAATAGTAATATTTTTTTGCTGTGTACGAAATAAAACTTTTATCCTAATAAGTTCTGAGGACAGAACTGTTCTAAGGGGGGGAGAGTGTAACACCCTGCAAAATTGAGTTATGATAATTTTTCCCCTCGTGGGTTACGTACGTGTATTTTGTACCGTTACGGGTAATATCCATAACGTATTTTAATATGCATTTTGGATTTCGTCTATTTATGCACTTTCCGTCTTCTCAAGATTTATTTTTATCCTATTTGAGTCAACTCAAATACTAAATTTCAATATTTGTGTTTTTACGTATATTGCATGTGTTATCGATGCACGTGTCAATTACGTATATTTTACCATTACGTGTAATATTTTCTATGTGTTTCAATTATTTATTTTATTACGTGTTCGAATTCGTTTTATAAACGAAACTTCATCTTTCTCCTATTTTCAATTAAAATATTTTTGTACGTGCAGTGCATGTATTTATCTATGTACGTATTGATTACACTACGGTATATGTATAATGAAATATATTTTCGTATGTTACATTCTGATTATTTATAAATATTTCCCGTTTATAAAATCGACTTCATATTTGGATATTTCACATGCGGCGCACGTGATGGCAGTGCACGTATTTGGGTGTATTATTTTTCAAAATGAAATTTCTGAAGTGTGTGTGTTTATTTTTATTTGTTCATGAAATCTCTTCCTTTTTTTACTTAAAACTGAAGTAGTTTTATAATATATTATATACATATGTTTTAATTTAAAAATAAAAATAATAAATTTTTGTGGGGTGTACACTAGCACGTGCACGTGCACATGTGCAAAGTGCACACCATGGGAGTATTAACGTTGGAATTGTCTTGACTTGGTCTTGGAAGTGGGGAGAGTGAGAGTGGGGTTGGGTTGTTAGTGGGTGGTTAATAGTTTGTGGGTTAATTAGATATTAAAGTAATTTAGTTAATCCCTTTTATAAAACTACCCAACCTCTACTTTAAATCAGTCAGAACAAAAACAAAATTCAAATCAAAATGAATAGTCGGAGCTTCGAAAATGGGCTGCTGTGCTTTTCGGTGAGGGGTTTTTGGCTTGGTGTTTTGGATTTGGAGTGCTTTTGGGAGGGGAATTGCTTCTAATATTCTGTCTTTTAGGTGGGTATCTTTTCTTGTTTTCTAATTGTGTGTAGAATGCATGCTTAGGTAATTTATGTTAGAATGGTATATGTAGAATGAGTTGTTAAATTTATATTACCTTTATGTGATGCATATTGTATTGATATCTAGAAATTTAGTAGTTAATAAATGTGGGAAAATGCATGCTAATGGAAAATTGTAATGTGAAGTTACTATGTAGACAAACTACAACTTTTATTAGAGTATTTTAAATTGATGTCATGCAAATTGTAGTATACCATGATTAGATTCTGTAGATGAATTGTATGTGTATGTGAAGGGAGAAAATTGTGCCTTATTTGGGATAAATTACAATTATATGGAGATGTGAAAATTTCTCCATCAACTCAAATAATAATTAAAAGAAAATACATCCATGCTATTTTGTTATAAAGAGTATTAGTGTTAATTAATGTGTATAAAAGTTCTCATAAATTACTATTTTGAATTTATTGGATATGGATTCACCTTATTATAAATAAAATTAGTATAAAATCGTCTCTGGGAATTTAGAAATATATTTTATGAACAAATATTTTTGAGACAAAAGGTAGAAATCGAAATTTATGAATGAGTTAAAATGAAATCCTAGGTCGTCCTTTGGGGGTGCCCATTACTGATTCCGTATTGAAGGCTCTCGACTTTCCCTCCCTTTAATCTAAGATTTCGGAATTACATTCCCAGAAGTCTAAAAGGTCTAAGCTTTCCCACGGTTCTCCGCTTCTCCCCATGCCCCCCGGTGTCTCACCGATTACCTACTGCAAAGCTACCTCCCCCCCCAAAGCGACGTCTGTTCTTGCTCCCCAGGTGACTAAGCCTCAAACCACTATCGTGTTCATCCCCACCATTGAGCTGTCTGATAAGCTGAGGTTGTTTGAGGGCTACGGGGCGGTCTCTTTCAGTGGAGGAACGGTATCCACCTTTAACCTTAAATCTTTTCTTAGCAACTCTTGTAATGTTCAAGACTGGGATTTGGTTATCAACACCTGCTCTAACGGCAAGGTGGTCATTCTATGCCCCTTCGTTAAAATTCTGGAAGAACTCTCAGCTATTAACGCACTCTCCATCGGCCCGATCAAGATAACCATTCATAAGTGGGTTACTCAGGTTATGCCCCCCCCCCCCGAGAATCTGGTCCGATCTCTCGTCAGTGTCACGCTGCTCGGCCTTCCCCCCTTTTGCGACTCTCTTAGAGTCGCAGCTGATATGACGAAATGCGTGGGTGAGTTAATCAGTATTTCTTCCTCTTCTATGCTTGCTTCCGGCTATCTTCAAGTAGATGCAGAGTTTTTCTGTCACAGGGTCGATGCTTACTCTCTCCGTGATAATAAGTCCATCTTTGCTGTCTCCGTTAACTATCAAGACCTCCCTTTAAGTGTGGATGTCCCTTCATCTACAAGTTTTGGCACCTCTAAACTCCCTTCTGTTCCTTCCACTCTCTCTAAGTCTTTCACTGTGGGCACTTCGTCCAAGCCGGCAGCTCAGCCGATGAAATGGAGAGGTTGGCACAAAGCTCCTGCTAAAAGCAGGACCTTCGTCAGAACAGAGGTGAGCTATCTACTCCTATGCCCAAGGTCTCTCCTCCTAAAGTTCGGAATCTAGTCTGGATCAATCCGGAGAAGGCTTCTTTGAAACAAAGCTCTTCCAACCCTACCTCAGCTATCGTCTCTCCTTCCAATCCTACTCCCCCTCAGCCGAGGCCCCTCCCTGCTCTGCCTTTTGCTGCTCTGCCAGCTCCCTCCTCTGCCCCATCACTGCCTAAGTTGATAGATTCTGATCAGAAATGGCCGGCTTGGGAAGTTAATCCGAATTTCTCTTCTGACTGGGATAGTTTCAAAAGTGCGGTGCACAGCTCTTCTGCTTCTGGATCATTAGTGCAGCCTGTGCTTTTGAAAGCACCCTCTAGGAAAGGTGAGACTTGGGTGGAGCAGGATGACCTCTTGGAAGAAGAGGTAGCAATTTTAGATCGCTCCCTATCGAAACAACAGGTAACCGTCTTCTTTTCTGAGATTGTAATTTTTATTAAACCGTCTTTTTTCTGTTCTTGTGTTGGTGAGCAATATCTTCATTTACAGTTTGGTCCTTATACGTCATTTCCTGTCGATTACACCTTGAAATTCCATTTTTCCACGTTCCTTCTTATTCGGTTTCGTTTGGGGTATCTCACATTGTCAGTGGGGGATTTTCTCACCCCCTCCCCCCTCCCGACGTGGCAATGAGAGATCTCTAGCTTTCCCCCTTCATAACATTTCCGCTTCCCCCTCGTTAGCTAAAGGTCGTCCCTTCCCAAGACTCCACGCCCGGGTTTCCACTTCCTCCGGAATTTTGGATTCTCTTGCTATTTGGTCGTGTCAGTCTATTGGTATTGATCAATCTGTGGCACAGCAGACTGAGCACGTGCGTAAATCCCCCTATGCAGTCATTCGATTGAGCGCCCGCATTCGCGCGCAAAGACCTACTGCTTCTAAGGCGGATTCCCCTGTTTTCCTGGTCGGTCAACTTCGCAAGAAACAGATCCTAATTCCCTGCCCTCCTCCCTCAGGGCAGGAGAAACTGGGATCCATCTATCATGTGCATTTCGACTCCCTTTCTAATATAGACAAGCTTCGCCTAGCGAAGGATATGGGGTTTGCGGTCTCTTCGGAGAACCTGGATGCCTTTGACATTATTCGCCAAAGCAAATTTTCTAGAGCGTTTGAGAATCGTGGTTATCATGATTAGCATCTCTTGGAATGTCAGGGGCCTCCGATGCCCGTCCAAACAACAAGTCGTTTTTCATCTCATCTCATCTACCCACTGCGATATAGTTTCTATTCAGGAATCCAAACTTGTTTCCCCGTCCCAGTCCACTCTTCGATCGATAGGTGGGTCTTTCATTACCAAGTGGATATCCCTAGATGTGGTCGAGTCCAGGGGTGGAATCCTCTTTAGGTTTAAAGAATCTACATTTACACTCATATCTATTCGCCGCCTCACTTTCTTTCTGATTGTTCGTCTTCACTGGACTGAACTCAATCGTGATCTCACTGTGGTCTCGGTTTATGGACCATCCACTGCGGATCACCGCCCCCTATTTTTGAACGAATTTTTTTCCTTCCAAAATGAATTTCTTGGATTTTGCTTTTTCTGTGGTGATTTCAATGTAACCAAATTCTCATCTGAACGGTGGCGCATCAAGCTGACTCTAATCGTTTTAACGATTGTATTCGAGAGCTCCATCTCTCCGAATTACCTCTTAATGGTAGATCCTTCACATGGTCTAACATGAGACAAAATCCTACTATGTCTAAACTCGATCGATTTCTTTTCTCTTTAGATTGGATCAATTTCTTCCGAAATTCCTTTTTTTAGCCTTACCCAAACCATCGTCAGATCATGTACCTATCTCCTTATGTTCGAACTTTAATTTCTCTAATTCTTACAAATTTCGTTTTGAAAAATTCTGGTTGCAAGACTAAACCTTCGTGAATCTCATCACGGAATGCCTCTCCTCTATCTCGGGGTCGTCCGGTCTCGGACGCATCCTTCTTAAGCTTTACGCTATCAAGCATGGCTGTAAAATATGGAATAGAGAGAGATTTGGGCATGCTAACTTTCTCAAGCAAGTATTCCTATCCTTCACAGATTCTATCGACAAACTTAAGGAGGTCGGCCCTATCTCGGAACAACTTCATTTGGAACGAGCTTCCTGCAAGAGAGAATATGCTTCCATTCTTCACAATGATCACATTAAATGGGCCCAGAGAGCGAAGTATCATTGGATCAAGGAAGGTGATGGCAACACCGCCTTTTTCCACAACTTCGCTTCGCATCGTCAGCACTTCAATCGCATCACCTCTATTATCGAAAACGATAATGAGTTAACTACCGATTCTGAATTTCATGCCTCTTTTCTTAACTTCTTCAAAAATTTGATAGGCTCGAATAAACCTCGCCCATTCCTACTAGACTGGCACCAATTGTATGGCCAGCAATTCCATGACCTGTCCGGCTTGGAGGTGCCCTTCACTCTTGACGAGATTAAGCTGGCTGTGTTCTCTTTAAAAAGTGATTCAGCCCCAAGTCCGGATGGCTTTCCTGCTTTCTTCTTCCAAAAATTCTGGGAGGAGCTTAAAGATGATCTATTCCAAATGTTCTCTGATCTTCACCAAGGATCGTTCTCCTTTGACCGGATCAATTACGCGCACATTGTGCTCATTCCTAAGATCATGGGAGCCAACTCGGTCTACAACTTTAGACCTATTAGTCTTAGCAATAACTCATTCAAGATCATTATGAAAGCCCTTTCGACTCGTCTGAGTGCTATCATTTCTCCTTTAATATACACGGCTCAATCGGGTTTTATTAAAGATAGGTTCATCTTGGACAGCGCGGCTTCAGCCTAAAAAATTATTTCTAATTGTCATAGATCCAACTCCGAAGGCATTCTGCTTAAATTGGATTTTCAAAAAGCATATGAAAATGTTAGTTGGGAATTTCTTTTTGACATTCTTCTTAACCAAGGATTTGGTCCTAAATGGATGGCCTGGATCCAATCCAGCCTCTTCGCCGGTTCTTCTTCGATTATCATTAATGGTTCGGAAGGTCACAAATTCAAGTGCAAATGTGGCCTCCGCCAATGCGATCCTTTATCCTCTCTTCTTTTCTCCCTTGTCGCCGACATGTTCAGTAAATTATTTTGCAATGCTTGGGACGCCGGCGTAATCGAAGGTCTTGGAGGAACGCACAGTTTTCGAGGCGTGCTGAACCTCCAATATGCGGATGACACTATCATCTTCACGAAACCCGATGGGTGTTCTTTGCGTAACTTGAAGTTACTTCTATACATCTTTGAAAAAGCTTCAGGGCTCCCTATAAACTTTCAAAAATCCTCTGTCCTCTGGCTTGCTGGGTCGATCAATCGGCAAGAGGAAATAGCCCATTTCTTTAACTGTGCTTCGGCATCCTTTCCAATTCAATACCTGGGAATTCCCCTGCATTGGGGAAAGCTCCTCAAATCGGATTGAATGCCGATGATTGAAAAAGTAGAATCTGGGCTTAACGTCTGGACCGGTAAACATCTATCTCGAGGAGGTAGACTGGTGCTGGTCAACTTAGTTCTGTCCTCTATTCTCTTATATATGATGTCTTTTTTCTACGTCCCCTCTTGGGTTATTAAGAGGATCGACAAAATCAGAAGAAATTTCTTTTGGTCTGGTTCGGGTATCTATAAAGCTGGGTCCCATCTTAGTAACTAGAAATGATTTGCACTGCTAAGGAGGCAGGTGGTGTAGGGGTTATTAACCTCAGGTAGCAAAAATTAGCCCTACTGGGTAAGTGGTTATGGAGAATCCTAGTCCATGATCAGCTGCCTTTGGCTAGGCTTATCTCTTCTAACTGCTTCTCTCGGAAAAGAATTCTTGACTTTTCCCCCTCTTTATCCCGCCAGGCTTCACCCTTCTGGAAAGGGGTTTGGAAAGCGGCATCTCCGTTCCGTTGCGGGATTTCCCACGAATGCGCTTCTGGGGTTAAGACCAAGTTCTAGGTCGATCTTTGGGTCGGAAGTTAGCTTTATCGTTCCCTTCTCTTTATCTACTGGCTTCCAACCCATCAGTAACGGTGGCAGATTATGTAATCATCATTGACCACCAAAAGTTCTGGTCAATTCCCTTTCACTATCCCCTCCCTCCGCACCTCGAGGTGGACCTCAACGAGCTTTTTATTCAACTTAACAAGTATTCTTGGCACCCCTCTAATAAGCTTAATTGGCATTGGACTAGCTCTGGTATCTACTTGGTTAAGTTCTTCTACAATTTCCTAAACTTTGACGGTATCTAATTCATTTTGGCTAAATCGTTATGGAGTAGCTGCGCCCCTTTAAATTCTAAAATTCTCACTTGGCTAGCTCTTAATAAAAAAACTTCTCACCGTCGACCGTCATATGAACCTTGCGTTAGGGCAATTATGTGCGTTCTGTTCGACCAATATCGAGGACACAGATCATCTGTTCCTTCGGTGCAGCTTTATCCAACCTTTGTGTTCTATTGCATGTCGGACTTGGCAAGTTCCTTCTACCTCGTAGAGTTTTCATCCTGCTGGAGGGCGCATTCTTTTAGCAAAGAGTTCCGCTCTTCATGGTTCCTCTCCATCATGGCCATGATCTGAGTGATTTGGTCGGAAAGAAATAAACGCATCTTCTTACACTCCGCATCATTGATAGCTACGATGATTGAGGACTTCTTATTTTTCATTAATCTGTGGTCCTCCACTTTAACCCGGGTTAAATTGGAGGATTTACATTTGAGTCATCTTGAGGAAACTTTCCAATTCTTTCGTTCTTATCTTACTAATTCTACTTAGCTTTTTGCGGTCTAATTTGCAATTCTTTGCTTCTCTTCGCAGGTTTGAGAGGTTTTTAACCTCCTTTTGCCTTTTCTTCATCATGGGAGCAATGCTTCTTTTTTTTGTGTGGCTGGTGCTGGGCCTTTGTGATCCGACTGGTTCGTCCCCTCCCCCCCTCCTTGTTTTGAGCTTCAGCTAAAGCTAGATGTTGCTGTAATTATGTGTTTATGTGGTACTTTATCCCCCAAACTAGGTGGCTTTTGTTGTTTTTGGGGTTCTAATCAAATTTAACTTATGTTTTGTATAGCGGGGTTTATTTTGTTCTGGTTTTTTATCGGTTTTGCTTACTTTATTGGCTCCTATCACCCTTCGAAGGGGAAAGCTTAGCACAGAGCAGTTTTGGTTATCTAATTTGTGTTTGTTTGTGGCGTAGTTAGTCTCCCTAGAGGATCTACTGGCTTGGAGATATCCTGGGTGAGAGTGCTGATCAGCTTCTCTGGCCGGAGATCCCAGCTAGCAGGAGCTGATCTCTTTTCTTTTCTCCTACTAGTTGGGTTTGTTTATTAAGCTGGTCTTCGGTTTCAGTGAGTCGTCGGCCTCTCGGCTACTCTGTTTTCTTTGTCTCCCTGACTATTAGATGTTTTAGGTCTATTTTGGTTGAGTTGTGTGTTCTTGCGAGTATGCATTCTCCTTAGCACACCGAACTGGTCCCTATTCAGGTCCAGGCTTCTGTCAAGCCCGCATTTACCGCGCTCCACTTTTTGTAGTGGTCCCCCTACCAGTGGACTTTTTTGCTTCTTTTCTTTTATTTCTGTCGCGTGCACAAATTGTCCTTTTTCGTTGTCATCAGCTGTTTCCTCGTCTCGATGCTAACCTATTAGTGGTGGCGGGTGGTCTTCTCACCTACTTCAGAAGGTCCAAGATGAGGTGTAGGTCGTTGGTTTCGTTCGACGGTCGGATCTCGGTTTTTTCGGGGAGCCATAGCGTCGCTTGGCGGTCCGTCTTCCCGACGTCACGCCCATAGTGTGGTCCCTACAATTCGTTTTCTTTGTGTCATTGTATACTGGTAATTTACTCCATTGTGCACGAATGTACTTTTGCATTTTATTGCTTAGGCTGGTGCTGGTTTTACTGCTTGTAAAATTATCTCTGTTATATCCTGCTTTTTTTATTTATATATTTGGGATGGAATCGTATGATTCTATCCTCGTTATGAAAAAATGAATGAGTTAAAATATAAAGGAAAACAGAAGGTGGAGTCAAAAGGTTTTGAACTCCAATATAATCAATTAAAGCATTTGGCTTCTTGGCTAGAGCGTGTGTGGCTTTGGGCGGCGGTTTGGGCTGCTCTGTGATGCGGGTTCGATCCTGGTGTCACCAAAACCTTTTTTTTATATTCTTTTTGATTTTTTGAGTTTTCATTGTTCTAAAATTTGAGAAAATTTATGAAAATAATTCAGAAAATTGTTAGAAATTTGAGGAATATATCTATACTATAATGAGGCATATTTTAGCGGTTAAAAAAAATTAACATATGATTTAAATAAAAAAATTCTTATCATGAAACAAGTTTTTTGGATTTCTTCTAAGTGTGGAGTTCGAATTGAATATAAAGAGTTTGGAATCAAATAAGCACAAATTTACATTTTATTAAGAAGGAAATTCTTGGAATATTTTGATTAAAGATATTCTAAAATTATATCTTTTACAATTGATCAAGAGTCAACTTGAATTTTGTTAATGGATGAATCAGAAGTTGAATACTACATTGTATAGAAAAAAAGAAAGGAAACCTATTGCATGTATTTGTAACCTCATTAGAAATCCTATTGAAAGGGGTGGATAAACCATCTACTGTACATGGAAAATGTTGATTTTGAAATGCTGGATGAGATTATGAACTAGTTATACAAATAACTGAGTTATGTGAGTAAGAGAATATTGGTATATGTGAATGAATGAACTTGGAAATATGAATTTTAAGGGTTTGAGTACCCATGATTATGGAATATGAAAGGATGTGATCTAGAGCCTTAGTGAGACCCACGTACTAGCAAATGTTGAAAGAATTAATTGATTTGAGAATTGGGTTATGGGCTATCTCGGTATTTTTGTTTAAGTCCAGGTAGGAGGGGAAGCTAACTCTAGGTGGTTAACTTATTCATGTTTTAAGCATAAGGATTTAAGCACTAGGAGAAGATGTAATAGATCTTGGGCAAACGTAAGTGGGGTTTCTCTGTATAGTCTGACGATGAATTCCTAGACTATAGACCCAGTCAGATGGTGGATTCCTGGACTATGGTTGCTTGCAGGGGTGAGACGATCCTCAATTAAATCGGGGACTATGATTGGTTTGACAGTGGATTCCAGGATCATGATAGTCGGGCGGATAGGAGGTAGTTCACCATTATATATGTATATGTAGGGGCTAGAGCGGCACTTACGGGAAGTTCACACGATAAGGACTTTCGTATAGCTTGATGGTAGATTCCAGGGCTGGGGTCCGTACTCGTGGGATGTCTAAAACTTGTTTCTGTTACTGAGTAGTTGTCATGGCGAGGGATTAAACCCTTTAATGTGGAGTACGTAGATGCTTGCCCTCGGACCTATGTAGTATGGGATGCATAGAATCCAGACAAGTAGGCATTAGTGTCATCTTAGCGTAAAACATATGCATTAGGCATTAAGGCATTGCATACACCGACATATTTAGGATAGTTACTTTTCACACATTATGATGCATTCAAGTTTGTGGTTGCTAAAATAAGTGAGTCGCCTGGCATAGCGAGGATGGCCGTGTATAGTATTGCGTCAGTTGTATGTAACTGACGTGCCCACAGTATTCAATGCAGGCATTGGTTTTGCAAGGAGACATAAAGATGATTGATGCTACAGATTACTTTCAGTTAAAAGTTGCTGATGTTTAATTGTTCATGCATATCATGTTGTAATTCATTTATTTTTCCGCTGCATTGTAGTAAAAAAACTTGATGTAATAAAGTTTCAAAATTGCTTGTAAAATTGTACGAAATGAATTAAAGATCTTATTTATGCTACGAATTTTCGTATTTTGAAATTTGCAAAATACGGTAATTTGTAGCTCAACAGGATCTACACTTCACTTCGTAAAATTTTACAAGGAATTTTGTAACTTTTATTACATCAAATTCTTTTACAATGACACGCAGTGGAAATTAAATGAAGTACAACATGATTATACATGAACAATTAAACATCAACAACTTTTAACGGAAAGTAATCTCTAGCATCAATCATCTTTATGCCTCCTTGGAAACCAATGCCTGCATTGAATACTGTGGGCACGTCAGTTACATACAACTGACGCAATACTATACGCGGCCATCCTCGATATGCCATAATATAGCGACCCACTTATTTTAACATCCACAAACTTGAATGTAAAACAATGAGTAAAAAGTGACTATCCAAAAAATGTCAGTGTATGCAAATGCCTTAATGCCTAATGCAGGTGTTTACGCTAAAATGACACTAATGCATACTTGTTCGGATTCTATGCATCCCATACTACATAGGTCCAAAGGCAAGCACCTACATACTCCACATTAAAGGGTTTAATCCCTCACCATGAATAAACTACTACAGTAATAGAGCCAAGTTTTAGACATCCCACGGGTACGGACCCCAGCCCAGGAATCCACCGTCAAGCGATACGGAAGTCCTCGTCGTGCGAACATCCCGTAAGTGACGCTTCGGCCCCAGTGTATACATATATAATGGTGAACTACCTCCCATCCGCCCGACTATTCGTGGTCCTAGAATCCACAGTCAAACAAATTATAGTCCCGGATTTAATTCGGGATCGTCTCACCCCACAAGGAACCACAGTCCAGGAATCCACCATCTGACTGAGTCTATAGTCCAGGAATCCCCCGTCAGACTATACAGAGACACACCACTTACGTTTGCCCAAGATCTATTACATCTTCTCCTAGTTCCTAATCCTAATATTTATAACATGAATAAGTTACACCACCTAGAGTGAAATGTCTTAAAGCCTAATACAGGTGTTTACGCTAAGATGACACTAATGCATACTTGTTCGGATTATATGCATCCCATATTACAAAGGTCCAAGGGCAAGCACCTATGTACTCCACATTAAAGGGTTTTGTCACGCCACGCTTTCCAAAAAGAATACGGAACACGGATATGCGACAAAAGCCCAACGAATGATTTTCATCATCCATAAGCTGTTCAAGAATCTTTACAACATATCACAATATAATCAGAGTCGGAAGCCAGAAAAGTCAACCACATGCACACATGAACCAAATACCAACAAGAATACTTGAAATAAAATATATTAATCTCAAATAGTCATGATCTGAATAAGTCAAAATCTTGTGTTACATTGCCCAAATACAAGAATAAATCCAAGTCTCAAAATACAATATTGTTCAAGCAAGCTATAAGAAATAATAATAATAAAATGCAGCACTAATACTTCATGTCACCAATATCGTCTGGAACCTGTTCTCCAAAATCTGCAATTTACGAATGCAGGGAAGAGGGAAAGAGAAAAACAAATACCTGTCAATTGCAAGTTACGGGCCACTTATAATGTAGGATACAAGTATATGGGAAAACTAACTAGCAACATGGTATAAGCATGATGTTAAAATAAACAACTAGCATGGCAAAGTGAACAAATGTAAATGGCATGAATCAAGTGTCAAGTAATCAAGTATCATGTAAACATGCATCAAGTGTCAAGTATCATGTAATCATGTATCAAGTGTCAAGTATCATGTAATCATGTATCAAGTGTCAAGTTTCAAGTCTCAAGTATCATGTAGTCAAGTATCAAGCAAGCATGTATCATGTTCAAGTATCATGTTCAAGTCTTGTAGTGATTACTATCTAGGTAGCACTTCATGCATCCATCCTTTTACTACATGGTTGCTACGGTCAATGCAATTTCGTTTTAGATTTCGTAGGGGACCATACAGGGCAGTGTACTCGGGAAATCACAGAATCACAAAACTTGGTCGGTAAACTTGATCGGTAACTTGATCGGTAACAGAAATTAACTTGATCGGTAACTTGACGGTAAACATGTAATACAGGAAACACAAGTCTCCTTCTGAGTACACGTTTCTGCACTATCCACTACTAGAGCTTTCCCATTAAAACCCCAACTTGATTATTTATTATTATTCTCAAACAGGCATGTATAAACATGAAACAGTTTCAAACTAACATAGTATAATCAGTATCAGGTCTAGGGTAACAAATAAGCACGCATAGATGATAGACAGTCACATAAACGAGCAAAACAGTGTATGTTCATATTCAGGACAGCAAGACAGTACAGTACTAAAACAGTGAATTTCGTCGCTACAGAAATGCAAATCTGGAAAATTGACATCAACACTAATCCAGAGAATATATATAAGTCATATAGTGTTTCACAAAATCATAACTCAAAACGGATTTGAATCCAAAAAATACGTTCAGTCAGAAATCAGTAAAACGAATTCTCAGTCAGAAAAACAACATTAGAACTCCTCAAATAAATCCAGAAAAAATCTGGGGTGTTCCCCTATCTGTCTAGTATCAAAATATAAAGTTTCATAATTTTCTAGTGAAATTAGATTAGTCATCAAAAATCAGAAAACACCAAG
This sequence comes from Hemerocallis citrina, assembly GCA_017893485.1. Lineage (NCBI taxonomy): Eukaryota > Viridiplantae > Streptophyta > Magnoliopsida > Asparagales > Asphodelaceae > Hemerocallis > Hemerocallis citrina. The sequence goes on along the minus strand of CM030365.1, from coordinate 92,263,592 downwards.
AAACGATAGTTTGGCAAATCTGGAATTCCCAACACAGCTGTACAAAAACTGCGATATCTCGCCAACCGTGAAACAAAGTCCAAATCCGCCAAAGAGAGATAAAAATAGAAAAAATAATTTAACTTTCATATTTCATAAATATTTTTCATACAGTCAAAGGAATCAGGGTGAAAATACGATTCTTTACAAAATAGCTAGTAAAATACAGCAAGTACAGTCTTTATAAACATGCATGAAACGGCATATAAAACTCATCAATAAAATCCACCAAAATTCTGGATAATCCCTAACTAGATATAGAAAAACTGACCAAAGTTCTAGATCAAAATAATATGTGTAGCACAAGTATCAAAATGATTTAGTCATCAAAATCATCAAGAAACGAAATCTGGAATTGACATACATCTCTGTAGTAAAACAGTCATAACTCACACATACGAAAACGAAATCGAGAAAGGTCAGAGGGGTTGGAAAGCAGATGAATTTCTCTAAAACTCACGTTTTATACTGAAATTAGGATTCTGACCTTGACATGGTCTAAATTACTGTTCAAGACAAATTATCGGCAAAGTCCAGAATTTCCTCAAAAACCAAAATCAACTTAGATCCAACGAAACTTAATCCAAACACAACCAAACATGAAATCGGGTCTACCAAGTGTCCAAACATCATGAAATAGGGTAATTAACATATCTAAAATAAGTTTATCACATGGTTCTCAACCAATACCCAAATTCTCACAAAATCCCACATACATGATCAAATCAAGAACGGGCAAAATCTAAGTTGTTTCATGTCAATATTATGTCATGAGGCAACTATGGTCAAATCACTATAGAGACAATATCAACAAGGAGTTTCACACACGAATTGTCTCTAGAACCCAACTACACTACAAACGGTATTTTTGACTTGTATCATACAAAGGAATTTGAGTACAAGTTACTTGCCTGAGAGACGACGAAACGATGAACCAACAAGCAAGAATAATGGGAACGGATTCCCGAGGTACAACCAAGATCGAACAAACACGAACCAAGAACGAGAACCAACGATCAAGAATAACGAACGAACAACCAAAAACACGTGCACAGAGAACACAAGCGCACACCACGAACCAACAACCAAACAACGGCAAGAACAAAGGCACCGCACTCACACATGGCGAGAGCAACGACGAGGGGATGGCGGCCAGCAACGCTACGATCGAAGAGATGGCACCGGCACTGTCATAGAGGAGTCACGACGGAGGCAAGGGCGGAGCTGGAGTCGCTAAGGTTGGCAGGGAGCGAACGGGAGATGGAGGGAGACGAACAGGAGGGAGGATGGTTCACTGCGGAGGAGCGGCATCATCTCGGCTGTTGCAGCGCAACAAGGAAGAGACGGGGCTGAGGGGAGGCTGCGGCGGTGGGCGCGATGCAGGACCGACAGCAGGGGACAGGGCAGGGGAGAGAGAACCGGAGGGGAGACAGAGAGTCGGGAGGGATGGACAGGAGAGATAAGGCAGGGTCGGGCCAGGGTTTAGGTGGCGGCTGGGGAATAGGAAGAGACAGGGCATGCATGGGTTTTAATATAGGGTAGAGGATTAGGGTAAAAAGTGTATGTGACGGTTGATGGGTGTAAACGGGGTAGGGATAGGGTTATTAGGTTGAGATGGGTTATAGGATATATGGGTTAGAGGTTATATAAACGGGTATGGGTAGTAGTAATGGGTATTAGACTGAGTAGGGTCACGTCGCGGGTTGGGGTCTTAACGGGTCTGGGTTGAAAGTAGGTTAATTTGGGTTGTGGATATAAATGGGTATCAGGTAATGGTTTTAAAGTAATTGGGTATGGGTATGAAGTAGGATTAAAAAGAGTTAATGGTATATTGATAAGATATAGATTTTAAAATAGGATTTAAATAAAAGATCAAATCGAATAGATAAAGTAATAAATAAAAGTAGGATTATATATCAAAATATATATTGATCTACAAGATAGAAATTATTTAAAATACTACAAATACAAATAACAATAGAAATAGATTTTTAAATCAACAATCAAGAGTAAAAGATAAAATAACACGAATAACAAAAATAACAATAATCATAATAATAATAATAATAATAATAATAATAATAATAATAATAATAAAATAAAATAAAATCATAAACATAAATATAATAATCCAAAGCATAATAAAAATATTTGTATTATAAAAAAAATATATCATTGGGAACTAGTTATAAATAAACTATTGATTAAAAATAGGTTTTAACAGAAGATCTAATAATACATTTTAACAAAGAATTTGAAAGCAGAAAAATTAATTTACAAAAATTTTAAATATAGAAAAATACACATAAAATACGGGTTTTGGGGAAACAGGGGTTACAGGTTTAATCCCTCGCCATGAATAAACTACTACAGTAACAGAGTTAAGTTTTAGACATTCCACGAGTACAGACCCCAGCCCTGGAATCCACCGTCAAGCTATACGGAAGTCCTCGTCGTGCGAACATCCCGTAAGTGTCATTTCAGCCCTAGTATATACATATATAATAGTGAACTACCTCCCATCTGCCCGATTATTCATGGTCCTGGAATCCACTGTCAAACCAATCGTAGTTCCATATTTAATTAAGGATCGTCTCACCCTGCAAGCAACCACAGTCCTAGGAATCCACCGTCTGACTGGATCTATAGTCCAGGAATCTCCCTTCAGACTATACAGAGACACCCCACTTACGTTTGCCCAAGATCTATTACATCTTCTCCTAGTTCCTAATCCTTATATTAATAACATGAATAAGTTACACAAGTTAGAGTTAGCTTTCCCTCTTACCGGACTTAAACAAAAATACCGAGATAGCTCATATAGCCAAATCTCAAATCAATTAATTATTTTCATCGTTTGCCGGTACTTAGGTTCACTAACCCTCTAGAATCACATATTTTCATGTTCCATAATCATGGATACTCATACCATTCGATATTCATGTATTAAATTTTACTTTATTCACATATTCAACTCTGTTTATTCACATCTCATTCGATTCTTTCATCCTACTAGTGTATTTATCATTCATGAAGAACAAACTCAATTTATTGTTTCTCACAAAACTATTTTCTTTCATATTCATCTAACTTCCAATCCAAAATTTATTAATGGTTTAAATATCAACTCTTGAGATTCATCCTTAGAAATTTATTTATAAAAAATCCATCACTTTCCTTTTTACCACAAATCAATTTTTATCCCCTTAATTATACACATTGTATATCAAATCATATCTATCACGAGAATATAACTCTTAATCTCCAAAAAATATATTTTAAACACTGAGAAATGTTTGTATTATCCCCATAATATTTTTATGATTATTTGTATAAATTTTCTGGATTTTTAAGACCAAAAAAAAAAATAAAAGAACATAAAAAAAATCAAATGGAGCAAGAAGGCACTAACCCGAGACCCCCCTAACCCAGACCACACCACGTGGCGTGCATAGGCGCAACACACACGCTCTAGCCGCTCTGGCCAAGTTCCCAACTAATATATAAGGGGTTATTTACTTTAAGTACATGTTCTCTGTTTATTTCTCTTTTCTTATTTTTCAACTAATTTGTTTTCCATTCTTCTTTCCCAAATTAATATTATAAAAAAAATATTTCTAAGCTCCAGAATATCTCTCTTACTGGATTAATTATATTTAAAGGGATTTATACCCATTTTACACATATTCATTTTCTAAAGTGTGTAAACATGAAATTGATTTTGAACCACTATTTCTTTTCTTCAAAAAAAAATAATATAAATTTGTATTTATACACTAACTAAAAATTAATCACTTTACTGATTTTATTCTTATAATGAGAATTAGCTCTCTCTTTTCCAAATTGGTCATTTTCCTCTTATAGGAGATTTAAAAATACTAATGCAACTATGCAAATTTTGTCTAACTTACATTTACTGTGATTTTATTCATTATTCAAACATACTCATTTCTTTCCCCAATTTGTTCCTAATTTCTCTTTACTATTTATCACAATCCAGATACATATTTTTTGTCTAATTTGTACAAGATGACATTCATGCCACAAAAGAAAACTCTTTTTTTTTTAAATTGTGCCTAACACTTTTATATATGCATTTAATTATCTCTTTCCCCCATTCTAGTCTATCATTCAAATCATATACTTAATACACAATGCATCTCTTAATTTTCTACAGATAGCAATTTTCACCATTTCAACATGCATCATAATTTCATTAGTAAGAATAATTAGACTATGCTAAAATTTACCACATAACACCTAATCATGATTTCTAAACTAATTAGAAAACAAGTAAGACACCCACCTCAAATTGAATGAAAAAATAATTAGAACTCCTAGAACGAAGGCTCCTAGCTCCAACAAAAGTTCTTCTTCTTCTCCAACTAGCCTCCAAGCACACACAAAAAAATTCGGCCTCGAAATCCGTGCACCAAAGAAAACCCCAAGCATTTCGGCCAAGCACTATATCTACATATATTTATATATGCATACATATATATAATTGAATGAAGAATATTTATACACACACACACACACACACACACACACACACACACACACACATGTATGTTGAGTTGAGTGGAGAGGAAAATGAAGTTGGGTGGTTTACGAAATTGTCAGAGGAGAAGAAGAGAAAAGGGGAAGAATGTGAAGATTAGTGAGTTGGGTAGGTTCTTATAAAAAAAATAACTAATTTTTATTAAATAAGTATTAAACTAATTAACCCACTGCTTAAAACTAACCAATAAGTCACTCTCTCTCTCCACCACTACCTAACCTATACCAGGTCAAAGAATCCAACGTTAATCATCCCATGGTGTGCACTTTGCACGTGTGCACGTGCACGTGCTAGTGTACACCACACAAAAATTTATTATTTTTATTTTTTAAATTAAAACATATGTTTATATATATAGTATACATATAAAATTAGTTTAATAAAAAATTTTATAGTTTTCATGCATGAATAAAAAAGACACACACACATACTTCATGAAATTTTATTTTGAAAAATAATGCAACTAATACGTGCACTACTAACATGTGTGTTGCACGTAAAACAAATATGTAAATACGAAATCGATTTTATCGACGGGAAAATATTTATAGATAATCGGAATGTAACATACGAAAATATATTTCATTATATACATACCGCAATGTAATCAATACATGCACAGAAAAACACGTGCAACGCACGTAAAAAAATAGTTTAATCAAAATATGGGAAAATGAATTTTCATTTATAAAACGTGTACGAAGAAATCATATAATAAATAATTGAAACACATAGAAAATATTACACGTAGCGATGGAAAAATACATAATCGATACATGTATCGATAACACGTATAAAGCACATAAAAATACAAAGATTGAAATTTAATATTTGAGTTGACTCAAATAGGATAAAATAAATTTTGAGAAGACGGGAAATGCATAAATAGTTGAAATCCAGAATACGTATGATTAAAATGTGATACTGTTATTGCCCATAACAGTACAAAATACACATGCGTAACACACTAGGGAAAAAATTGTCCTAACTCAATTTTGCGGTACGTTACACTTTCGGTCTTTGGTAATCACATAAAAGTTGTGATGAACCTATATGTTAGAGAAATAAATTGGACCAAGATAATAATCCAAACCAAGAATGATGAGACACTGCTCACCATACAATTATGCATTTCTGAATGTCCCCAGTTAGTCAATTAATACATGATTTGTTTTTTATCGTAAAAGGTTGGCAATTGCCCCCCGTATTTCATTAAAAAATTAACAAAACAAACAACCAAAAATAAGGCTTATGAAGTTCAGATCCCAACAGGCTAGGTTCTGGAATTCATACACCCCAACCAACAAACAAAAATACAACGAAATCTAGTCCTACTTATCAGCCACCCCCGCCAGAACAACTTTCTCGTGCCAATTTGGGCTCGCTCTCTCACTCAGTCCCTCGCTTGTACGTCGTTTATCCTCTCCAACTATCATACGTCTCCCTCATCTCCCCCAGCAGTGATCCATACGACAAGCGTAAGCACCATATTAGAGGCTTCGTAGCCACTCCACCAATCTGACAACTCCATGTCAAGATTGAGTCCTCGTTCTCATCCCCTCGCTTCACCATCGATGACTCTCACCGCAACCTTGCAACGAGGGTAGACGTCGCACCTGACCCCTGCGAGCCCTCTGACATGAAAGAACCAAAAGCACCCCTCACTTTAACCAACCAAGGTCAAAGTAGAACCCAAACTATAAAATTATCCGACAATCATCTCCTACACCAAATAGGATACATTTTGTTGCTAATTGTAAGTCGGTTGTAATTTTGATATTAGGGACAAATTTGGATCTTAGGGACTTCACCACGTCAACTCAAATTTCAAAACTCAATTTGAAATTCAAATCTCCCCCTAACCGCAACACTCCCAAATCAGAAATCCCCCTCCCCCCACTCTCTCCCCGACCTCCCCCACATGCTTCCACAACAGCCCCGACTATCCCATAGTTCGCCGCTCGCCGCTCCACGCCGATACTAGGTAGCGCTCCCGCCACCAGCCCGACGCAACCAGTCCGAGCACCGCTGCGATCTGCGTTGCCATCCCCGATGATGCCAGCCCTAGTCAGCTCGTCCAACAACCACAATCAAGAACGGCGAACTACACCCCGCGTGGCACCTTTGGCCTGCCAAAGATGCGGCGCTCTCGATTGTCACTGTCGCATCCCTCTCCAACACTGGAGCTGACCCCAAATGACGACCAGTGGCACCACTGCGCTTTGCGTCGACCCCAAATGACGACCGTTGACAACCACAATCACGACCGGCGAGAAGCACCCCGCACGGCACCTTTGGCCCCGCCAAAGATGTGGCACTCTCGACCTTCGCCATCGCATCCTTCTCCGACACTGGAGAATACCTCAAATTGACGACTAGTGTCACCGCTGCGCTCTGAGTCGACCCCAAATGACGACCGTTGACAACCACAATCACAACCGGCGAACAACACCCCTGTGCGGCACCTTCGGCCCCGCCAAAGATGCCGCGCGCTCGACCCTCGCCGTCACACACCAGAGGAAACCCCATTTGACGACCAGATTCCGAAAGCGTAAAGTAAGGATTTGGGGGAAAACCAAATTAGAGGGAAAGAGAAGATGAGAGTTGGGAGAGAGAGGTTTAGAGGAAGCAGGGAGGGGGGGCGACGGCGATGAAACCCTAGCCGTCGGCCGCCCTCCAAGCTCAGATCTAGGGTTTGTGTTTTTGGTTTTTGAGTTTTTTAGGGCAGAGAATGAGGAGGTGGAGCGACGGGAGAGCAGGGAGGCGGTTGAGGTGGGGCGACAGGGAGGCGAGCGGCGAGAGGAGCTGAGGGGTTAGGGTTTGGGGTGAGAAGGTGAGAACGGAAAGGAAGGATAGAACGGAGAGGAAGGAGAGAAATGGGGTTCTGGGGTTCGATTTCGAAATCGCCAGATCCCAAAATTGTAGAAGGGGAGATCTTAATACAAGATTTGTTAAATTATATAACCTAGAAGATCACTTAATAATTCCATTCAACAAACCATTTTAACATTAAAAATTATGGATGTATATCCTATTTTCATATATAATGTCATAGAAACTCCGTAACCAAACTCACCAACTTCACTATCGTGAAGTTCAATACTGTTAGCTACAATCTAAGCCGCAATTTTATATACCTACACGATTCTTACTATGTATTAGATGAAAAGAAACTTGAGTTCATAAAAAGGGTGCTGGAACAACTTACCTTCCACCTTAGTATCAGTTTGAGGAGAAGAAGTTGGAAAATAATCTATGTGCTCACATATGTGACTAAATATATAATTGCTATTCTAAAGTCTAACCCAAATTAAAGTGATCTAATCAAGATTAAGTAATGGGTTAAAAGCATATAATTTAAAGTGTGATATATTACGTGTAGAAACCGTGAAGTAAATTTCTAATTTTGTGATAGGCAAAATTGAAAATCAATAATTATTCATTAGGTTTGTAGTCCCTTATATATACGTATCTTCTTATTCTATCTGCTATCCCATCAACTGGAAAAGAAAAGAGAGACGACCTCTCATAGAAGTGCGTATTATATAGGAAGATCCAAATCCTCTGTGCACTCTCCATCAATGGCTTCAGGTTAGTGCTTCCGCTTTTAATGTTCTTTTTCTTTTGATTTAGCAAAAGATCTATAGTTTCATGATTTAGGATTTTATATTAAAGCACTTTTGTAACATGATTAAGATCTAGATCTATAAAGACATGATTTAGGTTGTTATCAATATTTTATGCATGTTGCTTAAGTGTATATAAAATTCCATCAGTTGGTATCAGAGCCATCTTTGCTGAATTAATTGAAGAAATTTAGGGTTTATTGTTTAAAGAAATTTAGGGTTTCTTGTTTAAAGAAATTTAAGAAATTTAGGGTTCTATTTGATCTTCCTGTTTAAGAAATTTGATTGATGTATTTAATTGATGAAGTAATTGGATTAGTTGCTTCAGATCTGGAATTTTTATTAAAAAAATATTCAAAACTGTAAGTGCTATTTTGTCATGGTTTTGATTTTGATAAAGGCTTATAAAGATAAATAATGGTTGTGCCCCATAGAGATTTCTATAGGAGTAGTGTATGGAAATTATATGGATTTTATGAATGAGATGGAGGGGTTGCTGTTTGGCAGCATGTGGAGTTGGATGTGGGGGACCCACCGGGTATAATAGGAAATTTTTCCCAAACTGTCCACTTTTTGAAAGTTTTTCCCAAACTGCCTTACTTTTTTTATAAATTCTCAAACTGCCTCACTCGCTTTCTGAAAAAGGGAGTGTGGTTAAAACCTCATCGTTTTTTCAGAAAGCAAGTGTGAGGCTTTTGGTTTTCGAAAGCCTACACTCACTTTCTGAAAAACCAATTTGGTTTTAACCACACCTGCTATTTGAGAAAGCGAGTGTCACTTAGTTCATATCAATTAGTTGCTCAAACCTTATTGGTCAGTGAGTGCATTTTAGGGCTGTTACTGTTCATGGGGTTGTTGGGTCTGGGTTCGAATCCGACATTTCCCACTTTTATTTTTTAATTCATTTTTTTTTGAGTTTTTGGTGAAATAAAAGTTGGAAAAAAATATTATAATTCCTTATAAATTTTGTGTGCCCCTGATTGTAAGTCTTGTATGGAAAAAAATATCTAGCACAAGTGGTTTGTGGTTGACATTATGTTGTATTCTCTATCCAAATACTTCTATCTATTGGTTCAGTAGTGCATGTGACTGTCACGCCCCGCTTCCCAAAAGATGATACGAAATACGGATACGTGACTAAGTCCAGCGAATAATTTTCATCATCCATAAGTAGTTCAAAAATCTTTACAGTATTTCACAAGAATAATCAGAGTCAGAAGTAAAAGAATCAACCAATATGCACATATGAACCAAAACACCAACAAGAATACTTGAAACCAAATATATAAATCTCAAATAGTCATGATCTGAATAAGATAAATATCCTGGGTCACATTGCCCAAATACAATAAATCCAAGTACAAGAATACAATATTGTCAAGCAACTACAAGAAATAATAATAATAAAATCCAGTACTAATACTTCATATCACCAATACCGTCTGGAACCTGTTCTCTGGAACCTGTTCTCCAAAATCTACAATTTAACAATTGCAGGGATAGGAAAAAGAAAATAAGTACCCGTCAATTGCAAATTACAGGTCGCTCGTAATGTAGGATACAAGTACATTGGAAAAACTAACTAATCACATGGAATAAGCATGATGTCAAAATATAACAGCTAGCATGGTAAGGTGAAACAAGTATTATGTAGCATATATCAAGAGTCAAGTCGACAAGTATCATGTAAACATGTGTCAAGGATCAAGTATCAAGTAACCAAATGTCAAGTATCAAGTCTCATGTATCAAGTGATCAAGTATCAAGTAAGCATGTATCATGTTCAAGTATCATGTTCATGTGTCATGTATCAAGTCTTGTAGTGATTACTATCTAGGTAGCACTTCATGCATCGCACACCACATGGTTGCTACAACAAACAGTTTCGCTTTAGATTTCATAGTGGACCATAGAGGGCAGTGTACTCAGGGACAAGTATCAAGTAATCGAGCTCCAAGCTCCAAGTATCATGTATCATGTATCATGTAATCACATGTCAAGTTGTGCAAGTGGCAAGTAACGTGTCTTGCGTGCAAGTGTCAAGTAATCAAGTGTCAAATATCATGTCTCACGTCATCACGTAGGATCAGTGGACCCTCTTCCGAGTACAAGTTTCTGAATTAACCACTATTAGATCTTCCCCTTAAATCCCGGCTTGGTTATTTATTATTAATGTCAAACAAGTATGTATGTATACAAAACATATCAAGAATAATATGGCATGATCATGTAACAAGTTCAAGTTGTAAGGTAAACATGTACGGGTGCAAGATAGTTCATAAAAGAATGAAATAGCTAAATCTCTAGTTCAGGACAACAAGACCACACTGTAGCAAAACTGAAATTCCCTGTGTTACAAACATGCAAATCTGAATCCGTCGAGACATCTAGAAAATAGACTCCTAACCGAATCCATCGAATACAAATAAGTCATATACTATTTCACAAAAACATAACTTAAAACTGGTTTGAATACATAAAACACGTTCGGCCAGAAATTAGGAAATCGAATTTACAGTCAGGAAAATAGCATCAAAACACCTCAAATAAATTCAGGAAAAATCTGGGGTAATCCCCTATACTTCTAGTAGCAGAATATAAAGTTTCATAATTTTCCAGTAAAATTAAATCAGTCATCAAAAATCAGAAAACATCGATAAACGATAGTTTGGCAAATCTGGAATTTCCAACACTGCTGTACGAAAACTATAATATCTCGCAAACCGTGAATCGAAATCTAAATCCGCCAAAGGGAGATGCAAATAAACAAAATAATCTAACTTTCATATTTTATAAATATTTTTCATACTGGAAAATGAATTAGGGTGAAAATACAAATCTTTACAGAACAGCGAGCAAAATCCAACAAGTATAGTTTTTATAAACAAGCATAAAACGGCATATAAAACTCATCAATAAAATCCACCAAAATTCTGGGTAATCCCTAGGTAGATATAGAAACACTGATCAAAGTTTCAGATCAAAATAATATGTTTAGCACAAGTATCAAAATAGTTTAGTTATCAAAATTATCAAGAAACGAAATCTGGAAATAAAATACACCTTTGTTTTACTCATATCTCACACATACGAAAACGAAATCAATCAAGGTCAGAGGGGTTGGAAAGAAGACGAATTTCTCTACAAATCATATTTTATACTAAAATTAAGATACTAACCTTAATATGGTCTAAATTACTGATCAAGACCGATCATCGACAAAACACAGAATTTTCTTTAGGAACAAAACCAACACGAATCACATGAAACTTATTCGAAACATAACTAAACATGAATTAGGGTCTACTAAGTGTCCAAAAAACATGAAATAGGGTATACAACATGTCCACAACAAGTACATCACATGGATCTCACAAGCACACGAGTTCTCATAATTAATTTACATAAACATCATATCAAGAACGTGCAAAAACCTAAGTTGTTTCATGTCAAATTTTGTGTCGTGAGTCAACTAAGGTCAAAACACTATAGAGACAATACTCATCAAACATACATCATACACACGAGTTGTCTCTAAAACCCAACTACACTACAAGCGGAATTTATGACTTGTATCATACAAAGGAATTTGAGTACAAGTTACTTGTCCTGATCGAAGACAAAACGAACACCAAGAATAACGAGAATGGATTCTCGGCAACGAACCACGAATACCAATGGACCACGAACACGCCAAATCTCACAAACAAACCCATGAACAACCTGCAAAGCACGAACCGAAAAACAAAGTGAGCACACCCAACTACTGCGAACACACAAGCAGATACAAGTGAGCACACGGGAAATGACAGCAGCAGACAGCGTCGGCTAGTGGTCGCGCTGCTGACTGTTGCACAGCTGCTAGGGATGCTTTCGGATCGGATACGGATCGGATATTGGCTATACCAATATCCGTATCCGCATTCCAAAAACGGATTCGGATACGGATACGAATATGACTCGGAAAATAAAAATCATATTCGTATCCGCAATTTTCGGATACGGATGCGAATCGGATACGGTCAACCGGATAACGGATACGAATTCGGATATTAAATATAAAGTTTTTGCTATTTATTTTTCTTAACTAGTCATTTAATATTTGTGTGTCTATTTCCTACTTTATAATGCTCTTATAACTCTTAACACTTGTTGCATTCTTGTTGCAGGCCTAAAATGAGATGACTTCAGAATATACAAAAGTTAAACAAATTGAAAACAAGACAAAGGAATTTGTAAATTCATGGTGTTGTATTGTATGAGAAATATGCACTATTTGGATCATTAGTAGTCATTTGGATTTTGTAAATTATTGTTGCTGCAGAGATTTTGTAAATTCATGATGTCATTTGGCTAAGGTTATTGGATATTTCTCTAATATGTGCTCCTTGTAATGCGATTATGCAAAGTGTACAACATAATATGTATATGAATTCCCATTTTTATATACTAAATTTGATAAGTGAAATTGGCTTTACACAATAAAATACTAAATAATTTATAACTAACCTCTCGTGCAACTTGTCAGACGTGAAGAGAGAGGGGAAGAACCAAGGGAAAGATGTACCAATAATTCCCAGTGTAACTCCAGTGTAACTCCACTGATTGCTCCAAGCCTCCAATAACAAGTGACTTCATTAACATCCTTGCCTAACATTGAAATGAGGATATACTCAGCTTATCACATATCAAGAAAAAGAACATCGTAGACCTAATTATGCAAGCAATGTATTTTGACATGAAGCAATGTATCAATCAATCCATGTAGAAACCAAGTACCTGTAGACTGTAGGCCATCCATAGGTGGTTATCTCTTTAAACAACAAATGAGGGAATGATTTCAGAAGAATACCGCTCTGTATAACAAACCGTCAAATTCACTCGGGATCACTTATACAGTGGTAACAACGACAGTAGAGAAAATATATTTTGTAGGTAACAGACGACAACAACAACAACAACAACAACAACGATAACAACAAAAGAATACTAGCCAAACCAAAAAAAAAAACTTATTTCTTTGATAACGTAAAAGAATCCACGTTTATCCAAACATGGATTATTTAGATAAACAATCTATGTTCTAAACAGTAGGAACTATATTTGTAAAAGCTATTCTTCCTTCACAAGTCGTAACATTCTAAACAGTAGAGAAAATATATTTTGTAGGTAACAGTTTCTTTTGGTCCTTACCTCCCTGTTCTGGACAGATCAGCATAATCAGATAGAACCTTGCTCGACGTTGAAGATGTTGTTTCCCCTTCTCTACTTTGGATAGATGTCGAGGATTCAGCCGATGGCCCACTGTGCATCTGAGAGTCATGTGATAGTTTTTGAAAGGCCTTCAACTGCAAATCTTCACTCCTCAAGGCCGCCGGCTTCAGGGATGGTAACTGCACTGGAGTTTTCCCTTCGAGAAAGCTCACTACTGTAGACATTAAAGGCCTAAGAGTTGGGGATGGATTGGTGCATACAGGACACAGGTTCAACATCTGCAATGCTTCCTCCTTTGAGTAGTTAGAACCCAGGTTTGAGTCAACGAGTTCTAGTAGCCTTCCCTTTTCTTCTAAAACGTAGGCCTGAAACCCCACAGAAGGAAATAGTTAGAGATGGCCTGCTAGCCGCTTGCCAAGAAACCAAGGCAAGCAATGGCATCCAGGTTGAAGAACTTCATCAAACTTCCCGAACCTTTCTCTAATAGCCACTGTCGACTGGTCAACTTGAATACAACAAAGAAGTCCACCCATGATCTCTAAACCTTCTACAATCAAATTTTCATGATCAAAATCATTATTGACATATAACCACAAGCAAATAGATAAAATACTATATAGCATGATATTATCTCTGATTTGATGGAAATTTACCTATCCAACTTTATAAGCAAATATAATAGATATCTTACAGCTACAAAACTTAGAAATCGAGTTATCGCCACCATTTTGGTATACATATAAAAAGTCAAATTACTTCTATATTTAACAAGTAAATATTTTATTACATGCCTAATTCTAGACAAGCTCATGGTATCATGGCTTGAAAACTCAGCATCAGTGATCGACTTGTCATCTTTCAACATTTGATAATAATATAAGAGAAATCAGAAAAACCCATTGGCAAAATCACTCACAGAATGATGCAATCTGATTCATAGAAAGAAGTCTAATCATTAATTTTAAGAAAATATGATATTTGTAGCTACAAAACTTAGGATTTGAGTTCCAGCAAAATACAGTGGAAAAATAATATGTGCTTTTTCACCTAAAACAGTTTTCAACATGACTATGCAGTCAGGGCTCAAATGAATTCAATAATCAGAGTCAGATAATGCATAAAGATAATTTGGGCTTCAAAAACAACCACCATGATGCTGTAAGAAAAATTCAACCAAATTTGGTACTTCCTGCTCCATTTTTATAACAAAACCCATATAAATAAATTACAAGAAGCAAGCAATTTTGTGAACCATGGACAAAACTAAGAACAACCCAGATCAGGATTCTACTCAAATTCAACCACTAAAGCACAAATAGCCACTGAAACTAACTAGAGAGGGAGCGGAAGAAACATTCATGACCCTGTAACAAAATGTCAATAGTAGTTTACTTTGATTCAATGAGAAGAGGCGGGGGCGTGGCTGGCGACGGGGCGCTGGCGACTGTGGACGGGGCGCTGGCGACGGGGCTCGCGATGGGGCTTCGATCTCTCGATCTCGCGACGGGGCTGGCGAGCGGACGCGATGGAGACGGGTCCGGATGGGGGAGAAGAGGAAGATGGGGGAACGCGAGGTCGATGTGGAGTGGAGTTGGGGATGGGGACTGGGAATTAGGGAGAACCGGAGAAGAGGAAGACGGGAGAGAAGAGGATTTTGGATTCGATTTTGGAGTCGATGTACAGTTGATTTGGGATTTTTTATTTTGGATCTACTGAATACGGGATGTAGCTGATTAGGGTTTAACTTTACTCATTGATATAACTATTAAATATATATATTAAATAAATAGATATTAAATTAAGCGGATATCCGTATCCGAATCCGCTTTTTTATTAATATCCGTATCCGTATCCGAATCCGAATTTTTTAGGATTTGGATATCCGAATCCGTATCCGTATCCGCCCGGATACGGATTTTTCATATCCGTATCCGCAAAAAAATCGGATTCGGATGCGGATCGAATCGAATATATCCTTATCCGAAAGCATCCCTAACAGTTGCTCTCGACGGCGCGCCGAAACAAAGCAAAGAGAGAGAGAACAGGGCGACGAGAGGGACACAGTGCAAGGGGGGATGGTGCAGTGGACGTCGGAATTTGCAAGGAGGTGCAAGGAGGGTTCGGGGGTCGCAAGGGATGCAGACGGGAGATGTAGGAAGCGGCGGAAGAGGAGGTGAACAGGGCTGCATGGTTGAAATATATAGTGGGTTATTAAAAACTCATGGTTGAGAACAGGGGGGTGTATGCAGAGCGGCGGAATCAACAGGGAGTAGCGGGTCGGGTTGCACAGGGGAGGGTATAGATGGTTTATTTAACGAAAATTTTGCCGAAATGCCCTCTTTTTTGAAAATAATTAGCAACCTACCCTAGTTTCGAAAATATTTAGCGATTTGCCCTTGTCTGTGACACGTCAGCAACAAACGTTATTGGGAAAAACGGCATCAACTATTTGTATGCCGTTATTCCCAATAACGGCATCTTCATTTGAAAAAATTGCCGTGCCGTTATTCCCAATAACGACATTGCTTATTTTTTGTAGAGAGCCCCACTGTATCAATCTTGACTCGAGATTGAAATCCAAATAGGAAAAGAACTGATGCTGTTCTTCTGGAGAACGACATCGTTTATACTGATGCCGTGTTTCAGAATAACGGCATCAGTTCTTTTCTTTTTGCACTAGTCCCTATAATCGAAAACCCCCTCCTTCTTCCCCTCTTCACTTCGATTCGTTCCTTCAGAGTTTCCACACCGAAAACCCTAAACGCTCTAAAAAAAAAATCCACAAGATCTTCGGTGTGTAATTGACTTCTATTTGGGAGTCTACTCTTCAATTCTTCATTCAGAGTTCCTTATCATTCCAAATCCGAAATTATTGTAAGTAACCAAAAATCCTAATTTGTATTTTGTATAGTTGATTTTGATAGTATGATATGTAGTATAGTACAAGTATTGTAGATTAGTGTTATTGAAGTAGTAATTTTGGAAGTATTGTTAGTGAAGTAGGGTTTACTAAATGTTGAATTTTTGAGAAGCACAAAATCTTAAATATTGAAGTACTTTATTTTGAAAATTTTTCTACTGAAAATGTTGTTGATTAGTGTTTGTTAATGTGTACAGGCCAATGGATCCTGCACAACCATCTTCTTCGCATGGTGTTGGTGCTTCTTCTACTTCTTCATTTGGACCATGGGGACATCCGGGTCCATTAGATCCTACTCTTCTATATCTGCAAGAAGAGCACAGATCACAGGCCGTTTAGACCAGGGATGTAGAGAAGATGAGTTTCCGAATGCACAAGATCATGCCTGTGATCCCCCGCTGTATTGCTATGGAAAATTATTTGGTTAGCAGTGGATTTAACGGGATGTCAAAGCTAGCCAAAATAAAGTGTGATCACGCCCTACTGACCGCACTTGTAGAGCGATGGAGGCCGGAGACACACACCTTTCACTTACCGTGCGGTGAGATGACGGTCACCCTACAAGATGTAGCGGTGATTTTGGGTCTTCCAATTGACGGGGTGGTTGTCACCGGCAATTTGATGTTTAACAAGGTTGCACTGGTACAAGATTATTTGGGCTTGACGGTGCCTGAAGAGGACCACGGCATATAGGTTGGGGAATCCATTAGACGTTCATACCTTGACGATAGTTTCACTCATCGAATGCCAGAAGTGCCGACGGACATCCAAATCCAGAACTATACGCGCGCATACCTACTGTCGATGATTGGAGGGATTCTATTCCCTAACTCTTCAGGTGACGTAGTCCACCTCATGTACCTTCCACTGATAGCTGACCTGCAGACAGCTGGCCGGTATAGTTGGAGAAGTGCGGCTCTAGCCTCCCTTTACCGTGCACTCTGCAACTGTTCGATGGGGTCGATTCAAATGACCGGGTCGATGTCCATCTTGCAAATATGGTGTTGGGAAAGAATACACCTCGGCCGACCCCGTGTCACGGTACTATCAGAGAGTTGGAGAGTACTCCAGGATAATCCTGTGCTGAGAGCTCCTCTCGGTGCCTACTGGGCGGGAAAGCGTACATGGAGGGATAACCCACGTGGTGTCCTCACCTATTATAGGAACGAACTAGATCAATTGAGGGAAGAGCTCGTCAATTGGACCCCGTACACAGATGATTGGCTGCAACGTCTACCACCCATTTGCACTGCCAATGCACAGTTGTGGTTGACCCTAGCTCCACTAGTGAACTTCTCAGTTGTGGAGTTTTATTACCCCGGCCGTGTTCTTCGCCAATTCAATGCACAACAACCTGTCCCCGTGAACTCATTATACGATCGCAGACTACACAACATCACGGGCCAAGGTCGTTTACCGAACATGGATTGGGCCGATCACTACCGCGCTTATGTAGGATCATGGAATGAGCAGAGGTATGAGTTGGTAGTTGAGGGTATTGAACGTCCGTATGATGGATCAATGCACACAGCTTATATGGCCTGGTACCATCGCATAACTAGACTGTATATCGCGCCAAAAACAGATTTTCCAGCGGGTATCCTATATCGCGCCACAAAATAATCACGACCTTTGGGAACAATTGCACGCAAGCGCCATGGACAACCAACTACATTTTGAAGTGATGGATTTTCTGCAATCTGCTCGGCTGAATGGTGGATGGGCGCGTATTTACATTTCACATGGTATAGACAACGATCTGATTTTACCGTCACGAATTCTCTGTGGTTCTTCACGGCATACATCTTCACTTGATGTTGTAGAGCATCTTTGGATGGAAATCTTTGACCAATGAAGAATTCATCCAAGTTGGAAGTGTAATACCCTGATTTTTCAATAAATGAAAAATTATTTATTTTGCACGTGTTGTGCACGTGCAATATATTGTTGGATTATTTTATCATGGTGAGTATGTTTAAATATATTTTTCTCAAATTATTTTAGTACAAAAAGCCTTCTTTAAAAGCCTTATTTGAATTAATTAAAAAGCCTTTTCTTAAAAAGCCCAAAAGCATTTTTATTTTTAATTATTTTTATAAATTATTTTTGGCCCAAAAAGAAAGCCCATGAATTAATTTATTTTAATTAAACTTGTCATGTAGAAGACTTTTTCAAACAAAATTATTTTTTATACAATTTTGGAATGTACAAATTTGGCCTAGTTGCATGCACGTGCACTACACGTACACGTGCGTTGCACACTCCTATGCTTGGCCGGGTATCCTTCTTTTTGGGAGGGAAAGTTGAAATTTTGGTGTGGAGAACATGGGGGTAGTTTCAAGGAGGTGGGTAGTTTTCCTAACTCCTACTTGAATCTAAGCCTTTCATTTTGCAACCACCAAGATGATCTTAGCCCTCCATTTCCCTCATTTTTAGTATAAATACCTCCTTACTCATGGCTAATTTTTCATATGCAAAGTGTAATTTCTAAAGCTATACTAATATATTGTGAGAGTTATAAAAGATAAGAGTTTGTGTGGGTTGTGTTGCTTGGAGTGGCCGGCACCATCAAGAAGCATTCGGCTAGGTAGCTTTCGGCCAAGGAGGAGAAGCATTCGGCATTTGGTTGGAGGCTTGGAGTGGTGCATTCTTTTGGCTAGGAGGAGGTGTTCTCATCTACTTGATTGCTTTTGTTTGTGTTTCTCTCCAATTGAGGTGGGTAAAACAATTCATGTTTCTAATATAGGGTTCATGCTAGTATATTGATGACACTATACATGGAAAATACTAATAAGAGACCACTCTAATTAAAAAGTTAGTATGTGAATGGCTTAGAATGGTGTGATAAATTGTGTATGTAAATTGCTTGCATGAAATTATACCATATGAAGCACTTTCTTTGATTATTTAGTTTAATTGAACAATGATGCAATGTGACTAGCATGATGTGTGAAAGCCTTTTATTAATTACTTGCAAATTGTGTGGTTGAAACATGACAATTTAGAAAGACATTAACACTATGGGAATTGAATAGAAAAGTATATTGAATACTTTGAATTCATGTGTAGAAGTGGCATGAATGAACCAAGGAATTGCTTGTTGTCATCACATTAGAAATGTACCAAAATTAGTAATTGTTGAGTTTCACCTATTCATGTGCTATATGAATTCTTTTGCTAGTATGAGTACGGGGAAATCCAAGGTTGTATTGTGTTGTGAATGTAGATTAATAACCAGTAAATCATCATGGAAACTTTGGGATAAAAGAGAGATTAGATGAACAATCGATTATTTTCAATGTCGAAAATAAAGGATTTGCTAGTTTTATAAACAAATAATTAATTTGGGTGGAGAAAATGTGTTTTAGTGCAAAAATTTATTTTACAATTACTGTTTTGAAGATGGAATAAAGAAGATTAAATCTGGAATTTTTCAGTGGTTTATATGAAGGCAATATGAATCAATTGTTTTGAACATCGAGTTAATTTCAAAAAGAAACAGTGTGAATATGAGTCAAATGGGTTTTAATCCACACTGTGACAACCTGAGCCAGTGGCTCAGGCGGTCGGTGGCGCTGTTCGGTTCCCCTGAGCGGTGTGGTTCGAATCCGGGTCTCACCATTCTTTTTTAAAAAGTACTGTGTATATATATATATGACAGCGAAGAGATGGCATATATACGTAGTGCACTCTCTTCTATTCGCTAGCACCGATCGGCCTATCGGCGGGTGCTCTGGCCTTCTTCTCTACTGTGCTGGGTTCGAATCTTTCCCCTAGCACTTAGGGAAAAATATTTTTTTTGTGAGTTTTTGATGTCCAAAAAATATGAGAAAAATATGGTAATTTTCATAAAAATACAAGGAATTTTATGGGATTGGTTTGGATATTAATTGAAGAAAATATAATGTAGTTTGCGAACAAATGGTATATTAAAGCTATGGTTCTAAGACACATACTCATGGGAATTTTCAAATTTATAAAGAGTTATTGAAATGAATTTATTAGAAAGTATTTGACACAAAAGAATTTGTGGTGTGACATGATATTATAATTTTTACTTGAAGATATGGTGTAAAATATGAAGTACGAGTGTATGTTTGTAAAGTGCATGAGTCCATTGTATGATGATGGAGTTTAGAAATCATGTTGATGAAATTGTTGGCCATGAATAAGGATTTTTATGGGTTATAAGTATTCACCATGAATTTGTGAACAAGTGTAATCATGAATAAGGAAGAATATGAAATTGTGACATGAAAGTGGTCATGACTTAAAGATTGTGAAATGAAATTTGAAATAGAGTAGCTAAGTCTCCCCGGCATTGAGAAATGAAATAAATTGAAATTAGACCAAGGTTGGTCATGTTGAATTAAAGGAATAAGTCCGGTTGATGGAGAGGCTAACTCTAGTGATTATTTTGTTCATGATTTTTATTGAAACTAAGGACTAGTACATAGTGAAGACGTGATGAAAGTAAGAGAAAAACACTGAGTATGAGGGCCCTGGGTAGCGGCGAGAGCGTATCCCAGGAATTCCCATGACGAGTCTGGGTGAGGATACTGTTCCAGAGTACCGTCCCAGTGGCGACGCTCGTGGGATGTTTGAAGACTACGGGTGGTGTCATGTTTATGGTGAGAGCGTATCCCAGGAATTCCCATGATGCGTCTGGGTGAGGATACTACTCCAGAGTGCCTAAACATGAGTTCGTAGGTCAGATAACATCTAGGATACTTACCGTAATTACAGTAGTAGATTAAATCATAACGGGGGATTGAACCCTATAAAGATGAAGAACGAATAAGGGCTTGCCCTCGGACCTATGTAGTATGGGATGCATAGAATCCGAACAAGTGCGCATTAGTGTCATGTAACTTAATTAACTGCATTAAGGACTAAGTGCACAATCACAACACGACATCAATAGGGTAGTCCCTTTAGTTGAAATGTGACAAGTTTGTGTTTGCTAAATATGAAATGTTAAGTTATACTATTTTCGGCAAGCGAGGACGGCCGTGTATAATGATCGTCGGTTGAATAAACTGACGTACCCACAGTCTAACATGCAGGTAAATGTTATGCTAAAGATTAAAGGGACGGATGCTTAAAGATTTTATCAAGCTGTTGTACTTGTATTTAATTGTTGTATTTTACTTCCGCTGTGCAAAAGAAAGATGTAATTATGATGTAAACTCTGATGTATGATGCAAAGTTTTAATTTCCCTGTAAAAGTGTGCTAAGAAAGTGAAAAGATCCTGTAGAACATCTCGAATTCAGTGTATTTGGGATTCGGGGCGTTACAGAGTGGTATCAGAGCCACGCTTTCTACACTTTCACACTTGTACAAATTTATAGGGAACGACACCCTAGAAGTGGACATTAGAGTGTGTGTTTGAATCTAGAGATTTAAATGTAAGTGACTTACATTTGTGTTGCTCTAAGATTTATGCTTTCTCCTCCCTATTTCTAAGATGGCTGATCACTTCGACCCTGCTGGAGGCGACGACTGGCACATCATTGAGGAAGAGTACCATCCTGGACAGGCAGATTCCGAGGACGAGTACTACCCTGGACAAGCTGATTCTGATGATGAGGAGTACCCTGAATCCCGAGAGATCACCCCACCTCCGGATTCATCTGATGATTCTTCCGACGAAGAGGAAGTACCAGTTCCAAGTGGTCTTGTGACTTCTCTTCAGAGGCAAGTGGAAACCCTGAAGGAGAGAGTTGGATTGTTGGAGGCTCAGCTGGAGAAGCGGAAGGCTGACTATTCTGTTCTTAGCCATCGGATCTGGGAACTTGAGAAGAAAAAGAACCTAACTGATGTGCTGAAGGATGAGGTTGATGAACTGCGGGAAGAACTTCGAGCAGCGAAGAGGACCCGTAGGAGTTAGAGTGTTGCAGCTTCTGTTTTCTTTCATTCTGATGTTTAGAGATGTTTTTAAATTCGAATGTATAAACTTTTGGAATTCAATGAAATGGAAGTTGGTTTAAATTCTTGTCTTATACTTCGAATTTGACGGATCTTTTGCATCAGAATATGTCGAGAAGAGGAACAAGGAATGGGGAAGGTTTGGATCTGGAGACTGAGCTTGCTAGGGTCTACCAGACATTGAATGCTGTGGCTCAGAACCAAGCTAGGGGGCCGGCGAATCCAGTGCCCGAGGCAATAAAGCTGGTGGAATCGTTCAAGAGAATGAAACCACCCGTATTCGAGGGAAAGTCGGATCCAGATTCGGCTGACAACTGGATACGGCAAGTGGAGACCATCTTCGAGGTGTTGGAGACACCGGAGGGTAGCAAGGTCAAGTTGGCAACCTTGCAGCTGGAGAAGGATGCAGCAGTTTGGTGGCAATCTGTGAAGAGGACCATGGGAGGTCTGTTGTTTGGTTGGGAGGAATTTTTGGAGGAGTTCCGCAGCCATTATTTCCCCTCCGACGTCCAGGAGAAGAAGGCGATGGAGTTCCTGTCGCTTCAGCAAGGCAGCATGTCAGTGAGAGCCTATGAGACCAAGTTCACTCAGCTCTCCAGGTATGCTCCCGAGTTGGTGGCGGATGAGGCCAAGAAAGCTCGCAAGTTCGAGCATGGTCTGAGGCCTAGCTTGAGATCTCGTATGATACCCCTTGGTATCAGGAGATTCGATAAGCTGGTCAAGAGGGCGGCAGCGACGGAGGCGGATATGGAGCAGTTCCATGTTGTTCAGAACAGGAGGAACAACTGGCAGCCCGAGAAGAGGCCTGCACATTCGGGGAGTTTCAGGGGGCAACCATCTGCACAGAGGTTCAAACCGACAGGGGCGAACGCTGTGAGTGTGGCTGGGAGGCCTGGAGACAATGTGGTGAGACCTTCTGCGGTGACTTGCTACAACTGTGGTGAAACGGGACACTACAAATCTCACTGTCCCAAACTACAGGGTGGAAGCAGCAACGCACCAACGCAGCAGGCTGGGAAGAGGCTGTACCAATCAGGGCGAGTATTTGCCTTGACAGAAGCTGATGCTGAGGAGGCAGATCAGGTCATCTCTGGTACGAGGGCTGGTGTTTAGAGTCTTTGTCATTTCCTTTCCCTTTGTTTAGTGAGGCTGTTATGTAATGGTGTATATTATGTAACAGGCGAACTCTATCTTAATGGAATGAAAGCTGTCGTATTGTTTGATACTGGATCCTCTCATACTTTTGTGTCTCCAAAGTTTGCTAAAGTGTTGGGAGTTGAACCGAAGATTTTCCCAGGCAAGATCTTATCAGTAGCTACTCCGTCAGGGGAAACTTTAACCACTGATCGGTATTATGCTGATTGCGAGATTGTGATTGGGGATAGAATCTTTGGCATTGATCTGATCGAGCTGACTATCTTGGGAGTCGATGTTATCATTGGCATTGATTGGATGTCGGTGTACAGTGCAAGCATCGAGTGTAAGACTAAGACGGTGACAGTGAAGGCTCCAGGTGGACCTGAAGTCGTGTTCCAAGGGAAGCGGAAATGTTCTAAGCTGGTGGCTACTATCCGCAAGGAAGAGACTCCTGTGGAAGTGCAAGGGATTCCTGTGGTTCGGGACTATCCGACTGTGTTCTTGGAAGATTTTCCTGGGTTACCTCCGCAACGTGATGTAGAGTTCAGCATTACTGTTCAACCGGGAAGTGCACCCATTTCTAAGGCACCTTATAGGATGGCTCCAGTGGAACAGGATGAGGTGAAACGGCAGATTGAGGAACTGTTGGGAAAAGGCTTTATTCAACCTAGTGCGTCACCTTGGGGAGCACCAGTGCTTTTGGTAAAGAAGAAGGATGGATCGATGAGAATGTGCATCGATTACCGGGAGCTGAATAAGGTCACTGTTCAGAATAAGTACCCGATTCCTCGAATTGATGACTTGTTCGATCGTCTACAAGGAGCGGCCGTATTCTCCAAAATAGATCTTCGATCGGGTTACCACCAAGTTCGAGTGAAAGCTGAAGATGTGCATAAGACTGCATTTAGAACTCGGCATGGGCATTACGAATTCTTAGTTATGCCATTCGGAGTGACGAATGCACCTGCAATCTTCATGGACTTGATGAACAGAGTTCTGAGGCCGTTTATTGATTCTTTCGTCGTGGTGTTTATCGACGATATTCTCGTGTACTCCAAGTCTGAGGAGGAGCACACCGAGCATCTGGCAGCAGTGTTGCAGAAGTTGGAAGAGCAGCAGTTGTATGCCAAGTTATCCAAGTGTGATTTCTGGAAATCTGAAGTGGCATTCCTGGGTCACATCCTTTCTAAGGAGGGAGTGGCAACTGATCCTCAGAAGATAGAGGCAGTGAGAGACTGGGCGAGGCCTACTACAGTGAAGGAAGTCAGAAGTTTCCTTGGGATGACTGGATATTATCGGAGATTCATTCAAGGTTATGCTCAGATAGCTGTACCGCTTACAGGGCTGACCAAGAAGAATGTGAGCTTCAAGTGGACCGAGCAATGTGAGGCGAGTTTTCAGGAGTTGAAAGATAGACTGACTACTGCACCTATTTTGGCTTTGCCTAGAGCTGGTGTTGAGTATGACGTTTATAGCGATGCTTCACATCGGGGGCTTGGTTGTGTCTTAATGCAAGAAGGAAGAGTAATCGCTTATGGGTCTAGGCAACTACGACCACATGAGAAAAATTATCCGACTCATGATCTAGAGTTGGCTGCGATTATTTTTGCTTTGAAGCAATGGAGGCACTACGTGTACGGTGAGAAGCTGAATATGTACACGGATCACAAGAGCTTGAAGTATATATATCAGCAGAGGGATCTCAATTTGAGGCAGCAGAGATGGTTGGAAGTGCTCGAGGATATGCGACCTGAGATCAAGTATCATCCCGGAAAAGCTAATGTTGTGGCTGATGCACTTAGCCGCAAGAGCAGTTTGGCCTGTTTGATTACGACTCAGAGGCATCTGATTGAGGAGCTGGACCGAGCTGGTATTGAGGTTGTCTTGCAAGGATTGGGAGCATCTTTGGCTCAGTTGAGGCTTCAGCCTACTCTGAATACAAGGATCATTGCAAGTCAGGAAGTTGATGCTGATATTCTGGAGATGAAGGAGCAGGTTGGTGCTGGCAGGTTGCCCGGTTTTCAGATCAGGGATGGAGTGCTGTGGTTCGGAGATAGGCTATGCGTTCCAAATCAGGCGGACCTGAAAGAAAGTATTCTTCAGGAGGCGCATGCTACTCTTTTGTCTGTACATCCTGGGAGTACTAAGATGTACAAGGACATCAAGCAGCATTTCTGGTGGTCAGGTTTGAAGCGGGATGTGGCTGAATTTGTCGCGAAGTGTGAGGTTTGTCAGCAAGTCAAAGCCGAAAATCAGAGACCCGGAGGTCTATTACAGCCGTTACCTATTCCGGAATGGAAGTGGGATAACATCAGTATGGATTTCATCACGGGATTGCCTAAGAGTCCTAAAGGCAATGATGCAATTTGGGTTATAGTCGATCGACTTACCAAGTCCGCTCACTTTTTGGCGATGAAACTCACTGCTTCGATGGACAAGTTGGCTGAGATGTATGTTGGTGAGATTGTCCGACTTCATGGCGTTCCTTCGACCATTGTGTCTGATCGAGATGCGCGGTTTACTTCGCATTTCTGGAGGAGTCTTCAGGCAGCTTTGGGTACCAAGACGGATTTCAGCACTGCTTTTCATCCGCAAACCGATGGGCAGACCGAGAGAGTCAATCGTATTCTTGAGGATATGCTGCGGTGTTGTATACTAGACTTTGGAGGCAGTTGGGAAAGGCATTTACCTTTGGTGGAATTTGCCTACAACAACAGTTTTCAGGCCAGTATTGGGATGGCGCCGTACGAAGCTCTGTATGGCAGGAAGTGCAGGACTCCTGTATGCTGGTATGAAGTGGGGGAGCGTCAGTTGTTTGGTCCTGAGCTTGTGCAACTGACTTCTGAGAAGATTGATCTGATCAGGAAAAGGTTGGTGGAAGCTCAGAGCAGGCAGAAAAGCTATGCAGACAACCGGAGAAGGGACCTTGAGTTTGAGGTTGGTGATTTCGTCTTTCTGAAGGTATCACCCAGCAAAGGTGTGGTTCGTTTTGGCAAGGGCGGGAAGTTAGCCCCGAGGTTTATAGGCCCGTATAAGATATTGAAAAGGATCGGGAAAACTGCTTACCGGCTTGAATTACCGGAAGAGTTGTCTCAGGTGCACAATGTCTTTCATGTGTCTATGCTGAGAGGTTATATTCCAGACCCGAGTCATCATTTGCCTGAAGTGCCGGAAGGTTTGCAGTTAGACCTGAATTACATCGAGGCTCCTGTTGAGATTGTTGATCGTCGAGAGAAAGTCTTGAGGAATAAGACGATACCGATGGTCAAGGTAGTCTGGAGAAACCACTTGGTTGAAGAGGCTACTTGGGAATCTGAGGAGAGGATGTTGAAGGACTATCCTGAGCTTTTTGCTTGATTGTATTTTTGTATCTTTTGTTTTGTTGTGTGTGTTGTATTTTGTTTGTTTTCCTCGCTCTTGATTGTAGTTCCGGGGACGGAACTATTCTAAGGAGGGAGTGCTGTAATACCCTGATTTTTCAATAAATGAAAAATTATTTATTTTGCACGTGTTGTGCACGTGCAATATATTGTTGGATTATTTTATCATGGTGAGTATGTTTAAATATATTTTTCTCAAATTATTTTAGTACAAAAAGCCTTCTTTAAAAGCCTTATTTGAATTAATTAAAAAGCCTTTTCTTAAAAAGCCCAAAAGCATTTTTATTTTTAATTATTTTTATAAATTATTTTTGGCCCAAAAAGAAAGCCCATGAATTAATTTATTTTAATTAAACTTGTCATGTAGAAGACTTTTTCAAACAAAATTATTTTTTATACAATTTTGGAATGTACAAATTTGGCCTAGTTGCATGCACGTGCACTACACGTACACGTGCGTTGCACACTCCTATGCTTGGCCGGGTATCCTTCTTTTTGGGAGGGAAAGTTGAAATTTTGGTGTGGAGAACATGGGGGTAGTTTCAAGGAGGTGGGTAGTTTTCCTAACTCCTACTTGAATCTAAGCCTTTCATTTTGCAACCACCAAGATGATCTTAGCCCTCCATTTCCCTCATTTTTAGTATAAATACCTCCTTACTCATGGCTAATTTTTCATATGCAAAGTGTAATTTCTAAAGCTATACTAATATATTGTGAGAGTTATAAAAGATAAGAGTTTGTGTGGGTTGTGTTGCTTGGAGTGGCCGGCACCATCAAGAAGCATTCGGCTAGGTAGCTTTCGGCCAAGGAGGAGAAGCATTCGGCATTTGGTTGGAGGCTTGGAGTGGTGCATTCTTTTGGCTAGGAGGAGGTGTTCTCATCTACTTGATTGCTTTTGTTTGTGTTTCTCTCCAATTGAGGTGGGTAAAACAATTCATGTTTCTAATATAGGGTTCATGCTAGTATATTGATGACACTATACATGGAAAATACTAATAAGAGACCACTCTAATTAAAAAGTTAGTATGTGAATGGCTTAGAATGGTGTGATAAATTGTGTATGTAAATTGCTTGCATGAAATTATACCATATGAAGCACTTTCTTTGATTATTTAGTTTAATTGAACAATGATGCAATGTGACTAGCATGATGTGTGAAAGCCTTTTATTAATTACTTGCAAATTGTGTGGTTGAAACATGACAATTTAGAAAGACATTAACACTATGGGAATTGAATAGAAAAGTATATTGAATACTTTGAATTCATGTGTAGAAGTGGCATGAATGAACCAAGGAATTGCTTGTTGTCATCACATTAGAAATGTACCAAAATTAGTAATTGTTGAGTTTCACCTATTCATGTGCTATATGAATTCTTTTGCTAGTATGAGTACGGGGAAATCCAAGGTTGTATTGTGTTGTGAATGTAGATTAATAACCAGTAAATCATCATGGAAACTTTGGGATAAAAGAGAGATTAGATGAACAATCGATTATTTTCAATGTCGAAAATAAAGGATTTGCTAGTTTTATAAACAAATAATTAATTTGGGTGGAGAAAATGTGTTTTAGTGCAAAAATTTATTTTACAATTACTGTTTTGAAGATGGAATAAAGAAGATTAAATCTGGAATTTTTCAGTGGTTTATATGAAGGCAATATGAATCAATTGTTTTGAACATCGAGTTAATTTCAAAAAGAAACAGTGTGAATATGAGTCAAATGGGTTTTAATCCACACTGTGACAACCTGAGCCAGTGGCTCAGGCGGTCGGTGGCGCTGTTCGGTTCCCCTGAGCGGTGTGGTTCGAATCCGGGTCTCACCATTCTTTTTTAAAAAGTACTGTGTATATATATATATGACAGCGAAGAGATGGCATATATACGTAGTGCACTCTCTTCTATTCGCTAGCACCGATCGGCCTATCGGCGGGTGCTCTGGCCTTCTTCTCTACTGTGCTGGGTTCGAATCTTTCCCCTAGCACTTAGGGAAAAATATTTTTTTTGTGAGTTTTTGATGTCCAAAAAATATGAGAAAAATATGGTAATTTTCATAAAAATACAAGGAATTTTATGGGATTGGTTTGGATATTAATTGAAGAAAATATAATGTAGTTTGCGAACAAATGGTATATTAAAGCTATGGTTCTAAGACACATACTCATGGGAATTTTCAAATTTATAAAGAGTTATTGAAATGAATTTATTAGAAAGTATTTGACACAAAAGAATTTGTGGTGTGACATGATATTATAATTTTTACTTGAAGATATGGTGTAAAATATGAAGTACGAGTGTATGTTTGTAAAGTGCATGAGTCCATTGTATGATGATGGAGTTTAGAAATCATGTTGATGAAATTGTTGGCCATGAATAAGGATTTTTATGGGTTATAAGTATTCACCATGAATTTGTGAACAAGTGTAATCATGAATAAGGAAGAATATGAAATTGTGACATGAAAGTGGTCATGACTTAAAGATTGTGAAATGAAATTTGAAATAGAGTAGCTAAGTCTCCCCGGCATTGAGAAATGAAATAAATTGAAATTAGACCAAGGTTGGTCATGTTGAATTAAAGGAATAAGTCCGGTTGATGGAGAGGCTAACTCTAGTGATTATTTTGTTCATGATTTTTATTGAAACTAAGGACTAGTACATAGTGAAGACGTGATGAAAGTAAGAGAAAAACACTGAGTATGAGGGCCCTGGGTAGCGGCGAGAGCGTATCCCAGGAATTCCCATGACGAGTCTGGGTGAGGATACTGTTCCAGAGTACCGTCCCAGTGGCGACGCTCGTGGGATGTTTGAAGACTACGGGTGGTGTCATGTTTATGGTGAGAGCGTATCCCAGGAATTCCCATGATGCGTCTGGGTGAGGATACTACTCCAGAGTGCCTAAACATGAGTTCGTAGGTCAGATAACATCTAGGATACTTACCGTAATTACAGTAGTAGATTAAATCATAACGGGGGATTGAACCCTATAAAGATGAAGAACGAATAAGGGCTTGCCCTCGGACCTATGTAGTATGGGATGCATAGAATCCGAACAAGTGCGCATTAGTGTCATGTAACTTAATTAACTGCATTAAGGACTAAGTGCACAATCACAACACGACATCAATAGGGTAGTCCCTTTAGTTGAAATGTGACAAGTTTGTGTTTGCTAAATATGAAATGTTAAGTTATACTATTTTCGGCAAGCGAGGACGGCCGTGTATAATGATCGTCGGTTGAATAAACTGACGTACCCACAGTCTAACATGCAGGTAAATGTTATGCTAAAGATTAAAGGGACGGATGCTTAAAGATTTTATCAAGCTGTTGTACTTGTATTTAATTGTTGTATTTTACTTCCGCTGTGCAAAAGAAAGATGTAATTATGATGTAAACTCTGATGTATGATGCAAAGTTTTAATTTCCCTGTAAAAGTGTGCTAAGAAAGTGAAAAGATCCTGTAGAACATCTCGAATTCAGTGTATTTGGGATTCGGGGCGTTACAGGAAGACCCAATGGAAGACTGGCCATGTTCGTGTACGGTGGCACGGGACATCCATTCGCTTGATTGCGATCCACGCATAGTTGGACTTGTGTCCTGACTTGGCAACACGCAGGCATTGTTAACCGGCACATGAACATTGGCTTCAACAACTGGAGCTTCAAGGGCGATCTCCTCATCATCATCCTCGAGACCGCGTACCTCATCTTCTTCCTCTTCTACCAAGTCGTTATTTACAACGGCGTTGTCAAAGTCTTCCAAAGCAATGCCTGCGACCAAAAAATTTTGTGGCAATGGGGTCGGATGTACCTGCTCGTATTCGGATGAAACAGGTACCGTTGGAGATGTGTTAGTATCTCCAATAGTATTTGAAATCCTTGCGTGTGACTCTTCAGATGGTCTCAAAATCCTAGTGGGCCTTGGACCTTCGATAACAACTCTTGTAGTATTTGGAAGCCTCGTTTGATCAATATATAACTCAACTATATTCCAACCACAACTTGGATGAAGTGTCCTAAGCAAGACAGACCTCAGAGAACTGTCACTGTCTATGGGTACCAACATGAAGTACTGTCCATCCCCTTTACCAGCAGAATAACGGGCTCTCAGTTTCAGACTCATTTCACTTCTGTCCCAATTGGTTACTTCATATATCTTATGTATTAATTCGGGGTAGCCCAAATAATTACTGGATCAACATCACTATAAGAATATCCAATTTTTGGATCCTTAATTACTTCACCCCCATAATATAACCAAATAGGGATATCAAATTCCATACCTATGCATAAAAATTAAAACATATTCAAGTCATTCACTACTCAAAATAAACAAAACATTGAAATTAAAATCAAACATAAGGTTAAGATGATAATACCTTTCAAATTAAACCAAAAAAACCACCGGCAAAAATTCCGTTGTTGAGAAAGACTGAAAATGAGAGTGGGAGTGAGGAGGTAGGATGTATGGAATTTTATAGGACTCAAATGGTTGAAATTTTTTGATTATGAGATCTAGGGTTTATGGGTAAAAGGAGTGAAGCGAGGGAGATGCGTTTTACGAATCAGAAGGGGAAGAAAAGGGGTTTTGAGGGGGTTTTCGATTATAGGGAGTTGTGCAAACAGATAATAACTGATGTCGTTATTGTGGAACACGACATCAGTATAAATGATGCCGTTCTCCAGAATAACGGCATCAGTTATTTTCTTTTTTGCGTTCTAATCTCGAGTCAATGTTGATACAGTAGAGATCTATACAAAAAATAAGCAATGCCGTTATTGGGGATAACGGCATGACAATTTTTTCACAAAGCGATGCCGTTATTGGGAATAACGGCATACAAATAGCTGATGCCGTTTTTTCCAATAACGTTTGTTGCTGACGTGTCACAGACAAGGGCAAATCGCTAAATGTTTTCGAAACTAGGGTAGGTCGCTAATTATTTTCAAAAAAGAGGGCATTTCGGCAAAATTTTCTTATTTAACTGGGTATGAATTAAGTGTATGGGTTAATAGCAGAGGGGTATAGTATAAGTGGAATATAGAATAGTGCAGTCATTAATGAATGGGATTTGAAAGTTGGGTATGGTTTAATAAGAACAGAGCATGGCAAAAAAAAAAAATCTGGGTGTATAACTTAATGGATTGATAATGGTTTGGCTAAACGGGCAATAGGGCTTGAGTTTTAATAAGGTATGAGATCCAAAAATTTATAGGCAAAAAGAATGAATAAAAAAAATAACAAAGTGGAAATAAAAATAAATTTAACAGTGAAAATCAAAAACTAATGGCACGAGCAAGAGAGACAAATCAAAGGGAGACAACCGAATCAAGAATTCAAATAAAAGATGATAAAACAATAAAATGAAAATATATATTGAAACAAAAATTCAATATACGGTCCAAAAGAAATACATAAGGAATACAAAGACTGAAAATTCACCAAAACGAAAAATACACTCAAAAATACACAAAATGAAAATTAGGGTTACAGTGATTATGGTAACTCTGTTCTAATTAAATTTGCCATTGTTTATTTCAACATTTACTTCTTTCCCGTAATGGAAACAATGAATAAAAATGCCAAAGATTGCTAACTAACTTCCTTCTAGATTTGATTGGCCTTTTTCTTAATTAAGATAAAATCTTATTGGACTGATTTAAGTTATTTCATGTTCAAGGCTTGGATGTTATTGGCATAAACCAATCAATACAAGTACTTCATGAACCTGAGGAGAAATAATAATTCAAATTGTTAGTATATCAACCTGACTCCACTTATCCTGATGTCCCTTAGCACTGCATGCATAGTTAGTCTTTTCATATGATTTTACAGTTTACTCAATATTTGTGATTCCTCTCTAATTTTCTATTATTGACCAAGTAAATATTATGCAGCCTATATTCCCTGGAGAAAGTGGTGTCGATCAACTGGTGGAGATTATCAAGGTTTGCCTTTCATACAATTACTTTTGGAGTGTGGTATATTATTTCTCCCTTTGGTTGTGTTCTGCCTTACTGCTTCTGTCGATAGGTTTTAGGCACCCCAACTCGGGAAGCGATAAAGTGCATGAACCCAAATTACACGGAGTTCAAGTTTGCACAGATCAAAGCTCATCCATGGCACAAGGTATCAGCGAATACAATACAGAGCGTAGAAATAACTGAACCCAGCTTGGTAAGTAGCGAATACAATACAGAGCGTAGGAATAACTGAACCCAGCTTGGTAAGTTAAATAATTGTACTGTATGCCTAAAATTCCAGGTTTTCCAAAAGCGGATGCCTCCTGAGGCAGTTGATCTTGTATCAAGACTGCTCGAGTACTCACCAAGTTTGCGATGCACAGCAGTAAGAATGTTTAACCTTTTCCTTTTCAGTCTTCTTTTAAATGTTTACCAGGATATTTACTTCTTTATCATAAATTATATTTTTGCTGGCCCTCTATGTGATGTTCATGCATACTTTATTTAAACTTCCAGTTTTTCCCCTGTTCTAATAATATATTGTGTTAGATTAGCATATAATCCGCAACTTTTATTTCAACTTTTATTATAATATTATAATATTTTTTTCCAACGTTTATTTCACTAAAAATTCAAAAAACGAATTAAAAAAATAAAAGTGGGAAATGCCAGATTCGAACCCAAACCCAACAACCCCATGAACAGTAATAGGCCTAAAACGCACCCACGGACCAATAAGGCTTGAGTGACTAATTGATATGAACTAAGAGTTAAGAGACACTCTCTTTTTGAGAAAGCGAGTGTGGTTAAAACTCAATCGGTTTTTCAGAAAGCGAGTGTAGGTTTTCGAAAATCAAAAGCCTCACACTCGTTTTCTGAAAAAGCGATGAGGTTTTAACCACACTCACTTTTTCAGAAAGCGAGTAAGGCAGTTTGGGAATTTTTTAAAAAAGTAAGGCAGTTTGGGAAA
This sequence comes from Hemerocallis citrina, assembly GCA_017893485.1. Lineage (NCBI taxonomy): Eukaryota > Viridiplantae > Streptophyta > Magnoliopsida > Asparagales > Asphodelaceae > Hemerocallis > Hemerocallis citrina. Next base: position 92,229,853 of record CM030365.1, on the reverse strand, counting down.
AACTTTCAAAAAGTGGGACAGTTTGGAAAAAAATTCGTACAATAGCAGCAGATGCTGCACTTGCTGCTACTGTCACATTGTGTGATGTGAGCAGTGGGGCAGCGTGTGGGACCCACCGCCCAGGAGAGAGCAGGGGATTTTTGCTTTGTGCCTGCCACGTGTGTGGCAGGTGGCGGGGACCACCCGACTTTTGGGCTGCGTACTGGCTCTCGCGACAGAGTCTCGGGTACCAGATTAATTAATTTTACTTTATGTTATCAATTTCTGTTAATATTCTGTTTAATCCTATCATTTGAAATTTTCAAAACAGTAGATAGATATGGTTTTGTTATGGTTTTGTTAGTATTTCAGATATACATAACATTTTCTATTATGGTTTTGTTATCTTTTTAAATAAATATTATCTTGACATTATCTATCTAAAATAAAGTAAAATTACAAAAGTTAAGGAAAAGATAAATTTTTCGAAAACAACTGAATTCAAATTTTGGTATTGGATTTTCTTATGAATATCTAATATTTTGAATAGATTAATTGAAACATAATGTTGCCAAAGTGACCACTTTTGTGTAGATTAATTTATTTAAAATATCAAGATGATTGTGTGTTTGTAATTCATGCGTTTATTAACTGACCCAAAGGTAAGTTGATATTTGGCCGAATTTTATACACATTTGTGGTAATAAATATGTGACAATTATAAGGTATTCCATATGAACAATATGTCAGTCCAAAGAATGACTTATTATTTGACAAGATTTATTATCAATTATAGCGTCCCGAATTTCTAATATGATATCTTAGAAATACGTGGCACAATTCCCAGCATCAACTTCAAATTTAATATTAAACATAGCCAAATACCAATAAAATTTTCAACTTTCATTACATTAATCTTTACATAGCACAGCGGAATACAATACACCTTGAATTACAAATTTCTTTCTTACAACAATTTCTTTTACAACAATACATAAATCATTACATCTCTTTAACTCAAGCATCCAAATTCCAAGCTACAAGTAATCACCTGTAAAATATGAGGCTAGAGATAACCCTAACCCCCAAAACTAAAGGGGTCATCCATAAAGGTGAGTAACATGAAACAAGAACAAGCAACATAAATAAACATGAAATCTGGAATCATAAACAACACGTACTAGAGTCAAGAATAAATGAAATGAGAAATAACAAGAAAAATATGAAAAACATCAAGTGTAGCTAGGCTAAGTGTCAAGTGTAGAAAACAGGAAACCACATGCATGAAACCAAGTCAAGAAAACACAATTCCATATGCTGACTCTCTAATGCATACTTGTCGGAGTCTATGTATCCCACTCTACATAGGTCCGGTGCAAGCCCTTAACGTCTCCACATTATAGGGTTTAATCCCCTGCTATGCAACTAATCCTAACACGATGACTACTGTGAGATAAAGATAAACTGTGAGTATTAGCCCATATCCCGATAATTCCGGAGGTCAATCTCTATCCACAGATAATTTCGGAGACTATTTCACTCACACCTGGGATTCCTCGAGAATACCCCCACACCGCAAGCGATGGCACCTTATCACACGAATACCACATGTGCGTCGCCTCGACCCCGATAATTCCGGAGATCAATCCCACACCACAGGTAATTCCGGCGACTATTTCACTCACACCTGGATAATTTCGGGGATTATCTCACACCGCAAGCCATACTGTGGTCCATAACCCATGTTCTCGTTCATCATATCACCACTAGTGCCTGTCCTTATCATTTAGGTTATTTAATTACTTTACGAATCTCCTAGAGTTGGTGTACCCTACCGGACTTAACTCAACAACTGATCAACTAAAATGCCTCAACAGGCTTAAACATAAATATCTCAACTGCCGGTATACTAGGGTCACACACACCCTCTAGAGACTCACACCCATCCAAACAAATCTTCCAACATAAATTGCTCAGTTAAACCACTTGAAAACATATGTTCAGTAGAAGATAAAGTATAGAAAGTAAGTTACAGATTAAAAACATTTAGAGAATAATTCATTTAAAAGAGCATTCAAAGATATAAAGATACATCAGTATCAGTCGACTATGGACAATCATAGGTCGACTGTCCAGAGAGAAAAAAAATCCAATAACTTTAAGAAAATAATTCTAAGTATTATAAGTCGACTGTAGAAGGTCATAGGTCGACTATCTAGAAAGAAAATCCAATAACCTTTAAGAAATAATTCTAAGTGGTGTCAGTCGACTGTAAAAATCATCATTCGACTGTCCAGAACGAAATTTCAAGAAACACTAGAGAACACAGCAGCCAGGTCGCGTCGGTCGACTGTGAAGTCACACTGGTCGACTGTCGACCTACAGACTACAGATTTTTGGTTATGCACATTTCAACCAATACGTAATTTTACTTTATGAAAATGATTTCTACAAAAAGGCATATTTCTTATATGATCAATTATAACTTGTAGGATTTATAATAATCCACTAAACTAATTCAAAGTTACTTGAATTTATAAAAGTAGTGATTTGTTGATTTCTTTCGATTAAAACATGGATTGTGCATATAGTCAAAAATAGAGTTTCTTAAAATCAATTATTCATTGAAATAGTTTCGTATTCAGATCCCAACCATATAAATATCAGAAATCTCAAGAAAATCCCCAATTTGGATATAATTCTTCAACCTCAACTAAATTCCCAAATTTCGATTCTCAAGACATGATCTATTGAATTCGTACTCTCCTTCCAAATTTCTCAAAACTGAATCGCCCTTATAACTCACAACCATAATCAATTTATAACATCACCATATCATGTTTCGTTCAACAAGTACTCAAAAAGTGATAAAAGTCTCATCTTTATTAGGTTTATGCATAAAATCCATCATATTCAATCAATCCAACATTAATCCAAAAGAAATAGCCTACCCACATACAATTTCATTCATAAACCACTAGAGTTTTACAAGATCCAATATTTCATCCATCCATCCAATTCATCAAGTACATATTCATACTCAAACCCTAAACATGCTTTCTAGTAGATGAAATTCAACATCTAGGAACAATCAAAGCAATCATATCACTCGCATACAACATACACAAAACAAAAGAAAATAAACAAGTCACTCACCTCAAATGACGAAATCTAACAAGAAAAGTCTTTCTTTCGCGAAGTCCAAAATCCTCTCCTTAAATCTTCAAGCAATAATAAAACCTTTGTGTTGTGCAGCGAAAGACAGCTGCACTCCACTCTTATGTATATATATATATATATATATATATATATATATATAGGCCGGAATAGGAGAATTAGGATTTTAAATACATTTACAAAATAACCCTTTTAAAGTATAACTTTACATAAATAGATCCCTACACTTGGGAATTTGATAAAACCAATTAAATTGATATTTAAAAGCAAAATAAATACTTTATTTCCAGCCGACATTGTTTGGAAAGTTCAGAAAATAGTTTTGCACTTTCATCCTTCAAAATGACAATTTTGCAAAAAGATCATTCTTTTCGTAATATTTGCAAATAGGTTTAATAAATATCAGAAAAATCTAGAAAAATTATAAGTAATCTCAAATAATAAATAATAATTTTTCACAAATTAATTTTGCTTTTTGAACTTCCCAAGAAAATATTTGCACGTGATTTGCACGTGTAAATATAAATTTTCAGAAAATATTTACTAAATCCCCAAAAATCATTTTAATTCAATTATAAATCTATAAAAATATTATTTAAAAATACGGGATACTACATCAATATTTGATTGTGACAACAAGAGTACCGCTTACAGTTAATGTTACTGTCCAAAGACTTGATATTAATGTTGTGCCTGGTATCTTGAGATGGGATTAACCATTATTTGAATTTATTGTTTTATATGGACTTTTATGTGAAGCTAATTTTGTTTATTTTTTGTTCTATATTCCGCTAGTGTATCTTCTGCTGCCTCAATAACTACTAACATCAATTCTATTCCCATGCTTAATTGGACCAATTTCAAGGATTGGAAAAGGACCTTACTGATAACTCTTGGCTGTATGGAATTAAACCATGCATTAAGGGAAGAACAACCTCCACCTCTCACTGTGGAAAGCACTCTTAGTGACAAAAGGGATTTTGAGAGGTGGGATCGTTCAAATCGCATAAGTCTAATGACTATGAAACACAGCATTCCTGAAGCCTTTGGGGGTACAGAATCTGATGGGATTACTAAGGCCAAAGATTTCCTCGATCAAATTGAGAAACGTTTTTGCCAAAAACGATAAGCTTGAAATGACTACACTGCTGACTTCTTCAATGTCTATAAAGTATAAGGGTTGAGGAAATGTAAAGGAGTACATTACGAAGATGTACCATATTGTTTCAAGACTTAAGGCACTCAAGCTTGAATTTCCTGAGGAATTGCTTGTGCTTATGGTTTTGGTATCGCTTCTTGCATAGTTCAATCAATTCAAGATCAATTATAACTGTCAAAAGGAAAAATGGACTCTAAATGAGCTCATTTCTCACTGTATGCAAGAGGAAAAAAGGTTGAAACAAGATAAGACATAAAGTGCTCACTTGGCCAATGCTTCTAAGGATAAGGGCAAGAAAAGAAAATCTGAGAATGAAAAATCTAAGGGTCCAGCTCAAAAGAAACAATAGAAGGATACAGTGAGTTGTTTCTTTTGTAACAAGCATGGACATATGAAAAAGGAATGTACTAAATATCATGCATGGCGTGCAAAGAAAGGTATGTTTCTTACTTTGATTTGTTCTGAGGTTAATTTATCTTCAGTACCTAGAAATACTTGGTGGATAGATTCTGGTGCTACTACTCACATAAGTGTTTCTATGCAGGGTTGTCTGAGTTGCCGAAAGCCAAATGATGGTGAAAGAAACATCTTCGTGGGCGATGGAAAATTGGTAGAAGTGGAAGCAGTTGGGCATTTTAGGTTGTTCTTAGGAACTAGTTTTTATTTGGATTTGAAAGACACTTTTGTTATACCGTCTTTTAGACGAAATTTATTAGACGAAATTTAATTTCTGTTTCTTTGTTGGAAAAATTTGGTTATTATTGTTCATTTGGAAACAATCACTTTAGTTTGTCTTTAAATTCGAATGTTGTTGAAACTGATTATTTGAATACTTATGACAACCTTTATTTGTTCGGAACAATTGCATCCTATAATAAAACCTTGCATGTAGAGTCATGTGGTACTAAATGTAAATTAAATAAAGATAAATCAGCGTCATTATGGCATAAATGCTTAGGTCATATCTTAAAAGGTAGAGTTGAGCGTCTTGTGACTGATAGCATTTTGGAGTCCCTAGACTTCACAGACTTTGATGTCTGTGTAGACTGCATAAAGGGAAAACAAACCAAAACTAAGAGATTAGGTGCCAATAGATCTTCAGGCATCTTAGTATTGATTCATATAGATATTTGTGGGTCATTCTCTTCGGCATCTTGGAATAGTCAACAATATTTTATATCGTTCATAGATGGTTACTCACGTTATGGAATACCTATATCTCATTCATGAAAAATCACAGTCTCTGGACATGTTCAAAGCCTATAAAGCTGAAGTTGAGAATCAACTCAACAAAAGGATTAAAAATGTCAGATCTGATCGCGGTGGTGAGTACTACGGTAGATATGATAGCTCAGGTGAACAACGTCCAGGACCGTTTGCTAAATTTCTAGAGAAATGCGGTATTGTCCCACAGTACACCATGCCAGGATCAAGTGTTGTTAAAAGATGAAATAGGACTCTTAAGGATATGGTAAGGAGTATGATTGCTCATTCCACCTTACCTGAGTCCCTCTGGGAAGAAGCATTAAAGAAAGCAGCTTACATTCTCAATAGAGTACCAACTAAAGCAGCTGCAAAAACACCTTATGAGCATTGGACAGGTCAAAAGCCTAGTCTAAATCACTTTCACATTTGGGTATGTACAGCTGAGGCAAGGTCTTACAGGCCACATGAAAAGAAATTGGACTCCAAAACAGTGAGCAGCTACTTTATTGGTTATTCTGAACGATCTAGGGGCTATAAGTTTTATGATCCCACACTTAGAAATATTTTTTATATGGGAACTGCAGTATTTTTTAAGGAAGTTGAGTTTGCGGGGAGAAATAAGGTTAGGGAGATTGCTTTTGAGGAGGAATTAGATTCCATTACAAACCCAATTCATACTATCACTTTTGACAATATTCAGGTTCCCACACCTATTATTGATCAAGAAGTGAATTCGGAACCTCAACAAGAAAATGTTGAACAACCCCCTATTCAAAATGAGGTAATTCTTTCAGAAGAACAAACTCAACAACCTCAAGAACCAGTGCCATTAAGGAGATCCACGAGAGAAAGGAGGAGTGATATTCTGGATGATTATATGGTATTTCTTCAAGAACATGAGGATGGCAATGGAATAATGGAAGATGATCTAATCACATTTCATCAGGCCATGAAAAGTTATAACTCTCAAAAATGGATGAATGCCATGAATGAGGAGTATAAGTCTATGCAAGACAACAAAGTTTAGGAACTTGTCTCATTACCAGAAGGTGCAAAACCAATTGGTTGTAAATGAATATTTAAGACCAAGACGGATGCAAATGGTAATGTGGAGAAGTATAAGGTACGTTTCTAGAAAAAGGCTATACTCAGAAAGAAGGCATCGATTTTATAGAGACTTTCTCTCCAGTTTCATCGAAAGACTCGTTCAGGAAAATTATGGCACTTGTTGCTTATCTTGACCTTGAGCTACGTCAGATGGACGTCAAGATAGCATTTCTCAATGGCAACATTGACGAGACAATTTATATGGTGCAACCAGAAAACTTTGTGTCAGGAGACCCAAAGAATATGGTTTGCAAATTGACGAAATCCATCTATGGACTCAAGCAGGCTTCTCGTCAATGGTACCACAAATTTCATCAAGTAATTATCTCATTCGGTTTTGAGATGAATGTTGTTGATGATTGTGTGTATCACAAGTTCAGTGAGAGTAAACATATATTCCTAAATCTGTATGTTGATGACATATTGCTTGCCACTGATGATATGGGCTTGTTGCACGAAACCAAGAAGTTTCTATCCAAGCATTTTGAGATGAAAGATCTTGGGGATGCTTCTTTTGTATTAGGAATTTAGATTCACCGAGATCGTTCTCGAGGTATTCTTGGATCACAAAAGGGATACATCGATAAAGTACTCAAAAGGTTTGGCATGCAAGATTGTAGAACAGGGGATACCCCTGTTGCTAAAGGATACAAATTTAGTCTCAGTCAGTGCCTTAAAAGTAACCTTGAAATTCAGGAAATGCAAAAGATCCCCTACGCATCAGCTATTGGGAGTCTAATGTATGCTCAAGTATGTACACGTCCAGATATTATGTACATTGTTGGGATGTTAGGCAAGTATTTAAGCAAACCTGGTATGGACCATTGGATAGCAGCTAAGAGGGTTATGAAGTATCTTCAAAAAACAAAAGATTACATGCTTACATATAGAAAATCAAATCATTTGGAGGTCGTAGGATATTCTGATTCTGATTTTGCTGGGTGCCAAGATAGCAAAAAGTCTACATCATGATATTTTTACCTATTAGCTGGAGGAGCTATATCCTGGAAAAGTGTCAAACAAATACTTGTAGCCTCTTCCACTATGGTAGCAGAGTATGTAGCATGCTATGAGGCATTGAATCATGGAATATGGCTGCGAAACTTTGTCACTTGGCTGAGCATTTTGGAGAATGTAGAAAGACCACTCAAGTTATTTTGTGGCAATAAGTCAGCAGTGATGTATTCCAACAACAACAGGAGCTCAACAAAGTCGAAGCATATTGACATAAAGTTCCTAGTTGTGAAAGAAAGAGTGCAGAGTTGATAAATATCTATAGAGCACATTGGGACAAACTCCATGATAGCGGATCCGCTCACAAAGGGATTACCACCCAAGGTCTTTCATAAGCACACTGCTCATATGGGTGTTCTATTATTTGAGGATATCATGATTTAGTGGGAGTTTGTATTTTATTTGCTTTATGTTTATCTGTGACATTTATACATTTGGTTATTTTCTGATCAGAAATAAAGTATTCAGTTTTCTCACTCTTTTGTCATGTTTTGATTCTGACCCCACTTCAGTTTTAAGAGGACCTATTGGAAATAGGCATGTATATAGATCACATTGCATAAAATTTCCATGCTACACATTCACACTTGATCTATGTCGTTTGATTATGTTGATATATGTGACCATTGATGAATTTAGTTACGATAAATGTAACGAAAATTGCTTTGATCCTATATTTGCATGATTAACGGACAAGTTTGTTTGGCTATGTGTTTGGTTATGATAGCAAAATTTTGAGCTCATAAAGTATGTACATTTATAAGGTGTAACATATGTGGCCCAAGTGGGAGATTGTTGGAAAATAATCTATGTGGGCTCACATATGTGACTAAATGTATAATTGCTATTCTAAAGTCTAACCCAAATTACAGTGATCTAATCAAGATTAAGTAATGGGTTAAAAGTATATAATTGAAAGTGTGATATATTACGTGTAGAAACCGTAAAGTAAATTTCTAATTTTGTGATGGGCGAAATTGGAAATCAATAATTATCCATTAGGGTTATGGTCCTCTATATATACGTATCTTCTTATTCTATCTACTATCCCATCAGCAGAAAAGAAAAGAGAGACGACCTCTCATAGAAGTGTGTATTACATAGGAAGATCCAAATCCTCTGCGCAATCTCCATCAATGGCTTCAGGTTAGTGCTTCCTCTTTTAATGTTCTTTTTCTTTTGATTTAGCAAAGGATCTATATTTTCATGATTTAGGATTTTATGTTAAAACGCTTTTGTAACATGATTAAGATCTAGATCTATAGAGACGTGATTTAGGTTGTTATCAATGTTTTATACATGTTTCTTAAGTGTATATAAAATTCCATCAGAAAAAACATAAGATGATGCCTTCTCCGGTACACTCCCAGCACCAAGCCAAGAGCTAACTACACCTTTGATCTTATCCACCATCCTTCTACCTCCACCACCACTCTCTTGCTCGCTTGATCCCTTGACATCTTCCTTCTTTTTCTGGATTGTACCGGTTAAACCTCCGACAGTGCTCGATCATCATCTCCCGGCCTTAGCTTCTCTGCTATGTACTCCTTCACCGATATGCCCTTGTCTGCAGGTTGCACACTTTGATAGGGCTTATTATCTGGGTGCTGTCTGGACTTCAGTTCGAAGACCTCTCATAGACTGTACAACAGTTCTTCTTGCCGTACTCGGCTGACCCAACAGCGGCTGAGATGGCAGCATTTTAACTGCATTAGCAGAGGAGGCGATCTTGTTGGTGTAGGTAGGAGTCTTGTGTTGTTCCTCTGTTTCTCCTTGTTTGGGGTTTAGCTATTTGTCAGGTGAGAATTGGTTATGGGTCCCGGTGAGAGGATAGCTGGATATCTCACGTTGGCCTTCTGGGTTGAGATTGTCGGAGATGGACATGGCTTGGAAGGAGCTGAGAAGAGGTGATTCTCCTACCTCTTCTCCACCTGCAGTACGAGATGGGGCCAACATATGATGAGTTTACTTCAAAATTTTGTTGTTATTACCACAAGTGTGGCAAAGCACATTTTTCATTCACAATTCTAGTAATTAAGAGCCATTTTCACTTGTAAATTGCTAAATCTATGTCAATTTAGTATAAATCAAGTTAATTATATTAATACATTCATTTTGTTATCAGGGTTTTCAATCAGTAGAATAGATGGGGAACACCTTAAATTGAAGGACCTACTTCATCAAATGAATGCAAAAAAGTTAGAACCTAATAACTGTAACCAAGTTTTGGCACTCGATTGGGACGTAATAGCAAATATTTGTTAGTATTTAGTTGGGGATAATGCAGGGAAAACCCCAATCATGCGCTTACACTTGAATAAGAAAAGATGAAAGCCATACAAATTATGAATTGATTGATACATCACTCTTCCTATATATGGAAGATGCATGGAATTTATATAGTGCACTTACCTGTAGATGGAAACTGAGAATGCTTGTTCCAAAATGTTTCCATTGGTGGCTCTCCTGTCAGAGTATTCTTGGGTGCAGCAGGGTCTTCATCAACACTCCCAGCAATCGCCCTCAAACTAAGCTTCTCAGGATCTATATGATCGTCTATGTCCCTGATCAGGTTTCTTCTCTCTCCAGTCGCAGTCTCTGATCCATTATGCGTTCCATTCTTCTATCAAGAAAATTTCACGAAGGAAATAACTTGTACCTGATCCAGACTCGTAAAAATTCATCAATACCTAGAATAGAAGGATATAACAGCTGACTGTGATCTCATGCCTTTGGCACTGTAGTATCTTCCCTGTCTCCAGTCATCGCTATCGCCTCCCCCAAACTGACCTTTCCTGACCCTAAATTTTTGTCACGCCCCCGCTTCCTAAAAGGAAATTACGGAATCTCCCAAAAGGAAATTACGGAATACGGATACGTGACTAAGCCCAACGAATGATTTTCATCATCCATAAGTTGTTCAGAATCTTTACAACATCTCATAGAAATAATTAGAGTCGGAAGCCAGAAAAGTCAACCAAGTATGCATAATCAAATCAAATATACCAACAGAAATTTACTTGAAACCAAAATATAATATAATCTCAAATAAATCAGATATGAATAACTTAATATCCTGGGTCACATTGCCCAAATACAAATCAATCCAAGTACAGATACATTATTCCAAATTAAGCAACAGAATAATAATAATAATAATAATAATAATAATAATAATAATAATAATAATAAATGCAAAACTCCAGCACTAATATCTCATGTCACCAACTCCATCTAGTAACTGGTCATCCTGATCTGCAATTAATAAATTGCAGGAAAAAGAAAAAGAGAAAACAAACTCCCGCCAATGCAAGTTACGGGCCGCTTGTAGTGCAGGATACAAGTACATGGAATAAATAATAAAATATAGAATAACAACAGAACAAACATAGCATGGTATAGGTATGTCAACAGAATAATATCTAACATGAATCAGGAAAAAAATCAGATAGCATAGTATATTAACAGATATAGATAACATGTGTCAAGTGTCAAGTGTCAGATGACATGCAGACAGATATTCAGATGATAGTGTCAGATGATAGTCAGACAGATAATCAGATAATCAGATAATAGATGTCAGATAACATATGTCATGTTCTTATAAGTCTTGTGTAGGGGTGGCGAACGGGTCGTTCGGTCCGGTCCGGGCCCAACCCGTGCGGGTTGGCACGCTTGAGTAGGCGGGCCGGGCCGGGTTGGCGTCTTATACGGGTCGGACCGGGCTGGGTCAATTCCGTATTTGGGTGGCCCGCCCAACCCGTGAACCCTTTAGGGATCAACCCGGGTTGGGCCGGGTCGACCCGCGGGTTGGCCCGTTTAATAATATATATATATATATATAATTTTATTTTATTTTTGTAGCTTAAATTGAACTAATAATAATAATAATTTTACAAATGATGTATACAATTATACAAACAAGTGAAACAACCATATTTTTGTTTGATGAATATTACATTTCTTAAAAAATTATAATACTAAGTAAGTAATACTACTAATAAGTAATCTATATAATAAAACACAAAGAAAGCTATCAAGTGGCTCACCTTCAATCCCACCAAAATCAATGGCCCAGATCTAACCTCACAAAACATATTTTCCCTCCCAAAATTTCAAATCCCAAAACCAAATTTTTCCCCCCCAAAACTAAAAAACTCATTACTTTATTACTCTCTTTTCACTTTTTCATATTTCTCTCTTTCTCTCTCTCCCTACCTCTCTCTCCCATTCTTTCTTTATTTACATAGAAATTTAGATTTTAAGATTTCAGATTTGTAAATTTTCAGAATTTTTTTGTTTTTTTATTGCACATGTTATATTGAAAATAGCAAATATATCTCTTCAAATGTTAAATTGCATCATTTTCCACACTTAAAAGTTCTAAGTTAGATTTACACCCTCATTTATAATTATTTTTCAACATATACTAATAAAAACATGGACTTTTATTTACAACTAATTATTGTCATACTATTCAAACTTGAGTTACATAATTATTGTTTTACTATTTACATGGCTTTTCGTGTTTTGTATCATTCCGAAAACGTGCCGTAGGCACGTGGCCATGGGCAAATCTAGTAATACTACAATTCTTCAAATATCCCCAAATGATGTTTAATTATAATACTAAGTATGTAATTCAGTAATAATACTAATAAGTAATAATACTACAATTCTTCAAATTGAATCAAATATCCCCAAATGATGTTTAATTATAATACTAAGTAAGCAATAATACTAATAAACAAAAAAAATCGTAATAATAATAATAAGATTGAAAGAGTGAAATTGACAACAAATTTTGAAATTTTATTCATATGAATTTAAGTTATACAATTTGAACAATTTATAACGAAATGAAGAATTTAATTCACAAATAAGTTTTATACAATAACATATTTCTTATGTACAATTTAACTTGACTACAATTTTTCTAATTTAACATAAGAAGAAAAGCTATTGTTGTTGTTGTTGTTGTTCTTCGGGCAAGTTGCTCCCACTTGTGGAACTCGATAGTGCTTTCCCTTGCGTCCTATCTTCAGCCTTCAGCCAGTCTTCTGTGCAAACGAGCATCTCCAACACCTCGGGCTTCAACCGATTTCTGTAATCAGATAGAACCCTGCCACTTGTAGAAAATGCACTCTCAGAAGCAACTGTAGAGACAGGAGGAGTTAGCAAATCTTTAGCCATAATAGACAGAATACTAAAAGTGTGTTCATGTTCTTTCCACCATTGTAAAATATCTAGTGGGGAAAGAGTAGGCTCGGTATCCTGTTGGTTATACCAGTTTAATTCATTTGGTTGATTAGTTCTAGGTTTTTTAGATTGAATTTGTTCAAGTAGACTAAATGTTCTATCACCAATTCTACTTTTACCCTTACCTTTAGAACTACCAGAAGAAGAACCAACTACAGAAGTTGTACTACTAGAAGCAAAACGTCTATCATAATAATCATACAAGTTATTTAGCGTAGATTCAAACTGAACTAAAAAAGTAGTGCAATCAGTTGTTAATTCTACATTGTTCTCTAAAAAACCAAAAAACATTTCTATCAAATTCTTTGTACCTTCTAATTTGATACGAGGATCCATAACAGTAGCAACACAAATCAACATAGGAGGAGGAAAATAATACTTCAAAAATTTTTGAAATGCAGGTATTACAATGTCACTAATATAGGCATCATTTAACATTTCGTTAAATATTTGCACCATGCTAACTAATTCAATAAAAATACTACTAGAAGTAGATTCATATGTTTTTGAAAACTTTAAAGTTGCGGTTTTAAAAGGTTCTAAAAATTTCAATAAAGATTCGGTAAAAAACCAATCGGTGGGAGTCATTTCAAAATTTTGCATATTTTTTGCGATACAAAAATCATTTACAACTGCTTTATATTCGGTGACAACATTTAGTAAATCAAAAGTAGAATTCCATCGGTGTCTAACATCCTTTGGAAATTTTTTAAAAGGAACATTGCTAACCCTACACCAAGCATTTCATTCTTGTAAAATGCTTGGACTTAATGCAATGAAATGTACACAATTTCTAATTTTATGTATGTATGGATCAGCTATTTTTAATGCATCTTGAACACATAAATTTATAATATGACATGCACATCTAACATGAAAAATATTATCAGATGGAGGGTTTAATACAGATTTTAAAGTAGTAATTGCTACATTGTTGTTAGATGCATTATCGAAACTAATAGCCATAATTTTATCACGAATATGAAAAACATCACAAATTTCTACAATACGGTTTGCTATTTCGGCGCCACTATGGGGATACGACAACGACGCAAGTGATATGATTCTTTTATGAAGAATCCAATCATTGTCGATCCAATGACAGGTTATTCCCATCGTTGGAATATTGTTGACACCCGTCCAACAATCCGAAGTTAAACTAACCCTACAAGTTAAACTCCATAAAATTACAATCAAAACGTCCTTCATTTCCATGTACACTTTAAAACAATCCGATTTGCAAGTATTTCTCGGAATTCTTTTAAAATGAGGGTTTAAGGCCGTTTGATTAAAATTTTCCAAGTTCCTACTCTCAGGATAGGAAAATGGCAACTCTTCCTTAATGACTAATCGGGCCATTTCCCGACGAACAAGTTCGAGATCATAAGGGTGGCTATCTACTTGACCGGTCCTAGGGTTAATTTTTTGTTGGCCTTGTATTTGATCAAGAAGTTCTTTATGATTATGTTGTATGTGCCTACTAATTGTACCGGTGCCGTCACCCCTCTTGAATTTGTATGTTTTACTACATGTTTTACACACTTTCAAACCTACACCCGGAATATGTTCGTCCGGGATATACTCATAAAACTTGTGCCAATCGCTAGTTTCTCCTCTACTTTTCCTACTACTACGGGGTTGTGTGGTTTCGGGTTGTTGTTGTTGTTGTTCTTCTTCTAATTGAATGTCACCTACAACATCCATGTCGTGTGTACCCCATTGTTCCATAGTAGGATCAATGTAATCTTGGGCGGGCTCACTAATTGGGACAATTGGTGGCCTACGTGAAGAGGAGGAGGAAGCTTGTCCGCTACAACCGCTACCGCGTGATCTAGACATAATGTGGTAATGCGCTCAAATATGTAAAAAAAATTCTACAATGTAGGAGCGGACCGAGCGGTGAATTATACAAAAAAAATCTAAAAAACAAGAGGGTTTAGATAGAGAAGTTCAAAAAACAAACAATAATTTTAACTACAACGCAAAAAAAAATTTAACAAGAGAGGTAGAGAAATTTTGATACCGTTCACCGTAGAATACGCGTATGTAAAAAAAACCCGTGAAAATAAGAAGAAAAGCTAAAAGATGGAGGAGCGCTTTGCCGATTCCGCAATTGACGAGTTGAGAAGAGGTTGAAGTAAATTTGACGAGGGTTGAAGAGAGTTGAAGACGTTGAAGACGTTGAATTTTGTTTCCGATACGACCGAAATTTGATCGTGTATATGCCTCCTTGTACAATTATTTGATGAACACTACAATTGTTCAAAAATTTCTTTAAAATGATGTATAATAGTAGAGAGAGTAAGAGAGTGAGGTGTAATTTTTTTTGAGATTTTTAGGGGATATTTATAGGTGAATTAGTGGGAAAAAAAAAAATAGCCGTTTCACACAACAATGGCTCTAAGAGCCGTTTGCTGCCCCCAACGGCCAGCGACAGTGACAGACCCGAGTTCGAACCGTAGGTTTCGCGGGTCGAACGGTCAGCCCGTCACGGGTCGAACGTTCGACCCGTACGGGTCGAGCGGGTCGAAACCCGCGGGTCGAACCGTGGGTTAGCGGGTTCAATTCGCGGTTTAAACGGGTCGTAGGCCGGGTTTCGCGAATTCGATTCGCGTAAATTGCTTCCCGGGTCGACCCGGTACTGTTCACCGGGTTTGACCCGAACCCGTGAAGCTCTTAAGAGGGCCGGGTTCGTGGGCCGGGTCGCGGGTGGGTCGCCGGTTGACCCGGCCCAGTTGCCACCCCTAGTCTTGTGTGATTACTATCTAGGTAGCACTTCATGCATCCCAGGTTTTTACTACATGGTTGCTACATTCAAACAGTTTTGTTTATATTTCGTAGTGGAGTCTATAGGGCAGTGTACTCAGGGATCAGACAAACAGATATCAGATACAGATAGAACCTATGGGTTCTCTTCTGAGTACACCTTCCTATAGGGAAGTAATGTAGTCAAGGTTCAGATAAACAGAGTCGTGTATCATGTATTCATGAACACGTAACAGGTAGGGACCGTGTGCCCTCTTCTCAGTACACATTTCTATATTTTCCACTACTAGATCTTTCCCTTAAATCCCGGCTTGGTTATTTTGTTATTATTATCAGCCATGCATGTATGTGCAGAAAACAAAGTGAAAATAGCATGGTATGAACAATTAACAGGTTTAGGGTGACAGATAAATATGTACAGATGATAGACAACTCATAAAAGAACAGTACAACGAAAATTCCAGTTCAGGACAGTAAGACAGTACTGCACTAAAACAGGGATTCCCATTGCTAAAAAAAACCAAATCTGGATCCGTCAAAGAATCTGGAAAGTAGTCTCCCGTCTGAATCCAGCAAACACATATAAGTCATATAGTATTTCACAAAAATATAACTCAAAAAATATTTGAATCCAGAAAACACGTTCAGCCAGAAATCAGAAGGTTGTATTCAAAGTCAGGAAAACAGCATGAAAACTCATTAATTAAATCCACAAAAAATCTGGGGTATTCTCCTATATGTGTAGCATCAAAATATAAAGTATCATAATTTTCCAATATAATTGGTTTAGTCAAAGAAAATAAGAAAACATAAGATGCAGTAGTTTTGTAAATCTGGAATTATAAACACTGCAGTACGAAAACAGCAATATCTCACAGGCAATAAATCGAAATCGAAATCTGCCAAAAGTGTAATAAAATAGATACAGTAGGCTAACTTTCATATTCAGAAATATTTTAGAGAAAGCAAGTGGAATCAAGTCGAAATTAGGTTTCCTTACAGAACAACGAGAAAAATCTAGTAGTATAGTAATTGGTTGGAAACATAGAACGGTTTGTAAAACTCATCAAATAAATTCACAAAAATTCAGGGTCAATCCCAATCAGGTCTAGTTATACTGTACAAATATTAGATCAAAAGAATACTTTTAACATCATGATAAAAATATATTACTCTTCAGAATTCATAGAAAACGCAGTCTGGAAATCTCTTTACACCTCTGTAGTAAAATAAACATAACTCACAACTCGTAAAACGAAACTGAGATCCGTCAAAAGGGTTAGAAAATAGATAGAATTACCTACAGTTCATGTTCACAAAATATTTTCATATAGTGACCTTAATAGGGTCTAAAATACTGATCAAAAGTAAAGTAACAAAAAAATACAGAATTGTTCTTCAAACATAAAATCATCTAGTTCATGTAAAACTCATCCAAATCAAACCAAACATGAAATATAGTGTACTAGATGTCCCAACAATATGGTATAGGGTATTTTACAAGTATACAATAAGTATAGCACGAATAACACATCAAGCACAGATATCTCAAAGTAGCATAAACATATACATCAAAAGTGGTCAACCCTAGGTTAATTCATGTCCTATATATCGTGAGCCAACTATGGTCAAATCATCACAATAGAAACAATATATAATAGAGAATTCACACACAAATTTTCTCTAGAACCCAATTACACTACAGCCGGTATTTAGTACTTGTATTACACAAAGAAAAGAATACAAGTTACTTACCTTAACCGATGACAAAAACAATAATGAGCAAAAGCGAGAATAATGGGAACGGATTCCCGAGCAACAAACTCCAACGGGCGAACAACGAAACCACGAACAAGAATTCACGAACCAACTCAAGAGCACACGAACCAAGAACGGCACACGCACACAAGCGAGGGGGAGAGACAACGGCAAAGACAGCGGCTAAGGGAAACCGAGCGATGCAGTTGCTGCGGCTGCTGCTATCGGAAAGGAACAGCGCTGGCGCACTGTTGCTGCTCTCCTCTAGACTGCGATGAAGGGGAGCACTGAGAGAACGGGGTCGGCGATGCTGTGGCAGTTGCAGTCACCGAGATGGCGCAGGGAACAGAGGTCGGGATGGGTTCTAGAGATGCTCACGGGGAAGCTAGGGTTTAGGAGGTGCGTTAGAGAAGAAGGAGGGCGGCTCACGAGGATGGGAAGGCAACATGGGTATAGCATATATATATGTATGGAGAGTTAGGGTTTTGTTGAAGTGGGTTGCGAGTAGTTTAGGTGCAGGTTTGGGCTGATGGGTTTAAAATGGTTTTAAGTGAAATAAAGAGTTAGGGGTAATGGGTTAACTAGGTATTTGATTATTAGGGGTTAAGTAAGTGGTAACGGGTTTGGGTAATAAGTTAATAAAGACCCATAAAGAAAAGAATATGATTTAAATTGGGTTTAATGGATCAAAATAGAATAGTGGCCATTGGATTTAAATAATAAAAATCCAATAAAGAGATGGGGAACAAAAGAGTCAAATAAAATAAGACATGAACAAATAAAATGAAGGGAATAAAAAACAATAGCTCGATCAAACAAAAGGGAAATAATGGTCGACAACTGAAGCAAGAAAATCAAATAAAGAAACGACAACCAAACATATGAGTATATTGAAAATAAAATCCAATGTACTGCCCAAAGAGATACAAGAAGAATACAAAGAGAGAAATACACCAAAAAAAAAAATAGACTCAAAAATACACAAAATGAAAAACAAGAGGTTACAATATTCATCTCTACCAATAACTAAATTTCTAGTAGAATCACTCTCTCGCACTGCAAGTACCAGAAAATAGAGCACGGATATAGATATATAATGATAATGATGATGATCACTGATAAGAAAATCCATCCCCTACTATCTATCCTTTTTTTATTTTTGTATTCTTATCTTATCAATAACCAGTTATTGTATAGGCCAAATTTATTAAAATAAAATAAGGTTAGTTACATATTATAAGTTGATTAGACATAAAAAAGAAGAGGAAAAGAAGACGATGGTGATATTATGTCGATTTATAATCTGACTGATCGATAAGCATCATTTTATTTTTTTCATGTTCGATAGTAGGTTATGACATAATGCTTTATTAAAAAAATTATTTGCCACACCACTGATGTTAAATGTTACTATTTTACAGTCTCTGAAGTCAAATTATAGAACTCCATCAAATCAAAGGCTACAACACTAAATAGTAATCTGAACCAAATGTTTCCCTCAAGATTTTTTGAGTTTAGTTCAGATTGTAAGAGTTAGTGAGGATGTGACATACATATCTCTGTTTCTCTACAAGTTATTGCTAAAATTTATAACAAAGTTTTGTTAGATGAACATCAATTTTTAGTTATAAAAACATAGGCCCAAAAATGAGCAAATTTGGCTGCATTCACTAAAGAAGGAAGTATAGTTATGAAATCCCTAAAAGCATACATATAACACCAACACAAATAGGTGAAGCATTCAATTTCATCTCATGTTTCAACCCCACTCTCATAAATGCATGGGAAAGTTTCAAAGTTATTCCTACAAAAAAGAAAAAAAATCAGTCTTTCTGCAAAAAATTAAAACTCCTTACTCATTAATTGGTACATACCTGATAATTCTAATGCATACTCCATTAATTAACAAATTGAGCCCATTATTGCAAGTATCACTAAATTCTAGTAACCGCTTAGTTTGTTCGTTAGTACGCGAGAGATTAGAAGTTTGAATCTTGTTTTGAACAGGAATTATTTTCCATGTGAGTGTCACTATAATCTTGTTCCAAATTAAAAAATGGAGTAGCTTATATGGAAACTTTTTTCTGCTACTAGTTTATAACCACATTAGTGATGATGACCTTTTACTCTACTAAAAAATTCCATTTGCATGCATTCGTTCTATCATAAGGGTAATTTGCATAAGTCAAATTCTTAAGGGGGACAGGAAGGCTAATTACCCTTAAAGAAGTTGCAATAGACATCTCAAACCTAATGAGGTTAAAAATTAATCATGGATAACTTAAACTAATAAAGGTTTACCAAACACCACTTGCTTGTTCTTCCCATAGACAAGGACACTAGCAAACTAATATTATATAAAAGGAAATAGGTTATGAAAAAATGGTAAATTACATAAAACCCTTCTTTCTGAATTGATAATTTTGTAGATAACTGTTTCTAACTATAATATGCTTTATCATATCTTCCAAATGAAAAAAACAAGTATTAAGATGCTCTTCTTGATGAATACATGATTTCTATATAAGTAAAATGCTCGTATGCATCATCGAACATGACTTCTATAACTATTAATATAAACATAAACCTTATGTTCAATGTTCAAACAAACACAACTAAGAAAGACAATAAAAAAAACTTTCCAACAAAAATCTTAACAATGTTGTTACCCCAAATACGGCGCAGTGGTCGACGGCGAAAGAAAAAGAGTTTGTTAGCCCTGGCGAGTTGGTCGACTGCGAGAAAGAAAAAGGAGCGAGGAGGTCGGTGCGAGCCGGCGAGAGAGAGAAGGAGGGTGCGAAGGGGAATAGAGAGCTATTAATAGAGTGGGTATCGGGGAGCGAGGAGAAGTGGCCGATGGGGAAGTAGGTATCAAGGAGCAGGGAGGAGAAGATGGCGACGGGGAACGGGGAGTAGGGTTTGAGATTGGTGAGGAGAAAATGAATGCCTTTTGGAATTTGGATTTTTAGATAGATGGGGAGTAAGGTTTGAGATCGGGGAGGAGAAAAGGAACACATTTTGGGGGAGAAAGGGAACAGTTTTGGATTTGAATTGTTTAAATATAATTTTCTTTTTTACCCCTACCACTTCAGTTTATTTACGGATATTATAGCGTTTCTAAACACTATAAAACATACAACATTTCAAAAATGCTGTCGTACCTAAGAATAAATTTCAAAATTAATCAAAGATAGTATTTTCTTTAGAAATGTTATTATTGATCACTTTCAATAGCATTAATACTTAAACGCTATAATAAATCCATTGTAGAATGCCGTTTATGTTGTAGTGCCTCTCCCCCACCCTAGGTGATTGTCAACCATCAAATGAAACCCCCTTAAAAAATCCTCTCTGGTTCACAAGTTCATTTTCCATACAAATTCATACACCCTACACTTCCATACACTCTCAATTCTACTCAATTTGCTTTAAAATCAAGCCTAGCTATAGATGGTGGTGAATAATGAGACAAGAAGGAGAGCAAGGAGCTCTGAGGAGAAGGACTTGAAGAAGAGGAAGCTTGGCGTAGAAATCATCTACTAAGTGGGTGTCTTTCTAAACTCATGCATGTTTGTTTCTTTTTATATATTGTGTGATGTGTGATGAAATATGGATTATTAATGCTTGCTTTAGTTTAGAAAAGATTGCATGTGTAAAGGAGTAGAAAGGGTTACTCAAAGTTACAATCTTGAAGGACGATTTTCTGTTTTGAAACAATTTATTCATGCATGATGAAATGGTAGTGATAATTGGAATCTAGGGCTAAAATTTTTACAGTAGCATCTTATACATGTCTATAACAAATCCACACATTTTCGTAATTTTTTAACATGGTTTGATATCTCTAATATTATAATGGGTGAAGGCCTTAGTGTCATTTGTAAATCTATTAATGCGTGTGATGCACGTACATAACTAATATGAAGGAGGTTTCAGGTTCGATTCCTCACTACGTCAGAGTTTTTACTTTTATTTTTTAAAAAATTTATTAAGACATCCATCGCACGTGTAAATTACTAGTTTTAATAAAATCCAAATTTGTTGCTAGAACAGAACTATTTTTATATTCTGCTTGTAATTCATGTTTAGTTTCTGAAAATCATATTTTCATGATTAAATGGAATTTGGGGCTGAAATTTTTACAGTGGTATCTCATGCATGTCTAGAACATCTCCACAATTTTTCATAATTTTTGAGTAAAAATTAATATTTTTTAATAAATACGAACTTACTGTTGGTTAAGAAGAAAAACAGAGCATGAGCTGTGATTCTATCTTGTTTATTATACCCATTTCAAAAAAATCATATATCTTTGATTATGTGGAATTTTTAGCTCAAATTTTTATATGTGGTCGTTGTATGTGTTTATAGCATGCTCAAAAAATTGTATGAACTTTTGACATCTTTTGCTATTTTAAATAAAATCGAACATGCAACTAGTTAACTGTTTTGTTCAGTCTCTGGAGATTTGTATATTTTTTGTTCTTGATACTGCTAGCCTCTTAAATGAAATAAATTGAGAAAACTTTCAACTACGAAATTGAAGTACTCTCTAAGTTTTTTGTAAAGCCCAAGAAGTCGGAATTCCATGTAGTGAGTGATTATTGGTGATTTTTGCAAGTAACATAAGCTACATGTTAAATTTTTAACTCACTGTTTTGAGATATACAAGTTGCCATGAGCTTAGGACCTTTAAAATGACTTGAAATGCTGTCAACGACTTTTAAATTATGTCACAAATTGTAGATGACCATATGTATCAGTAGATAATAAAGTGTATGTGGATAAAGTTGATTTTCTAACTCATTTGTTCAAACTAATTACTTAGTGCTCACTATTTAGTGATCCAATTTAGTTTTGTGTAGATGATGTTTGTATGACTGTTATTTGGGGATGGAAATACCCCTATTTTGTACCTTAACGTGTTGTCAATGTTGTGTGAATGCTTGAGACTTATCCAGGCCGTGTTTAACTTATGAGTCCGACAAGAACCCCTAAATGGCAGTTTTTAGCCGACTTTACTTGCTGTTTGAAATGTTAATTTCGATGTTTTAGGACATTAGATCAAATCATTTGGATGAATATCATGTGAGTAAAAATCTTATAATATTGTGCTAGTATAGGATTACTTAGATAGTGATCTGACTGCCAGAAAGAGCTCAAATAGTTGATTTAATTGCTATTTTGAGCTGTCGTTGATTGGCAAATTTGTGTCTTAACTTGGTGTTAGCTAGGCTAGTAATGTGAACCCCTGACCTTAATTGTTAATATATGATTAATTGGGCAGAATAGGATCCCGTGTCGCCTCGAATGCTTCGATTGTTAACTGTTTCGCACACCGACTTGCTCGTCGTCCAAGGAGGATTCCACTCGCAGGTTGAGAGATACCACTCGTTGGAAGGACTAGGAACTGTTGAGATCAGAGGACTTAGGGGGGTTGGTCGTAGGGTGAGGACACGGTTGAAATCCAAGCAAAGAGGGTGAAACGGATATCGCCGAGAGTTCAACTCGCCGATTTTGCTGGGTGAAGATGAGGGCCAAGATGGGCCAATTCTTGGGCTTGATTTGGAGGCTGAGTTGGACTTCACCTGGGATGGGCTAAGTCTGGATAAAAAAGACTAGGTTAATTAACTAGGAAGAAACTGTTCGGTTTTCACAAATCATTTTCACTGATAAAAGATAAATGTTGCTTTAAACTAAGGCTAATGCATAATTTCTAAGTTAGGATTGTGTAACTAATGTTAATGTCATAAGAACAGAATACATCGTCATTATTGGTCTTAAGGATAGGCACTCGTTGGGTGTTTTACTCGCCTATCAAGGGGACACGTGCGGCACCGTCTCACCTGTCAAGGGACAAGGGCAAAGTAGTCTAGTGGTAAGAATGGGAGGCGCATGCCGCAATCTCCTATCGGAACTCAGGGAATGGACCCTAAAGTATTCAAGTTCTATGTTATTTAATACGTACAAGGATCGAGAATAAAACTCTCTGTCTCTCGGTGAGCACAGATTCCGCAGGGCCACCTTTATGTTCGTAACAACTTTTGGTGAGGTACGGGGGTGAAAATTGCCTGCAGGGACTGGCATTGTCTGGGGGCGGAAAAGGACCACATGGCACAGGCGGGGAAAACTATTTTAAGACCGGGGGGGGGGGGGGGGGGGTGGAAATAGTCCTGCAGGGACAGCATTGTACGAAGGCAGAAAAGGACCACATGGACCGGGCGGAGCAAACTATTTCAAGACCGGGGTTGGAAAAAGGGCCGCAGAGACCGGTACTGTCCGTTTCACGCCCCGCTTCCCAAAAAGGAATACGGAATATGGATACGCGACACAAGTCTAGCGAATGGCTTTCACCATTCATAAGCTGTAAGGATCTTTACAACATGTACAGGAATAAACAAGAGATATTCAGGAAATAATTAACCACGCATGCATGAATAAATTAACATAACTAAAAAGATTACTTGAAAACAAGAATACTTAATCTCAAATAATCAGGTCTGGAAACAAGACATAAATCCTGGGACAAAATGCCCAATACAAAATCTATATAGCAATTACAATTTATTCAAACAGGAAATAAACTAAACCAAGAAACTCAGCCAGTCTAGAATACTTGGTCACTTACTCCCTCGGGCAACTGGTCACCAAAGTCTGCAAGTTTAAGAAATTGCAGGAAGAGGAAAAAAGAAACAAAACGCCCGTCAATGCAAGTTACGGGCCGCTTGTAGTGCAGGAAACAAGTACAGAGAAAAAGATGGAACAAGTATAGAGTAACATCAAGAAACAAGTATTGAATAAGTATGGAATGGACGTGACAACAAAGTAGAGTATGTAACATGATGAGATACTTAAGTTGTGAATGAGTTCTCCCGCATAGAAACAGAATCAAGTAACATGATGAGATAACAGGGTGCATGTAACATGTGACAGGTATCAGGTAGCATGCAAGTAGGAAAATATGTAACAGATGTCAGGTAGCAAGTACAGGTAATAGGAATATGCAGGTGATCATGTTATTCTCAAGTCTTGTATTTAATCCT
The DNA here is from genome assembly GCA_017893485.1 of Hemerocallis citrina. Taxonomy (NCBI): domain Eukaryota; kingdom Viridiplantae; phylum Streptophyta; class Magnoliopsida; order Asparagales; family Asphodelaceae; genus Hemerocallis; species Hemerocallis citrina. The sequence goes on along the minus strand of CM030365.1, from coordinate 92,205,385 downwards.
ATCTAGGTAGCACTTCATGCCTCCCAAATTTTACCACATGGTTGCTACTTACATGAAAGTTACGTTTAGATCTAGTGGTGAGTTTCTATAGGGCCCGTGTACTCAGGCGTCATGCACAGGTAACAGGTAACAGGTTCATGAATCAAAGCATAAAGTATAACAGGATCATGAATCAACATAAAGTAAAACATGTTCATGAATCAAACATAAAGTGGGAAACACAGGCCCCCATCTTAGCACATACCTATATTGTCCACTACTAAGGTCTTTCCCTTAACCCCGGCTTGTTATTTATTATTAATATCAAAATAGACATACGTGCATAATACAGGGCAAGAAGAACATGGAAAGAATAAGAGACAGGTTCAGGTCGGACAGAAATATGCACGGGTGACAGACAACTCATAAAAAGCTAGGACAACGAGACTTTCAATTCTGGACAACAAGACATGACTGCACCAAATCTGAGATTTCCGTTGCCACAAGAATGCAAATTTGGATCCGTCAAAAAATTTAGAAACTAGACTCTCAGCCGAATTTAGCGCATATACACAAGTCATATAACAACTACGGAAACAGGGCTCAAAACAGCGTTTTACACAGAATTCATGTTTAGCCAGAAATCACAAAGTGGTATTTATCGGCAAGAAAATAGCATAAAAACAAACTGATTATGTAGTGCCCCAAATTTCCAATATGATATCTTAGAAATACATGGCACAATTTCTAGCATCAACTTCAATTGCAATATTAAACACAGTCCAAAAACACAGATAATTTTTATTCCAACTTTGATTACAACAATCTTTACAAAACATAGCAGAATACAAAACACCTTGAATTACAAACTTCTCTTTACAACACATCTTTTACAAAATTTACACAAAAACTCTATTACATCAATTAAACTCAAGCATCCAAATCCCAAGCTATAAGACCAACCTGTAAAACATGAGGCTAGAGATAACTCTAACCCCCAAAGCTATAGGGGTCAGCCATAACGGTATGAGTGACATAAAAACAAAGCAACATAAATAAAACATTAAGCATGGAGTCATCAACAACATGTATTAACAGCAAGAATAAATAAAATAAGAAATAACAATAAGTGAAGCATGAAAACATCAAGGAATATAAGATAGTAGATAGTAATACATGAAAACATCAAGTGAATCTAGACTAAGTGTCAAGTGTAGGAAAAATAGGAAAACACAAGCATAAAACCAAGTCAGGAAACACAATCTCTATATGCTGACTCTCTAATGCATACTTGTCGGATTCTATGCATTCCATAGTATATAGGTCCGGTGCAAGCCCCTAACGATCTCCACTTTATAGGGATAACCCCTCGTTATGCAATTAATCCTACTACGGTGATGGGAAAAAAGATCCAGAATACTCTGCGAATAGGCACCACAGTCCTCGACGCCCAAGCATCATGTAAGATAGCTCAAAAACAACCGGTGATTCATCTCCAAAATCGTGTACCCCTACGAATAGGCTTGCAAGGCCCTCGACATGCAGATACACCAGGTACATTCCGTGAATAGGCATGCCGACCCTCGACACGCGAATGCACCCAGCATGCTCTGTGAATAGGCCTGCAGACCCTCGACACGCGAACATACAAATATCCTCTCGGGACAGAACAAAAAACAGTCCTGGAATGCATCCGTTGGATTAAACAAACCATGAGCCTATACTTACGTTTCCCAAGTTCCATCACATCCTCACTAGTGCCTGTCCTTAAGTTGGTTATTATTAAAACACAAAAGTCCACATCTTTAGAGTTAGTGTATCCTACCGGATTTAAATACTCAACAACAACCAAACCAAGACCCCCAGGTCTAACTCAACAAATCTCAACTGCCGGTTCACAGGACTCCCACTCAACTCCTAGAGATATCAACAAGACCAAAACTCATGAATCCATCGTCAAAACGATCATATGGAGAAACTTCTCCAATCAACAAAACCAAATCATTTGTAAAATTCCAGAATCCAACCCCAATAATAAAACATCTTGAAAACATATGTTCTGTAGAAAAGATAATATTTAGAATAGTAAGTTATAGATCCAAAAACATTTAAAGAATCAATCGTTTAAAGAACATCTGGAAAACTCAAGAAAAAATCATTACCAGTCGACTGTAAAAAGTCATCGGTCGACTGTCCAGAGCGAAAAACCAGCACTTCAAGAAAATAATTCTAAGTAGTAGCAGTCGACTACAAAAAATCATCGGTCGACTATCCAGAGTGAAAACCCAACATTTTTAAGAAAAATAATTCTAAATGTTGACGGTCGATTGTAAATGTCACCAGTCGACTGTCCAGAGCGAAAATCCAACACTTCGAGAAAATATCAAAACAGAGCAGAAACAATCGATTGGAGAAATGGGTCAGTCGATTGTTCCGCATGAGATTTCAAGAAAACGAGAAAACACAGTAGCCAGGCAGCGACGGTCGACTGTCGAAACATACCAGTCGACTGTCACACCTACAGACTGTAGTTTGGGTTGTGCATATTTCAACCGATACAAAGATTTACTTTATAAAAACGAAACCTATAAAAAGTATATTTCTGATATAATCAAATACGACTTGTAGAGTATATAAGAGTTCACAAAACCAATCAAAACCACTTTGAATTGATAAAAAAATAGCTTTTTGATGAATTTTTTCAAAATAAAATATGAATGTGTGCATATATCAAAAGTAGAGTTTTTAAGAATCAATCATACATCAAAATAACTTTGTTTTATATTCCAAACCTTATCAAGACCAAAATAAGTTGAGACATAGTCAAATCCTTCGAAAATGCATAAAACTCAATTTCTTCTGAAACAACAAAATACGATATTCATGAAAAACGTTTGTGCATATTTGTGCACCAAAAGAACTTCACAAATCCATAGATTAAAAATAACGAAATATTCAGATTAAAACTTAGTATTTGAGAAATCCAAATTCGAGCAATATCTTTCACAAAATCACGAATCCCCAAATTTAGTCAAAAATGTATCAAACCAAAATCTAGTCATCACAACTCAAATCCTCAAGACATTATCTTTTAATCCATTAATCCATCTCAAAATTCCTCAAACTCAATCTAAACTATTCTCAATAGTTGATTCATGAACAAAAACAAATTTATCATTAACATGGCCAAGTTGCATTCACCTAACTCACCAATAGTCCAAAAATCTTATCTTTATTCAATTAATGCATAACATTCATCATACTCAATCAAATCAGCAATAATCCAAAAGAAATATCCTACTCACAATTTATATTAGGGGTCTCCAACATTCTAAAATCATCCACATACAATTCTACTCACAAATAACTAGGGTTTTCACAAAAGATCCAATTTTTTTAACTTATCAATTCATTCTATCCACAATATGTATTCATATCATAACCCTAGCATGCTTTCTAATAGATGAAACACCACATACAACATACAAAGAACAAAACAAAAAAAATTATATCACTCACCTTATTGAAGAGATCAAACGAAGACAAATAGAAAATAGGAAAAAGCCTCTCCTTTGCAAGAAATCCAATATCTTCTCTTTAAATCTTCAAGAAAATAAAATAATAAAATTTTTGTGTTGTGTAGTGAAAGACGGATGCACTCCACCTTTTAAATAGGCCGGAATTAAGAGAATTAGGGTTTTGAACACATTTGCAAAATAATCCTTTTAAATATAACTTTACATAAATAGATCCATATACTTGGAAATTTAATAAAACAAATTTAATTGAGTTTTAAAAACAAAATAAACACTTTGTTTCTAGCCGGCACTGTTTGAAAAGTCCAGAAAAACGAATTTGCATTTTCACCCCTCAAAATGTCAATTTTGCAAAAAGATCCTCTTTTATCAAAACTTGTAAAATAAATCAAATTCATCAAAACAAAAAGTAAACTTTTTAACCTTAAGTTGACTAGGCATTATACCAAGCCTCAAAATCCGAAAATCTGGAGTTTTCACCCCATTTGGTAATTTTGCACAAAAGTCATTCTTTTTGAAATATTTGCAAATAGGTCTAATAAATATCAGAAAAATCCAAAAGATTCAAAAATAATATCTAATAATAAATAATGGTTTTCCACAAAACAATTTTGACTTTTGAACTTTCCAAGAAAATATTTGCACGTGTTTTGCACGTGTAAAAAGATAAATCTTCAGAAAAATATTTATTAAATAACCAAAAATCATTTTAATTCATTTTCTAATCTCAAAAATAGTATTTAAAAGTACGGGGTACTACATCACTCCCTCCTTAGAAGAGTTCTTTCCTCATAACTACTACTAATAGGGTCCAAACAAACATAAACAAGGAAATTGAAATCTATAGATGGAAACGTAGTTTAAGAAATACAATCACACAAGAGAATGTAATCTAACAAAAGAAATACAATTCCACTCAAAGAGCACAATCATACAAAAGTTTAGGATAAATCTTTCGCTGCGCAACTCTGATAACTTGCCATCGGAACCAGCTGCAACAATCTCTGAATCTCTGCATCCAACTCTGACCTTCCAAAATCTGCCTCAAACTTTCAAGGATCAGTAGCCACTCCCTCCTTAGAAAAAGACATGACCAAGAAAAGCTACCTCAAACTTGCAGCTCATAAGAGATCAATACCAAATGATCTCCCACCACCCTCGATATCACATTCTTCGTAATAACGATCAGCAATCAATTCTTCTCCTGATGGAGTTGCCACCGTCAACGCTCCGCTGGGAAACAACTTAGGCTCCACACCTAAGACCTTTACAAAATTGGGTGACACAAAAGTATGCGAAGAACCAGTATCAAATAAAATTTTTGCTTTTATTCCATAATCCAAAATAAATTCTATTACATGGAGAACGATACTCAAATCTCCAATTTATTCTCAAACAAAGTTTTACTTAATACATAAATGAATAAATTCAAAGTTCTTGCACACCCCGGATCACATCCCTGAGTTACTCGCATCCTCCTCAGTCAATGCCAACACTCGCCCCTGCCTCTGAACCTTGCCTCCACCTGCACCATCCTTCTTCAGTTGCGGACAGTTTGGTCGGATATGCCCTTCACGACCACACTGATAACAAACCTGCACCTTCCGAGGCTTGGTGCATGCTGCCTGATAATGACATGTCTCTCCACAGTTGAAACAGGTCACGCCTTGAACTGCGGGCACCTTCTGCATTGGTCCACTGAACTTGCCCTGCTTCACTGGGAACTCCTTCCCACTCTAACTTTCTGCTAGCCCCTTGTTCTTGTTCCAGGTCTCCTACTTCTTCTAGAACTGATCCATGTCCTCTTCTGTCATAGCTGCTCTCCTGACCAGCTTATCGAACCTCCTTATGCCCAAAGGAATCATCCTCGACCTCAAATTCGGCCTCAAGTGCTCGAATTTCTTGGCCTTCTTCGCTTCACCCACAATCAGCTCCGGTGCATACCTTGATAGCTGAGCAAATTTAGCCTCATACTCGCGCACTGTCATGCTGCCTTGCTGCAGATTCAGGAATTCTGTTGCCTTCCTCTCCTGAATATCCAAAGGAAAGAAACGCTTCCTGAACTCATCCAGAAAAGCCTCCAAAGTCACTTGCTGATCTCCCAAGGTCCTCTTTACTGACTGCCACCTGATGCTAGCATCCATCTCTAACTGCATCGCAGTCAACTTCACCTTATTGACTACTGGAGTCTCCAAGACTTCGAAGATCATCTCCATCTGTCTAACCCAATCATCAAACCCTAACTGGATCAGACTGCCCCTCAAACACAGGCGGCTTCATCCGCTTGAAGGACTCAACCTGCTTCATCGGATCAGCATTAACAAACACTGGTCCAGCCTCTTGATTCTGATTTTGCACCATATTAGCGGTCATGAATGTGTTCAAGGTCTGATACACCTTGGCAAACTCGGCCTCGAGATCAACTCCTGCCCCTTGGGAACTACCAGCCCCATTGCCATTACCAGCATTCTTGGTTCTGGGTCCTGCCATTCTACTGAATACTGCAAAATGAGGGTAAAGTTAGAGCATCACGACACATTTCATATTCACATCAATACCCTATGGCAAAACCTTAACCATACCCCAAACCAAAACACCATGTACTAACTCTATGTGAACTCACACTCTAATGTCCACACCTAGGTACTCACGCTCTAGTGTCCACACCTAGGTTGATTTTCATACCATGTTTATTATTACTATTAAAGCATGCTCTGATACCAATCTCTGTAGAGCCCCGAATTTCCAATATGATGTCTTAAAAACACGTGGCACAATTCCCAGCATCAACTTCAATTGCAATATTAAACACAGTCCAAAAACACAGATAATTTTTATTTCAACTTTTATCACAACAATTTTTATAAAATACAGTGGAATACAAAACACCTTGAATTACAAACTTCTCTTTACAACACATCTTTTACAAAATTTACACAAAATCTCTATTACATCAATTAAACTCAAGCATCCAAATCCCAACCTTTAAGCACCAACCTGTAAAACATGAGGCTAGAGATAACTCTAACCCCCAAAAACAGAGGTCAGCCATAACGGTGTGAGTGACATAAAAACAAAGCAACATAAATAAAACATTAAGCATGGAGTCATCAACAATATGTATTAACAGCAAGAATAAATGAAATGAGAAATAACAATAAGTGAAGCATGAAAACATCAAGGAATATAAGATAGTAAATAGTAATACATGAAAACATTAAGTAAATCTAGAATGAGTGTCAAGTGTAGGAAAAATAGGAAAACACAAGCATAAAACCAAGTCAGGAAACACAATCGTTATATGCAGACTCTCTAATGCATACTTGTCGGATTCTATGCATTCCATACTACATAAGTCCGGTGCAAGCCCGTAACGATCTTCACTTTATAGGGATAACCCCTCGTTATGCAACTAATCCTACTACGGTGATGGGAAACAAGATCCATAATACTCCGCGAATAGGCACCACAGCCCTTGACGCACAAGCATCATGTAAGATAGCTCAAAAACAACCGGAGATTCATCTCCCAAACCGTGTACCCCACGAATAGGCTTGCAAGGCCCTCAACATCCAGATATACCAGGTACATTCCGTGAATAGGCTTGCCAACCCTCGACACGTGAATGTACCCTGCATGCTCCGTGAATAGGCCTGCAGACCCTCGACACGCGAACATACAAATGCCCTCTCGGGACAGAACAACAAACAGTCCTGAAACGCATCCGTTGGGCTAAACAAACCATGAGCCTATACTTACGTTTCTCAAGTTCCATCACATCCTCACTAGTGCCTGTCCTTAAGTTGGTTATTATTAAAACACAAAAATCCCCATCTCTCGAGTTAGTGTATCCTGCCGGACTTAAATACTCAACTACAACCAAACCAAGACCCCCCAAGTCTCCAACAAATCTCAACTGCCGGTTCACAGGACTCCTACTCAACTCCTAGAGATATCAACAAGACCAAAACTCACGAATCCATCGTCAAAACAATCATATGGAAAAACTTCTCCAATCAACAAAACCAAATCTTTTATAAAATTCCAGAAACCAACCCCAACAACAAAACATCTTGAAAACATATGTTCTGTAGAAAAGTTAACATTTAGAATAGTAAGTTATAGATCCAAAAACATTTAAAGAATCAATCATTTAAAGAACATCTAGAAAACTCAAGAAAACATCATTAGCAGTCGACTGTAAAAGTCATCGGTCGACTGTCCAGAGCAAAAAACCAGCACTTCAAGAAAATAATTCTAAGTAGTAGCAGTCGACTGCAAAAAGTCATCGGTCGACTGTCCAGAGTGAAAATCCAACATTTTTAAGAAAAATAATTCTAAGTGTTGATGGTTGACTGTAAAAATCACCAGTCGACTGTCCAGAGCGAAAATCCAACACTTCGAGAAAATATCAAAACAGAGCAAAGACAGTCGACTGGAGAAATGAGTCAGTCGACTGTTCCGCACGAGATTTCAACAAAACGAGAAAACACAGCAGCCAGGTAGCGACGGTCGACTGTCGAAACATACCAGTCGACTGTCTCACCTAAAGACTGCAGTTTGGGTTGTGCATATTTCAACCGATACAAAGATTTACTTTATAAAAATGAAATCTATAAAAAGTATAATTCTGATATGATCAAATAAGACTTGTAGAGTATATAAGAGTTCACAAAACCAATCAAAACCACTTTGAATTGATAAAAAATAGCTTTTTGATGAATTTCTTCAAAATAAAACATGAATGTGTGCATATATCAAAAGTAGAGTTTTTAAGAATCAATCATACATGAAAATAACTTTGTTTTATATTCCAAACCTTACCAATACCAAAATAAGTTGAGACATGGTCAAATCCTTCGAAAATGCATAAAACTCAATTTCTTCTAAAACAACAAAATACGATATTCATGAAAAACGTTTGTGCATATTTGTGCACCAAACAACCTTCACAAATCCATAGATTAAAAATAACGAAATATTCAGATTAAAACTTAGTATTTGAGAAATCCAAATTCGAGCAATATCTTTCACAAAATCACGAATCCCCAAATTTAGTGAAAAATGTATCAAACCAAAATCTTGTCATCACAACTCAAATCCTCAAGACATTGTCTTTTAATCCATTACTCCTTCTCAAAATTTCTCAAACTCAATCTAAACTATTCTCAATAGTTGATTCATGAACAAAAATAAATTTATCATTAACATGGCCAAGTTGCATTCATCCAACTCACCAATGGTCCAAAAATCTTATCTTTATTCAATTAATGCATAACATTCATCATACTCAATCAAGTCAGCAATAATCCAAAAGAAATAGCCAACTCAAAATTTATATTGGGTTCTCCAACATTCTAAAATCATCCACATACAATTCTACTCACAAATAACTAGGGTTTTCACAAAAGATCCAATTTTTTTAACTTATCAATTCATTCAATCCACCATATGTATTCATATCAAAACCATAGCATGCTTTCTAATAGATGAAACACCACATACAACATACAAAGAACAAAACAAAAAAAAATAAAACACTCACCTTGTTGAAGAGATCAAACGAAGATAAATAGAAAATAGGAAAAAACCTCTCCTTTGCAAGAAATCCAATATCTTCTCTTTAAATCTCCAAGAAAATAAAATAATAAAATCTTTGTGTTGTGCAATGCAAAATGGCTGCACTCCACCTTTTAAATAGGCCGGAATTAAGAGAATTAGGGTTTTGAACACATTTGCAAAATAATCCTTTTAAATATAACTTTACATAAATAGATCCATATACTTGGAAACTTGATAAAACAATTTTAATTGAGTTTTAAAAACAAAATAAACACTTTGTTTCCAGCCGGCACTATTTGAAAAGTCCAGAAAAATGAATTTGCATTTTCACCCCTCAAAATGACAAATTTGCAAAAAGATCATCTTTTAGCAAAACTTGTAAAATAAATTAAATTCATCAAAAAAAAGGTAAAGTTTTTAACCCTGAGTTGACTAGGCATTATACCCAGCCTCAAAATTCGAAAATTTGGACTTTTCACCCCATTTGGTAATTTTGCACAAAAGTCCTTCTTTTTAAAATATTTGCTAATAGGTCCAATAAATTTCAGTAAAAACCAGAAAATTCACAAATAATATCTAATAATAAATAATGATTTTCCAAAAAATATTTTTGATTTTTGAACTTTCCAAGAAAACATTTGCACATATTTTGCACGTGTAAAAAGATAAATCTTCAGAAAAATATTTATTAAATCACCAAAAATCATTTTAATTCATTTTCTAATCTCAAAAATAGTATTTGAAAGTACAGGGTACTACAGATTAAATCTAAGAAAAATCTGGAAGATTCCCTAGTATGTCTAGTATTAGAAAATAGAATTTCATAATATTCCATTACAGATATCATAGTCAAATAAATTCGGAAAACAGAAAGATACAACAAATTTATGGATCTAAAATTTTAGACATAGCAGTACTAAAACCGTGATAGATCACAAAGTATAACTAGAAATCCAATTCTGTCAAAAGGGTTGTAAAATAGACACATCAGGCTACCTTTCATATTCACAAAGTTTTAATCAACAGCGACTGGAATCAGGTTGAAAATATGGTTCTTTCCTGAACAACATGCAGTTGTAAATTGTATTGGTTTGTTCACACGCATGAAATAAATTATAAAAGTCATTAAATAAATCTAGAAAAATTAGGGGTTGATCCCAGTCATGTCTAGTCATTCCCAAAAAAATATTATATCCAAATCTTACTTTTAACACCAATTTTAAAATCATATAGCATTCAGCGATCTCATAAAACAGAATCTAAAAATTACGACACAATTGCAGTAAAAAAACGATAACTCACACATCAAAAATCTAAACTGAGATCCTTTGAAAGTTCTGAAAAATAGACAACGAGGCCTACAAATCATATTCACAAATTAACTTATTTTACTGACCTTAACAGGGTCTAAAATACTGAACCAAAACAGGGCAGCAGCAAAACAAAAACTCTTCTCATGCTTTTAATCAAACAACTCATATGCAATAATCCAAATTAGATTATAATGCAAAACATGGTATATTAGATATTCGAAACAACATAGTAGGGTATTTAACAAGTCTATTACAAGATAGAACAACTAATACACCAAGCATGCAACGAATACACCACATATCATGGATCACGAAGCAACATACATACATGTATCAAGAGTCTAGTTAGATCTAGATTATTTTCATGTCGTGTGTGTGATAACTAATATGATGGATCAAGACTACGAATGGATCAAACAAATGGTGTCAAGATTTAACAAGAGATCTTCATGAGAACGAATCCAAAAACAAAAGCGAGACTACAAGTAGTATTTTGTACTTGTATATACAACAAAAATTATACAAGTTACTTGCCTTTGAGGAGACGACGAAACCGACGAAAGAATAACGGGAATGGATACCGGGTGACGAACACGCGAATCGAGTAAGTCTGGATGAGATGATCACGAACATGATCGGTTCGGACGGCCAAGATCACCCTGATGGTGATGATGATGATCAAGATGATTGACAATCGGATGGCTGATAAGATCCGAGTGCACTGCTTGGCGGAAGCACACAGAGACAGCGGCAGTGCACCGGCGGATGATTACTTCGACTATGATTGCGGTGGATGAGGGCGGAGCGCAGCATCGAGTGGAGCTCGACGGAGGGATGGAGAGACACTGTTGACGATGGCAGGCAGTAATAGCAAGGACAGCGGCGACCAGGATGGGTTCGTCGAGTGCTAGGTCGATGGAAACACAGGGCTTCAGCGGAGGAGGCACAGGGCGGTCGGCTGGATGGTGTCGACGGGGGCAGGGCTTCGGAAAGGCAGGCTGGCGAGGCTGAAGGAAATGGAGGGAAGATGGTGGTTGGGTGGTCTGCAGTGGATGGAGGATGGGTGCGGAGCCGGTCGGAATGGGGGAACGGGGATGAACAGTCGAGGGGGAGGGTGCAGGTCGAGGCTCGCCTGATGGGTGCTCGAGCGGAATGGGTTTCACGAAAGGCAGGAGAAGAGGAATGGGGTGATAGGGATGAAGTTGGTGGCTAGGGTGTACAGGGTAGTTGGGGTTTTTGAGTTAATTAGGGTTAATAATGGATTAAGAATTACGGTTAAAGGGGTATACTGGTTGTTGGTCTATTGGGTTAACCATCCAATAAGGGATATAGGGTTATAGGGTAGGATTGGATCCAAATGGGTAGTTAGCAAATGATAATAAATAAGGCCATGAAATAAATAAATTTAGAAATAAAAATTCATCCGAAGATAATAATTTAGCAGACGAAATTTAATCAGAAGATCAAAAATCACAGAACTAAATTGAAGGCAAGATAGCTAGATTTTATTGAGAACGAAGAACAAATACATGGTTCAGAAAGAACAGAAGAATACAATTAGAACAAATACTCAGGAATAGAAAACAAAATACATACAAAATATAGCAAAAAGGAGCATAAGGGTAACAAATTCTACCCACCTAACAAGAAGAATTTTGTTTTCGAAATTCAAACAAGAAGTACATAAGGTAACCCCGAAAGAAAAGAAAGATCAACAACAAAACAAAAGCTACACAAACAAATGAGAAAACTTCTGCTGGATCTCCTCCTCCAGTTCTCAAGTCAACTCACCCGGCAAGTGAGGATTCCAAGAAACCCAAACCAGCTTATTGACTTTGTTCTTCAGCACTTTCTCCCGCCGATGCAAAATAGGAACTGGCGGAATCTCACAAGTCAGATCCGGCTGCATGGATAACTCTGAATATTCAATCATGTGGCTCTCATCACGGATATACCTCTTGAGTTGTGAGACATGGAAGACGTCGTGCACCCCAGATAAAGCCGGTGGCAATGTAAGACGGTAAGCCACCTTGCCTACTCGTTCCACGATATCAAACGGCCCGATGAACCTAGGGCTTAGTTTGCCCCACCACCAAACTGAATGACACCTCTCCACGGCGATACATTAAGAAAAACATGGTCACCGACCTCAAACTCCAAGGCTCTCCTATGGACATCTACCCATCTCCGCTGCATGTCTCATGCTGGCTGAAGATGCTTCCTGATATGAGTCACCGCATAAACAGTCCTAGTGATCAACTTCGGACCCAACAACTTTCTCTCACCAATATCATCCCAGCATACTGTTGATCTGCACTTTCGACCATATAGTGCCTCGAACGGTGCAGCTTTAAGACTGGCCTGAAAGCTGTTATTGTACGAGAACTCTACAAGATGCAAATGGTCCTCCCAAGATCCACCAAACTGCAACACATAGGACCACAACTTGTCCTCTAGAGTCTGGATGGTCCTCTCTGACTGTCCATTTGTCTGGGGGTGAAAAACTATACTGTACTTCAGTTTACTCCCCAGGCTACTCTGAAGACTCCCAAAACTAAGACCTGAACCTCATATCCCTGTCGAATACAATACTGACTAGAACTCCATGAAGTCTGACGATCTCTTACATGCACTTCTCAGCTAGGCTGTCCAACTCTGAAGGGAATGAAGTGAGCGCTCTTCATCAGTCTGTCCACAATCACCCAAATGATGTTGTGACCCTTGGGACTCCTCGGCAAAGTGGTCACAAAATCCATCGTGATGTGTTCCCACTTCCATTCCAGAATGGGAAGGGGTTGAAGAGGTCCGGCAGTTCTCTGATGCACTGCCTTCACCTGCTGGCAGATCAAGCACTTAGAGAAAAACCTAGCCATGGCCCTCTTCATACCATGCCACCAGAAGTGAAGTTTCAAGTCCCGGTACATCTTAGTACCTCTGCATGAATAAAGTACGATGACTGGTAGGCTTCCTCAAGCAACCTCTGACGAACTTCACCCTTTGGGACACACAACCTGGACCCAAAATGAAGCGATCCATCCTCATGAATGACCATATCTGTTCTGGAAACTGCCTCAACCTCTGCTCTGAATCCCTGCAACTGCTCATCACCAGACTGAGCCTCTTTAATCTGCTCAACAAGAGACGATTGAAGCTGAAGCATCATGCAACTATGATCAGAATTCGGCAAAACCACATCCAATTCCAACCTCCTCATTTGTTCAACCAGTTCCCTCTGCTGAGTCAGGAACATGGCTGCTGGTCTCCTGCTCAAAGCATCTGGTACCAAGTTGATCTTGCCGGGGTGATACTGTAGATTGATTTCATAGTCGGCTATCAGCTACAATTAATGCCTCTGCCTCATGTTCAATTCCTTCTGGGTGAAAACATACTTAAGACTTTTGTGATCAGTAAAGATTTCCACTCGGTCTCCAAGTAGATAGTGTCTCCACAGCTTCAAAGCAAAGATCACTGCGCAAACTCCAAATCATGAGTCGAATAGTTCCGCTCATGCGGCCTCAACTGCCTCAAAGCAAAAGCAACCACTCGGTCCTTCTGCATCAGAAGTGCACTAAGACCCTTGCCAGAAGCATCATAGTGAACCACAAATCTTTTTGAACCATCTGGAATAGTCAACACCGGCGCTGATGTCAACCTGCTCTTCAACTCTGCAAAAGCTTCTCTGCAAAAGCTTCACTACAAGCCTCTTCCCAACTGAACTTCTGATCCTTCCCTGTCAGCTTGGTCAATGGCCCAGCTATTTTCGAAAAGTTGGACAAATTTCTGATAATATCCAGCTAGACCAAGGAAACTTCTCACCTCTGAAACTGACTTAGGTACTGGCCAATCTCTCACTGTAGCAACCTTGGACGGATCAACTGAGATTCCCTCGCCCGAGATAATATGCCCCAAGAAGGTAACTCGGTCGAGCCAGAACTCACACTTGCCGAGTTTCCCATAAAGCCGATTCTCCCTCAAAGTCTGTAGAATTAACCTTAGATGCTCAGTATGCTCCTTCCGGTTCTGAGAATACACCAGAATATCATCTATGAAGACCACCATAAATCTGTCCAAGAATGGGGAAAAGACCCTGTTCATTAGACTCATGAACACAGCTAGCACGTTCGTGACTCCGAAAGGCATCACTAGGAACTCATAATACCCATATCTGGTCTTGAACGCTGTCTTCTGCACATCATCCACTTTCACTTTGACCTGATGATACCCTGAGTGAAGATCCAACTTTGAAAAGACTGACGCTTCGCCCAACTGGTCAAACAAATCATTAATTCTGTGCAGCGGGTACCGGTTCTTTACAATAACATTATTTAGTTCCCGATAATCGATGCACAGTCGACAGCTATCGTCCTTCTTGCTGATAAAAAGAACTGGAGCTCCCCACGGTGAAACGTTGGGTCTGATGAACACTACATCTAGCAAACCCTGAATCTGCACATTCAGCTCTACTAGCTCAACTGGTGCCATCCTATAGGGACTCTTCGATATCAACATCTTACCAGGCTGAACCCCAATATTGAATTCCATATCCCTATCTGGGGGTAGCCCAGGCAACTCCTCTTTAAACACATCCAAAAACTCCTACACTACTGGAGGCGCGGCCTCACAGCCTGTGTGCAACTCCATTGCACAAGTCTCCTAATCAACTGCAGTCTTAGCTCGGCCAAGGGGTGTCTCCCCAACATGGAACTTAAACTCTGTATGACCTGGGATTCTGAATACAACTTTCTTGGCTCTGCAATCAATGACAGCGTGGGACTCACCCAACCAATCCATACCGAGAATGGCGTCGAATCTAGAATTCTCAATTACGATCAGGTCAGCCTTGAAATCTGCACCACCAATAACCACGGGACTCTGCTTGCATTCCCAGGAACATACAAAAACACTACCACCTATAATAATGTTCCAAGCCTCTGGCATGACACTGCACTCCAACTAATGTCGATCCACAAAGCGGGAAGAGAAGAAGGAATGGATTGCCCTGGAAACAAAGAGGACATGAGCAGGGAATGAACGAACTAGGATAACATAAGGTAGAGTCAAAACGCAAGGGGAAAAGGAATGATGGTTAAGAAGTAAGGAATTAACAATGAAGAAGGATAACATGAATGAACAGTGCAAGATAATGAAAGAAGCAAAGGAAATTATCAAAACAATAAAATGCAAAATATCTGCAACGACTCCTTCTTTCGTCTCAGCCTCTGCAGCTGTCAGGTTGTAATCCTGACCTCTCCTGGGAGCTGCGGTCCTCTGACCGACGATCTGGCGCTGAGGAGGAAGCGGTGGCCTGACCGGACCACAAGCTGGAGCTTCCTACTGAACTGGACCTCTGGCTAGTAGAGCCATCCTCCTCTACGGGAAATCCCGCACTGAATGGTCACCAGTGCCACATCAAAAACACCTGTGGTTGGCTCTCCTGCAGTCCCTGTGCACATTCCCCGGTATCTAGCAGAAGTCACAGAAACCATCACCCCGTGGGACAACAGGTGGATAGGGAGCCATCCTGATAGAATGGGCCAGGACTGGCCTCTGAATCGGCCCACCAAAAGGCCTAACAGCAATAGCAGCGGGGTGCTGAACAGTCCGCTAGGGAAGAGCCAACCTGTTGCGAGCCTGCTCCTGAGCTTGGGCTGCCTTAAGAGCCTCAACATAGGTATGAAGGCGAAAGGAAACGAGATGCATCTGAATATCTCTCTCAATCCCCAATAGGAATCTCCGGGCCCTATCCTCTTCGTTCGCCACCAAAGTGGTTGCGAAGTGGCTAAACCTGGTGAATTCTGCCGCGTACTCATCCACTGACCTGGCACCCTACGTCAAGAGAGTCTCATGTTACAACATCACATGAATAATATGTAACAAAGTTCCAAAAATAGAACAATGACCAACCTACTTCAGGGCAAGGAACTGCTGCTCCATCTCAACCCGAGTGCTGCTGGGAAAGAACTTCTCTAAGAAGCTCCTGGTGAACGTGGTCCAAGCGACGGGCCATTCGAGCCTCTCGGACTCAGCCTTCCACCATATGTGGGCAAGGTTCACCAACTGGATGCTCACCACATCCACACGATCAGCATCAACAACTCTCGCCGCCAACAATAACTGCTCCGTCCTGATGAACCATTGTTCGGCCTCAAGAGGCATCTTAGTCTGGAGAATTTTTCAGGGTGCAGCCTCATAAAGTCTGCAACTATATCCAGATAAGGAGGAAGAGATGCCTGCGTAGGAACAATGGGAGTCAGGTTTCGGGAAACTTCCAATGCGGCCATCACATGATCACTATCATTCTGCTGCATGTGGATCAGCCGCTCCCGTACATTCGTAACAGCCTCTAACCCAGGCTGTTCCTCCTGTGGACTAGAAGTGGAACCTCTGCGAGCCATGGCCTGCACAAACCAAAAACAATAAGTATCCAGATCAAGTTGATTATAATTTGTTTATGTAATGCATGGTCTATGTACTGTTGAGCCAATCCTTGATCAAGCTAAACTTGTCTAACATATTAGTCAAACTTATACATTAGCCAAACTTGGGCTCTGATACCACTAAAAACCTTGTCACGCCTCGCTTCCTAAAAAGGAATACGGAATACGGATACACGACACAAGTCCAGCAAATGGCTTTCACCATTCATAAGCTGTAAGAATCTTTACAACATGTACAAGAATAAACAAGAGATATACAGGAAATAATCAACCACGTATGCATGAATAAATTAACATAACCAACATGATTACTTGAAAACAAGAATACTTAATCTCAAATAATCAGGTCTAGAACAAGACATAAATCCTGGGACGAAAATGCCCAATACAAAATCCATGTAGCAATTACAGTTTATTCAAACAGGAAATAAACTAAAGCAAGAAACTCCAGCCAGTATAGAATACTTGGTCACTTACTCCCTCGGGCAGCTGATCATCAAAGTCTGCAAGTTTAACAAATTGCAGAAAGAAGAAAAAGAAACAAAACTCACGTCAATACAAGTTACGGGTCGCTTGTAGTGCAGGCAGCAAGTACAAAGAAAAAGATGGAACAAGTATAGAGTAATAGTAAGAAACATGTACTGAATGAGCATGGAATGGACAACACAGCAAAGTAGAGTATCTAACTCCTAATCAAGAAACAGAATCAAGTAACATGATAAGATAACAATGTGCATGTAGCATGTGACAGGTATCAGGTGGCATGTAAGTAGGAAAACAAGTAATAGGTGTCAGGTAGCATGTACAGGTAACAGGAATATGTAGGTGATCGTGTTATTCTCAAGTTCTGTATTTAATCCTAACTGGCAGCACTTCATACGTCCCAAATTTTACCACATTGTTGCTTATTACATGAAAGTTACGTTTAGATCTAGTGGTGGGTTTTTATTGGGCCGTATACTCAGGCATCATGATAGGTAATAGGTAACAGGTTCATGAATCAGGTAGTAACATAATAGGTTCATGAATCAACAGGATCATGAATCAACAAGTTCATGAATCAAAGCATAAAGTACAACAAGTTTATGAATCAAAATAAAGTAAAATAGGTTCATGAATCAAACATAAAGTGGGAAACACGGGCCCCCTTCTGAGTACAGATTTCTATATTGTCCACTACTAAGGTCTTTCCCTTAACCTCGACTAGTTATTTATTCTTATTATCAAAACAGGCATACATGCACAATACAGGGCAAGAAGAACAGGGTAAGAATAAGTGACAGGTTCGGTTCGGACAGAAACATGCACGAGTGTCAGACAACTCATAAAATGCAAGACATGACTGCACCAAATCTAAGATTCCTGTTGCCACAAGAATGAAAATCTGAATCCGTCAGAAAATCTAGAAACTAGACTCTCATTCGAATATAGTGCATATACACAAGTTATATAACAACTACAGGAACATGGCTCAAAACAGCATTTTATACAGAATTTATGTTCAGCCAGAAATCGCAAAGTTGTATTTATCAGCATGAAAATAGCATAATAACTTACTGATTAAATCTAAGAAAAATCTGGAAGATTCCCTAGTATGTCTAATATCAGCAAATTAAATTTCATAATATTCCATTACAGATAGCATAGTCAAATAAATTCGGAAAACAGAATGATACAACAAATTTATGAATCTGAAATTTTAGACACAGCAGTACTAAAACAGTGATAGATCACAAAGTATAACTCAAAATCCAAATCCATAAAATTGGTTCTAAAATAGACACAGCAGGCTACGTTTCATATTCATAAAGTTTTAATCAACAGTGACTGGAATCAGGTTGAAATTATGATTCTTTACTGAACAGCATGCAGTTGGAAAATATATTGGTTTGTTCACATGCATGAAATAAATTATAAAAGTCATTAAATAAATCTACAAAAATTAGGGGTCGATCCAGTCATGTCTAGTCATACCCAGAAAAATATTATATCCAAATCTTACTTTTAACACCAGTTTTAAAATCATATAGCATTTAGTGATCTCATAAAACAGAATCTGGAAATTACGACACAGCTGCAATAAAACAGCAATAACTCACACATCAAAAATTGAAACTGAGATCCATCGAAAGTTCTGAAAAATAGACAACGAGGCCTACAAATCATATTCACAAATTAATTTATTTTACTATCTTTAACAGGGCCTAAAAATAGTGAACCAAACAGGGTAGCAGCAAAACAAAAACTCTTCTCATGCATTTAATCAAACAACTTATATGCAATAATCCAAATTAGTTTATAATGCAAAACATGGTATATTAGATATTCAAAATAACATGGTATGGGTATTTAACAAGTTTACTACAAGATAACACAACTAATACACCAAGCATGCAACAAATGCACCACATATCATGGATCACGAAGCAACATACATACATGTATCAAGAGTCTTGTTAGATCTAGATTATTTTCATGCCGTGTGTGTGACAAATAAATATGTTGGATCAAGACTACGGATAGATCAAACAAATGGTATCAAGATTTAATAAGATATCTTCATGAGAACGATTCGAAAAACAAAAGCGAGACTACAGGCGGTATTTTGTACTTGTATATACAGCAAAAATTGTACAAGTTACTTGCCTCTGAGAAGACGATGAAACCGACGAAAGAATAACGGGAATGGATCCTGGGTGACGAACATGCGAACCGAGCGAGTCTGGATGAGGTGGTCACGATCATGATCGGAACGGATGGCCAAGATCACCCTGATGGTGATCAAGATGATTGACGATCAGACGGCTGATAAAGATCTAAGTGCACTACTTGGCAAAAGCACACAGTGACAGTAGCAGTGCACCGGTGCGTGATGGCTTCGACTACGATCGCGGTGGACGAGGGTGGAGCATAGTGTCGAGGGGAGCTTGACGGAGAGTGGAGAGACACCGACGATGATGGCAGGCGACAACAGCAAGGACAACGGCGACCAGGAGAGGGTCGTCGAGTGCTGGGTCGATGGAAACACACGGTAGCACAGAGGAGGCACAGGGCCGTCGACTGGATGGCATTGACGGGGGCAGGCTTCGGAAAGGCAGGCTGGCGAGGCTGAAGGGAATGGAGGGAAGATGGTGGTCGAGTGGTCTGTAGTGGATGGAGGATGGGTGCAGAGCCGGTCGGAGTGGGCGAACGGGGATGAACAGTCGAGGAAGAGGGTGCAGGTCGAGGCTCGACTGATGGGTGCTCCAGCGGGATGGGTTTCACGAAAGGCAAGAGAAGGGGAACGGGGAAATAGGGATGAAGTTGATGGCTAGGGTGTACAGGGTAATTAGGGTTTTTAAGCTAATTAGGGTTAATAGTGGGTTATATATAGGATTAAGAATTAGGGTAAAGGGGTATACGGGTTGTTGGCCTATTGGGTTAACCATCCAATAAAAGATATAGGATTATAGGGTAGGATTGGATCCAAACGGGTAGGAAGCAAATGATAATAAATAAAGCCATGAAATAAATAAATTTAGAAATAAACAATTCATCCGGAGACAATAATTTAGCTGACAAAATTTAATCAACAGTACGAAAATCATAGAACTGAATCGAAGTCAAGATAGCTAGATTTTATTGAGAACGAAGAATAAATACATGGTTCAGAAAGATCAGAAGAATACAATTAGAACAAATACTCAGGAAAAGAAAAATAAGTACATACAAAATACAGGAAAAATGAGCACAGAGGTTACAGTCCGGGGGCGGAAAAATGACCACATGGTTCCGGCATAATGGCATAATAAAATGACAAATTTCCCAACTGCAGTGTAACCCCCATTCCCAATTATACATAATTTCATTTCTCTTTTCTTCATACTTGTATTTCAATTTCCTTTGTGTCCTTCTATTCTTTTGAACCCAAGTGCATTCATTTGAGCATTCAATTGTTTTTGTTTGAGCCAAACCCATTTCCGATTGTATTTTCCGATGTTACATATTTTCTATATATTCATGTATTTCGATTCTTTACAAAATCATTTTGGCTCTTAAATGCATTATTTTAATTCGTTTTGGATCTCTATTAAATTCCTTTCCAATAAATCATTATATTTTAGCTAATTCTTTTCAAATGATTATTGATTTTCAAGCCAAATTTTATTCCGTTCTATAAATTAAATTCTTGTCTTCTTAAGTAATTATTTATATTATAAAACCAAAATCATATTTTAACTTACGAACAGATTATTTTATTTTATTTTATTTTTTTGTATTCATTTATTTATATACTAGGTTTGCCCATTGACACGTGCCTACGGTACGTCTTCAGAACGGTGCACCTTGTTTGATCATATAAAATAGTTTTGGAGGTCCAGCAAATTAATTGAAGTAGCAAATATAGAGCAAAAAACATATTATATGATTTTATTTTTTTTTTGAATTATTTTTAAAGTTTTTAAAGTTTTTAAATTTTTCATTTTTTAAATTTTTTATTTTTTTTAAATTTTAATTTTTTTTTATTTTCTTAATTTTTTGAATAGAAGAGGGAGGGAGAGAGAGAGAGAGAGAAAAAATTAAATTAATATAGAAGTTGTTTTGGGTGGGGATTTGAATTTGAGTTTTGGGGGAAAACTTTTGGGGGGAAAATATGCTTTGTGAGGTTAGATCTGGGCCTTTGATTTTTGGGGGGATTGAAGGAGAACCACTTGATAGCTTTCTTTGTGTTTTATTATATAGATATAATAGAATCCAGAAATTTTAGAACATACTATTATATTATTACTAGTTAGTTATTTGATTATTTTGTGAAATCCAAAATCGAATTTCAGATTTCAGTATATTCTACATAAATTATTTGATTTTTCTATTGTTATTATTATTGTATATTTTGTATTGAATAAGCATAACTTTTAATCGATATTATATTATATTAATTGATTTATTGGATCCTACCCGTACCCGCTAACCCTATTACCCATTAACCCAATTCTATCTTATATATACATCTTGACCCATATCTCCTAAATCCTAATTACCACTAATCTTCAGCCACCTAATTTCCCAGCCGCCACTGTTCATCATTCCTACTCCCTTCTCCTCCTTCCTCTACTTTCATCGAAACCTAGACCCAACCACCTGCACCTTCCGATCACCCCCTTCAACTCGTCGAACCCTCCTGAACCCATCCCCCCATTACCGCCATCAACCTCTACCACCTGCACCCTGCCTTTCCTCGCCCAACCCTGTCGACATCAGACCACATCATCGCTGTCTTCGTCGATCGACTACCGAGTCGATCACTCCTAAGTCACCACAACCATCTCAACCCATCCTCTATTTTTCTTCCAAAAATATAGCACTTTGCCGCTCTTCATCACCCCGTTAAACCCTCTGTTTCCTCTGCCTACGTCCCTCATCGGCCAGCATCACCTTCGCCCCTCATCCCCGTCATCATCACCCGTCCCCTTCTCCTGTCGCCACCCTGATCTTCCTCATCTTCATCTTTGCCAGCTGCCTGCCTGCACCTCAAACCCATCGCCCCACTACTGACCCCGTCTCCATTGATCCTGCCCCGTCGACCCTCGAGCACTCTAGTACTGCCACTGCCATCACAGTGCACCGCCACTACCATTGAAGTCGAAGCCGAAGTCCCGCCATTACTGCTATTGATCCACTGTCTGCTGTGTGGTGAGTTTTGCCATTTGCTATTTGGCTGTTGTGTGATTAGGCGTTTCTGGTGTTTGCTATTTTGGGGAGAGTGTTGTTTGCTGTTTGTAGAAGGGTAGTCGCTGTTTGCTATGGATTTCTCGTGCTCGTCAATCGCACGTGTATTCGTCTCCGTTGTTGCACGTACTGTTGCCATTGGGATGCTCGTCCCGTTATTCTCATTATTATCGGAATCGTCTTCTATTCAGGCAAGTAACTTGTATGAATTTTCTTGTTCCTCGTACAAGTATAAATACCGCAAATAGATCTTCTTTATAACTTGTTCTTCATGTCACTCATTGAAAACCTTGGCCCTAATCACTGGTTTTCTTCTATCAATTCCCTAATCATAAAAGATCATAAACACCAATTGTGTACTTCTACACCTGCCGCATGTTCTGACTTGTAGCCTGATTTTGACCTAGTTACACTTTGAATCTGTTAAAACTTTCTGAATATGAATTGTAGCCCTATGTTTCTAATTTACAGACCTTTTGACGAAATCGAATTATGAATTATATTTTGTGAGTTATGGCTGTTTTAGTGCTGCTGGGTCTGGACTTCCAGATTTGTAGTTTCATTGTATCACCATGTTTTACAATTTAATTTGAACATGCTTCCTTTAATATAATAATGTGAAATTTAACATGCTGAGACTAGACATGTTAGGGAGCCTCCCTAAATTTTCTTGGATTTATTTATTGAGTTTTCAGACCTGTTTCATGCATGTAAACATGACTTTAAGAATTTTGGCTGAACACGAAATCTGTGCAGAATGCAGTTTTGAACCCAGTTGCTGTAGTTTTTATATATCATGTGTATATGCGCTGGAACCGGCAGAGAGTATAGTTTATAGAACTTCTGAAGGATCCAGATTTGCATTCCTGTAGTAGCGGGAATTCTAGTTTTGGTGCAGCAACGCCTTGCTGTCCAAAATTGGTATTTTGCTATGTATAAATATTTGCATGTTGTTTTTTGTATTTTGTGATCCAGAACATGTTCCTTGCACCATATAAACTCTTGATACATCCTAGTCCTATCCCTATTTTTTTCTCATTATCTCTTGATCATGTTTATTTTGTAATAAAAAGTAACAAGCCGGGGTTAAGGGAAAGATCTAGTAGTGGACAATATAGAAAAGTGTACTCGGAAGGGGGCCCGTGTTTCCCGTAATAGTGGAACCTGATTTGGTTACATGATATGATTTGGATTACATTTGTATGATTTGGATTACTTGATATGATTTGGTTAATATGATTTGGATTACATGATATGGTGCACCACTGCATGATGCCTGAGTACACGGCCCTATAGAATCCACCACTAAGTCTAAACGTAACTTGATTGTATGTAGCAACCATGTGGTAAATAAATGGGACGCATGAAGTGCTACATTAGATAAGATTAAATGAATAGACTTAAGTTGACATTAAGCACATGCATGATCCTGTCTACCAGTATTCTGATTTCGTTACAAGTTACCTGATATGGTTACATGATTTTGATTTAGAAGTCACATGATTTTGAATCACAAGTTTGCATGAACCCACTTCCGTTAAATGTTTTCTAGTTACAAGTTGTTGTTTTTCCGTTCATATGTTTGCAGTTAGTTGCATCACACTTGACTTCATTTTATTTTATGTTCCTTGATTCTTGTCATTGTTCCTTGTTATATCCTGGTTCTTGTTCCTTATTATATTTCCATTCTAGTACCCTTTTGCTTGTACTACTTGCGGCCCGTAACATGCTCTGATGGGTACTCCATTTGTTTTTCTTTGAGTTATGTTGTACAGCTATAGACGATGGGTTATTGAGAGAACTCTTTGAACTGTTATTGCACTGCATATTCTCTGGCTATCTGGTAACTCCTTGTATTTTAGATACTGATTTTGCATTATATTCCTGTTTATGTGATTATTATTGTACTGTTGAGTTACCTGGTATTATACTGCTTATGGATGATATAAGTTGGCATACTTATATCATTTGCTATGCCTCAGTTACATGCCTATATTCCCCCGTAGAATGGGAAGCAGTGCGTGACATGCTGAGGTAGAATTGGACCGTACGAATGCAACCTCATCAGTCACTAGATGAATGTCAAGAATGGGAAAGAGTACAAGAGTAAGATGCATGGCGAGGGATCGAACCCTACAAGCAGAAGAATGTGAGCTTGATTGGGGAGTATGTAGTATGGGATACATACGTTTCCAATCAAGTATGCATTATAGTAGGAGCATCGTGTGCATCTGAATCTTATGCATTAGATTCTAGGCCATGGCATACACCGATACTCGTGATTTGACTTTCACAAGTTATGCATTCAACTTGTTTGTTGAGTTTTGGAGGTCGTTGGTTTCATCGCGTCAGTTGTATTTAACTGACGTGCCCACAGTTTTGTTAGTTGCAGGATTGCTGATCGTGGAGTAGGAGACTCGAGCTGGAAGGAGCATGAATGGACAGTTGTACAATTGTATTTGTAAATTCATGATGTAATATTTTATTGTAATCAGTTTTTGCATTATAATAACATTGTGGCAATAAAAGTTTTAATTTCCTGTGATTTTCTGTATTATGTACTCAATTGAAGTAAGAATTATGGGTTGTGTCTCGAGTTTCCAGCATTGGAAAATTGGGGTGCTACTGTAACACCCTGAATTCCAAAACAGACTAAATTCGAAGTTCCACAGGATCTTTACACTTCTTTCGTACAATTTTACAAGGAAATAAAAACTTTTTGTTACATCAGAGTTTACAATTACATTACATATTTACAGCAGAAGCAAATTACAACAATTTACATAAATTGAAATGTACAACACTTGAATCATTCTTTAATCAACATGCATTCTTTAGTCTTGTTAACCACTTTATCCTGCATAGAAACTGTGGGCGCGTCAGTTGCTTACAACCGACAAAATATTATACACGGTTATCCTCTCTATGCCGAAAACAGTATAACGATTCTCAAATACTTAAACAAACCACAAACTTGATCACAAACAGAACTACAAGGGGCTATCCTATTAATGTCGTGTTGTGCGGTGCACTTAGTCCTTAATGCAGTTATTTATATTAGATAACACTAATGCGCACTTGTTCAGATTCTACGCATCCCATACTACATAGGTCTGAGGGCAAGCTCTTAACCGTTCTTCATCTTGTAGGGTTCAATCCCTTGCCATGACTTAAACTACTACTGTAACTACGATAAGTATCCTAGATGTTCAATGAGTTACGAGCTCATGTCCAGACAGCATGGAGGAGAATCCCACGTCATGTCACGACGCATCGTGAAGAACCTATGAACAATTCAGCCTCCGTCATGGGACATGACACCAGCCGCAGTCACCAAATACCCCACGAGCGTCACCTGCGGTACGGACTCCTGGAGACATATCCACATCATGTCACGACACATCGTAAGGACAGCCTGTGAATATTCTCACACCGTAGCTCCGAGGCCCTCATACTTGCGTTTTTCTCTTATTTTCATCACGTCTTCACTATGTATCTAGTCCTTAGTTATTTGAAACATGAACAAAATCAATTCTCTAGAGTTAGCCCTTCCACTATACCGGTCTTAACCATTTATATCACATGACCCAAATCTTGGTCGTTTCATTTCAAATCTTATTTCAACATATTCCTTTTCGATGCCGGTATGAGGCTTAGCTACACTCTAGTTCTCAATTTCAATTCATAATCACAAAAATTGAGTTCCCATACTCATATAGTCTTTTCATACTTCAAAAAAATATCCATCTCCTTTCCATAATTCAATGTTCAATTTCAATTTATAACATTCTCATTCAAACAAATAAGTCTCAACAATTCCACTTAGTTTCCGTACTATTATTTCTTTTCCTCCAAAAATTAAAATCATATTTCTCATTTAACTTTCAATGCATACATTACCCAAAATAATAACAAAATCCATAATGAACACACTTCAAGTTCTTTTTATAGAAAATCCCCTCTTATAAATCTAGTATAACTCAAAAAATCACCTTTGTTCTTATACTTATGCAAAATATCGATTTTACAAGTTCTACTCAATTTTTTCTCTCACACTATTTAATTTAAGTCAAAATAGTGTACAAATATTTTTCATGAAGTCTATATATTTTTATAACAATTATCGGATTTTACCCAAATTTTTAAAGTCACAAAAATCACCAAAACATTAAAAAATCCAAAAGTTTTTAATTTGCTGAGTTCAGGAATCGAACCAGCAACCACAGACAAAGCCAGTGCACGCGCTAACCAAAGGGACAGAGCGCAACCACGTCACAGGGATAGCTCGAATTCATATGTGTCCATTTTCCTGAGTTCGGATTTCTCCAAAAAAATAAAAAACAAAAGTCTCTTGTTTGGTTTCGAACCCGAGAACAAGGCCAGACCCACGCTACAGTAAGCGCGCCCAAACACACCCACTACCCAATTAGGCTAAGTGGCTAAACTAATATGAGTTGGGTTTTTAGGGGGTTTGATCCTAGTTTCGGTTCATTCGAGTTTTTAAGAAAATAACTAATTTTAATTTCGTTTCTTCTCCACTTTCATTCAAAATTTTCAGAATACAACTTTTATACATTTCTAACATATCAGTAAATTAAATCTTGATTTTTGACATAAAAACGTCACTTTCCTCTTTGAATACAATTTTTTCTACAATTTCAAAAATGTAAAAACAAATGTCGTTTCTTTTGTAAATTTGCATTCAAACTTCTCATATTTCTTTCTTATTATGAATATTATTATTGCTTAATCATTTCAGTAATAAAATCCCTCTTTTCTCATTATTAACAATTGATATAGCAAATTCACCACTAAGCATGATTATCATTTCGATCCAGTTAAGCATACAATCATGTCTCCTTAGTATAGCACAAATCATCAATTAAAGCATGGTAGCATGGTCAATATTAAACTAACTATCAAAATTTGCAACTAATAATCATTCTTTTCACACACAATCAAGCATTCTAATTTGTCTCATTCTTATAACATATGGCTAGAATAACTATGTTTCTTTTCAAATGCATCAACCATACTCTAGCATGGACCTAATTAGAAGTGTAAGAGAATCAACCATACTCTAGCATGGACCTAATTAGAAGTGTAAGAGAATAACCCACCTTTGATGGAGAGAAAAACAAACAAACTCCTAATGATCTCCTACAACGATCGAGCGAAGCCTTCTCCTCCTAGATCAAGCCACCAAATTTGTTTCTCGTCCTAGTAATGCAAGCAACCCGAGCCTCCCTCTTCTTGATCCTTGAAAATGCTGGCCTTTTCCTTGGATGCAGAACACAATAGCACACAATCTCACGACTCCTTAATCTTTTGTCTCACTAAAATTACTTCTCTTTCTTTTCTTTCTATTTTTTTCTTTCAAAAATTCTAAGTGTGAGAATGAAGAGTATAGGGAGGGGTATTTATACAAAATTTTAGGGTGAATGTAGGGCTAGGATGAGATCAAATGGTTAGAGATCAATGGTCTAGATGAACTAGGGAGTTATGAAAACTACCCATGATGAACAACCACCTCTCCACCACTTCCATCACTCCCACTCCTCCATCTACAATCCGGCCTATGGGGGAAAGTGTGCAATGCACACCCTAGTGCTTGCACGTGCAAACTAGTACCCCTTCCTTACAAGTGTACATGTGAATAAAAATTTAAGTGTTCATGAAAAGAGTCTACACTACAAGTTGGATTGTTATAAAAGAGACATAAATAAATGGGCTCATTAATGGGCCAATTTAACCATGGGTTTAAATCATTAAATTAATTAATTAATAGAGTGGGCTTAAAAGACAATTGGGCTTAGATTTTAATTAGGCTTTAAAAGAAAATATTTTTTTTGGAAAAATAAAGAGGAACATATACTATATAAGAAATATATTTTATACGAGAAATTATAAAAATAAAATTATACGTGCAAAACACGTAAAATCACAAAATCTCATAAATCAAATCTAGGATGTTACAGCTACAAAAATAGTACATAAGTAGTCAAAACTGTACGTAAGGCCACAAAAAAGTACAAAGCTAATGAGAACAGTACTTTGGAAAATAAGTTTGGATTGATCTAAAATACTCGAAAGATGTGGAAAATGTGTTTTCTTGTTGTTAGTCCAAAAATTTTCACTATTATTTTTTACAGAGAGCACTCATGGGCAGACTATGCGGTCCAATAGACTTCCCCTTGCATCGGAGGTCGTAAGGGTCTTTTTAGGCGGAGTTCAATGCCTTCAGTGACCGCGGACTAAGCCACTGCTAATTACATCTTGAAATTGCACTGAAAACACCTTTTATAGTGACGGGCTGATCAGAGAGAAAAGCTATTACATCGTGATATATTGATTCAACAAAAACATGGGGAATTTATAAACTTATGCCTCAACTGCCCTCGTATGGGGGTTTTTGCGAGCTTTATTTGGAGCGCTTTGCATGTGAGGATCCAAATAAGGTATATATGGATCACGAGCACTCTGATCATAGAGATCGGATACAACAATGGCAGTTGTGTGTGTGTGTGTGCGTGCGTGTGTGTGTGTGTGTCGGTGTGAGTGAGCCCGAGCGTGTAAACTTTATGGGTGGGTTATTGTTGTATCTTTTAACTCATTCACCATTTTAGCTAGGAACCGGGTCGGGTCGACCTGCGACCCACTCACCCCGACCCGACCCGCCTTGACTCGGTTCAGGTACGAGTCGAACCAAAATCCTTACCAGGTCGACTCGATTGGGAAAATGTGGATTTCGACCTGCGAACCTAGCCTGCGAGCCCGTTGACCAAGTCAAACATGCCTACCAACCCACGAGTTTCGATTCGTTGGACCCGCATGGGTCGAACGGTCGACCGACGCGGGTCCAATGGTCAAAACCCGTGGCTCAACTGTTCTGTTTGGCAGGCAGAGACAACAACTGCTATTTTTTTCCCTATAAATACCCCCATATTTTTATCTAAAAAATTCACATCTTACTCTCTTACTCTATTTACTATTACTACTCAATTCAATCAAGTTTTTTTAACAAAGAAGCAAGCAACAAAGAAGTGAAAATTTTTGATCGTATCGAATTGTATTGATTCAACTCTCAACTACATTTACTTCAACTCCTCAAACAAAGAAACTCTCTCTCTCTCTCTCTCTCTCTCTCTCTCTCTCTTTCTACGACTACCGAACTACGTGACACCGTCTACTATATTTCTCAATCGACTACGTCTACTTCTACTATTATTCTCTCTCTCATTTCTGTATATGATTATTCGCGAAGTACGGTATCAAAATTTCACAGCCCTCCTATTGTCTTGATTTTTTTGTAGTTCTATTTTTTTGTATCATAATTGTTAGTTGGTTTTTCGTTTTTCACTCTTTCAACCCTCCTATGTTTTTTAGATTTTATTTTTTAACATATACCTCCTAGATTTTTTTATATTTTTTTACATACACTAGTAAAACACTAGAAATAATTTTTTCACATACACTATTACCATGTCAAGATCACGGGGTAGCAGTCGTAGCCAAAGTGGACAAGATTCTACCGGTTCTTCACGTCGACCTCCAATAATCCCACAAATGTGACTTGAATTTACACTGAATCCTATGGTAGGAATTCATGATATCCCTGCACACGAAATAGAAAAAGAAATGCATGATGTTGACACACAAACACAACAAACCGAATCCACTAATAGTAGAAAAACTAGGGGAAAACTTGTGATTGGCACAAATATTATGACTATATCCCCGAAAAGGATAATCCGGGTGTAGGACATAAGGTTTGTAAAACTTGTTCGAAGTGTTAAAATTAATGAAGGGTGAGGGAACGGGTACAATTAAACGACACATACAAAATGTACACAATGATCAATTAGAAAACCAACCCAGCCAACAAAAAATTTACCCTAAGGCCGGACATGTAGATAGCCACCCATATGATCCAGAAAATGTTCAACGGGAAATGGTCTGCCTAGTTATTAAAGAGAGGTTACATTTTTTCTATTCCGAGAGTAGGAACGTAGAGGAATCTAACCAAAATCACTAAATCCACATTTTAGAAGAATTTATAGAAATACACTCAAATCAGATTGTTTTAAACTTTACAATGAAATGAGATATGGTTTAATTGCGCTTTTTTGTATAGTTTAACTTGTAGAGTATCGTTAACATCCGATTGTTGGAATGGTTGTAATGATATTCCAATGATGGACATAACTTGCCATTGGATCGATAGTGATTGGATGATTCAAAAGAGGATCATATCACTTGCGGCTTTGCCGTATCCCCATAATGGTTTAGAATTTGCACATCGTATTTTAGAAGTTTGTGATATCTTTCATATTCGTAATAAAAAAATTTGTATCAGTTTTGATAATGCATCTAACAATAATGCTTCGATTAGTACATTAAAAATACAATTAGCTCCTCTATGTTTAGAAATTTTTTACGTTAGATGTGCATATCATATTTTAAATTTATGTGTTCAAGATGCATTAAAAATAGCTGAACCATTTGTGCATAACATTAGAAATTGTATACATTTTATTGCTTTAAGTAGCCCTATGCTTCAATAATTTAAAGAGCTTTAAGTGGCCCTATACTTCAACAATTTAATGAATAGTGTAAGCTTAAGGGTATACATTTTAGAAAATTTCCTAATGATGTTAAACATAGATGGAACTCGAGTTTTGATTTACTAATTGTTGTTACTCAATATAAAGCTTGTATAAATGTTTTTTGTCTTGCAAAATATATGGAAAATTTTCAAATGAATGAACAATCATGGTATTATGCCAAACCTTTGTTACGATTTTTAGAACCTTTTAAAACCACAACTTTGAAATTTCAAAATCTTATGATTCTACTTCTAGTAGTATTTTTATTTCACTAATTGCTATGATGCAAGCTTTTCAAGAATGATTGATGATATTTACATTGGTCATATTGTTAAACCCGCATACACTAAATTTTTTAAGTATTTTAGTCCTCCTCCTATTTTGTATTGTATTGCTACAGTTATGGATCCTCATATCAAATTAGCAGGTACGAGGAGTTTGATTGAAATGTATTATACTTTACTTGCAGATGAATCTGAAATTGATTGCGATAAATTTTTAGCTAGCTTTGAATCGACATTGAATAACTTGTATGATTATTATGATAGAACTTTTACATCTAGTAGTACAGCTAGTATAGTTACTTCTTCTTCTATTTCTAGAGGTAAGGGTAAGAGTAAATTAGACGATGCCACTTTTAATTTACTTGCTCAAGTTCAATCAAAAAACCTAAGACTAATCAACTGAATAAATTAAATTGGTATAATCAATAAGATAGTGAGAATTTTAATGCTAAGATTGATGTACTACAATGGTGGAAAGAACATGAACATATTTATAATATTCTTAAACATATGGCTAAAGATCTACTAACTCCTCATGTCTCTACAGTTGCTTCAGAAAGTGCATTTTCTACCAGTGGCAGGGTTCTAACAGATTACAGGAATTGCTTGAAGCCCCAATCGTTGGACATGTTCATGTGCACAGAAGATTGGATGAAGGGTGAAAATAGAACTCAAAGATCTGGGTCGACACGTCAACAAGTGGAAGCAACTCACCGGAAGTACCACAACAACAATAGCAAATTGAAGGCCAACAACGTCTAACTAGCAAATTGTATGTAAAAAAATTAGAAAAAAAATCATAGAAGTTGAAATGAATAATATATACAACTTTTTTCACACTTTCACTCTTTGACTCTTATTACAATTAAATTATATTATTACTATCATATATTATTATTATTATTATTATTATTATTATTATTATTATTATTATTATTATTATTACTATTATATATTACTATCATATATTATTATTATTATTATTATTATTATTATTATTATTATTATTATTATTATTATTATTATTATTATTATTATTATTATATATATATATATTGAGTTGGAAAAAAATAAAAAACCAAATAGCTCAACCGGGCCAACCCGCGACCCGGATCGACCCATAACGGGTTCGACCCATTTGGGTTCCCGGCTCAACCGGGTCAACATTACCTAATTTGAACCCGGCCCGGTTAAGCCCTCGTCCCGACCCGAACTCGCCCTGACTTGGGTTCTACCCGCGCAGGTCCGACCCGACCCGGCCTGGTCGACCCGAATGCCACCCCTAGTTTTAGCTCGTGTAGGC
Source organism: Hemerocallis citrina (assembly GCA_017893485.1). NCBI lineage: Eukaryota > Viridiplantae > Streptophyta > Magnoliopsida > Asparagales > Asphodelaceae > Hemerocallis > Hemerocallis citrina. The sequence goes on along the minus strand of CM030365.1, from coordinate 92,172,656 downwards.
CAAGAGGATTGTATTGTTTGCTGGAATTTGGCGACCACTCTCGAGAATGGTCTACAAGCAGAAATTCCCTCAGGACATGAATTGCGACTATAGAGGGGTACAACGTGAGGCTTATTAATCTTACAAGTGAACACTATGGTGGTAGGATTTAGGTGATTTGGTCTTGGACTTGAGGAGTGGTCGCTGGGGACTAACACCCTCTATGGTCGTAGGTTTGATGGTGGTTCCCAAGATATATTGAGGAAGATGTGATCGGTATCAAGGGAGACCAGTCCTTGTATATGAGTGGTAGGTTTTAGGTTATTTGGCTTTGTATTATGGGTGCAACCGATTTTGGCAACCAAGCGCTATGAAGTGGAGAGTTACTGAGATCGGTTATGGTGACTATGATGGCGTCACTCGTCATGGATATGCTTGTCTAGAGACCATTATATGTTCGACTATTCGAATGATTGTAAAGGTATCACCCATTTTATGTGACTGTAAAGGAATCATCCATATTATATTATGTGATGGTAAGAGAATCATCCATATTATGTTATATGACTAGGTTTGCCTGCTGACACGTGCCTACGACACGTCTTTGGAACGGTGCACCTGGTTTGATTATATAAAATAGTTTAGAGGTCCATCAAATTAATTGAAGTAGGAAACATATTATAAGAGGAAGCATCATGTCTACCTTTAAGCTCAACATTTGCCTTCTTGATCATTAGCTTGAACTTACCTGGAATGCATATAGTTTGTTGGAAACACTGTATAGATTTTTTTTTAACTTCAGCATCACTTTTAGATGTTGTAATAGTTATGCAAGGACATGATCATATAGGTTTTATAGAGCTAACTCTAATCCCATAAACACTATGAGCATGTCTAAATACAATGGTAATCCAAGTGCAGGTGTGAAGGTATCTGCAATACCAATAATCTAAACATTTCTTTGTCTGAGACTCAGTTTGCAATTCAAATACCTCTTATTATTATTTCAACCAAAATGTAATACATGAAGTTCTTATTATCATTTCTTTTATCTCCACTTTGTTTCCCTATTGCACCTTATACAAAAAAAACCAAAATGGATCAATAACAAATTTACTTTAGCTGTCTTTCTTGAGTGGAGAATTTTCACCCTTCGCTGGTAAACTCCAGTCATCCCAATCCTATATATCCAAACATACACTAAAAGTTCATATATGTTATGTTATCCATAGTTTCTAATAACCAGTGAAGGGAACACTTCACGATAGTATATTAACTTGTAGTAAAGAAATTAATGTTGCATATTTGCCAAGTTATTTTAGGTTGCTGATCAGCTTATCTGTCCTGCTATGGTTTGGAAGCCCAAATTGAGGCCACCAAATAATCCATCTCTCACTTGCGTACACCTTAAATCAAAACCAATAAAAAAACTCATCAAATAAATCACCAAATTAAAATTTTTTAAACCCAAATATAAAACAATCACACCTCTCTGAACTTAGATTCCATGCACACACAAAATTCGAGTTAAGAAAAAACTGAGTAATCCCCGGCACACAAAATTAAAAAATAGAATGAGAATTCGGTCAATGAGATGAAATTAGAGTCGCTGCATCGCATGTAGAGGCTCTTGATTCAGTAGAAGGGGGTCATCGATACGGAGTTGCTTGATATTCGCGCTTCATTTGGTGGAGGGGAGTTGCCGATACGGAATCAGCAGCGGATCAGATATAGGTGACAACCTCTTGATTGGGGTTCGACACTGGATTTGGATTTGGATTTGCTTTGAGATTTGAGCTAAAGAGGATGATGGAGGCTTCGCCAATGGAATAAAAGCGAAGGTTTAAGAAAATGGTTTTAGGGATTTGGAGTTAGCGGCTTAAAAACCCTAAGGGAGAGAAAGAGAAAAATTGGAGCTCTCTGGTTTGGAAAATAGAGGGAGCAAACTGATCTGAATAGGAGAGAGAGACAGAGAAAGAGAGAGCGAGAGAGAAATAATTAAATAAATAAATGAGTTGTTTTTTTTTGTTTTTTTTTTGTGTGTGTGGGGGGGGGGGGGGGAGATGTCTTTTGGGAGCTTAGATGTAGACCATTGATTTCCTTCCTATTGAAGGAGAGCCACTAGATAGCTTTTCTTTGTGTTTTATTATATAGATGGTAAGGGAATTACCCACATATTTTGCTTTAGGACGACCAGTGGTCGAAGCCAATTGTACAGAGACCGGTTGACTGTCAGAGGTCTCACCCACTATTTTGGCATTACGACTGTAACGCCCCGAATTTCCAAACATAGGTAATTCCTAGCACAAATAGGATCTTTACTTTAATTTCGTACAAAAATACAAAGAATTTAGAATATTTTCATTATAATGTTATTCTTTACGATTCACAGCAGAAATTTATGTATAAAATACAACTTATGTAATAAAAAATCTTCAATCTTGCAATATCCATCGACACCAAGCACATGTCCACATTGTTTGCTAATCTAAATCCTGCAACACTTGAGAACTGTGGGCACATCAGTTGAATGCAACATACGCAATGCTATAATACAGCGATCCTCAACTTTAACAATCACCAACTTGATGCACAAAACAAAAGCAATAATGAAAAAGATAAATAAAACAAAAGGTGAATCTAATCTAAGTGTATAACTGTATGTCATGAAACAGAAATCAAAATGCATGAAATAATGACATAAAACAAGTATTCAAGAAAGCAACAAATGCACACAATGATCACTAATGCACACTTGTTCGGATTCTATGTAACTCATACTACATAGGTCCGAGGGTAAGCCCTTAACGTTCTCCTCATTATAGGGTTAAATCTCATGTTATGCAACCTAAACTCGATCACTGTACTCCAATACGTAATTACGTGTGAGTCGCCCTCCCATGATATTGGGCCTTACCAGCATACCCCCAGCCCCACACATCATGGATTTATCGAGCGTATCCTCGGCCACGAACCCCAGCAAGTCGATCTCCCACAACTACGAACCAGGCCCACCTCAGTGGATTTACTGAGTGTACCCTGTCTGTCCGAACATTCCTAGAAACCGCAAGTTCTTTATCGGACATTTCGCAAATAAAACAGACATACCCTTAGCCCACACATATAGATTTACCACGCGTATCCTCAGTCGTGAACAGTCCTAGGGACCGCAGCCCTTTACCATCCATTTCATCGACCTCACCGGCCTACCCTTAGCTCACACATGCAGATTTACCAGGCGTATACTCGATCGTGTCCCGAACCCCTAGGAACCGCAAGCTCTTTACCGGACATGTTCGTCATTGTTTCTATCATATCTTCTTCTAGTGCCTATCCTTAAATTCAAACATAAATAGTATCACCTCGATCTAGCTTACCCTCTTAATGGACTTAAATGAGCACATGAGAATAATAGCCCATATTGGCCACTTATCAAACTTTCAAAATCACAAATTTGCCAGTACTCTGGGTCTCGCTCAGCCTCTAGGAACCATACATTCCAAAATTCATAAACTTTCTAGGTTATCCATAACCTCTTTCTTAGAATTTTCATTCGTTCATATAACCATTTCATTCTCTATTCATTCTGTCCAATTGGTTATCATTCAAAATTATTAAATCGCATTTCTCAATCAACATAAATTCCATTCAACTAGTTATCCTCAAATAACTAGACAAAATTCTCAAACTATTATAATAGGACTTCAAAAGCCTCAATTCAATCAACATCAACTTTGTTCAATATTTCAAATCTAATTACCAAAACTGCACCAAATCATGCATTTTTAATCTAGAATTTAATCCTAAACATCTATACCAATTTTCATGAAGATAATATCCTCAAAATCAATTCTTAATTTCCCCAAATACTTCCAACATTTGTACCGATTTTCATTAAAGTAATATTCCACAAACAATTAATTTCTAATTCTCCAAAAATAAAATTCCTCGAAATTAACTTCTAATTCTCCTAAATACTCAAGGATAAATTCTTTCAAAAATCAATATTTAATCCTCAAAATATACAAAAGTTAAATCAAATCATACCGTAGTTAATCATTAAATTTTGATGAAATTAATTCAAAAAATACTTGTTCCCACTTCTATTTATACATACTTCCAAAAATAAAATTTTCAAGTTAAAATACTCAAATATTGAAATTTAAAATGAAAAGAAAAAATTTTGGCTTTTCCCCAGTTCTAACCCGCGACCAACGAGCACAAAGCCCCACACTCACGCACTAACCGAGAATCCTAACCTTACTATCTGTTTAAATTCATGCCGTTATGCTCTAATAAATATTTATATTTATTAATCCTATTTAATAAAAAAATTCAGAAAGAAAAGAACCTCAGGGATTCGAACCAGTGACCCGAGCTACTGTACGCAGCGCCCATTTCAAAACCTGCTAACCAGGCTGTCCAGCCTCAACATCTGCTAATTTTCCTCAAGGAAATAAATATGAATGTATTACTCAGACTCTAATCTATACTTGAAAATCCAACCATCCATATATACATCAATTCATGTTCAAAACCCTATGATTTAAATCCTGGTAATTAATAAAATTAAAGGCAGTATATGATCACCCAAAATTTCTTCTTTTTAATTAATCAATTATGGATTTTGTGAGCGTACAATAAATTCTAATCATGAATTAAACTAATTATGCTCCCTCTAAAATAATTAACATGCCATACCCTCTGCTTCTATTACTTCATAGCAATTTGTTTTGCACAACATTTAAGACGATCGTGTTGCCACAAATAATTAAAGTTGGCAAACACCCATACACATAAAATATATACTTGCACAATCTAGCATGAAAATTACTAAAAAATTTAGAAAGTTTAAGGAATTTCTACCCAAATGATTTCCAAAATTGATTGCTCTTAGATGCCAATGAAAATGCTCCAAAATTCGAGTTGAAGTGGAGTAAGCATACAAATATATATATATATATATACATATATATATATATATATATATATATATATATATATATATATATATTGTAACTCCTGTTTCCCGTATCTGCATTTTTCTACTATATTTTTCATTCCTATTATTCTCGTATTCAAATGGTGATCCTGTATTTTGTTTCCGTTCGAATAAAATCACTATTTTGTTTCGAATCAATTTTTGGTCCTTTTATCTAATTCAATTATATGTGCACCTTGTGTCGTTCTTCATGAGGAATTAGCTATTCTATCTCATTCATCTCTTTATTCTCCATTTTAATACATTTTGACCAATTTCCAGTTGGATCCCACTCGAAGCGGATACCCTAATACCCATTAAACCAAACCCTCACTATTTAAACCCTAAACTACCCTAACCCTGACCCCCACTTACTGTGTAAACCCAGATCCTACCGCCGCTCTCCTTCTTCTTCATCCCACTCCTTTCGCTCGTCTCCCGACTCCTTCTCCAACGCCCAGAACCCAATTCCCTTCATCCGCCGTCGCCATTTCCCCATCACACATCCACCATCATCCCCTCAGAACCACCACCGCCATCACACATCCACCATCGAACCCAATTCCTCCATTACCCAAACTCTCGACCTCCACCATCTGACCACCTCGATGCCATTACCGTCGCCCCTCGTCCCCTCCATTCTCCTCATAGCCTCGCCGCACCCAATACCTCACCACTACCATCGCCGCCAACACCCCAAACCCATTCCCATCGCTCCTCCCCTGTTTCGAACCATTGAACAGAGCAGCGCGCCAATCCTCGATATCGCGTCGCTTTTCGATGTCGCGCCGCTGATTCCGCCGCTGTCGTACTCCCCGTCGTCGCGAGCCTCGTGTCGCTCACCGGACGCCGCTCGCCGCTGCCGATCGCCGTCTCTCCCTCTCTCTCGCTCTTTGTTTCAACGAAGAAGGAAGAAAGGCAGGATTGGCGGGATCAAATCTCAACCGGTGGATCACATCAAGATTCGTGCCAAGCAAGCCCGATCTGATCGTTGTTCGCTGTTTTGCCACAGCGAATCCAAAAATGTTGTCCGCTATTCTGGTCCCGATCCGCTGCATGGAAGAGATCTGATTGGCTGCGTTCTGGTGTTTCGTGTTTTGGCGCGCCAATCCCAAAGCGTTGTTTGCTGTTCTGGGCTAATCTGGTGTGGGGAAAAATTCGTTCTACTTTTGAATTTTCACACGTGCTTTTGGGAGACTTCGCCTGGGAATTTTTCGATCCCGTTTCCTTCAACGAACGGATCTATTCGTCGTCAATCAAGGCAAGTATTCTTCTTGTACACATTTTTGTTCTAGTACAAGCATTCCTTGAAAATACTACAAATAGTTAGAAATTGTGACTCCTCCTTGACTGTCATTGTTGATCAATATTAAATCCCCATCAATTTCATAATCTTAAGAGTCACAATAATTTTATTGTATTACTTGGACTCATTTTATCCCCTAAACACATGAACACATGAAATTAAGGAACCCTAGATTTGTAGACCACATGTTATATCTTGTATGTAACGAACTTGCACCCACTAGAGTTGAAAAATGAATATTACTTGCTGTTTTGATAACCATTACCCTATATTTGTATTACACAGTAACCTAGACGCCTAATAACCAATTTTCATGCAACTTATACATGTAAGACATTCCCACATGTTGCTGTCCTAAATCTTATTATGCTGTTTTGACCCCTTTAACATCAGAATATGAACCTAAGCCCTGAACAATAAACGTAGCTCCAGATGTCTAGATGTCGATAGCCTCCGGAATTTTTGAATTCTGAGTTACGGTCTAGGAGATGTCACAGTTTTGGTTCAGCAACATCGTGCTGTCCAGATTTGGAATTTTCGTTGTTCGTGTTATTTTTATTCATGTCGACCCTCGAATATGCCATATAAATATCTTAAACTTGTCCCATTTCCATGATTATGTTTTCTTGACTTGTCTCACACACTTGCATGCTTGCTGGGTAAATAATAATTAATAAAAGTAATAAGCCGGGGTTTAAGGGAAACACCATAGTAGTGGACAATATAGGTAAGTGTACTCGGAAGGGGGCCCGTATTTCCCAAATACTTGGTTCATGAACTTGTTATATCTTGATCGATTCATGGAGTCAGTTACTTGGCTCATGAACTTGTTTGACTCATGAACCCACTGTGCGGTTCTTAAACTTGTTAGTGATCTCGCGAACTTGCTTCTTGAACTTGTTATTTATTTTCCGAATCATGAACCATGGCTTGCTTGATACTTGATACCTGAGTACGCCGCCCTATAGACTCCATTAGTAGGTCTAAACGTAACTGATTTGTCTGTAGCAACCATATAGTAAAAGTATGGATGCATGAAGTGCTACCTAGATAGTAATAACTATAAGACTTGAACATGAAACTTGAACTTGATACTTGTTCACTCGATACTTGTACCTGACAACTTGACACTAGACTTGGCACTTGTTGCGTGACATTAGAGTTGAGACTTGTCACTTGATGTTAGATACCCCTACAGGTTCACATGTCATGTGTTTTACCATTAGCAATTGTTATCCAGCCCGTTTACTAAGATGTCCCTCTTGCTAGCTAGTTCTTGGTTTTTCCACTACTTGTTGTATCCCTGTTGCATTCTTGATTCCAATTCTTGTCCCACATTACTTGTACTCGTTTTTACTATTTGTGGCCCTAACTTGCACTGAGGGCATTTTCTCTTGTTTTTCCTTTTTTTTCCCTTTTTATTTATTAAGCAGACTTTGGAGATGAGCTACCTGATGGGATTAGTAAGCAGAAATTTTAGCTATCAAGTGGAGGCAGGACTTGTTTAGATTAATTATTTTTTCTTGAATTATTTATTCTTGCTACTTAAGACTTGTAACGAGCTACGTTCCTAAGTTTTACATTTGATCCAGACTTGAAAACTATGTGGACATTATTATTTGTTTTCAATTGTTTTCTGTTGCTTAATGAATTATTCATGCATGCTTGGTTGTATATATATCTTGTTATATTCTTGTTGTGATGCTGAGTCGATACTACAGCTTATGGATGATGTTAAAATCATCCCCTGGGCTTCGTCACGTGCTCGTATTCCATGTTTTTGGGAAGCGGGACGTGACAAGGTTTTTAGTGCTATCAGAGCTCAGGTTTGGCTAATGTGTTAGTTTGACTAATACATTGGACAGGCTTGACTCAGTCAGGATTAACTCAACATTAAACAGGCCATGCAACCACATGAATAATGTGATAATCAACTCGATCTTGACACTAGTCTTATCCCATTCATTTTGATCCCTTCATATTCAATTCTTTGATTCTTTGCTTCCTTCCATCTCTTACAGTCATTCTGATTTGTTGATTCCTTTTGGGTGCAAGTTATTCTTTCCGTACCCATATTCTTTTGATTTTGATGCAAGCAATCTCTGATTTTCTGCTTGCCTCGTTGATCCCTTCTTACTTCAGCTCGTGTGTCGTTCATTGCTTTCCCTGCCTTGCATTCATTTTCATTTGTTGATCCATATTGAGTATCATGTTGGTTATTTCTTCCCTGCTATATTCTCTTCAATTCCGATTTTGCCCCTCGTCTTTCTTCCTTCGTATTCAATTCCTTAATTTTCTTTTTGTCCCTTCTAGTCATCCTCCTCTTTAACTCTTTATTGGGCATAGATTCATTTTTCTCCTACCTATTTTTTCCTCCTTATATTTATTTATTTATTTATTTATTTATTTTCCCGAATACTTTCTATATTTCGATTATTATTTGTTATATTTATTTTAGATCTTCTATAAAAATGTTTCTCAATAAAGATTTTGTTATTTCGAACAATGGTATATTCTAACTTTACTTTTCATTTTTAATCGACTACAAATTTCTATTGGATTATTTTCATAAGAAAAATTCTTATTTTGTAGTATAATGCTGTTATTACTACTATTATTATTAATGCTATTATTTTCATTATCATTACTAGTATTATTATTATTGTTACTACTATTGATATTCATATTGTTGTTTTCATTATTTTATTATTATTGTTAATATTAAATTATTTCCACAAAAATGTTGGGCCAAACTATATCTTGTCTTACATTACTACTTTTTCTAGTGTTGTAAATATTTTAATATTATTTTTATTTTTATTATTATTGTTATCACTCTTTTTGCGATTACTGTTATTATTACAGTTATGATCATTGTTATTATCATTGTTATTCTTATTGTTATTAGTATTGATATTTTGTTATTATTATTGTTATTGGTATTATTATTTTTATCGTTACTATTTTATTGTTACTAATTTGTTTTGAGCCTGAGAATGCTCAATTTTATATACATTTTACCACTTCGGTGCAACCTAATGTTGAGATGGCAAATATGCAACTCGATGTCAATGGAGGCAAATTACAACTGGATATTGGGGAGGCACAATGTGCAACCGAATATCCAGACGGCAACCTGCAACCTGATGTCGTGAAGGCAAACATGCAACTTGATGTTAAGGAGGCAAGATTTTCTACCTATTTGCTAATTGATATTTCATGACTCTTTACTTATGTAATGAACCTAAAGGTAAAGAAATATTTTCTTTATGACATATTGTTTATACTGTTACACTTTATGTTTCCATACAATTCGAACTCGTATAGTTGATTTTACTCCATTTTGTGTATAAAATTATTATCGCTATTATTATTATTATGGCTATTGTGTTCGTTATTATTGTTATTGGTATTGTTATTATTATCACTATTACTATTGCTGTTATTATTATTGTTATTATTTTAATGCTATTATTTTTTTTATTTTATTACAACATTATTTTCATGAACATGTTAAGTCCAACACTGTCGTGTATCTATTGTCATTATTATCGGTATTGTTGATATTTTTATTTTATTATATTATTATTATTTCCTACATGATTATGATAATTTTGATGATTATTATTATTATTGTTATTATTATTACTATTTTTATTATTATCATTGTTATTATTAGTTTTATTTTTGTTATTATTATTCAATTACTATTGATAATATTATCATTGATATTTTTCGTTATTATTATTTCTGTTAAAACCATTATTTTCGATCTATATTATATCTTTTAATTATTTAAATTCAAGCCAAACTTTATATTCACTTTGCATTAATTTATTATATCTATCTTGAGCCCATACTCCCTTTAATCCTGGTGTCTCAGTCTTATCTTCCTGCTCGGTTCGTCGCTTGGTGTCACATGGTCTACAATGACATGTCTGGAGCTTGGAACGTGAGCATTTGAGTGGCGCAGTGGAAGCGTGGTGGGCCCATAACCCATAGGTCCCAGGATCCTATTGTTGTTTCTCCTTCCTTGCATTGTTTACTATCCCTTATCTCTTGCATTTGCCTTCATTCGTTGACCCATTGCATGATTCATCTTTCCCTTGTCGCTCCCTTCTTCGATTCCAACACTACCTATTCCTTCGTCTCCTTGCTTTGTTATCTTGCAAGTTCAGTGTTGTTCCTTTCATTTTGTTACTGTCTATCTTCTTCCATGCATTCCGCCCAACATCATTGTTATCAATCTCTTTCTTATCTTGGTATTACCACCAATTTGACCTTCATTTGGATCCCTGTTTGCTACCCTTCCCTAAGTTGTCCTATGTACCGCCTAAGTAAATTTCGAGGACGAAATTTTTGTGTAAGGTGGGTAGGATTTGTAACTCCTGTTTTCCGTATCTGCATTTTTCTACTGTATTTTTCATTCCTTGTATTCTCGTATTCAAATGGTGATCCTGTATTTTGTTTCCGTTCGAATAAAATCACTATTTTGTTTTGACTCAATTTTTGGTCCTTTTATCTAATTCAATTGTATGTGCTCCTTGTGTCGTTCTTCATGAGGAATGAGCTATTCTATCTCATTCATCTCTTTATTCTCCATTTTAATACATTTTGACCAATTCTCCAGTTGGATCTCACTCGAAGCGGATACCCTAATACCCATTAAACCAAACCCTCACTATTTAAACCCTAAACTACCCGAACCCTAACCCTAACCCTAACCCCCACTTACTGTGTAAACCCAGATCCTACCGCTGCTCTCCGACTTCTTCATCCCACTCCTTTCGCCTGTCTCCCGACTCCTTCTCCAATGCCCAGAACCCAAGTCCCTTCATCCGCTGTCGCCATTTCCCCATCACACATCCACCATCATCCCCTCAGAACCACCACCGCCATCACACATCCACCATCGAACCCAATTCCTCCATTACCCAAACTCTCAACCTCCACCATCTGACCACCTCGACGCTATTACCGTCGCCCCTCGCCCCCTCCATTCTCCTCGCAGCCTCACCGCACCCAATACCTCACCACTACCGTCGCCGCCAACACCCCAAACCCATTCCCATCGCTCCTCCCCTGTTTCAAACCATTGAACAGAGTAGCGTGCCAATCCTCGATGCCACATCGCTTCTCGACGTCGTGCCGCTGATTCTGCCGCCGTCGTACTCGCCGTCGTCGCAAGCCTCGGATCGCTCACCGGACGCCGCTCGCCGCTGCCGATCGCTGTCTCTCCCTCTCTCTCTCGCTCTTTGTTTCAACTAAGAAGGAAGAAAGGCAAGATTGGCGGGATCAAATCTCAACCGTTGGATCACATCAAGATTGAGGCCAAGCAAGCCTGATCGTTGTTCGCTGTTTTGCCACAGCGGATCCGAAAACGCTGTCCGCTATTCTGGCCCCGATCCGCTGCGTGGAAGAGATCTGATTGGCTGCGTTCTGGTGTTTCGTGTTTTGGCGCAGCCAATCCCGAAGCGCTGTTTGCTATTCTGGGCTGATCTGGTGTGGGGAAAAATTCGCTCTACTGTTGAATTTTCATACGTGCTTTCGGGAGACTTCGCCTGGGAATTTTTTGATCCCGTTTTCTTCAACTAACGGATCTATTCGTCGTCAATCAAGGCAAGTATTCTTCTTGTACACATTTTTGTTCTAGTACAAGCATTCCTTGAAAATACTACAAATAGTTAGAAATTGTGACTCCTCCTTGACTGTCGTTGTTGATCAATATTAAATCCCCATCAATTTCATAATCTTAAGAGTCACAATAATTTCATTGTATTATATTACAACTACTTGGACTCATTTTATCCCCTAAACACATGAACACATGAAATTAAGGAACCCTAGATTTGTAGACCACATGTTACATCTTGTATGTAACGAACTTGCACCCACTAGAGTTGAAAAATGAATATTACTTGCTGTTTTGATAACCATTACCCTATATTTCTATCACACATTATCCTAGACGCCTAATAACCAATTTTCATACAACTTATACATGTAAGACATTCCCACATGTTACTGTCCTGAATCTTATTATGCTGTTTTGACCCCTTTAACATCAGAATCTGAACCTGAGTCCTGAACAGTAAACGTAGATCCAGATGTCTAGATGTCGATAGCCTCCAGAATTTTCGAATTCCGAGTTACGGTCTAGGAGATATCACAGTTTTGGTACAGTAATGTCGTGTTGTCCAGATTTGAGATTTTCGTTGTTCGTGTTATTATTATTCATGTCGACCCTCGAATATGCCATATAAATATCTTAAACTTGTCCCATGTCCATGATTATGTTTTCTTGACTTGTTTCACACACTTGCATGCTTGCTGGATAAATAATAATTAATAAAAGTAATAAGCCGGGATTTAAGGGAAACACCATAGTAGTGGACAATATAGGTAAGTGTACTCGGAAGGGGGCCCGTATTTCCCAAATACTTGGTTCATGAACTTGTTATATCTTGATCGATTCATGGAGTCAGTTACTTGGCTCATGAACTTGTTTGACTCATGAACCCACTGTGCGGTTCTTAAACTTGTTAGTGATCTCGCGAACTTGCTTCTTGAACTTGTTATTTATTTTCCGAATCATGAACCATGGCTTGCTTGATACTTGATACCTGAGTACGCCGCCCTATAGACTCCATTAGTAGGTCTAAACGTAACTGATTTTTCTGTAGCAACCATATAGTAAAAGTATGGATGCATGAAGTGCTACCTAGATAGTAATAACTATAAGACTTGAACATGAAACTTGAACTTGATACTTGTTCACTCGATACTTGTACCTGACAACTTGACACTAGACTTGGCACTTGTTGCGTGACATTAGAGTTGAGACTTGTCACTTGATGTTAGATACCCCTACAGGTTCATCATGTGTTTTACCATTAGCAATTGTTATCCAGCCTGTTTACTAAGATGTCCCTCTTGCTAGCTAGTTCTTGGTTTTTCCACTACTTGTTGTATCCCTGTTGCATTCTTAATTCCAATTCTTGTCCCACATTACTTGTACTCGTTTTTACTATTTGTGGCCCTAACTTGCACTGAGGGCATTTTCTCTTGTTTTTCCTTTTTTTTCCCTTTTTATTTATTAAGCAGACTTTGGAGACGAGCTACCTGCTGGGATTGATGAGCAGAAATTTTAGCTTTCAAGTGGAGGCAGGACTTGTTTAGATTAATTGTTTTTTCTTGAATTATTTATTCTTGCTACTTAAGACTTGTAACGGGCTACGTTCCCGAGTTTTACATTTGATCCAGACTTGAAAACTATGTGGACATTATTATTTGTTTTCAATTGTTTTCTGTTGCTTAATGAATTATTCATGTATTCTTGGTTGTATATATATCTTGTTATATTCTTGTTGTGATACTGAGTCGATTCTACAGCTTATGGATGATATTAAAATCATCCGCTGGGCTTCGTCACGCGCTCGTATTCCATGTTTTTGGGAAGCGGGACGTGACATATATATATATATATATATATAAATGGAGTAGTAGTATATATGTATATATGTATATAGGGTGAGTGAGTGGATGAAAAAGAGAGGGGGACAGCCATCGGATTCCAACCAGAGAAGAAAAGAAAGAGGAAAGGATGAGTGGGGTGTGTGTGAGATTATATAAATAATGGGGGTAGTTGCAAAACACCCATGATTTAATAACTACCCACAACTCTCACTAACTCATTCAAAAATTTCTTTTTTCCCTCTCATGCACTTGGCTGGCCAAAATGCAAGGGTAGGCACGTGCTTGCTATGTGTTTGTGTGTGCACATAAACTACACAAAATTTGGAGTTTTATTTAATATAATTTCATATGTTATTTAATTTAATATGGATTTAATAAAACTAGTTTAAATTAATCACAATAAAATTTAACATACTCACTTCATTAATTTCATAAAAATAAACATACGTAATCGACTTGTGCATTGCTCGTAAAAACATAGGATTAAAATTAATGTTTGAGTTAGCTCGATATAGAATAAAAATAGATTTTTAATGGACAGAAGATATATAAATAATTGAAATACAAAATACGTTGGATGTTTTTTTTTTGATGGAAACGGATAGAGTCTCTCGACTCCAGCCACATCAAAGCATATATATAAATAATGAAATAAAGTACATAGCATGGTTTTACAAGAGGTAAAACTCGAAAAGAACTCATAATTACAAACAAACGGGAACGCACACCAGAGAAAAACGAAGAACCGGCTTAGAGAAGGAGCAGCGAGGAGCGGAAAGAAGGCAATGAAACCCTGCTAACAGCGCTTGACCCCAATCGTGAAGCCAATCCGAGTAATGCAAACAGACTAACAGCAGAAGTGGAGTCCATATCCATGAGGGAAGGGATGACCCAATCGCGATAAGGAAGGCCATGGGAGGGAATGCTCGATCCAGGCGACGGAGAGGACTGAAGCTCAAACAGGAGCCCCTGAACTTAGGCCTCCCACACCGGCATCCAACAAACAATCTAAACACAACAATGAGTAACAACCACAAATAAAAGCATAAAAGCCATGGAAAATAAGCAATAGCCTCCCAAATATCCAAACTCAGAGGAAAGACCCAATCAAGCACAGGTAAGCAAAACAGAACAAAGTAGGGGAAATGCTATTAGATTAGCTTAAAGGATATATAATAAGATTCGTCTAGTAAGCCGCCGAACATGGCAACAAGCGAACCATAACGTGATACATACACAGAGGATGTGATACAACCCAAAAAAAACCAGGCAACCTGGAACCAGTTTGAAGCTCTAAAAGCACCTCAGTAGAGGGATATCAAAAACTACCACCAAACCAACAGTAGCAAAGGGGAGAGAGGGAAAGAATGAGCTACAACCACCCAGGCAAAGCACTGATCCACAAAAAGAAAGGAAGAGATGCTATTACACAGCAGAACACTTAATAGACCAAAATACCACCAAACGAGCATCAAACCTGTAAGAGAAATAGGGGTGAGAAACTGATCCACATAGAAAGCTAAAGACAGAACTAAGCAGAAAATCAGAAAAGCAAATTAAAGAATTAAAGCTTGCAGATTACTAAGACAGAGAAGAGAATCTTTCAATTTTTGGCGGTCCACGGAAGCCATGCCTTTATAAAAAGGGCTAGCACTCCAGAGATCGAATAAAAATAAGAACCCGTCAATAATAGCCATGGGAGAGGAGCAAAGGTGGTTAAACACACGCTGGTTTCTTTCTTTCCAAATAATCCAAATGATAATATGTATCGATAAATTCCAAGCATTATTGAAACAAGCATCCGATGGTTTAAGGGACCACACATCGGCCAAAGAGGGGGGGGTGGAACCTGTATTCCACGCTAGAGCCCAAATCCTCCATAAAGGGAGAATGGAATGGCAGTGAACGAAAAGATGATTAGGATCCTCGGGGTGATGAGCACAAAGGGCGCAAAGTTGACCCCAAGCTAAATTCCTTCTATTGAGAACATCAACAGTGAGAAGTTTACCTTGGCTGGCAAGCCACGAGTGAATCTTCACTTTAAGGGGAGCGGCAGATTCCCAAATACGGTTCGAAACCGGGGAACGGGAACCTCTAGAGTTAATGAAATTGTAGAAAGATTTAACCGAAAAAGCGCCCGAAGCATTCCATCGCCAAGCTATACCCTCTCTAGCTTTCCATTCGAAATTATTGATAAGTGAGGTGAGTTCATTGAAGATCTCAGCCAGGTGAGGAGATAAATTAATGGTAAATGGGATGCACCAATGATGCACTCCGTCAATGAGGGAGAAGGATTCTGCCACCGTTGCAGTGGGGTCAGAGGCCAGATGAAACAAAGAGGGAAAACGAGAGGAGAGTTTGATGTGACCGATCCATAGGTCGGTCCAGAATTTAGCCTTAGACCCATCAGCACAGATACGATAGGTGCTACAGTGAAACGCTGCAGAGGCTTTCCAGACCCCTTTCCAGAAAGGAGAAGCTCGACGATACACAGTCAAAGAGAAATCCCACCAATGATAATTACCATGGTTATAATCTTTGATGCACCGAATCCAAGGTAAGTTGTCACGGGTGTGGAGATTCCACAGCCATTTACCTAGGAGGGCGATGTTGTGATCTCTGAGATCCAGCACACCTAGACCCCCTTCGGATTTGGAAGTGCAAACCATTTTCCACTGACAAAGGTGAGAACCGGGTTTAAAATTAGGTGATCCAGACCAGAAAAAATTGCTTCTGATTTGATCAAGCCTTTTGATAACCCAAGAGGGAATGAAAAAGAAGGACATATAATAAAGAGGCATAGCTGATAAAACCGAGTTAACGAGAATAAGTCTCCCACCTTGGGAAAGAAATTTCCTAGACCACACATTGAGCCTGGATTCCACTTTATCAATAAGCGGAAACCAATCCGCTCTATGCAAATTACCCCATCTAAGGGGAATGCCAAGATAGGTGATAGGGAAGGACGCTGCAGGACAGTTAAAGAAATTAGAAATCTCGGTCTGACGATTGGGTGATCCCCCCAACCATAGGACCGAGGATTTCTGGAAATTGATCGACAGACCCGAGGCAGATTCAAAGCAGTAAAGGAGAAGTTTGAGATTTCTAAGAGAGTGAGCATTCGATTTAATGAAAATGATAGTGTCATCTACGTATTGTAAATTAAGAACTCCCTCAAAGCGTGGGGACCGACCGAGACCCTCGATCATATGGGTATCTCTAGCGTGCTTAAATAATCTGCTAAAAACATCAGCAACAAGAGCGAAGAGCAGGGAAGAGAGAGGGTCTCCCTGACGAAGGCCACATTTAATTTTGAACTTGTGTCCCTCAGAACCATTAATAAATAACGAGGAAGTGCCGGAGAGCAAGCTCGATTTAACCCAGGAAATCCACTTGAGACCGAAACCTCGGAATGCAAGAATGTCAAGGAGAAAGTCCCAACTGACATTGTCATAAGCTTTTTGAAAATCAAGTTTAAGAAGGATTCCTTCCATTTGAGACCTATGGCAAAGAGAGATGATTTCCTGCGCAGAAGCGACACTGTCAAGGATGAAACGGTCCTTGATAAAGCCTGATTGCGCTAGGTCAATCAAGGGGGGAATGGTGTCGCTAAGTCTTGAGGAAAGCAGTTTCATAACTATTTTGAAAGTGGTATTGATCAGACTAATAGGCCTAAAGTTATACACTGAGTGTGCTCCCAATAGCTTGGGGATAAGCACAATGTGCGCGTAATTGATACGATCAAAAGAGAAGTTACCTGAATGGAAGTCTTGGAACATCTTAAAAAGATCATCTTTAAGCAATTCCCAAAATTTTTGAAAGAAGAAGGCGGGGAACCCATTGGGCCCCAGGGCTGAATCGCTTTTAAGAGCAAAAACAGCTACTTTAATTTCTTCCATAGAGAAGGGGGCCTCGAGGGATGAAAGGTCGAAGGATTGATCACCGTAAAGTTGGTACCAATCCAGCTCAACTGAGCGAGATTTGGACCGGCCAATAACATTCTTATAAAAAGAATGAAATACCCGATGAATATCCACGTCACTAGTAAGGTCCTCTCCCTGAGCAGAGATAGAGGATATACGGTTGCAACGCTGCCTATGAGAAGCATAGTTCTGAAAAAACACCGTGTTGGCATCACCCTCCTTCATCCACCGAACCCTAGATCTTTGAGCCCATTTAATGTGATCTTGATAGAGAAGATCGGAGTATTGATGCTTGCAAGAGCAACGCTCCGATCTGAAAGATTCAGACAAAGAACCGGACTCTTCTAATTTGTCAATGGACTCAATGGACTGAAGGAGAAAAGATTTGAGGAAATTGGTGTTTCTCTGGCGCTCCGCACGCCAGATTTTACAGCCATGTTTGATAGCGTGGAGTTTAAGAAGGATGTTGCCCAATCCGGCTGAGCCGGATATAGCGGTAAGGCATTCCTCCACCAGAGAGACAAAAAGTTGGTCTTGAAGCCAGAATTTTTCAAAGCGAAATTTGTGCTGACGGTAGAAAGGGAAGTTGGAGTAGAGAATGATAGGTGTGTGATCCGACGATGGGTTGGGAAGGGCCTGAGAGAAGGATTGCTGGAAACGAGAGATCCAGGATTGCGAGACCAAAAACCGATCGAGCTTAGCCAGGATCGGAGGATCACGCTGGTTGGACCAGGTGAATGATCTTCCAGAGATCGGAATATCGGTTAATTGCAAAGACCGAATACAGTCGTTAAAGATGCAAGACTGGGAGTTGGATATGGTAAGGTTAGATCTTTCTGAAGAGAAACGGGTGACATTGAAATCACCGCAGAAAACACAGAGGCCGGACAGTCCAGTTTTGTAATGAAATAAATTCGTTCCAGAATGCCGGTCTCCTCTCAGAAGAGGAAGGGCCATAGACTGAGATGATGGTGAGGGGATAATTAAATGAGGTCCAGAGCACCTGAACTATTAGGAAAAATTCAAGGCACTGAACCGAGATAAGAGAAAAAATGGATTCTTTGTAACCCAAGAGGATCCCTCCCCTTGAGCCAATAGCGTCAAGAGAAATCCATTTGGAGATAGAGGTACCACCTAAGGATCTGAAGATGGAGGGGGAGGGAGATTCTAGCTTGGATTCTTGAATGGATATGAAGTCACAATGAGAAGAGGTGATAAGGTCATAGATAGCCCGTTGTTTGGATGGGCAATGAAGGCCTCGAATAATCCAAGAAATGCTAATCATGGGAAAAACGATGCTCGAAGACTCTACGACGTTCCTTACTCCTGAGTGAACTAAAACAGGGAGAATTGGAAGGGTCTATCTGGAAGCCCAGATCATGCGCCAAGGATGCCAATTCTCTATTAGAAAGAGAGACAAAAGAAGGGCTGAAGATAGAACCTAATTGCGGGGGAGTATTTTGGTCAGCTAGGGTCGGAGGGGATAACAGCTCAAAATCAGAGCAAGGAGATGACCTAAACTTAGCCGGGGAAGAAGACACTTCAAAGGATGACCTATACTTGGCCTTAAGCCTCGCGCTAGAGCGAATAAGACGGATGGAAGCTCCCATTGGGAGATTAAACATAGAAGAGGGAGAATGTACATCCTGCGATGGAGAGAGAGGCAAGGAGCTGTAAGCCGATAAGGAAGGACTATTGGAATCAACCCTGGGAATAGGCGAAGTCCAATTATAAGAATTAGAGAGAGGGGAGAAATTGTTAATAGCAGGGGAAGAGATTCCCAAAGTGTCCCGGACCTTTGTTACGATAGATGGAGACATCCATCCTCGGAACAGAGGCCCGGACAAGCAAATGCCAACACTAGGCGAGAGTTGGAATGAGTAAGTTAATACCAGAGAGTGATTCCCTAAAAAATAAAGCTTAAAAAGCCAATCTAAAGCAATAGAACTATTAAAAGGGGAGGAAAAAAAAGCAACTACAGAGAATACCTGTTTGGAAGAAGCCCCTTTCTCTAAATCCGCCTCTTCCTCTAAGAGAAGAGGGTCTTGGTCCACCCACGCAGCAGCCTTGGAGGAAGAAGACTTCAGACTGTCTATAGGGGGTGATAGAGCGGGATCCGATTTCTTCGGTGTGGGGAAGTGCGCAAGTTGCTGGAATCTTTCCCAATCCGAGGTGAAATGCTTGTTAACCTCCCACTCTGGCCAACCGTAAGAGAATTTCTTACTCTTGTCAACCGGAGATGAAGCTAACACAACCGCAGATGAGGAAGACCCAAAAGGTCCCTGGGCTCCGAGAGACTGGGGCTTAGAGGGCTCAGATTTAAGGGCAGAAGTCGTGGAGCCCTTCACTGATTGGAGGTCAGGATTGATCCAGACAAGATTTGGGGCCTTGGAGGGGGAAATTTTTGGTTTGGAGGTAATGGCGGCCGGAGTGCGAGGGAAGGAGAATTTACTGCGAGTTGAACTCAGAGAGCCAACCTTCACAGTCGCGCTCTTCACTTTAGAGGATGAGGCACCACCAGGGTGGAAAGAAGCGGAGAGGTCAGAGCCAAAAGGTTGCGCCGCCGTACCAGAGTGAGGGAGAAAAGGAAATTCACTGGTGGAGGTTGGATCATGGTAGTGCACAGAAACGGAGAAAGACCATCTGATAAACAGAAAGTTTCAATCCGAGAAGAGCTATTGGAGCAACGAAAGATGGCTTCAACCTGAAGGCAGCCTGAGGCCAGTCTAGCTTTGGATGAAATGCCGACAATGTCGTCGATGCATTTAGCCATCTCGCCGACTAAACGGAGGGTATCGCAGAATGGGGGCATACCCACCAAAGAGACTTTGATGTCGGAAAAACTAGATTCTTTAGGAAGTACAGGAGACTGAACCCAGCGTCTAACGGCAAGCGAAATGCCACCAATAGACAGAGACTGGTTCGCAATCAGGTCATCCAGCATCTTAGGGGATGGGCAGCGGACTACCATGTCGCCGTTAGAGCAATTATAGAGAACCCAGTCCCAATCTTTGCAGTTACAAATATTGCTGAGAAACGAGTTAAGAGTGTAGAATGGTACCGCCCCACCAACAAAAGAGATGGCCCCGTAGGTACTAAAATACTTCAGACGATCGGAGAGCTCAGACCTGGGGATGAAGACTTGGGTAATAGCTTGCTTGGTGGAAATAGAAGGAGACTCCGAGGAGACCTGGGGAAGGGGCAAAGCACTATCACTCAAGTGAGGCTTCAGCTTTAGAGTGGGAAGAAGTGGCGAGGAGGAATTGGAAGGAACCTTCTGAGAAGAGGAGGGCTTGGAGGGGGGAAGCTTGCTACGGAGAGCAGGGAGGTCCACCGCAGCGAGGACTTGTTCGGAGATAGGAGCACCCCTAGGGAGTCCTAAAATCTTTTGGAGAGCGAAGCAGCGTTGCTTCGCGTGCCCCTCTTTAAGGCAAAAAATGCATCTCATTTTGTTAGGGCAGTCAAGCTTGACGTGGCCAACCTGAAGACAACGGAAGCAAACTGATCGATGGCAATGGGGGGAAGAAGAGAAGTGAGAAGAAGTAGATGATAATGGAAAGGACAGAGAGCGGGAGGAGGTAGATGAGGGGTCAGAAGGAAGATTCAGGAAATTGGGCCTCAACGAATAAGTCCTCATCCGCTTCAAACAACCAGCAGCCTCTAGAAGAGGAGGAAGAGAATTGTGGGCCTGATCCATAATTTTGTTTTTTTTTTTTTAACAATCTCTACCCAAGATAACTCCATGGCTCTAACGCTCAGCAAGCCCACTAAAAGAAAAAATTGGAGGGGGAAGAACAAGAAAATTAGGGTAAAGAAGGAGATGGCAAGGTCCCAACCGAAGAATGAAACGTCGGTGGGGGGAGGGAGAATCTACAGTTCTCAATTAAGTTAAAGGGGAAGGAACTTCCAAGAGGAAAGCACTGAGGCCGAGAGAGAGAAGAAGGAAGCTCCAAACTAGCTCCCAATACGGAGGGGGAGAATCCGAACAAAGGAGCCAAAATCTAACACCCAAAGAGAAGGAAGGTCCTCAAAGAAGAGAGGAAAAAACACAAATCAAGGGCGCACATAAGCCACGATCAAACCCAAAATGAGAAATAGCAGTGCAATGGCGCAAAAACCAATAGTACATACAGCCGAAATCCACCAAAAAAGGCAATGAAATAAAAAAGAAAGAGAACTTACAGTGCTATAGAGCTCAAAACCAAAAACTAGAACACTGATGAACAGAACCTAGGAGGGCCTCTAGCGGAACGAGGGAACCTCTGAGGAAAGCTCCCTGAAGCAGGCGAGGCCGAGCGCAACTCGGCCGGATCTGGGGGCGGAGGAAACGAACACACCCAAAGGAGGACACGGGGCAGCGTCTCTGGAATAACACGGCAAAGGAAAACCAGTTGCAAAACAGATCCGAAGCAGGCGGTGAGAAGGCGCCGAGAAGCAAAGGTTGAGGATAGATCTTCCGAGAGAAAAGTGAAGGAGAACCCAAAGATGAAAAGGGTCTGAGAGGAAGGAGAAATGGTGCAATTTAACTGAAGGGGAAGGAAGGATCGGAAGCACTTATGGGGTGGATCTGGGAGAGCAAGCGGAGGAGGAGAGTGAACAGTAGAAATCGTCTCTGGAATAAGTAAAGTTTTGTTGAGGTGAATTCCACCCTACTCAAATACGTAGGATGTTTATATTAAAATACGTTATGGATATTTTCCGTAACTATACAAAACACAAGTATGTAACATGTGTGCTACAAAATTGTAATAACTCAATTTTGCGGGTTGTTACAACGACAACTAGAGGTCGGAACCAATGCATCAGAGTCAGTTGACTGTTAAGGGCATCACCCACAGTTTTGGCATTACGATGGCCAGCGGCCGAAGTTGGTGGCTGTCAGGGCCGGGTTGAATGTTGAACGGGGAGCCACCCACTAAATGATACATTATTAGGGAACTAAGCCACTATGATCCATTTGTCGACTAGGAACTGTAATGGCCTGGGGATCATCCAGGTGAGGGTTTGATACCAGTCTACCACCTACGCATGCTTAGCCTAATTTGAGGTTGCATGGCCATGGCCTCACCAGCTGGAACACCTATTGGGACGTTCAAGATCTTAGTCCCAACTCGAAGAGATATGTAACCCCTGTTTTTCATTTTATGTATTTTTGACTGTATTTTTTATTTTGGTGTATTTTTCTCTCTTGTATTTTTCTGAACCGTATATTGGATTTGATTTCAATATATATTCATTTTATTTCATTTTGAGCTCCTTTTGTTTGATTGATTGTCTCTTTCGACTCGTTTTTCATTATTTGGATCATTTCCTCATTTTTAGTCTCGTTATCTTTATTTTCATTATTCCGTGGTGTTGTGGTGGTGTTTTGGTTGCCTTTTCCCTTTTCCAATATCTTTGAACCCTAATAAGATTTTTAAAGCCATAGATCTCACTCCTAATTGTATCCCTATTTGTATTTGACCCAATATCCAATACCCATTTGTATACCTATTGCTAGTTACTAATACCAACAACCCATTAACCCACATCTAAAGCCTATATATAAACCCCTCCTAATTCAAACCCTAACCCTAAAAACCAAAAACCCTAGCATCCCTAACTCTCTCCCTCTCTCCTTGCCGGCCTACACCCCAACTGAGCACCTTATCACATTAGCCCGGCCTCCCCTACCAGGGCCGAGCATCACCTAGCCGACCACCTCCCCCTTGGCCGACTACCCCCTACTCCGGCCATACATCAACACCTCAAACCCGAGACCCCTCTTTCCATCTCCTTTCTTTGCCGATCACCACCACCATCAACAACATCATCCTCTTGCATCAATCCCTTCTCTCCTTGTGGTGTTCGCAAAGTGGGTGCTTGCCACTGTGATCGATGCTTCAAGGAGGATCGTTCGTGGGGTGTTTTGTTCGTGGTTGCTTAGATTCGTGTTTGTAGTGGATTTCGTTCGTGGGTTTTGCTTCTCTTCGCGTTTGCATCGTTTTTCATCCCCAAATTAAGGCAAGTAACTTGTACTCCAATTCATTTGTTTGATACAAGTCCCAAAGTTCACCTATAGTGTAGTTGGGTCTAGAGATAACCTTAGATTGTGTTTTTCTTGATGGGTTTTGTCTCTATTGTGATATTTTGGCCATAGAAGACTCACGACACAAATCTTGACATGAAATAACCTAGGATTCGCCCATTCTTGAATTTGGATCGTGTATATGTGAATATTGCGTGATTTTGTATTTTGGTTGATATCCACATGAAATAATAGGCGTGGACATGTTAATAACTCTAAATCATGATGTTTAGACACTTGTTAGGCTTTATTTCAAGTTTGGATGTGTTTGGACCAATATTCGTGAATCCATGTTGTTTTTGTTCTTAAGGGTGAAATCTGTATTTTTTGGATGTTCTCTTTTGTTTGTTGTTTTGACTGTGTTACAGTTAGTATCTTGATTTCGGTATAAAACATGGGTTTTAGATAATTTCATCTATTTTCTAACCCCTCTAACCTTGCTTGATTTTGATTTTGTATGACTGAGTTATGACTGTTTTAGTATAAAGGTGTCGATTTATTCTAGATTTTGTTTTTGGTCGATTTTGTTAAAAAAATATTTTCAAGAACTATGTTATACATATTATTTTGATTTGAAACTTTGTTCAGTGTTTCTTTATTAAGTTAGAGATTACCCAGAATTTTGATGAATTTTATTGATAAGTTTTATGTGATGTTTCATGCTCGTTTCAAAAACCTATACATGTTGTATTTTACTCGCTGTTCTGTAAAGAACCCTATTTTCACTATGATTTCTTTTACTGTATGAAAATTCTTTGTGAAATATGAAAGTTAGTAAATTCTATCTATTTTCATACCCTTTGACGGAATTGGATTTCGTTTCACTGGTTGCGAGATATCTAAGTTTTCGTACAGCAGTGTTGGGAATTCCAGATTCGCTAAACTATGTTTTCTTGATGCTTTTGTATTTTTGATGACTAATCTATTCTTACTGGAAAATTTTGAAACTTTATATTTTGATACTGGACATATAGGGGAATACCCCACTCTTTTCGTGGATTTATTTGATGTGTTTTAATACTGTTTTCAAGCTCTTGAATTCGTTTTCTTGATTTCTGGCTGAACCTTGTTTCTGTATTCGAATCAGTTTTGAGTTGTATTGTTGTGAACTAGTGTATGAATTAATTATACTCTCTGTATTCGTGTGGATGTCTATTTTTCAGATCCTTCGACGGATCCAGATTTGCTTGTTTGTAACTCTTGGAATCACTATTTTACTACAGCATGGTCTTGCTGTCATGAACTTGAGATGTGTTTATTTTGTTCCCTTATGAGATATCTTGCACTTGTACATGCTTAGTTTGCTACTTGAACTTACCACATGATCATGCCATGCTATTCTTGATATGTTTTGCACATTTACATGCTTGTATGACATTAATAATAAAATTAACCAAGTCGGGGTTAAGGGTAAGATCTAGTAGTGGATAGTGCAGAAACGTGTACTCGGAAGAACCTAGTTATTATTGGAGCTTGTGTACATGTGGAGCTTGACACGATTTACATGACACGTACATGCATGACACTGGAGCTTATTTACATGATACATGATTACATGATACTTGGAGCTTGACCCTGAGTACACTGCCCTGTATGGTCCCCTACAAAATCTAAAGCGAAACTGTTTGTTGTAGCAATCTTGTAGTAAAAACCGGGATGCATGAAGTGCTATCTAAATAGTAAATCACACAAGAATTGATGCATGCTACTTGAACATGATACTTGAACCTAATACATGCTTGATTGATACTTGACCACATGATACATGAGACTTGATTACATGAGACTTGACACTTGATACATGATTACATGACACTTGACACTTGATGCATGTTTACATAATACTTGATTTCTTGACACTTGATTCATGCCATTTACACTTGTTCACTTTTGCCATGCTAGTTGTTTATGTTGGACATCATGATTATACCATGCTAGGTTTGATACTTAGATTCACCCCATTTCAAGCACTTGTATCCTACACTATTTGTGACCCGCGACTTGCAATTGACGGGTACTTATTTTCTTCTTTTCTCATTCTCCTGCAAATTTAATAATTGTAGATCAGGATGGATAGCTGCCAGATGGTATTGGTGAGATGATGTACTAGAGCTGGATTGCATGCTTTATTTAATTATTATTACTATTTGTTATTTGAACTTGAATAAGATGTACTTGATGACTTGGATATTTATCTTGTATTTGGGCGATGTGACCCAGGATATTTGACTTGTTCAGAACTTGATTATTTGAGATTATTGTATTTTGTTTTCAAGTAATTTCTGTTGGTATCTTGTTTCAATTATGCGTGAATGATTGTGCCTTTTGCTTCTGACTCTGATTATCTTGTGAGGTATTGTAAAGATTCTTAAACAGCTTGTAGATGATGAAAATCATTCGCTGGGCTTTTGTTACATATCCGTATTCCGTATTCTTTTTGGGAAGCAGGGCGTGACAGGGTTTTTAGTGGTATCAGAGCATCAGGTTTGGCTAATGTATTAGTTGCCTAATATATTAGACAAGCTTGGTTCGGACTGGAATCTGCACAATATTTCACCAACCATGCATACATAAATGAAATTTATACCAACTCTGGTTCTGGACACTAATTGTTTTTAGTTTTGTGCAGACTATGGCTCCCCGAGGTTCTACTTCTCAGTTGCAGGTTGATCCGATTGAGGCTGTCACGACTGTGCTTGAGCGGCTGATTAATCAGGAGCAAAACCACAATGATCTTGTGATGGCTGTTCTTGAAGCTGCCTGGGTTTCGCCTCCTGTTGTGCCTGTGCAGGCAAATCTTCTGCCTCACCTAGGGACAGTTACAGATTTTATGAGGCTGCATCCCGACCGATTTTCCGGCACTGAGACGCCTTTGGAGGCTGAACAGTGGTTGATCCGGACTGAGCGCTTGTTGTTAGTGGCTCGTGTTGCCGAGGTTGATCGGGTGGACGTTGTTTCCATCCAGCTGTTGGATTTGGCTCATATCTGGTGGTTGGCTGAGTCTGAGCGTCTTGAGAGGCCTATTGCTTGGGCTACTTTCACTCCGAGATTCTTGGAGAAGTTTTTTCCCAGTAGTACTCGAGTTGAGATGGAACAGCAATTCCTGGCCCTAAAACAGGGTTCCAGGTCAGTGGATGAGTACGCAGCTGAGTTTACTAGGCTTAGCCGCTTAGCTGCCGTTCTTGTGGCAACCGAAGAGGAAAGGGCTTGTAGATTTACAAATAGGCTTGAGCAGGATATCAAGAGGCATCTTGTCTCTCTTCGCTTGCGTACCTACACTGAGGCTCTTGATGCAGCCCGAGCCTAGGAGCAGGCTCGTGGTGGTTCCTCTTCTTCTCAGCGGACTGTTCCCGCTGCTGTTGCTAGGCCTTCTGGTAGGGCCTATTCGGAGGTCTGTTTCTGCCCATCCAGTCAGAGCAGCTGCTTACTCTTCTGCTGGTTCCCAAAGGGGTAGTTTTTGCGACTTTGCCGACTTGCCAGGCATGAGCGCAAGGACTATAGGCGGGCCAATCGCCGCTGTTTTGCTTGTGGTGCTCTTGACCACACTTTGCGGGATTGTCCACAGCAGAGGGCGACTCTTCCAGTCCGTGGTCCTGTCCAGCCAGCAGTTCTAGCTTATGGTCCAGTTAGGCCACCGCTTCCTCCTCAGCATCAGATTGTCGTTCAAAAGACCGCTATTCCGAGGAGAGGTCAAGCTTTCAACTTGACTGCTGCAGATGCTGAAACAGCTGAGGGTGTGGTTGCAGGTATCTTTTGTTTTATTGTTTTATTGTTGGTTGTTTTTCTTTGTTTTTCTCCATTTCCCTTGCTTTATTTCTTTCTGTTGTTCTTCTGCATTTTGTTTCCCTCACCTCTGTTCAACCCTTCTTTTCTCTGTCTCTTTTGCTTTTTTGTCTTAGGTGTTGTGTTTGTGTGCTCTTTCCCTGCTTATGTTCTTTTTGATTCTGGGGAAACCCGTTCTTTTGTCTCCTCTTGATTTGTCGCTCGCCATCAGTTGGAGTGCAGCAACATGTCAGAGGCTTGGAACATCGTGACAAGTGGTGGAGTTGTCTGTTGTTCCCGTGAGTGCAGGAAATGTTCTGTTGTTATTGGAGACACAGATTTCAAAGCCAACCTGATTATAATTGGAAATTCGGGATTCGAGGTTATTCCGGGTCTGGATTGGTTGGGTGAAGCCCATACCATTATTGATTGTCGTGCCAAGAAAGTTGTCTTCAGAATTCCAGATCGAGCAGAATTTGAGTTCCATGCCAGGGAGTCTTTCCTTGGCCGAGCAAAGACTGCAGTTGAGCAGGTGGATTGTGTGATGGAATTGCACTCAAGCTGTGAGGCTGTGCCTCTAGTAGTTCGGAATTTCTTGGATATTTTTACAGATGAGTTGTCTGGCTTACCCCCTGATAGGGAAGTGGAATTCGGTATTGATGTTCAGCCTGGAACGGCGCCGATATCGAAGAGTCCCTACAGGATGGCACCGGTTGAGCTGGAAGAGCTTAAGGTGCAGATTCAGCAGTTGCTTGATTTGGGTTTCATCAGACCTAGTGTTTTGCCATGGAGTGCTCCGGTCCTTTTTTTTACAAGAAGGATGGTAGTCGTCGACTGTGCATGGTTTATCGAGAGCTGAACAGAGTTACTGTGAAGAATCGGTATCCGTTGCCCAGGATAGATGATTTGTTTGATCAGCTGAGTGGGGCTGCTATTTTCTTGAAGTTGGATCTTCGTTCTGGGTATCACCAAGTCAAGGTAAAGGCTGCAGATATACAGAAGACTGTTTTCAGGACTAGATACGGGCACTATGAGTATCTGGTGATGCCGTTCGGGGTCACGAACGCACCGGCTGTATTCATGAGTCTTATGAACCGAGTTTTCTCTTAGTTCTTGGATAGATTTGTGGTGGTCTTCATTGATGATATTTTGGTGTATTCTCGGAATCGAGAATATCATGCTGAGCATCTTAGAGTGGTTCTGCAGATTTTGAGAGAGAATCAGCTCTATGAGAAGCTTAGCAAGTGCGAGTTTTGGCTAGACAGGATTTCTTTCTTGGGGCACATTATCTCTTGCGATGGTGTTTCTGTGGATCCTGCTAAGATTGAGGCTGTGAAGGATTGGCCTATTCCTAAGTCAGTTTTAGAAGTCAGGAGTTTTCTCGATTTTGCTGGCTATTATTGGAAGTTCGTTCAGGATTTTTCGAAGATAGCAGGACCGTTAACTAAATTGACTGGGAAGGATTAGAGGTTTTGTTGGTCTGATGAGTGCAATGAGGCTTTTGTTGAGTTGAAGAACATATTGACGTCAGTGCCTGTGTTGACTATTCCCGATGGTTCAGGCGGATTTGTAGTTCATTATGATGCTTTTGGTAAGGGTCTTGGAGCAGTTTTGATGCAAAAGGGCCGAGTCGTTGCGTATGCATCGAGGCAGTTGAGGCCACATGATAAGAAATATCCTACTCAAGACTTAGAGTTAGCAGCAGTGATTCATGCTTTGAAGCTGTGGAGACATTATTTACTAGGCGACCGAGTGGAGATCTTTACAGACCACAAAAGTTTCAAGTACGTCTTCACCCAGAAGGAGTTAAACATGAGGCAAAGGCGTTGGTTGGAGCTTATGGCCGATTATGACATCAGTTTGCAATACCATCCTGGTAAACTAAACTTGGTGTCTGATGTTTTCAGCAGGAGACCAGCAGTTATGTTTCTTACTCAGCAGAGTGATCTCATTAAGCAGATGCGGAGGTTGGATTTGGGTGTTGTGTTGCAGAGTTCTGGTCGGAGTTGTTTGGCGCTCCAGCTGCAGTCATCTCTTGTTGAGCAGATTAAAGAGATGCAGGCTAGTGATGCGCAGTTACAGAGTTTTTGAGCTGAGGTTGAGTCTGGGTCCAGGACGGACATGGTTATTCATGCAGATGGTTCGCTTCATTTTGGTTCCCGGTTGTATGTCCCTAAGGGTGAAGTTCGTCAGAGGTTGCTTAAAGAAGCTCATCAGTCTTTGTATTCTATCCATCCTGGCGGTACTAAGATGTATCGGGATTTGAAGCTTCATTTCTGGTGGCATGGTATGAAGAGGGCTGTTGCTTGGTTTGTTTCTCAGTGTTTGGTCTGTCAGCAGGTTAATGCAAAACATCAGAGAACCGCTAGACTTTTTCAACCGCTTCTGATGAACTCAAATATATTCACATTTAGGAGTAATAATCTTATTGCAATTGAACATTTTAATGCTCTATATGTGGTATTTTACTCTTCTTTTCTCTTTTCCATAGGAAACAACCTAAAACAGCCAAACGAAGCAGATTCCAGACTAATACAGACTGAGATGATGATATACAGGGAACTGCAGTGCAACAGTCGACTTGCTCTTCATCAGTCGACCGGACAGAGAGATTACTGGGGCTCGGACCAGTCGACTTACGCTCAACACCAGTCGACTGGTAGTCGGCGGAGTGAAAAGATAAGATGCATCCGTATCTAGATCCAAATCTATCTGAACCCAGATTATATGCGAATAACAACTTCTCCAACAAATCAAAGCTAGATACAGGGGATTGGCAAGAGCACGTGGTTAGCAGATAAGGAAGAAAAGAAGAAAAGAGAAATAAATAAATCGCCGATCAAATAAAGAAGGAAAGAGGAGCACTTTCCTGAAAAAGTGGCAAACCCTAATTCTCATGCCGTGTGCTATAAATATCAATCAAGGGACACTATTTTAAGGGATCCACTCCCCACCAGCCGAATCATAGAGTTCTAGAATCATCACGACATCAACCAAGAGCATTATTTTATCAGCATCAAAGAAGGAGAGAGGACATCAAGTAATCCGAAGGGAACAAGGCAGTCGACTGAGTGACAGCCAGTCGACCTATCTGCCGGACTTCATCAGTTTATTTCTCCTCTTTTCAGTCTTTATGTTAATCATGTATTCGAACTTGCTGATCAATAAAAGTTTAATTATGTGGAACTAATTTTATAGTTGGGTAGATTGAAACCGTAGTTATGTAATGCTTCTATTCTTCTGAGTGCTATTCTGTTACTTATTGATTAAACCTGAGAGTATTGGTATAGATTTATAATAATCAAACTTGTTCAGAATTCAAAGGGCAGTCGACTGAGGTGACAGCAAGTCGACTGACGTACAGAATCTGAGTTTATCAAGATTGAGTATTATGAATCTGAATCTGTTAAATGAGCATATTGAGATGACCCGTATCTCGTGCTCATAACTTGTAACACAGGAATCTTTAGGGGTTCTTGGTTTAATCAACTTGAGGGATCTTGATCTGATACCAATTTCTAGAACCTTGAGTGTTTGTTCGTTTCCATTGTTCTTATGTTTTCTTTAAGTACACCTTAGTAGATACCATGCTAAATACTTAAGGAAAGAAACGAATTAGAGTAGATACCATGCCTAATTCTTGGCTAGGGAAACAATACTTTAAGGAGTAGATACCATGCCCTTAAAGGAACGAACATGAGTAACTAGAATAGTGAAGAAGGTGACTTAGCATTACTGACTACAGGTGGAAATCAAAACCCAACTACTTGATAAATATTTGTGATTCAGAACTTCTTGATATAGTTTTTAATCTTTGTATTTCTTTAGAATTTAGTTAAACTTGTAACGCCCATGCCCCGCACTCAGACAATTTATACAATTTATACGAGAAATTAGATACTATCTAGTAAAAGTGCCCACCACAGGCTGCCTCTCAAAAGTTGGTTAACCGATTAGGTGACTCTTGATCATAGGCTTATATTATTTATATATTATTTTAATCTTAATCTTTAATGATATGGGATAATTTCCTATACCCTTACTTTCTCTCCTCTTAATATCTTTTTGAAAATTACGGGGTGTTACATACACCCCCTCTTCAGAAATCACCATCCTCGCTGAGCACGGGCATGCACAGTCTAGTGTAGGATCTCTTTTCTAGCCGATGTGGCGTGGAGTACATTGATTCTGCTAAGCGCACCATACCCTAATTCTGCGGGTGGTCCACTATTTCAGGCCGCCACCTCACTCCCTCTCAGGCATACCTGACGTACATCAGCTAGCTCCATCTTAGGCATACATCTCGCCCACTCTTACCCACACTCGGTGTCAAAAGTCGGCTCTGATGCCATTTGTAATGCCCCTGCCTCAAGCTCAGGCATTTTATACAATTTATAGGACAAATTAGATACTATGTAGTACAACTGTCCACCACAGGCTGCCTCCCAAAAGTTGGTTAACCGATTAGGTGACTCTTGATCATAGGATTATATTATTTATATATTATTTTAATCTTAATCTTTACCGATATGGGATAATTTCCCATACCCTTACTTTCTCTCCTCTTAATATCTTTTTAAAAATTACGGGGTGTTACAAAATTGGTGCACCTTGCCATGTGTAACACACACATCTGACTTAACAAAAACTAATAATAAAAATTGTATGAAGGAGTGTGCGCACACATTGAATACACATGCACGTGCATGTGCACACCCCATTGGCCAGCCTACATGTGAGGTGAGGGGGAGTGGTGTGAGTTTGTGGGGAAGTGGAGAGCTCTTTTAGGGAGTGGGAGGTTATTGTAAAAACTCCTAAATTTGTCGTATAAATAGATCACCTCATGTCATGAAAAGAATGCAAATCAAAATAAAAAATAAAAAAAATAAAAATAAAAGCAAGGAGTTTGCGGATTTTGGTAAAGAGGAAGGCCGAATTTTGGGGGAGCTTGGAGCATTTTTTGAGAGGTTCTACCACGAGGAAATTCTACTTTTGAGGTGGGTGTCTCTTTAATTTCTTATTTAGTTATTTTGATGCATAAAATTGTTAGATGATTGCTTTGTGTAATCTAGAATGTGATTGGTGAATTAATTTGAGTATGAATGCATGCTAGATTAAATAGACTGATGAATAGATGAAGGTACAACATAGAAATTGATTTGTTATACTTTTAAAATAAATTTGCATAAGATTTCTTGTGTGTTAATATTATGTGTGGTTGCTCATGTACATTAATTCATGAATAGTGTTTCATGTTAGATTTTCTTACACCATGATTAAATTGTATATGTGAAATTGAGTATGCATAACAATTTGCAAAATTGAGAAATTTATGTTAGAATTGCATGTAGATTTGCGAATGGATTGGGGGTATGGGTATTTTTCCTAACCTTATAATAATTGGTAGGGTATTCATGATAATTCTATAAATTATAGTCTAATTTGAATCAATAAGGAACAAAAATGTAAACGTTAAAAATTTCACTATATAAGTTGATTTGAATAATTTCCAAGTTAAAATGTATTAAATTAGAGAGACTTTTCGTTGTAGAAATTTTAGAGGTGCTGTGTATAGCAATGATCATGAAAATATTTAAAGAAGAAGAAAACTTGAAGTTATACGATTAGATTACAAATAATTAAGAAACAGAAGGTTGGAATAAAAAGTATTTAATGGAGTTATGATCGATTGTGGCATTTGGCTTCTTGGTCAGCGCGTGAAGGGGCTTCTGGAGCCTCTGGTTGCGCGCTGGTTTGAGCCAGGGTGGGGGAAAGTTGTTTCTTTTTTTAATTTTTTTCTCTCTTTATTAATCCTTGGGTTTATTAAAAGATTTAAAAGTATGGATTATTGGGAAATATTATAAATGAGTTAAATATAAAATAGTGATTTATTTTGGGATTAAATAAAAGGAAATTTATAAAAGATTAAGAGACATTTAATTATCTTGAACTAGGACTATTGTCATGCCCCGCTTCCAAAATGAATACGGAATACAAGTACATGACAAAGCCTTGCGAATGATTTTCATCATTCTTAAGCTGTAGGATCGACTCAGCATCATAACAAGAAATATAGCAAAATATTCTCAACCACGCATGCATGAATAATTTATTAATCAGCAGAAAACATTTGTAACAAATATAGATATTCCAAATAAATTCAAGATCTGGATCAAAGTAAAACTTCGGGACTACAAGCCCGTTACAAGTTTTAAGTAGCAACAAGAATTAAATAAACTCAAATACAAAATAACTAAAGCAAGTTTTTTCAAGGGAAGCCTAAAAAGTTTGCTCACTAACTCCTGCAGGTAATTGATCTCTAAAACCTGTATATACATATATATCATGCAGAAGAAAAAATAGAGAAACAAAGACAGATGCTCGTTAGTGCAAGTTACGGGCCGCAAGTAGTATAAGCAAGGGTTATGAAAACAAATGCAAGAAAATATGAAACAAGATTTGGAATCAAGAGTATACAACATGATTTGACAAAAATACAACAAGTAGTGAAGTTCAAGAGACTAGCTAGCAAGTGAAACAAATCAAGTAACAGGATCGGGTAACAAATACAAGTGGCAGGAATAAGTAAGTGAGCATGTAATCTGTATCAAGTACGAGTAACAAGTATCAAGTAACAAGTATCAAGTGGCAAGTATCAAGTAGCATGCGAGGCAGGTGTCAAGTGTGCACAAGTAACAAGTTATTCTTAAGCCTATTGTTTAATTCTATCTAGGTAGCACTTCATGCGTCCAATTTATTTATCTCGTGGTTGCTACATACAAACAAGTTACGTTTAGGCTTAGAGGTAGATTTTATAGAGTTGTGTACTCAGGCATCAAGTATCAAGCAAGTATGTTCATGAATCGGGTAATCATATAACAAGTTCACGAGTCAAGTAATAACATGACCAGTCATGAATCAAATAATAATATACTAGTTCATGAATCAGGTGTTAATATAGCCAGTCCATGAATCAAATAATCATATAACTAGGTCATGAAACAAGTGTTAATATAACAAGTTCATGAATTGAATAATCATACAACTAGTTCATGAAACAAGTATCAAGTGGGAAACACGGGCCCCCTTCTGAGCACACTTACCTATATTGTCCACTACTATGCTCTTTCCTTAAACCCCGGCTTGTAATTTATTATTATTATCAAGACAAGCATGAAAGCGTGCGAAACAGGGCAAGTAAACCTGGTCAAGAACAGGGAACAAGTTTAAGTTAGGTAGGAAGCATATTCGAGGGTCAAAACAGATTGAAATGATAAAAACGATGATAATTCCAATTCTGGACAGCAAGATGTTGCTGCGCCAAAACTGAGATTCCCGCTACCATAGGAATGCAAATCTAGATCCGTCAAAAAATCTAGAAACTAAACTCGCATATAAACAAGATACATAAAAGTTGTAGCAACTGATTTCGAAACAGCAAACTACACGGAATTCGCGTTCAGCCAGAATTTGTAAAATTGTGTTTAGAAACATGAAACAGGTCTGAAACTTCATCAATTAATCCCAGGAAAATTAGGAAAGTTCCTCTAGTGTGTCTAGTATCAGCATGCAAAATTTCAATTCATTATTTTATAGGTAGCATAGTTAATTTAATTTGTAAAGCAAAATGACGCAGTAATTTTATGAATCTGAAATTTCAGACATAGCAGCATTAAAACAGTGATAGCTCACAAACTATAACTCGGAATTCAATTCCATTAAAAGGGTAGTAAACTAGACATTTGGAGCTACATTTTATATTTAGAACTCAAGTCCAGATTCTGATGTTTTAAGGTCGAAACAGCAAGCAAAAACAGGAACAGCAACATAAGTGGGTTCTTGTATATGAAAAGTGTCATGATTGATAATTTTTATGAGTCTAAATTAGTGCGTGATAAAAATCAAGGGTTCACAAGCATCAAATTAGATCCCATGGCTATCCTCAACTCAAAAGAGAGCAAAATCAACACATGCATTATACAAACATACATCTACAAGTCAAGGTGATTCTTAAATTCATGTGTTCAAATAATTAGATAATAAATAGATCTAACTAGTTGTAAAACGAGTCTATCAACGAAAGGTTGTGACCCTTATGATTGTGGAATTGATGAAGACAGCAACGAGTAAAAATGGGATCATCAATGATAAACCAAAGGTGAGTCACAACTACATTCTACTTGCGGTATTTTCAAACAAAAGCTTGTACTAGAACAATGAATTGTACAAGAAGATACTTGCCTTGATTGGATGAGGATGTTGATCGATGATCGGGATCAGATGGATCGGATCGGTGCGGATCTTGATGGCGATCAAGATTAAGGAAATCGACGGCTGAGATTCAACGATCAAGATCAAAGATGATCGACGGATCTGATCTGATCCGATCCTGATACTGGTGATGATGAGATCGGACGGTTCAGATCGCGGTGCCCTGATGATGATGATCTGATGACGATCCGAATCGCGAGGAAGGATCATATGGCCCAGTTCTGATCTGATCGAGATGGAATTGATGATGATCACGATCTCAAGGGAAATCGAACGGTCGAGATTTGAACGATTAAACCTCCCTACTTGATGCAGATTATGCACGGCAGAGGAGGAGCACAGGGCGGTGGTCGACTTGGCTATGGGGATTGGAGTGCAGAGCTGACAGGCGACTGTCGACAGTAATGCAGGCTGGCGGCGGTTCGCTAGGGCGAAAACAGGGTAGGTGGCGATCGGGGTGAATAGAGGAGGTGCTTCGGGGTTTGGTGGTCGAGCGGGAAGTGTACAACAGCGTTGGGTGGCGCTCAAGAGGAAGAAGATGGTGAAGTCGAGTGGCGATGGATCAATCGACCGTGGTGGTCGAGGAGCTGGCGACGAAATGAAGATGTGGCTGGCAATCGACGGGGCTGGTTCGACGAGGATGACGCTCGAGCGGTAGGCTCGAGGTGGCGATAAGGAGGGCACGAGCACAGGGGCAAGAGGCAAGAGACAGGTTGTAGGATGGAGAAGGATAACGGAATGGAGGGGGAAGATGAATGAACAGTAGATTGGGGGGCGGGGGGGGAGGGGGCGGTGGCGGCTGAGGTCTATATAGTAGGTAGGGTATGGTTTAGCTAGGGTTAGGGTGTTAGATTAATATATATATATATATATATATATGGGTTGAATATGGTATTGAGCTATTGGGTTGAAATCCAATAAGATAATGGGTATAGGGTTTTTGGGTTTAAATCCAAGAGAAAATGGGTTTTAGATTAAAATAATAAGTAATATATCAATAAATAAATCAATACTCATATAGTAGTACAATTAATCAATTTGTATACAAAATCCATACTCCAATAATCATAAAATATATGTGGAGATCAACAGACTTCCACAATTTAATAAATAACGAAAGATGATTTTTAATAAGCATTCAAGAGTAATAATAATAGCAATAATGATAATATATATACGTATCAAAATGGGATTTGAGTTCAACAATTTTATTAAAACCTAAATAGCAATAATATAATTGGTTTGGGCTAAAATGTAAATAGTCGATCAATTAGGAATATAAAATAAAATTAAAATACACCATTATTCGAAATAAATATAATCTTCGATTTGAAAAAGAATTTAATAGAAGATCCAAATCGAATTTAAAACAAGGTAAATTATAAATAATCGAATTACAGAAAATATTTATTTACGGGAACGGGGGTTACAATTTTATCATGAGATTTAATATGTGAATTAAGGAAAAATTTTGGGGATTTAGTTGAATATAAAATTGAGTTTGGAATTAAATAAATACTAATTTACATTTTTATTAAGAAGGAAATTTTGATTATTTTGACTAGAGGTATTTTAAAAGTTTTATCTTTTGGATTAAACTTGATCTAGAGTTCATTTGAATTTGTTAAAGAATGAAATGGAAGTTGAATATTATATTGTTTAGAAAATAATATGTTGAATGTAATTACAACTTCATTGAGAATCCTATTAGAAGGTTGGATTAAACTTGATCTAGAGTTCATTTGAATTTGTTGAAGAATGAAATGGAAGTTCAGATTATATTTATTTCGAATAATGGTGTATTTTAATTTTATTTTATATTCCTAATTGATCGACTATTTACATTTTAGCCCAAACCAATTATATTATTGCTATTTAGGTTTTAATAAAATTGTTGAACTTAAATCCCATTTTGATACGTATATATATTATCATTATTGCTATTATTATTACTCTTGAATGCTTATTAAAAATCATCTTTCGTTATTTATTAAATTGTGGAAGTCTGTTGATCTCCACATATATTTTATGATTATTGGAGTATGGATTTTGTATACAAATTGATTAATTGTACTACTATATGAGTATTGATTTATTTATTGATATATTACTTATTATTTTAATCTAAAACCCATTTTCTCTTGGATTTAAACCCAAAAACCCTATACCCATTATCTTATTGGATTTCAACCCAATAGCTCAATACCATATAGGATTCAAATGAAATGGATCAAGTTTTGGATTAAACTTGATCTAGAGTTCATTTGAATTTGTTAAAGAATGAAATGGGTATAGGTTAAGCTAGCTCTAGGTGGTATTATTATTCATGTTTAAATTTAAGGGTAGGCACTAGAAGAAGATATGATGAAACTTGGGCAATCGTAAGTGGGGCGCTTCTATATAGTCTGACGGCGAATTCCGGGACTATAGACCCAGTCGGATGGTGGATTTCGGGACTGTGGTTGCTTGCAGAGTGAGACGAGCCTCAATTAATTCCAGGACTACGATTGATCGGACGGTGGATTCCGAGATCATGAATAGCTGGGCGGATAGGAGGCAGATCTTATGTGTGTATGTGTGTGTGTGTGTGTGTGTGTGTGTGTGTGTGTGTGTGTGTGTGTGTGTGTGTGTATATATATATATATATATATATATACCGAAGCTAGAGCGGCACTTGTGAGATATTCACACGACGAGGATTCTGTATAGTTTGACGGTGGATTCCGGAACTGGAATTCGTACTCATGGAATGTCTAAATCTTACTTTTTTTACCGTAGTAGATTTCTCATAATGAGGGATTGAACTCTATAATGAGGAGTACGATAAGGGCTTGCCCTCGGACCTATGTAGTACGGGATACATAGAATCTGAACAAGTATGCATTATTGTCATCATAGTGTAATGTCTGCATTAGGCATTAAGACATATCATACACTGACTCGACTAGGATAGTCACTTTTCCTGTTTGCATTCAAGTTTGTGTTTGCTAAATTAAAGAATCGGTTGCGTCAGTTGTATGCAACTGACATGCCCACAGTTTCTTAGTTGCAGGATTGGACTTGGCGTGGGCTTGAAGTCACTATGATGAGTTGTTACAAGATTGAAGAATTTTTATTATTGTAGATTG
Source organism: Hemerocallis citrina (assembly GCA_017893485.1). Classification (NCBI taxonomy): domain Eukaryota; kingdom Viridiplantae; phylum Streptophyta; class Magnoliopsida; order Asparagales; family Asphodelaceae; genus Hemerocallis; species Hemerocallis citrina. The sequence continues at coordinate 92,133,763 of CM030365.1, read as the reverse complement.
TATTATTTTCATTTTTCACTGTGTTGTTGTAAAGAACATGTTGTAAATAAAAAGTTTTAAATTTCTTATAAATTTGTATGAATTTGAAGTAAAAGATCCTTTGTTTGCTGCGAATTACCTGTGTTTGGAATTCAGGGTGTTACATTGTACCTCGCGATCTGAACTGAAATTAGTTGGGGCGCAAAATATTCCATTGCTACCGCCAAGTATGAAGAATATTCTCCTAAGATGCCCATGGTATGCATGGGGTGGGTGCTGCACATGTCAAGCTGGCAAAGACTGGTCATAGGATACCATTGTAGAGGTCGTTCATTGGTGGAGTAGCGGTTGGATTTTTAGGGTTCAATTTTAGTTCAACAAATGCTCCCCAATAAACTATGAGTGGGTATTGAAGACCATGCGTCATTCAGCGGTACCCATCTGGAAGATGGTGAGCAGTTCCTAGCCATGGAGGTTTCACCAATGAGATGGATTGACCAGAGTGGTCGTCTTCTTGAGAGAATCTACCGATTAGGATTTATATGATCTTGTATTCGATAGATTACACCAATGAGAGACCATAATGGTTGTCTTTTTAAGTGATTCTACCGATTGGGACTTATATGATCATGTATCTAGTAGATTACACAAATGAGATGAAGATACCACAATGATCATCTTCTTGAGAGATTCCGCTAACTGGGTCATATATGATCTTGTATCTGGTAGATTACACTGATGAATACTCTTTAATATGGTAGAGGACATCGTAGGTAGAGAGACTAGGGTGATCATCTCCTTGAGATGATCATGTATCTGCTAGATTACTCCAATGATTACCTTTTTATATGGTAGAGGACACCGTAGGTAGAGAGACTAGGGTGGTTGCCTCCTTGAAATGATCTTATATCTGATAGATTACACCAATAATTACTCTTGTATATGGTAAAGGACACTGTAGGTAAAGAGACCAGGTTGGTCACCTCCTTAGATTATCTTATGTCTGATAGATTACACCAACGGTAGATTGGCATGGTTCATCAAGGATCACTAATCATATAGGCATTATACTTCTTAAGAAACCAGACACTGATAGGTAGCATAGGATGATCCCCTTTTGAGTAGATGAGTTGGTAGGTACCACCTTCGTATACTTTCTGTATAACATAAGGTCCCTCCCAGTTTGGTTCAAATTTCCTACCAGATTGGCGAGGGGTTATGATGGGTCTTCAAAAGACCTTGACAAGCTCTCCTTTAAAATCTCTGGGTCTACCCATTTTTCATAAACTCGTGACATTTGAGCATGATATATCTTCAATCTCTATTGAGTATTTAGACAGTATTCGTCAAGTGCGTCTAACTCTTCCAGGTATAGTATGACATTGTATTCAAGATTTGCTTCTAGCTGAACTTTATGTGAAGGCTTGGGATCTCATGTTCAACTGGGAGGACTGCTTCCACACCAAAGACGAAGGAGTAAGGAGTTGCAAGTGTAGTTGTATGATATGTAGTGTGATACGCCCACAAAGCTTCGTGTAGGCGAAGATGCCATTTCATGCCCCGCTTCCCAAAAATACGAAATACAAGTACATGACATTGGCCCAGTGAATGACTAACGTCACCCATAAGATGTTTATCCTATTAACTCAACAATATAATCAATACAGAACAATTGCGCAGACAATAATAATAATCTCATGAATAATAATACTTGGAATGGAGCAATATGAAATATCCAAATACAATAAACCAACATTTGGAAACAATAACAAAATCCGGGTCATAAGCCCAATACAATAATAATTCAATCACAAATACATAATAAGTCTCAATACATTAAGTTTGATAAAACAATAAATAATTAAAAGCATTAAAATCTTCAGAATCTTTGTTCTCCCATTCCAGCAGGTAATTCTCCATAATTACCTGTGAACAATTCATCTAAAAAGAGGAGAAAAATTGTCCTTAGAGCAAGTCGTAGACAGCAAGTAGAAAAAACAAAGAACAATGGAATAACGGTATAACAATGAATTCAATGAATCGATAGGAATCAATAATATGGGCAAATAATCAATAATCAATATCACGGTAATCAATACAATTGGTATAAACAATGATTCAATATTCGATAAAAATATTCAATGGTATCAATAACACTTAGAGAATATTCGATATCAATAGGAACAATGATGTACAATATGAAATATCAATGATGTGTCAATCCTTAAGTCTATTAATCATTTTAATCCTAACTAATGCACGTACTACTGTGTCCCATATGTTCCATACCACAAGTTCGATGCATACATACAATTTCGTTTAGACTTAAGTGGTGTACTCTGTAGATCATGTACTTGGCAATGGTAAACACTACGGTGCATGATACGGTCTTCGGCAATAATACGGTACATGATAGATTGGGTTACAGTCGTAATCCACTATCACAAGATAAAACACTAGCCAAAACATTATTTAGGGAAACACGGGCCCCTCCTCCAAGTACAGTCTCTACTTTGTCCACTACTTATGTCAACCCTTAAACCCTGGCTTGTTAACAATTTTATCAATGCAAAAATACAATATACAATTTGAGACGTTTAGACGAACGATAGTATCAATAGAACAACATGATGATAATTTGGATTGGACAAATAGAATGATGTCAATAGGACGTTAGGATCATGCAACGCAACATACATACTTTAATTCATGCAATACAACAATATAGGAATAATTAAATTAAGAAAAACTAGAAATTACAATTTTGGACATTAAACACAACAGTAGTAAAACGATCATAACTTTTGCTACACAACTCGGAATTTAGAAATTCAAGATGTTCTGAAAACTAGAAACATGGGGCAATAACTCCTCTTCAAAAATTTATTTATTTTAAGATCATTTACTAGGGTCGAAAATAGCAAGAAAAATACAACCAGCAAGTAACAAACAGGGTTTTGGGTATTTTTCATAAAATAAATTCATTGAACATGATGGGTTCTATTTGAAATAGTCGGTACACTTCATAATCAACATAATGGGTGCAATAACATGATAAATAAAAAATAAAAATACATACACACACTAATTTAGCATCAATTGATCAATCAAACATACAACCTAGCAATTATTTGTACAATAATTTAATTGTGTCGTGACTATATGCATAACCCTATTAACGATACTATATGAATACATGAAAGATTTAATCTTTGGAGTCAAAAGTGGCACAAAGTCAAGAATATTGGGGTTAGCTCATGTAAACCCTCAATAGACCCAACAAAAGATAATCAATACAACGACACGATAAACGATTAGGATCTACTTGCAGAGTTTCAATAAAATTCTTGAATTTGATTCAATTAGCAATTCAAGAGGAAAAGTGACTTGCCTTTTGGACGATGAAATTGAATACCAAGAATAACAGGATGAGAATCCCGAAGCAACGAACCCACGAGCACAAGGATCTACATGCAATCTACGTGCACAAAAGAACGCAAAATCAACAAGGCAGCAAGGGAGAGAGCAACGGTAGAAACAACAATGTAGAGCAAGGGCTTGGCGGTTGTGGCTCAACAGCGGGTCGATCAACGGTGAGGTGGTGGTCGAGCGGCGTCGAGCGGGCATCGGGGGTGGCTGACATCGATGGATAAGGGGAACAGCCAAGGGGGTTCGATATGGGGTGTTGGGTCGACGAGGGGGGGAAGAGGACAGGGCGGTTCTGGGCAACGAAGGAGCCAGTGGTCGAGGGGGAGGGCGGCAGCGGGGTGGATCGACGGGATCTGCCGGGGTTGCTGTGCTCGGCGATCGGAACAGGAGTTTCGACGGGTCGGGGTTGCTGCTCGATGGGGGTCATCGAGATGGAGGATTGCCGGGGTAGATCGCCGGAGAAGAAGGGCGGAGCGGGTGGTCAGGATTGCTGAACGGGGAGAGAGAAATTGGGAGGAGAGAGAAAGAGGAGAGAGGAGAGAGAGAGAATGTGATGGCTAACAATTGTATTTTTGTGTTTTAGGGTTTGTATTAGCGTTATATTTATAGAATACAAGTAGATTATTGAGTTAATGGATTTAAGGGTCCAATAATAATGGGTTTGGGTTAAGAACAAATTGCAATTGGCTTTTGGGTTCAACAAGAGATGGGTTTGAAGACAAAAGGGTTCAAATAAAATACCCACAATCTAATAAAATAAAATTCACAATATAGATAACCCAACAAAAAGAGAAAATAGTTCATGAACGAAAATTTAAATCCAATTAAATAAATAAATAATACAAATGAATATAATATAAATTGGGCTTGAAAATAAATTGGAATTCGCCAAGAAAATCAGATCCAGTACAATAATAAAATAATTCAATGGATGAACTTTAATTAAATAATCAACAAATAAAAATTAACAATTATAATCATAACAATAATAAATTATACAACAAAATAGTATCCGGGTTTAACAATTTTATTAAAATAATGCAATAATAATATATTGATTTAGGCTTACATATAAATAGTCGATCAATAAGAAGCAGGAAGTACATTATTCAAAATGAATAAAGATTTTCGATTAGAAAACACTATAATAAAATATCTGAAATGAATTTAGCACAACATAAATTTATAAAAATCAAATTATAGAAAATACACAGAAAATACTTATTGTTGGGAATGGGGGTTACATGCCTGTCACGCATGTTGTGATTAACAGTCTTCTTCAAACACTTTATGAGGGTTTTTTTTTAATGCTTTGGCTCGGCTGTTAGCTCACGCATTTTATACTGACGAAACCTCCATTCAATGGAGTGCTTGTCAGCAAACACCATGACTTTTGCATTCTTAAAGGGGGATCCCTTGTTGAAAAGTATTTTTTGGGAATTCCAAAATGGTAGATTTTAGGTTTCGAAGGCAATCACTGATTAAATACACAGCGGAAAAATTGCAAAAAATATCAAAATCTAGCCATGGATCCATGCGAAAACCATAAATCATGTTTAGGAGTTATACCTTAAAGATGGATCTGCTGTCTCCACAGTATGCCGATCAAAGCACTACAATGTTGCAGTGCCTCTACGGTATCCACACGAACGGAATGAAAAATGGCTCTCCCTCAGACCGCGGTGCTAGCTGCGAGAAGGGAATGTTCCTCCTCATGATCTCTCTCTCTCTCACTTTCTATGACGGCTAGAGTTTTTTTTACGTGTGTCTTTCAGCAGATACATATCATATATATAGGTGCAGAAAACCAACCTGTCACGCCCCGCTTTCCAAAAGGAATACGGAATACGAATACGTGACAAAGCCCAACAAATGCTTTTCATGATTCATAAGCTATAGGATCGACTCAGCATCATAACAAGAAATATAGCAAAATATACTCAACCACGCATGCATGAATATTTATTAATCAACAGAAAACATTTGAAACAAATATAAATATCCCAAATAAATTCAAGATCTAGATAAAAAGTAAAAACTTCGGGACTACAAGCCCGTTACAAGTTTCAAGTAGCAACAAAATTAAATAAACTCAAATACAAAATAACTAAAGGAAAATTTCCCAAGCGAAGCCTAGAATATTTGCTCACCTACTCCAGCAAGCAATTGGTCTCCAAAACCTGTATTTATCATGCAGAAGAAAAATAGAGAAACAAAGATAAATGCCTTTAGTGCAAGTTACGGGCCGCAAGTAGTACAAGCAAGGGTATGAAAATAAGTGCAAGAAAAATATGAAACAAGATTTAGAATCAAGGGTATACAACATGATATGACAGGATACAACAAGTAGTGAAGTTCAAGAGGCTAGCTAGCAAGTACAAGCAAGGCAAATCAAATAACAGGATTGGGTAACAAATACAAGTGGCAGGATCAAGTAACAAGTGGGCATGTAGTTGTATCAAGCATCAAGTAACAAGTATCATGTAACAAGTGTCAAGTAACAAGTGTCAAGTAAGGTGTCAAGTGTGTACAAGTGACAAGTTATTCTTAAGTCTATTGTTTAATTCGGTCTAGGTAGCACTTCATGCATCCCATTTATTTACCACTTGGTTGCTACATACAAACAGTTACGTTTAGGCCTAGCGGTGGATTTTATAGGGTGGTGTACTCGAGCATCAAGTATCAAGCAAGCATGTTCATGAATCAGATAATCATATAACTAGTTCATGAGTCAAGTAATAACATGACAAGTCATGAATCAAATAACATTATACTAGTCCATGAATCAAGTGTTAATATAACCAGTCTATGAATCGAATAATCACATAACTAGTTCATGAAACAAGTGTTAATATAAAAATTCCATGAATTGAATAATCATATAACTAGTTCATAAAACAAGTATCAAGTGGAAACACGAGCCCCCTTCTGAGTACACTTACCTATATTGTCCACTACTATGGTCTTTCTCTTAAACCTCGGCTTGTTATTTATTATTATCATCGAGAAAAGCATGAAAGTGTGCGAAACAGGACAAGTAAACATGATCAAGAATAGGGAAAAACTTTAAGCTAGGTAGGAAGTACATTAGATGGTCAAAACAAATTAAAATTATCAAGAACGACGAAAATTCCAATTCTGGACAGCAAGACATTGCTGCACCAAAATTGAGATTTCCGTTGCTACAAGAATACAAATATAGATCCGTCAGAAAAACTAGAAAGTAGACTCTCTGCCGGTTCCAGCGCATATAAACAAGATATATGAAAGTGGTAGCAACTGGAGTCAAAATAGCAAACTACACAGAATTCGTATTCAGCCAGAATTTACAAAATTGTGTTTAGAAGCATGAAATGGGTCTGAAACTTCATTAATTAATTTCAGAAAAATTAGAGAACTTCTTCTAGTGTTTCTAGTATCATCATGTAAAATTTCAATTCATTATCTTACAAGAAGCATAGTTAACTTAATTGTAAATCAAAGTGATGCAGCAAATTCATTATTCTGAAATTTCATACACAGTAGCACTAAAACAGTGATAATTCACAAACTATAATTCAGAATTCTATTCCATCAAAAGGGTAGCAAACTAGACATCTGGGGCTACATTTCATGTTTAAAACTCAAGTCCAAAGTCAGATGTTATTAGGGTCGAAACAGCAAGTAAAAATAGGCAGCAACAAAAGTGGTTTCTTGCATATAAAAAGTGGCATGATTAATGACTATTATGAATCTAAATTAATGCGTGTTACAAATCAGGATGTAATACATATCAAATCTGCAAGTCACATTTATTTCTCAACTCAAAAGAAGGTAAAATCACTTCATACATCATACAACATACAACATACATCTACAAGTCAAGGTGATTCTTAATTTCATGTGTTCAAATAATTAGATGATAATATAGATCCAACTAGTTGTGAAATGAATATATCAACGAAAGATTGTGACTCTTATGATCATGGAGTTGTTAAGGACGACAACAAGTAAAATGAGATCATCAAATGATAAGCCAACGGGGAGTTACAACTACAATCTACTTGTGGTATTTTCAAATAAAAGCTTGTACTGGGAATAGAGCGGAAACAATATGCTTTAAAGGGGTCCTTTACTGCTTTGAAGCCTGGTCAGGCCTTAGAATTAATTTCCATAAGAGTTCGCTTGTACCTATTTCACTCTCAGAAGCTGAAACTCGGGAGCATGCCACCATTCTCAACTGCGCGATAGAAGAATTCCCAATCAAATACCTAGGGCTTCCGCTACGTCCAGGGAGGCTCAGTAAGGCTGACTGGTTGCCTATTATAGACAGGGTGGAGGACAGACTGTCCGGATGGAAAGGCAAATCACTTTCTCTTGGGGGCAGAGTGGTACTCATCAACTCTGTATTATCCAATCTGCCCATATACTACATGTCCTTTTTTGAACTCCCAAAGTGGGTGATCCAAAGGATCGATCGTATCAGGAAAAGATTCCTTTGGAAAGGTGCAGACTCAAATACGGGAGGCTACCACCTTATTAAATGGAATATCGCATGCATGAAAAAGAGGCACGGAGGGCTAGGCATCATTGACCTCAGAGATATGAATCTGGCACTCCTGGGAAAGTGGTGGTGGAAAGTGTTCCATCACTGCGGAGAAGGTTGGCAAAACTTCATCCAACCTTACCTTCGGGGAAAAGGGACAAGAAGTCTAGGCTTTCGAGTAGGATCCAAAGTCTCCCGCTTCTGGAAAGGAGTTGCTAAAGCCAGCGGACATTTCAGCTCAGCAACCTCATCTTTGATAGGCAATGGTCGAACCACCAGATTTTGGTGGGACAAATGGTGCGGTCCTCACCCTCTTAAGGACGATTTCCCAGAGCTGTTTGCTAAAACGAATCGACCAAATATCTCAGTGGCGGAAACTTGGAAAAGGGGGACTTGGAGACCGTCATTCCAAGGAACTCTTTCTCCAAGTTTGTCACAGCAACTGCATGAATTACAAACGCGCATAATCCAGTCTGGGGTAATATGTGCCCAAGGCCCAGATCACTTGCGATGGGGACTCGAGAACAAGGGAGTGTTCTCGGTTAGATCACTGTACCACCGGATTCACTACCGAGGATGCAGGCCCAGCTGGGCAGCGGTACTTTGGAAGACAAAAACTCCTCTGAAAATTAGAGTCTTCCTCTGGCTTGTGCTCAACAATGCCATTCTCACTAGAGAGAACCTAGCCAAGAGGCAACCTCACATTGCGACCAATTGCGGGTTCTGCAACGTACACGTGGAAAGTCTGAATCACCTGTTTCTTCACTGCACTAGAAGCAAGGCCGTCCTGATAGAGGTGCTGAGAGCACTAGGAACAAGTGACTATCCAAGGGACTATGAGGAACTGTGGGTTGGTCCCAGATTTGCATCAGCCCGTCACGATATGAAAGACGCATGGTTTATTGCCATTGCGGCAACCACATGGGTGTTATGGCTAGATAGGAACAATTTTTATTTCCGTGCTTCATGTAATTCTATTTCTAGTAATCTTACTCATATCATGCATCTAATCTCCTTTTGGGCTACAGCTGCTGCTTCAGCTGCAAGAGGGAGGATTGCAAGGGTATTCCAGGTGGATGAATTTGATGATGAGGAGATAGAGATCGGGCCAACTCTTGACTGATGAGTGGACTCTCGTCTCACTATTACATATTTTGTATCAGGCCTTAGTATTTTGTAGTGGTATTTTGGTTGCCTTTAGGCTGGATGTTGTAACCTACCCCCCAGGGTTTTGTTGGGGGTTATGTTTTATTTCCTGCACTGTACTTGTTTTTCTCCCGGGACTTCGGGGTTGTTTATTAATCACTTATTAATGAAACAGGGTGGCATTATTCCACCATTTCCTCAAAAAAAAAAAAAAAAGCTTGTACTAGAACAACGAATTGTACAAGAAGATACTTGCCTTGATTGGATGAGGATGTTGATCAACGATCGAGATCGGATGGATCGGATTGGCACGGATCTTGATGGCAATCAAGATTGAGAAAGATCGATGGTTGAGATCTCTCTGATCTGGTGATCAAGATAATGGAGATGATGATCAAGATCAGATCAAGCGAATGGTCCACATCAAGGTGATCAAGTCAATTCTGATAATGATCACGATCTTGATGTTGATGGTCTGATGATGGCTCGAATCTTGATCAGATCAGAAGGTCAGGATCTAATCTGATGCGCTTCGAATTGCAAGGAGATAGAATGGTCGAGATTCAAATCACAACCTCTCTCCGATCAAACAGCGGCAATGATGGGGAATAGCTTCGACCGGCTACAATGGCATTGCGGCGGCAACGTCGAGGGACTCAACTGGAAGCATTCGATGGAGGGTGGCAACGGCGACGAGAGGAAGACGGAGCTCTGTTGGAGGGAAAAACAGAGGAGCGATGGTGGCGACGGGGTAATGGCAGAGCTCGGGGATTTGGCAATGGCGAGGCGACGAAGGGGATGTAGAGGTAAGGGATGACGAGGAGGGTGAAGCACAGGGTCGAGGGGTAATGGGTTCGGTGGCGACGAAGTGATGGGTTTCAGTGGTGAGGTGAGGAGAATGATGGGTTGACTAGAGCAGGGTGGAGACGATGGGTTAGCGAAAAGGGTGTGAGGATGAGGCCACGAGGATGGTGGCTTTGAGGGGAGGCGGCGACGAGGCTGAGGTCGAAGCGGCAGGGAGATGCCTGGGGGAAAGATGAACTGTGGGGGTTACACAGTGGCTAGGTGATTAGGGTTTCAACAGTGATTAGGGTTAGGGTTAATTGATAGCGGGTTTGAGTAGAATCCAAAAGGAGATTGAGTCAAAAATCACAATAATTACGCTATATGAATTAGATGAGGGAAACCAGTCAATTCTCCATGAAGAACAACAAATCAGAGCTAATATGAATGAAGCAAATGAAATAGATTGGGTACAAAAATTGAGTCAAAACAAAAGAAATGACTTTTATTAGAGATGGAAACAAAATACAGGATCTGGAATTGATAAGTATAGTACAATGAAATGAAATACAACAGAAAATTACAAATACAGGGAACATGGGTTACACAAGCCTAAGAGAGTAATGAGGTTGTTGGGCTCACATTCTAACCTGGGTCAGATTCGTGTGTGGGCCTTTAAACTTTAGTCAGCCCATTTAATCTAATTGAATGTCCAATAAATGTCAAGAATCCAAGTCTTACTTGTATCCCTAATTAAATTCATCTTATGAATTTAAATCCCAAATTCGACCCATTCTAAGTATGTGACCCTAAAGGTTCCCATCACGTTGACAGTAATACTAAAATCATATTCTAATATTACAAATAATGAGTGATATCTAGCAATACATCACAGCTACTCAAGTAATAGGAATGTCAGTGATTTGACATAACATATCTGTGACCAATGTTACCATGTAGTCTAGTCCCTTTGTCCAGACATGTTAATTGACCATAAGGCAAACAGCATGCCACCCTTGTATAGTTCAATATTTAGTTTTTTAATGTCCGAGTAGACTTACTAAAATAAATGAGAACAATATCTCATATTGACTCATTTGAGCACGGCCATGCATTTTGCAGTCTCACTCAATCAAGGGAGCCGTAGATATCGCTCTTGTTATATACTCGGGACAAATCCTATCCATGTAACACCCCGAATTCAAAATACAACTGAATTCGAGATTTCCACAGGATCTTTTCGTCTCATTCGGTACAATTTTACAAGGAATTGAAAACTTTCCATTTAACATCAGAGTTACACGAGATTTTACACTTTATATTTTACAGCGGAAGCATATAACACAATAATTTACATGTAATGACAGCGGAAGCAATTTACATCATTCAAATAAATGTACATCAACAATGAATAATTTGTAAGCATCAGCTCTTCTTTCAATTTTATCAAGCCATTTATCCTGCATACAAAACTGTGAGCACGTCAGTTTATTTAACCGACGAAAATTATACATGGCCATCCTCTCTATGCCAGAAACAGTATAACGATTCTCATTTCTTAATAAATCACAAACTTGTTCACATATCAAATTAAAGGAAATACCCTATTGATCTCGTGTTGTGATTGTGCACTTAGTCCTTAATGCAATTATTTATATTATATGACACTAATGCGCACTTGTTCGGATTCTATGCATCCCATACTACATAGGTCCGAGGGCAAGTCCTTAATCGTTCTTCATCTTGTAGGGTTCAATCCCTCGTCATGACTTAATCTACTACTATAATTACGTTAAGTATCCTAGATATTTTCCGACATACGAACTCATGTCTAGGCGCCCTGGAGGGAATCCCAACGCACTGACACATGACTCATCATGCAGGCATCCTGTGGTAATTCAGCTCCTACCATAGACATGACACCACCCGCAGTCGTCCAACACCCCACGAGCGTCGCCACCGGGACGGTACTCTGGAGCAGTATCCACGCCCTATCATGACTCATCATGGGACATCCTGGGATACGCTCTCGCCGCCAATCCAATGGCTTTCATACTCAATGTTTTTCTCTTACTTTCATCACATCTTCACTATGTATCTAGTCCTTATTTTATTAAAATCATGAACAAAATCAAAGCTCTAGAGTTAGCCTCTCCACTATACCGGACTTAATCATTCATTCAACACGACCAACCTTGGTCTTTCTTTTCAAATTTCATTTCATTTATTTCCAATTGCCGGTGGGAGACTTAGCTACTCTTTTGTTTCAATTTCAATTCACAATTACCAAAATTGAGCGTTACCAGCTCATGAGGTCATTTTCATAATCTCAATAGATTTTCCTTTTCCATGTCCATCACTTTCACATTCGTACAACTTTCATAATTTCAAATAAATGATTCGCTTCATTTCAGGTATAAATTCATGCAAAGACAAATAGAGTTTACTTAAATTGTCACAACCAATAATCATTCAACATAAGATTCATAATCTTTACCATAAAACAATTCATAGAATTTTTGAGATATCAAAAGTGATCTGGACAGTCGACTTAGAGCTTATCCAGTCGACTTGTTCGGTCGAAGAAAGTTCTTCAATAACCGCTCGGAAGAGTTGACTGCTACAAATGGCTAGTCGGCTGTTTCGCAGCGTTCAAAATCTAAATATCATTTACGGGGCAGTCGATTGTCATTCAAACCAGTCGGCTGTTCTACAGGGTTCAATTATACAACTTTTCAAGTTCATACGGTCGACTATTACATACCTTCGGTCGACTGAACAGGGTAAATTTTCAAATTAAGGGATCATCTCTCCCTTCCGTTCTTCATTTAGCACACAGCATTTTATTCAATTACAGTACGTTCAAATGCCAATGTTACTGCTGATTTCGGTGTGGGGGTAAACAGATAGAATTTGTGGATCCGAGGAAAACCTGAACAGCTGACTCGGCCTTCTTGTTCCCACCCCAACCTGAACAGCTGACTCGGCCTTCTTGTTCCCGCCGCAACCTGCAAGGAAGTGCGAGACACCGGGGTTGATTCCGGCGACGCACCCTCCGACGCTCTTGTCAGTAATCAGATAAAGATTAAGAAAGAGCTTAAGTGGTGAAGAAGTGATTAACCTCGTCTTGGTGGTAGAGGGGCTGTATTTATAGTCGCCTTTGGAATGATTTGGGGCCTGATTTCCTGCCTAACAGTTAGGAGGAAAATCCTCTTATTCTGTTTTTGGGAAGTTAGCCCCTGATTCCCTGGTGAGAGCCAATCAGGTTTATTGATTTGATTTGATCAAATCAGTGACCTGATTCTCCTCTCTTGGTGGATCGGGCTTGTATCGGGTCGGGACCCATGCCCGGTTGAAGCGGATCTGTTTGCAGGTGGTTGGTCCTGTGAGAAGGAGGCCCGATACCCGTTTTGGATCCATCTGCATGTGGAATTACTTTTCTACCCCCATGCTTCAGGATTCGTGCTCGATCTGGACGGTCCCGATTTAACCCCATTTTTAGCCATATCACGAGCCCCCCACTCCTAAAGGCTGAGCGTGTTCAGACTTTGAGGAGTAGTTCAGCTGTCTCAATGGCTGGTGGAGTTGTATCGGAGTCCAAATGTGGGATTTCGAATCTAGAAAGGGGGTGACGAGGTAATTTTTGATGCGGTGAGCTGCTCTTGAGCTGAGTCGGGTATCTGATAGTCTTTTATCTACTTTTTTCGAAGTACTTGTTTAATTCTGCGATGTGTTTGCTAATCGTTCGGGGACTTTAGCGGTGCATTCGGGGTAATAATTGTTTGCTCCGGGGTTCGAAAGCGTGTCCCCAAATTTTCAATCATTTCCCAGAATTTTTAGCTAATTTTCCCGAATTTTTAGCAATTTTTTCGCAAATTTTAAACAAATAAAACGATAAAAATAAATAAAAAATGATTTAAATACCGATTAATGGCGTGGCTTGATCTGAGCCATTGATCATGGGCGAGCACCAATTTCGGGAGGATCTGATGGCTGTTGTAGCTCGGCAGCGTTTTTCTCCATTTTCGAGCTCGGAAAGGCACTTGCTCGGCTGCCGACCGGAGACTAGGGGGTTCGGCGTTCCGAGCGACGTGGCACAATCTGAGCCATCGGATGGTGGCGCATTTTCCCAGAAAACGCTATCTTGTCTTTTAGCGCACGTGGCGCAATCTGGACCATTCATCGTCAGGAGCACGAATTTCTGAGAGATCGAACGGTCGCGATTGATCGGTGGCGTTTTTTCTCCATTTACGAGCTCGGAAAGGCACTTGCTCGGACGCCGACCGAAGGCAGTGGTGTTCGGAAAGTCAAGCGACGTGGCGTTATCTGAGCCGTCGGATGTTGGCGCGTATCTCGAGACGGGCGCAGTTCCCAAGAAAACACTATCTTGTCTTTTAGCGCGTGTGGCGCAATCTGGGCCGTCTGATTGAGATCAGACGCGAAAGTTGAGGGAAAAGTGGGTTTTCCCCGTTTACGAGCTCGGAAAGGCACTTGCTCGGACGTCGACCGAGGACCTGTGGTTTCTGACAATCCGGGATGGTTCTGTTCTCAATGGTATTAATTGTGTTCTGGGACTTGCGCGGCGTTCTGCCTTCCCAATGTCATTAAGGATGAGTCCCTTAATTAATACGCGGCGTTTCAACTTCCGAGGGTCATAATGACTGGTTCTTGAAGGTTGGCTATAAGTACTCCACTCTCTTTGCCATTTCTGTCACAACCACCATAGAGTTTCAGACCTCGGGGGCACTTAGCCTTGGGTAGTTTCTCTCTCGAGGTCCGGGGAGGTGGTCGCCCTTCTACCTGGTTTTCCCTTTGTTCTTGACGGCCCCAAAGTGGATGTCAGGAGCGAGGGGGAACGAGGTAGTAGTGGTGACGACCGTAGTTCGGATCCGAGGGAGGATTTACTTCGGAAGGACGGGCAGTCGCCTTGTTGTCTTGTTGTTTCCCCATTCCTCACTGCTCCGAATGGGGGTGTTAGGAGCGGGGAGCAATAAGACAGTAGGGTCGACGGCAATAGTCCGGACCCGGGGTGTGGGCCTCTTCGGAAGGACGGGTGGTCGTTCTCTCACCAAGATCTTCTGCTTTCTTTGGTGGCTCCGAAGCGAGCGTCGGAGTGAGCGGAGGTCTTGGCGAGAGAGTGGCGATCCATGTCCAATGCCAATCTCCGGGCCGTCCGAGCCCGTTTGTTGTAGACCGGGCTTTTGGACCGTCCGAGCCTGTTGTTAGCAACTGTGAAGGCGCTGTCGTTAGAGCCCTTCTGGCAAGCCGCGCCTTCCAGTTGCAAACAACTGGCTCGGAATGGTGCGCGTCTCCCGATCCCTGAGTGTGGATGGGTCCCCTCTCATCTCTGTCTTCCTTCCGAGCTGATGGCTTCTGATGGGCGTCAGCCCGGGGGAGTTAGAGACGAGAGGAGTGCCGATCTGTTTCTGACCGGGGCCCGTGGGTCGGTGGGATATCAGCCGAGCCACGGGACCTGGGGGGCGCTTGCCGAAGGCGGCGCCTCAAAATTGAATCAAAATTTTACTGCCTTCCTTGGACGTAGGTGAGGCATCCAAAGGTTCGATCGTCCGAGCGGCGTGGCGTAATTAGAGTCGTTCGACGCTGGCGCGTATTTTGAGACGGGCGCGTTTCTCGAGAAAACACTATCTTGTCGTGTAGTGTTCTCGACGAGATCTGTGCCGTCTGATTGAGATCACGCACGAGTATTGAGGAGAAAGTAAGTTTTCTTCGTTTTCGCGCTCGGAAAGGCACTTGCACGGATTCCGACTGGACCCTGTAGCCGTAATGTAAGTTTCGCTTGCAGCTCGGATTCAGATCCCCTGGTGCCGAGCTAGCTGACTTGGTGATGGGGGCAGCGGTTGTGGGCCTTCGCGATGTTTCGAGAGCGGCCCAAAAGTCACTTTGGGAGTCCAAGGGACGTCCCGTTTTCACTATAAATCTTCACCCCCCCTTAGACCAGGTCTCACTTTTCGTTTTTACTCTCTCTCCTCAATTTTTACTTTGCTGCGAAGTTTTCTGCTCTCTGGCGGTGTTGCTGGCTGACGCGGTAGCGTTTGTAGACTCCGGTGAACTCTCCGACCGTACACGTTACTTCAAGGTCAGTTTCTATCCCTTCTCTCTTTGAAATGGTTAAGATCACTGAGACCCCCGCCTCGGAACAAACCGTTGGCCGAGGGGATAAAGGGAAGGGTGTGGCTGAGCCGAGCGAGCAGGAGGTCGTTCGCCCGGATAGAGAAGGCGATGTGGCCGAGCGGCCTAGGGAGGTTGAGGCCCCGTCCGGGAAAGGCAAGGCCGTGGTCACCATTGTGGAGACGCCGAAGAGGGCGGGGGCATTTGGTCGGCAGCCCATTGTCTTGTCGAGTGTGGGTGGCGTCCGAGACTATGCTGATGACGTCCTGGAGAAAGTGACTCAGGGTACAGCCCCACTGGTGGAGGAGAATGAGCCGAGGGAAGTTTCCGAGGTGGACCATGCTATCTCGTCGCTCACCGAAGATGACCTTCGGATGATCCGAGAGGGATCCGGATCCCGCAAGAGTATGTCCTGCTTCTCCCTGGGCCGGGTTTTCGAGCAAACACGAGCTGTTCGCCAGACGTGTGTGTCTTCCCGGTCGATTCCCTTATCGCCGGACTCCGCTTTCCCCTCCATCCGTTCGTGGTCGAGGTCTTGGTCTTCTACGGTTTGAGTCCTGCTCAGCTGGCGCCGAACACATGGAGGCACGTTACAGCCTTCGTCCTTCGATGCCAAGAGGTTGGCGCTAAGCCGAGCATGTTCCTCTTCCGTAATCTCTATCGACCCTGCCAGCCGAGGAAAGAAGAACAGAGGTTTTATCTGTCGCCCCGGCCGGGCGTGAAGCTGATCGAGAATCCGGACTCGATCAAACATTGGAAGACGAAGTACTTCCTCGTCCGATCCCTGATGCCGTGGGTGATACCGGCGGTTTGGGAGACGGAGGGCCTGCCTAAGCGCACCAAGAAGGAGGTGCCACTGAATGAGGGAGAGGCCGAGGTCCGGAGGAGGCTCCTCGCTTTGCCAACCATGAGTTGGAAAGATATCACAGAGGAGGATCTGTTCCGTGGGGGTCTCAGTCCGATCGACCCTCGTACGCTTCTGGTATTTATACTTATTTTTTAGAGCTCATGAAAATTTATCTAAGTTCTTTCATTCGGCTTTTGCAGAGACGATGAAGATGGACTACAGGGCCCTGATGGCGAAGGGTCGTTCGGAACAGGAGAAGAAGAAGAGGTCGGCGGCGGAGACTCAGGAGAGCCGGCCAGCGAAGAAGCCTTCGGTCGCGAAGACCGCCGAGCAGCCGAAGGTCGTGGTCCCTGACCCTGCGGAGGTCCAGGTCCTCGACCCGCACGCCCCGGATGCACCGACACCGACCCCGAAGGGGGATGCTCCTGGCCCGTCGATCGGCACGTTCGGCGTGACGGAGGTGTTGTCCCTCCAAGTTCCGCCCCTGACTGCCGAGGCAGAGAAGATCCTGACCGAGCGTCACAAACAGATCTTCGTCCCCGACTGGCAAGTCATGCAGGTCGACGGCTTCTTGGGCGATGGCAACATCTGTATGGAGGCCGTGAAGCACCTGCCGACCCCGAAGGACCGAGCGACCCTGAAGGCCGGGCAAGCAGGGGACGCCGTGATGCAGATCGCTCGGAACACTATGTCGGTAAGTTGGCCGGGCTCTTTCTCTTTGGCTTTTCTTCCCTTGAGTTCTTCTCCCCCTTTTTTTTTATATTTTTGGCACCAAGTGTTTGGGTTCGGATTTTAATCCGTCGCTCTTTTCCAGACCCTCTGCCACTTCAACTTCCTGGTCGAGGAGATGGTGAGCAAGGAGCAGGAGAAGGAACGGGAGAGGGCGGAGCGCGTCAAGGTTACGCAGCGGCTTGATGCCGAGCAGCTTCTCTCGACGAATAGGGCTGCCGAGGTGAAGGGGTTGGAGGGGCAGCTGGCCCAGTCCATTCAGCTGTCGAAGGACACGGCGGCTAAACTTGAAGCCGCGGAGAAGGAGGTCGCCGAACTGAAGGAAGCCTTGGCTACCGCTCGGTCGGAAACAGAGAAGGCCCAGAAGAGGGCCGAGAGGACCCAGGCCAAGCACCAGAAGAAGGTGAAGAGGGTGAAGAAGGCCGTGCAGGAGGAGGCCGCTCAGCATATGCTCCAGAACATGGAGGAAGCCTACGGTCGAGCGCTGACCCACATAGCCGCCAGGAACCCGGGCTTCGACATCTCCTCCTACCACTTTTACGACCCCGTGGAAGGGGAGGAGGGCGTGCCCGAGGGGATGCTCGGGCCTGTGGGAGAGACGGAAGTCGTCGAGGGTCCTGCGGGGTCCGAGGTCGAGGGGGAGAAGGTGGACGGCTCCGAGGAGGAGAGCTGGAGCGAAGGCAAAGGGGAGGACGGTGGCGAGGACAAGACCGAGGGGTCGACGGACCCGAGCGGCAAAAAGGTCGACCCCTGACTCGGTTGTCTTCTTTTTTGTCTTTTTTGTTTTGTAAGCCTAACCGCGGACTGGCCACCGCTAGTGTAAAGCTTTCACTTTGATTTTGAAATGAAAATATTTTGTTTGGCCAAAATTTGTCCAAGTGTTGAGCTTCGGATTTGTGTGTGACTAGCCGTAGATGTTTCCGAGTGTTGGGTATCGGATTTATCTCTACTTTTCAGGTGAAGTTTGGTCCGGTCACGGAGCTCGTCTGCCTCCGGAAGGAGTTGGCCAAAATGAAACGTGAGCTCAAGGACAGCCGACAGAGGCGGTTTCTTCTGCTCGGCCAGGCGGAGGAGGTGAAGGCAGTTCTACGGAGGCAGTGCCGCGAGCTGTATTAGCTGCGGAAGCACTACCCAGCCCCTTGTCCCGAAGGGGAAGTCGAGCGGCTCCGCGGGGAACTAACCGCCGCCGAGCAGAGGAATGCCGATCTTCTAGCAGAGGTCCGACACTTGGAATTGGCGGAGAGGGAACGCTCGGCGGAAGCAGTGAAGCTGGCCTCCGAGCTGGAGAAGGCGTTGGCCGAGCGCAAGAGGCTAGTGGCCGACGTCGACAGGCTCAGAAGGATCACGATAGATAGGGGAATTGAGGTCACCCACTTCCGTCGGCTCGCTGCCGAAGGTGCTAATGCCTCCGGCTCGTCAAGGCCTTCTCGCCCGATGAGGTCGGCGAGGGACGACGTTCTTAGAGACAGGATTGTCGAATTGTAGGAGATCGCGTCGCTCAAGCCTGCGCCGGAGAGGGCTAACGTTCGCAGTACTTCGTGCACCCGCGAAGAAAGTGAGAAGGGGATTACGTTTTATGAGCTTGCGACACGCTCGCCTATGACCAGGCGGAGTCCGGCTGATGCGCAGAGCAGCGCGGCTGTCTCGTCGAGCGGGGCCTCGGCAGGTGCCGTGGTCAGGGCTAGCAGCGAAAGGGGGTCGCGCTTCGTTGGTTTAGGATCGAGCTCGGAGGGCAGACCTCGTCGTTCTCGCGTATCCCTAAACCGAAGCATTCCCCTTCCGAGGAGATCTTGACCTTGTTGTTTTTTACTTCCGTTGATTGTTGTAAAGTTTAATCGTAGGGTCGGTTCGGCCATTTGTAACACCATTACATCTGAATGTGAATTTTGAAAGTTTCCTTAGAACGTTTTGAAAGTGTGTTGGACTTCGGCGGCGTATTGAACTTGCGTTATTCTCTTTCCCTTCTTTTCAGCTCATCGTGACGATCCATAGCTCGGACTCTGACCGTTCAAATGATGGCGCCGAATCCGGGGGCACCTCTGGGACGGTGGTTCTGAGCCCCAGGAGCGCCGCTCTGAAGTTACGCCGAGCCGACAGTGAGTGGGATCACCTTTCGTTGGTCCTCAGTCTCCGGGAAGCCGAGGTCCAACGCTTGGAGAATAAGATCGTCGAGCTGAGCCCCACAGGAGAGGATGACGACTCGCAGACCGCATTCAGCAACGCTCTTCGGGTCAAAAGCATTCGGCACATCCAGTCGAAGATTATTGCCGATCGGGATGACTTGCTCTCGGAGATGCGGTACTTGCGGGCTGTAATGGCGAAGCTCCGGGGGGATGCAGAGGAGCTGTCAGCCGAGGAGGACGAGCCGTCGGTCGAAGAGTTCAGTGAAGATATTTTTTTTTGAACACTAAGTGTTGTTGGTCGGAATTGTATCTTGTTTGCGAACACTTTGTAACTTTGGGACAGATGTGCTTTGTATTTCGGCCTGGCTGTTTAATAAAATATTTTTTATTGCTCTGCGCTTTTGCCTTGTTTATGGCTGTGTTTTCTGCACCGAGGTCTTAGAACCGAACATGTCGGTTTCGTCGGCGAGGTTGTTGGACTGAACTGGCCACTATACGTGTGGCATTCTTGTCGTTTAGCGGCTCTGCCGGGGTGCGGCACGAACTCCCGGGCGGCCCCGTTCCTAAGAAAGTGCTATATTGTCGTTTTGCGCAGGTGGCGAGATCTGAGCCGCTGATCGTAAGCACGGATCTCGAGGCGGCTCAGCTCCCGAGAAAACGCTATCTTGTCGTTTTGCGCAGGTGGCGAGATCTGAGCCGCTGATCGTAAGCACGGATCTCGAGACGGCTCAGCTCCCGAGAAAACGCTATCTTGTCGTTTTGCGCAGGTGGCGAGATCTGGGCCGTCTGACTGAGATCAAGCGCGAAAGTTGAGGAGAAGGGGAATTTTCTCCGTTTACGAGCTCGGGAAGGCACTTGCTCGGCTGCCGACCGAAGGAAGGGAACTTTAATGAGTCGAGCGTCGTGGAGCAACACGGACCGCTGGATGAAGGCGCGCATCTCGAGACGGGCGTAGTTCCCAAGAAAACACTATCTTGTCTTTTAGTGCTCTGGGCGAGATCTGGGCCGTCTTATTGAGATCAAGCGCGGAAGTTGAGGAGAAGGGGAATTTTCTCCGTTTACGGGCTCGGAATGGCACTTGCTCGGATTCCGACCGAAGGGTAAGTCCATCCTCCTTATTTTCCCCCGTTTCCGTGACGAGGATCGGACTGAATGTGAGCCGAGCGCTCGCCACAACGTAGGGGATTTCCGGAAGGCAATCTTTAGGGCAGGAATTTAACCAAGTGTTTGCCCTCGGGGTTGTCGCGGAGTTCGATGGCTGCGGGAGCAATTCCGAACGGCGATCTACCCCTGGTTCGTCCGGAGACGTGCCGAGGAGGTAAAGTCGAGCCGAGTGTTGGACTCCGAACCATCGGTATAGTTCAACGGCTGTGGGAGCAATTCCGAACGGCGATCTACCCCTGGTTCGTCCGGAGACGAGCCGAGGAGGTAAAGTCGAGCCGAGTGTTGGACTCCGAACCATCGGTATAGTTCAACGGCTGTGGGAGCAATTCCGAACGGCGATCTACCCCTGGTTCGTCCGGAGACGAGCCGAGGAGGTAAAGTCGAGCCGAGTGTTGGACTCCGAACCATCGGTATAGTTCAACGGCTGTGGGAGCAATTCCGAACGGCGATCTACCCCTGGTTCGTCCGGAGACGAGCCGAGGAGGTAAAGTCGAGCCGAGTGTTGGACTCCAAACCATCGGTATAGTTCAACGGCTGTGGGAACAGTTCGGAACGGCGATCTACCCCTGGTTCGTCCGGAGACGAGCCGAGGAGGTAAAGTCGAGCCGAGTGTTGGACTCCGAACCATCGGTATAGTTCAACGGCTGTGGGAGCAATTCCGAACGGCGATCTACCCCTGGTTCGTCCGGAGACGAGCCGAGGAGGTAAAGTCGAGCCGAGTGTTGGACTCCGAACCATCGGTATAGTTCAACGGCTGTGGGAGCAGTTCGGAACGGCGGTCCGCCTCTAGTCCGTCCGGAGACGAACTGAGGGAAAGAGGCCGAGCCGAACGTGGACTCCGAACCATTGGTTGAGATCGCAACATAAAATGTATGTGATAAGAGGGGAGAGTGACATGCATATTCATAAACATAACAAAGCTTTCTTTATTGTTATTTGACGGCGAACCGTTTTACATAATACAATTTGAGAAAAAATGGGTTACAAGTTGGAGAGGAATGGTTCGACACCTCGGATTACTTAGAGGGGCGCCAGAGCGCTCTCTTGGTATTTCAGGAGGTGGTCGGCATTCCAGGTCCTCGGAAGCTCTCTGCCATCCATGTCTTCGAGTCGGTATGCCCCAGGCCGGACAACCTTTGTGATTCGGTACGGCCCTTCCCAATTCGGAGCTAGCTTGCTCCTCTGATTGGGGAGGGATATGGCTAGCTTTCTCAACACCAAATCTCCTTGCTCAAGGTTGGCGGGTCGGACCTTCTTGTTGTACGCTAGCTCGACTCTCCTTCTGTAATTCTGTTGCCGAATCGATGCCCTTTCCCTCAGTTCATCTATCAGGTCCAAGTTTCCTCTGAGGTCCCTGGCATTCTGCGCTTCGTCATAGGCTATGAGCCGAGGGGAAGGAATTCCGACCTCGAGGGGTATCACGGCCTCGGCCCCATAATTAAGGCTGAAAAGGGACTCTCCAGTGGGCGTCCGCTTGCTTGTGCGGTAGTTCCACAACACATTAGGGAGTTGGTCGACCCACAATCCTTTGGAGCACTTGTCCAACCTCTTCTTGATTCCTGCAAGAATCTGCTTATTAGCGTTCTCGGCCTGTCCGTTCGACTGAGGGTGTGAGACGGACGAGAAGCGCTGTTGAATGACGAGGTCGTCGCATAGGGCTCGGAATGCTGTGCCAGTGAACTGAGTCCCATTGTCCGTTACGAGGACGCGGGGGACGCCGAATCTGCATATGATGCTCTTCCAGAAGAACTGCACCACCTTGTTCTCGGTTATAGTGGCGAGGGGCTCGGTCTCGACCCACTTCGAGAAGTAGTCGATGGCTACGACTAAGAACCTGAGCTGACCCGGAGCTGGAGGGAAGGGCCCTAGTAAGTCCATTCCCCACATCGCGAAGGGGATAGGGCTCGATAGGGAGGTGAGGTTGGCCTGGGGGAGACGTCGGATGTTGGAGTGTCTCTGACAGGAGCTGCATTGCCGAACATGTCGCTCGGCATCTTGAAGAAGGGTCGGCCAGAAGTACCCATAGTTCAAAGCTTTCCTGGCCAAAGTCCTGAATCCGGAGTGCGCCCCTCCGATGCCCTCATGAAGCTCCTGCAGGGCATATTCGGCCTGTTCCGGAGAGAGGCACCTTAGATAAGGTCGGCCATCTATTTGAGAGAAAGAGCGTTTGTATAAGACGCCCTCGATCAAGACATAGCGCTCGGCCCGAGTTCTTACTCGGCGTGCTTCTTTGGGATCTGAGGGCCGAACTCCATCCCTTAAGAATTCTACCAGTGGCTTCATCCAATCGTCCTGCAGCATGACCGGCAATGACTCCACCGAGCTAGGTGTCTCGTCCTCGATGCTCGGTTTAGAGAGGACTTCAATCAGTTCGGTCTGTTCGAGACCTTGTAGAGAAGACGAGGCCAACTTGGAGAGAGCGTCAGCTTGTGAGTTCTCCTCCCGGGGGACCCGTTGGATGATGGCTTCTTCGAATCGGCCCATGAGGTCCCGGACTTTGGCGAGGTACTTCGCCATTCGCTCGTCCCTGGCCTCATATTCGCCCAAGACCTGGTTCACGACTAGTTGGGAGTCACTGTGAATCCGAAGGCGCTGCGCCCCAGCACTTCGTGCGAGTCCGAGACCGACTATGAGAGCCTCATACTCCGCCTCGTTGTTCGAGGCCTTGAAGCCCATGCGGATCGCATACTGTAGGACGAAGTTGTCAGGACCGTTCAGGATAATGCCGGCGCCGCTTCCTTCACTGCAAGAGGATCCATCCACGAAGACTGTCCAAATGGGGGGCCCATTTGGGACGTGGCCGACCTCAGGGATGGTGGACTCTACAATGAAGTCGGCGAGAGCCTGTGCCTTAATTGCCGTCCGAGGCTGATAGGAGATGTCATGCTGACTTAGCTCTATGGACCACTTCATCAGCCGGCCCGAGGTTTCGGGCTTGTGGAGGACTTGCTTGAGGGGTTGATCGGTGAGGACGACGACCGAGTGAGATTGGAAGTAGGGCCGAAGCTTTCTTGCTGCCATGACCAGAGCGTAGGCTATCTTCTCTATCCTCGGATAGCGGAGCTCGGCGTCCCGAAGCACCTTGCTCATGTAGTAAATGGGCCTTTGGGTCCGGTCCTCTTCTCTTACCAAGACAGCGCTCAGGGTCTGCTCGGAAGCGGCCAAGTAGATGAAGAGAGGCTCGCCCGGGACTGGTTTACTGAGCAGAGGGGGGTTCACCAGGTAGGCTTTCTGCTGGTCGAAAGATTCTTGCTGCACTTGGCCCCATTCAAATCCTTTAGCCCCCCGGAGTGCTTTGAAGAAGGGGAGGCACTTTTCCCCTGACTTGGAGAGGAACCGGCCGATGGCTGCGAGCCGACCGGTGAGCTTCTGCACCTCCTTGACGTTCCGAGGCGGGGCCATGTCTAATATGGCTTTAATCTTCTCGGGGTTAGCTTCAATTCCCCGCTGGCTCACCATGAAACCGAGGAACTTGCCAGAGGAGACTCCGAACGCACACTTGTTCGGGTTTAGCCGCATGTTGTACTTCCTCAACACGCCGAAGGCCTCCTGGAGGTCGGCTACGTGGTCAGTGCCGCGGATGCTCTTGACGAGCATGTCATCAACGTACACCTCCATGTTTCGGCCGATCTGATGCTGGAAAACCTTGTTGACGAGGCGCTGGTAGGTGGCGCCTGCGTTCTTCAAACCGAACGGCATTACTCAGTAGCAGTAGAGGCCTTGGTCGGTGACGAAGGAGGTCTTCGGGATGTCCGGAGGAAACATCCGGATTTGATTGTACCCCGAGAAGGCATCCATGAAGCTGAGGAGCTCATGGCCCGAAGTGGCGTCGATAAGGGTGTCGATGTTAGGGAGAGGGAAGGGATCCTTCGGACACGCCTTGTTGAGGTCGGTGAAGTCGATGCATATCCTCCACGAGCCATTGGACTTCTTGACCATCACGACATTCGATAGCCACTCGGGATAATTTACCTCCTGGATGAACTTGGCCTTCAGCAGCTTATCCACTTCCTCCTTGATTGCCTGCTGTCGCTCGGGAGCGAACTTTCGCCTATTTTGCTGTACCGGTTTGCACCCCGGTTCGACGCTTAGGCGGTGGACGAGCAAGTCTTCGGAGATGCCGGGCATATCCGCGGCCGACCAAGCAAACAGGTCGCGGTTATCCCGGATGCACCTCACCAAGTCGGAGAACAGCACGATCGGCAAGGACTTGCTGACGAGGAATTTTCGGCTCGGATCCTCGTCGGAGAAGAGTACTTCTTCTAACTCGTCCGCCGGCTCGGACGTTGGACGGGCCTTCGGCTCGGGGATTTCTAGTGTCTCGAGCGAGAGCACTGGTCCCCCGGTGGAAGTCATGTAGCACTTCCGAGCTGTTTCCTGGCTTCCCCTGACTTCCCCTACTCCCGAGCGAGTGGGGAATTTCATCTTCAAGTGGTATGCCGAGGGGACAGCCTCCAGAGCGGCTAGGCCGGGACGGCCTAGGATGACATTGTATGCTGCCGGGACGTCGACGACCATGAAGTCCATCGGCTCAGTCCGGGTAGTAGGGGTGCTTCCCGCAGTAACGTCTAGGGTTATCACCCCTTCGACGGTTACCGGGACCCCCGTGAACCCGTGGAGAGTATAACCGGCCGACTTAAGGCGGTCCCGGGACAGCTGCAAGCCTTGAAAGGCCGAGAGGAATAGGATGTTGACCGAACTCCCATTGTCCACCAAAATCCTCTGCACCTTGAAGTTGGCCATGCGGAGGTCGATGACGAGGGCATCGCAATGGGGGGTTCGGACTCCTTCGAGGTCGGCATCGGAGAAAGACACAGGGACGCCGAGACCCTTCGGGGGAGGGGCACTGTGGACCGAGTTGACTTCGCGGACGAAGGCCTTTCGGGAGGAATTAGAGGAGCCCCCCATTGGGCCTCCGTGGATCAGGTGCAAAACCCGTTCTTCTTCGAACTCGGGTGTCTCCTCGCGCCGCTCGGAGCGCTTGTTAGCCCCCCGAGGGGGAGGTGAGTTCCGATCTGTTCGATCGTTAGCTTTCACGAACTTGGCCAACTGTCCCCTCCGAATGAGTGCATCGATCTCATCTCTCAGAGCTCGGCAGTCGTTCGTGTCGTGCCCATGGTCTCGGTGGTAACGACACCACTTATCCTTGTTCCTCCTCTTCGCCTGAGTGTGCATCCTCAGGGCTGGAGGGATGATTCCCTCCTTCTCTACCTCCATGAGGATAGTAGAGACATTAGTGGTGAGGGGAGTGAACTTCTCGAACCTGGGGGGAGGGCGGCGCTGACCGCCTATGTCTTTCAGAGCTTTCTTGGACCCTTCTTCTCCCGTCGCCTTCCTCTTTGACCCCGCGGCGGTGCCCCCGAAGCTCGGAAGGGCTTTGGCCTCCTCCGCCCGGATGTACTTCTCGCACCTCAGGAGGAGGTCGGCGAAGTCATGCGGGGGCTTCTTGGCCAGGGATGATCGGAGGTTGGCGTTAAGGACGTTCGACTGGAACGCCACGGTAGCCACGGACTGGTCCAAGGAAGCAATCGACCTGACTTCCGCGGTAAACCTTTTCACATAGTCCCGCAACTTTTCTTGCTTCTCCTGCCGCAGGTTCAGCAAGGAAAGACTCGTCTTCTCGGCTCGTCGGCTACTCACGAAGTGAGTAATGAACAGTGTCTCAAACTGTTCGAATGAGAAGATGGACGAGGGGGCGAGCCTAGAATACCATTCCCGAGCCGACCCCCGGAGGGTGGCAGGGAAGGTCCTGCAGAGCACCGCGTCGGAAGCTTGGTGGATCAGCATCAGGGTCTTGAAGCTTTCGACGTGGTCGACTGGGTCGGACTCCCCAGAGTATGTTTCAAACTGTGGCGGTTTGAAGTTCCTCGGTATATGGGCCTCCATGATCGACCGCGAGAAGGGGGGTCGGCTGGGGCGGAAGGTTCCGGCTCGGGACTCTTCCTCCCTGTCCATGCGGCCGATGCGCCTCTCCACCTCATGGATACGGCGGATGAGGGCGTCGTCCCTCCGCTGGTAGTCGTACGACCCTCCGGACTCCTCTTCGTAGGAAGGGGAGCGTGGACTGCGGCGCCGGTACTCCTGGGAACGCCGAGGACTCGGTTGCCGCTGCTGTCGGCTGGGAGCCGGGGAAGGACTCCGGGTTCGGCGCCGGGGACTGGGATCCCTGGGGGGCGTCGGAACCCTCTGAGCATTCTTGGCGTTCTGTCGGAGATTGAGGGCCTGCAGAACGGTCTCTTGAAACTGGAGGAACTCGGCTCGGCTTATGGGCATATCTCGGTCCCTCGGATGGCGCCGATCCCTGGGGGACCGGGACCTCCTCCTTCGGCGCTCAGGGGACGCCGCTCGGCCTCTGCGTTCCGGGGACCTTCTGCCGTCCCGACGACGTGGCGACCGCTCACCTTGACGCTGGCGGGAGGCTCCCTCTCGGGCCCACCTCTCGTCAAGATGGGTACGAAGGTCGTCGTCCTTATGGCGGTTTTGGAGTGTGATGCAGAGGTCGGGGTGGTGAGAAGCCATTGAGTCCGAGGACCCATTATGGACCGAGACGTGGCCCGGATTAAGGGGCTGCTTCTCCTTCCGACCGTTGTGACCGGACGGACCGTTGTTGGGCTGCTGCTGAGGAGGAGGAGGAGGAGGGACCTGCTGGGTCAGCGGAGGGAGGTTGGACTAAAGGGTAGGATTGACCGGAGCTTCATTTGCCGGGTTGGTGGGGTTGCCCCCACGGTTCGACCCTCTGGATCGGTTCTTCTTCGGCGGCATGGCTGCTGATGTCGACGGAGAATGGGCTGAGACTGTTCGTGTGCCTTTCCCACAGACGGCGCCAATCTGTTACCGCTGATTTTGGTGTGGGGGTAAACAGATAGAATTTGTGGATCCGAGGAAAACCTGAACAGCTGACTCGGGCTTCTTGTTCCCGCCGCAACCTGAACAGCTGACTCGGCCTTCTTGTTCCCGCCGCAACCTGCAAGGAAGTGCGAGACACCGGGGTTGATTCCGGCGACGCACCCTCCGACGCTCTTGTCAGTAATCAGATAAAAATTAAGAAAGAGCTTAAGTGGTGAAGAAGTGATTAACCTCGTCTTGGTGGTAGAGGGGCTGTATTTATAGTCGCCTTTGGAATGATTTGGGGCCTGATTTCCTGCCTAACAGTTAGGAGGAAAATCCTCTTATTCTGTTTTTGGGAAGTTAGCCCCTGATTCCCTGGTGAGAGCCAATCAGGTTTATTGATTTGATTTGATCAAATCAGTGACCTGGTTCTCCTCTCTTGGTGGATCGGGCTTGTATCGGGTCGGGACCCATGCCCGGTTGAAGCGGATCTGTTTGCGGGTGGTTGGTCCTGTGAGAAGGAGGCCCGATACCCGTTTTGGATCCATCTGCATGTGGAATTACTTTTCTACCCCCATGCTTCAGGATTCGTGCTCGATCTGGACGGTCCCGATTTAACCCCATTTTTAGCCATATCAGCCAACATAAACATGTGATTCCCATCTATTCACCATCATCATAACATAGTTTATGATTAAATGTAAATTTCACATACTAATATTTTCTTTTCTCCAATGAGATACTAAACATACATTTTTCCTTTACTCATCATTTATCTACGAAGATGAATATTACTCTAATTTAGCATGCTAGAAAATCAAGTTAACAATTCATATTAAATACATCGTTTCATAGAATTCTGAACTGTACATATTTTCTTTCAGTGTACCAGTCGACTGCTCACTTGATCGTTCGACTGTACCGATCATTTCCAGTTCCCTAATTATCATTAGTTCTTTTTCATTGATTCACATCTTCCACAATAAGTATAGCACAAAGAATTTTAATATACGATCGCCCTATCAATCCACTTTTTACAAATATGATAACAATCAATATTAGCCCTAGCATGATCTCTATATTAGAAGTCCTGAGAAATACCCACCTTGTTGACGAAATAAACGAATCCCGTAAAGCTTCTTAATGCGATGCACGACTCCTTGCTCCTTGCTCCACACCGAAGCTCCCTCTGAAGTGATGGCCGGCCTCCAAAAGCACTCACTCTCAACTCTCTTAAAAAATATAACTCTCTTCTCACAATGAAATTTTGTGTAGAAAACAAGTAAGTGAGGGGGTATTTATACACAATTTTTGGTGAGATGGAGAGCTAGGATTTAGCAGATGGTTATGAGATGGAGGGCTAGGATGAGAGTAGGAGTTGTAGTAACTACCCACAACTAAGTAACCACCCATACACTAACTCCACTTCCCCAAAACCGGCCAAGGAAAATAGTGTGCAAAGCACACCATGTTGCATGCACGTGCTATTCTAGTCTCCATATAAAAACTTGTACATTATACATTATAAAAATAATCTTTTAAAAGATGTTACCTAACAAGTTGTTATTAAAAGAATTAATTCATGGGCTTAAATTGATGGGCCAAAATATTAGTTTTTACAAAATAAATAAATTAGATTTTTGGGCATGTGTTTATTTGAAAATAATTTAAAGAACATATATACATACATATGCATATACTCATCATCCATAAAGAAAATAATAAGATTTCATATTACAAAAACTGCACATGCGCACTACGTGCAAAATAAATAAGTAATTTTCATAAATGAAAATCGGGGCATTACAATCCAAGTCACTCACATTCTTCCGCATGATTTGTAGTACATCCAATAGTCGACTTTATAATCACCTTATTACAAGAAATGTTTGACGGTATTAAAACTTATAACTTTTCATGTAGGGAATCGTAGTGACTTCAAGTCAAAGAACTACGTACACCATGGTCACTGTAAGAATCGCTTATGACACTCACGTAACGATCCATGTAGCATTCTCATGGTGGGTCAGTTCAGTACATTATTACTATAATATGTACCCATGTGAAGACATGATATCTCATATCCATGACCCGTGAGAATGGTCATCAGTCTACGCACACTAGTATCAATGTATTATTGTTGTCCTAATTTACAATAATACTTTACTATGGATATTTAAGAATAGTAATCTGATTTCAGCCAATAAGATCTCACAGTTAAGTCATGCACTTGGTATTCCATGGCATTGAACTTACTATTCTAAGGAATTCATTATGTTCATTTAATTCACAATAAATAACATAATAAATGAAATGCCTAAATATGAAATAAATGTCATGATATAATGTAAACTAGTTATGTCAATACACAACTGACCTCTAGGGCATACACCAACAATAGAGGATGTAAGTCTAAAAGAAACGAAGTCTGAAAGAAGAAAACTATCTCATCTACTTTCATTTCTTTTAGGGGATGCTTCCGCCTGTTTAGAACAGTAGTCAGTCGCGGCCAATATAAATTTATGACTTGCTGAATAAGGTGGGTTGATCGGTCCCACTATATCGGTTCCCCATTGCTCGAAGGGCCAGGATGCAATTGTTGGGTGCAGAGTATAGGGGTGCTGGTGGATGAAGTTATCGTGCACTTGACAAGGGTGGCAGTTTTTGGCGTACTCCTCATAGTCTTTGATCATGGTGGGCCAATAGTAGCCCATACGTCTGATTTTAATCCTCTATTTTGGGCCTGATTGGTGGGCTCCGTACATGCCAAAGTGTACTTCCCCGATTATTTTGGTTGCCCCTTCTGTGGACACACACCAGAGCCATAGCTGGTCGTTGGACTTTCTGTATAGGGTGTCGTTGACGATCAGATAGCTCATAACTTGTATTGTTTGACTTGTCTTCTTTTTAACTTGGTTGCAGGGAGATGCTCGTACTTAAGCCAATCGATGAAAGGTTGCCTCCAATCTTCAGTAGAATTGCAAGGTGGCCATACTCCTCCTTTTCTTCAACAACAAAAAAAAAGTAGAACTGTTGGCAAGTGCTTCCGCTGAAATATCTATTTGTTTGGCTCGCCATGACAAACTAGCTTGAGGTGTCCATGGTACTAATGCATTAGATAGATCACCATTTGAGGAAGGTAGGTTTCTGCAAGCTAGGACTTTCAGGTTTGGCTGCTCTCCGACTGGGGGGAGGCTTGTTGTGAGGTGGCCGCCATGTAGTGGAGGTTGCTTTCCGACTGGTCACTGGAGGGATGCTTGGAGTTTGTTTAGGAAACTGGTCGCTCATACCTTCATTAGGTTGGACTGGTTTCTCCATCTTTGAGGGGAGGATTTCTAGGAAGAGCACTTGGTGGCTTCTAACAATTATTTGTAACTGATCCTCATCAGGGTTAGCTAGTTCTTTCGTGGGGAGCGAGGGTGTCTGCTTTCCTATTCTCCACTCAGCTGATTTACTCCATCCATATATTGGGGATCTCCTTCACGGTCTACAGAACTTTCTCGTGGTAAAGGACAAGTTCAGGCTTCAGAACTCTGAATTCTCCAATCACTTGGTTGATGATGAGCTACGAGTCACCGTGGACAACTAGGTCATAGATTATCATGTTCACAGCTACTTCGAGACCTGTGTTGAGTGCTTCATATGCGGCCTCATTTTTGGTTCTCACATCTTTTAGGGAGAAGGAATATTGAAGGATCCCACCCTCTAATGTTATGAACACCAGACCAATGCCCGTGTAGCGAGTGGGGATTTTGCTGATGATTTTCTTCAAGGATGCATCGTCGTAGTACATGGTCTATGGGACCTTTGTTGTAGAGACGATATATTCGTCAAGCAAGTCCAAATTGAGGGGAGAGTTCACCGAGATTGGCCTTTGATGGCTTTCTGATGTATTTGAGAGGGTCTATACGATAGATTAGAGAGATCATGTGAGCCTGTAGATAATGCCACAACTTTTTCACTACGAATACCAGTGCGAGACAATATTTATCGACTGGTGTATATCGATGTTCTACTCCTACTAGCATGCAATTGCGGTAGTAAAGAACATTTTTATTCCTATCTTCATTAACTTGTCTAAGGAGCGCACCAAGCGACCCTTCTAGAGCAGCTACGTACATGATGAGCAGCTTACCTAATATCGGTGCAGCAAGTACAGAAGGTTGTAGAAGGTATTGCTTGGTTTCTTCGAAGTCCTATTTACACTTTTCGTCCCAGATGAAGGGTGCACCTTTCTTGAGTAGTTTTGAGAATGGCTTGCATTGGTATGACAGGTTGGATATGAACCGTTCGATGTAGGCGAACCTACCTTGGAATGAGCAGAGCTCTTTGAGAGTGTGTGGATGTGGCATCTCCATGATGGCTTTGATTTTGGAGGGGTATATCTTGATCCCTTTATGCTGGACCACGAAACATAGGAAATTTCATGTTAATACACTAAACACGCACTTTACAGGATTCATTTCAAGGTTGTACTAGCGAAGCCAAGGGAAGATGTTTATGAAATCGTTGGCTTAGTTGGTTCAGTATCTTGTCTTGATGATGAGGTCTTCCACGTAGCATTCCACAACCTTGTGTATGAGATTGTCAAAGATCCATGCCATTGCTCTTTGATAATGGCACTTTCATTTTTAGGCCAAAAGGCATAATGGTGTAGCAGTATATTCCGATGGGACTACAAAAAGCAGTGTGTCTCTCATCTTCGGGCGACATGCGAATTTGGTTGTAACCAAAAACCATCCATGAAGGAGAAAGTTTCATACACCGAGGTATTATTGATCATGACTTCCATATACGGTAAAGGGAAGTCATTTTTTGGAACATGGCTATTGAGGTCTCTGAAGTCGACACAAATGTGAATCTGACTGTTCTTACTGACAAGAACAATGTTCGCAATCCAGGAAGCATACTTCTCCTCCCTTATGAAACCTACTTCAATTAGCTTCTTAGTTTCGATTGCAATATTCTCTTCGAGATCGATTCTCATGCGTCAAGGTGATCAATTTATTGGCTTGTGTAATGCCACGATTTTCATTTATGAAAATTACTTATTTATTTTGCACGTAGTGTGCACGTGCAGTTTTCTTAATATGAAATCTTATAATTATTTTCTTTATGGATGATGAGTATATGCATATGTATATATATATGTTCTTTAGATTATTTTCAAATAAACACAAGCCCAAAAATCTAATTTATTTATTTTGTAAAAACTAATATTTTGGCCCATCAATTTAAGCCCATGAATTAATTCTTTTAATAACAACTTGTGAGGTAACATTTTAAAAGATTATTTTTATAATGTATAATGTACAAGTTTTTATATAGAGACTAGAATAGCACGTGCATGTAACATGGTGTGCATTGCACACTATTTTCCTTGGCCGATTTTGGAGAAGTGGAGTTAGTGTATGGGTGGTTACTTAGTTGTGGGTAGTTACTACAACTCCTACTCTCATCCTAGCCCTCCATCTCATTACCATCTACTAAATCCTAGCCCTCCATCTCACCCAAAATTGTGTATAAATACCCCCTCACTTACTTATTTTCTACACAAAATTTCATTGTGAGAAGAGAGTTATATTTTTAAGAGAGTTGAGAGTGAGTGCTTTTGGAGGCCGGCCATCGCTTCAGAGGGAGCTTCGGTGTGGAGCAAGGAGCAAGGAGCAAGGAGTCGTGCATCGCATTAAGAAGCTTTACGGGATTCGTTTATTTCGTCAACAAGGTGGGTGTTTCTCATGACTTCTAAAATAGAACTCATGTTAAGATTGAGATTGAATTGTGTATGTATTTATAAACTGAAGTGATAAGATGATTGCTAAATTAATACTGTACGAAATGTTGAAAATACGAATGAATGAAAAAGAGCTAATGATAATTAGAGAACTGGAAATGACCGGTACAGTCGACCGATCAAGTGAGCAGTCGACTGGTACACTGAAATAAAATATGTACAGTTCAGAATTCCATGAAACGATGTATTAATATGAATTGTTAACTTGATTTTCTAGCATGCTAAATTAGGGTAATATTCATCTTCGTAGATAAAGGATGAGTAAAGGAAAAATGTATGTTTAGTATCTCATTGGAGAAAAGAAAATATTAGTATGTAAAATTTACATTTAATCATAAACTATGTTATGATGATGGTGAATAGATGAGAATCACATGTTTATGTTGGCATTTGAACGTACTGTAATTGAATAAAATGTTGTGTGCTAAATGAAGAACGGAAGGGAGAGATGACCCCTTAATTTGAAAATTTACCCTGTTCAGTCGACCGAATGTATGTAACAGTCGACCGTACTGAACTTGAAAAGTTGTATAATTGAACCTTGTAGAACAGCCGACTGGTTTGAATGACAGTCGACTGCCCCGTAAATGATATTTAGATTTTGAACGCTGCGAAACAGCCGACTAGCCATGTGCAGCAGTCGACTCTTCCAAGCGGTTATTGAAGAACTTTCTTCAACTGAACAAGTCGACTGGATAAGTTCTAAGTCGACTGTCCAGATCACTTTTGATATCTCAGAAATTCTATGAATTGTTTTATGGTAAAGATTATGAATCTTATGTTGAATGATTATTGGTTGTGACAATTTAAGTAAATTCTATTTGTCTTTGCATGAATTTATACCTGAAATGAAGCGAATCATTTATTTGAATTTATGAAAGTTGTACGAATGTGAAAGTTATGGACATGGAAAAGGAAAATCTATTGAGATTATGAAAATGAACTCATGAGCTGATAACGCTGAATTTTGGTAATTGTGAATTGAAATTGAAACAAAAAAGTAGCTAAGTCTCCCACCGGCAATTGGAAATAAATGAAATGAAATTTGAAAAGAAAGACCAAGGTGGGTCGTGTTGAATGAATGATTAAGTCCGGTATAGTGGAGAGGCTAACTCTAGAGCTTTGATTTTGTTCATGATTCTAATAATAAAATAAGGACTAGATACATAGTGAAGATGTGATGAAAGTAAGAGAAAAATATTGAGTATGAGGGCCATTGGATTGGCGGCGAGAGCATATCCCAGGATGTCCCATGATGAGTCATGATAGGGCATGGATACTGCTCCAGAGTACCGTTCCGGTGGCGACGCTAGTGGGATGTTTGACGACTGCGGGTGGTGTTATGTCTATGGTAGGAGCTGAATTACCACAGGATGCCTGCATGATGAGTCATGTGTCAGTGCGTTGGGATTCCTTCCAGGGCGCCTAGACATGAGTTCGTATGTCGGAAAACATCTAGGATACTTACCGTAATTACAGTAGTAGATTAAATCATGATGAGGGATTGAACCCTACAAGATGAAGTACGATTAAGGGCTTGCCCTCGGACCTATGTAGTATGGGACGCATAGAATCCGAACAAGTGCGCATTAGTGTCATATAATATAAATAATTGCATTAAGGACTAAGTGCACAATCACAACACGACATCAATAGGGTATTTCCTTTAATTTGATATGTGAATAAGTTTGTGATTTGTTAAGAAATGAGAATCGTTATACTATTTCTGGCATAGAGAGGATGGCCATGTATAATTTTCGTCGTTTGAATAAACTGACGTGCCCACAGTTTTGTATGCAGGATAAATGGTTTGATAAAATTGAAAAGAGAACTGATGCTTACAAATTATTCATTGTTGATGTACATTTATTCGAATGATGTAAATTGCTTCTGCTGTTATTACATGTAAATTATTGTGTTATATGCTTCCGCTGTAAAATGTAAAGTGTAAAATCTCATGTAACTCTGATATAAAATGGAAAGTTTTCATTTTCTCTTAAAATTGTACCGAATGAGACGAAAAGATCCTGTGGAAATCTCGAATTCAGTTGTATTTGAAATTCGGGGTGTTACAACTTGATATATGATGATATGGCGAGCCAGTGCACTGCAGCCGTCAGATCCAAGTCTAGCATTTCCTTATATGTCCATGCGAAATAGTTTGTGAATTCTTTCAAAACCGCAAGGATTTCTTCTTGTTCACTCTCCCCGAGGAAAGTACTGATGAATGTAGGTCACAATTCTTCTGGAGTACCGAGGAAGACTTTGATTAAGTCGTTGCCATTTGCTTACCCCCCTTCTTCCAGTTCGGGTAGGGCTTCTACGGGTTCAGATATGAGCTTGTCGGCTTCGATCTTAGGAAGTTGTTTTAGTCATCATCTATTGATATGGAGACTGTATTGCATGTAGCATATTTTATTACCTGGGGTGGTGGTAACGTATGCCTCCTCTCTTATCGCTTTTGTCATGGTTCCTTAAGTGCTTGTTTCGTTGAAAGGGACGGGCCACTTTCTTGAAGAGAACCTTCATGCTATTTGAATACTATGGGGGAATTACGACGTCCATCATTGCTCGTTGGTGAGGATCGTCAGTCATGAAAATATTTTCTTCAATGTTGGAAGCTTCGGCTTTGTAGAATAATGTGCCTAGTTCTTCTGTGCGGAGTCCCAGGGTGTAAAAGGTATCCACTTGTCCCACTGTATAAGTCACAATGAAAGTGAGCGCTTTCTGCAAAAGTGCAGGAGACTTGATTGGCACTATCATGTCCCCTGATATTTTGAGGTTGCGAACCCCAATCCACATGAACATCGCACCTCTGGTGATTATGGACACAATACCTTCGTCATTGCTTAAGCTACCACAGTGAGGTAGCTCCGTCTTAGGCTCGAACCGCAATTGCCCTGTCGAGTCCATGAAATATTGGGCAGCGTCGTATATGGCTTCATGCACTTTGAACGGCTGTCTTTCACCCGCTATTCTCCTCTATTCCTCGTTCCATATGTATTTAATACACTGATTGAGGGTGGATGGGACCATCCCCTAGTCATGTAACTAGTGCATCCTAAGGAGGATTTTATATGATGTGTCTGCATCTATGAAGTATATCTCGGCTTCGGTGTGAATTCTGCCAACCTCGATTGGAAGTGTGACCACTCCTAGAGCTTCTTGATAGTTTTGGTTGAAGCTGGAGATGGTCATTTTCTCCTTGTTGAGATTTTGAATGCCCAAAGATAAGCACTTGAGAACCTGAATGTTCATGATACTTATTGAAAACCATGGGTTGATTAGGATGTGGTACCCGGTGACATAGAGAGGGCGGTTATTCAAGTGATCGCCTAACATCAGGCCCTTATCAAAGAAAGTAATAGCTTCCAAGTTGAGGCTATAAAGTGCCTCTTACATGGTTTCGAGAAGTGTGACTCGTAGTGAATGGTTTGTTGGAGGGCATGTATGAGTGCCTCGTGGGCATCTTGAGGAGAGCATCATATATGCTGACGAGAGTAAGGATCTTCCTGAGGTGGGTGAGTATATTGTATCCACCTTGTCTGGCTCAGGAGGGTTCAATGATTGCCCGACTTCGAGTTCCTTTTAGCTTGGTAAGGGCGGTGCCCTTCATGTACGGGCTTTGGTGACCTTATCCCTCATCCCTTCGAGTAGGTGTTGAGGTAACAATGTCGAGCACTCGATGTGCTTCCCTTTCTTGACTTAGTGGTCGGGAAGTAAAGTTCCTTGCTAGATTCGCTACCATAATTGATGATGTTTCATGAGTGAGTCTCCCAGAACATGTAGGGAAGGATGTATTCTGGAGACTAATATTTCTTCCCCTCTTTATACCAATTGGTCATCCATCTGCTAACGGCATTACATTCTTCTGTCTTATGACCGAGTTAGTGGTGGAACTGATAGAAATTGTCATATAGGGCGACATCGTGCTAGGTAGAGTCATGCGGTAGTTGGGAATATCCAACTGACCTGCCCAGACTGCATATCTGAGCAAAAATATTATATATTCCTCTCGGTAAGGGCAGCTAGCCAAGAGCTTGGTGGTTGATTGCTCGAGTGCAGCCCAATGAGATGTACACAAACAGATGTTGTCTTAGAGTTGGCCCTCCGGCAGGGTTGGAAGCAGACTCTCAATTGGAAGTATAGGTTCCCAGCTTGGGGTCGACGAGTGAGTTTCAAGATGCCTGTGTGGCTGGAGAGACAACTCTCCTTCTTCAACTGAAGAGTTCTTGACCAGTAGGGTTGGTCGTTATTCGATGAGCGCCCTTTGGAGGCTTCATGGTTACTGGTATTGTGGAGCTCCCTAACGTGGCTGGCGACTGCTCTTTCTTAGCCCGCATCGTTCTAACACTTGCCTGAGCCCGAGCCGGGGACTTGTCATTAATTTGGGCTGTCGAACCCACTAAAGTGGCTGATTGTTTCTCTTTTTGAGTTTGTGCCACCTTAATGCTCACGCGATTCATTATTAAGGACCACTTCGTATCCTTTTCCTTGATGAGAAAGGGTGTTAGAGTAAATGTTTCTGTTAACCCTAGTACGTGCCTCATCTTTTGGAGGATGATCGTTGGTTGATGGCTGAGATGGGAGACTGTCTGTCGCACCTCTTTGATTTATTGTCCCATTAGAGAGCGGTGAGTCATCTTGGAGATGGAGGAGTTTGGGTTGCTTGACTGGGCAACTGTATACACTCCTCGGTAGCGGAGGGTATTGGGTCGCTTGACGCTAGTGGCAGGTGGGACCCTTCGAAACTACAGGAGACCATTCTGCAGACTTCAATTCGTCATTGTGGTTCCTCATCTTTGAATAATCCTGGAGGAATGAATTCTCGAAGAGTGATCATCTTCCACTCCGGATGTACGTAGTCATCGATGGAGTCAATGGATTTCTGTAAACTCCATTCCAGATAATTAATATTTTTCGTGTATTTTCTACAATTTGATTTTTATAAAGTTATTTTGTGCTAAATTTATTTCGGATAATTTATTAAAGTGTTTTCTAATCGAAAATTTTAATTATTTCGAATAATGGTGTGTTTTAATCCTACTTCGATTTCTGATTGACCGGCCATTTATATTTGAGCCTAAAAAAACATATTATTATTATTGGATTATTTTAATGATTTCGTCAAACTCAAATACTATTTTGTTATATAATTTTATTATGATTATTAATTGTCACTTCTGATTATTTAATTTATTTTCATTTATAGAATTATTTCATTTTCGTATTTGGTCTGATTTTTCCTGGCGAATTCCAATTAATTTTCAAGCCTAGTTTATATTCTTGTCATTGTATTTTTTATTTGTCTATCTGGATTTAATTTTTTGTTCATGAACCCATCTCGTTGGGTTATCTATCTTCTGGATTTTAATTTATTTGATTGTGGGTATTTTTATTTGAACCCCATTGATTTTGATCAATTTCTTAATTGAACTCTAAAACCCAATTTGATTGTTCTTGACCAAATCCGCACTTATTGGATACTTATTGTACCCTATAAATACAACCCTAATGCAACCCTAAAAAATTGTACAATTTTGAAGCCCTAGCCACTTATTCTCTCTCCTTTTCCTCTCTGTCTCTCCTCCCGTTCTCTCTCTCTCCCCGTCGTTTCCCGCCCAAATCCCCCTGAACCCATCTCCTTATTCCTCTTCTCCGGCCGTTCTCCGGCACCCCCCCATCTCCGGCGACCCCCTCCTAGCACCCCCACCCCCTCTTGTCGACGCCCAGCTCATCGACAGCCACAATAGACCATCAAATCCCGCTAACCCTCTGTCTGCCCCTCTTTCTGATCGTCGTAGCCGCCCAGAACAATGCCGCCGCGCCCGGTAGCTGCGTCGCCGTCCGCCGCCTACCCTGTCGTCGCACCTGCCGTCGACGTCGGCCGGAACCCATCGCCAGTCCTCTTGCCATTGCTGACATCGCTGATGTCTCTTTGTGTGTTGTTGTTTTTTTGGTTCTCTTTTACACATGGTTTGCAAATGTTTTATTGTGTGTTCGTGAGATTGTGTTGTTGCGAATTTGTATTCGTTGCTCCGGGATTCTCATCCCGTTATTCTTGGTATTCAAATTCACCATTTATAAGGCAAGTCATCGTCCACTTGAATTTTTAATTGTATCAAATTCAAGTTTTGTTGAAACTCTTGTAAGTATATTTTTTTGTTATCGTATTATCCATTGTTCATCTCTTTGTTCGGTCTATTGAGGGTTTACACGAGCTAACCCCAATATTCTTGACATCGTGCCACTTTTGACTCTAAATTTTGGATCTTTCATGAATGCATATAGAATTGACAATAGGGTTGTTCATATAATCGTCGCACAAACAAACTATTGTAGAGACAATTTATAGATTGTATGTTGTTTGATTGATTGATGATAAATTGATGTATGAGCGTGTTCTAGTTTTATTTATCATGTTTTGACACCCATCATGCTGATTGTACAATTTATTGACTAAAGAATCGGATACCCATCATGTCTAATTAATTTATTTTCATGAAAAATTACCCAAAATCCTGTATATGCTTGCTGACCTGAATATTGACTGCTGTTTTCGAACCAGTAAACGACCTTAAAATAAAATACTTTATGAATATGAATTGTAGCCTTATCTTTCTAGTTTCCAAAACATCTTGAATTTTTAAATTTCGAGTTTTGTAGCAAAGTTAAGCCCGTTTTACGACAGCTGTGTTTTTACTTTCAGATTTTCAGATTCTCGTACCTTTCATATTTAAACAGTAAAAGGCTAATCAAATGATAAAATTTTGCTCTGAAAATTTCCAAATTATTAATTTACATGTTTAGGAATCTAATAAGTATTTTAACTGAATTTAATATCGAGTTTTTGTTGTTTCTAAAATTAAATTAACAAGATGTCAAATTTCTGCTTGAACATAAAATTTGTAAAGAACAGTGTGTTTGACCTAGCTACTGTTGTCGGAATCTGAACTTTAAATATGCGCTGGAACCATGTGAAAGTCTACTTTCCAAATTTTTTGACGGATTCAACTTTCGATTTCTGAGTCAGCGGAAAACTGCATTTTTGTGCAAACTGTGCTTGCTGTCCAAAATTTTAGATTACACTTTTTAATGAAGTAATTATCCTATATTATAGTATTGCATGAATTAAAGTGTCTATGTTGCATTACATTATTATAGTATCCTATTTTCATCATTCTAATTATCCTATTGTTCCCTTATTGATACTATTGTTTGCCTAATGTCTCTAGATTGCATATTGTATTGTATTGTTGCATTGATTAAATTATTAACAAGCCGGGGTTTAAGGGTTGACCTAAGTAGTGGACAATATAGAGACTGTACTCGGAAGGGAGCTCGTGGTTTCCCTACAATTACTGAATGACTGAATAACTGGATAACTGTATATTGTTCCATGGATACCGATACTGAATAACTGAATGACTAAATGAATAAATAACTGAATACTGAAAAGAACCATTTATACCGTTTTCTGAGTACATGAACTATAGAGCCCACCACTTAAGTCTAAACGAAATTGATTGTATGAATCGAACCTGTAGTATGTGATGCAGTAGTACATGCATTAGTTAGGATTAAAATGATAATAGACATAAGGATTGACACGACATCGACACTGCATATTGTTCATCATTGTTTCTATTGATATCGAATATTGGCTAAGTATTATTGTTATTGATCATTGATTACCGTTACCAAATATTGCATCATTGTTTATAGCCATTGCATCGATTATCATGATTATTGTCCCATGTTATTGATTTCTATTGATCCATTGATTCATTGCTATACCGTTATTACATTGTTCCCTACTTTCTTTACTTG
This sequence comes from Hemerocallis citrina, assembly GCA_017893485.1. Lineage (NCBI taxonomy): Eukaryota > Viridiplantae > Streptophyta > Magnoliopsida > Asparagales > Asphodelaceae > Hemerocallis > Hemerocallis citrina. The sequence goes on along the minus strand of CM030365.1, from coordinate 92,092,457 downwards.
CTGTCCATGACCTGCTCTAAGGAAAAAATTTCTCCTCTTTTTAGATGAAGTGTTTACAAGTGTTGATGGAGAATTGCCTGATGGATTGGGAGAACAACATTGGTGAAAGAATTGATTGCATCGCCGCTTAATAAATAATTGTTTTTGTCATGAAGACTTTATTATTGAACTTATTGTATTAAGAATTATTACTTTTGTGTTTGAGATTTATTTTGTTTTGGGCTTATGTCCTGGATTTTATTATTGTTCCAGACATTGGATTATTATTGTATTTGGATATATTTTTTTGTATTATTGTTCATGAGATTATTATTATTGTCTGCGCAATTGTTCTGTATTGGTTATATTGTTGAGTTAATCAGATAAACAGCTTATGGGTGACGTTGGTCATTCGCTGGGCCAGTGTCATGTACTCGTATTCCGTATTTTTGGAAAGCGGGGCATGACAAGATTTTTAGTGGTATCAGAGCCCGGGTTTGAATAATATATCAGTCAAACGTGACTAACGAAAGGAAGTTTGGCTTTGATTGATATATTAATCAGATTTGGGATTATACTGGTTTGACTCAACGGTATGAGTAATACTGTGATCGCATGAACAATTGATATCCAACTTGTGATCTGGATGCTAACCATTTGATTGTTATTGCAGACCATGGCTAAAAAAGGTGCTTCATCTTCCCGTGCAGGAGAATATCAGTGTGATGAGCCCACTATTGCACAGTTGATGCAAATTCAGCGTGGGCACAATGAACTGATCATGCAGATGCAACGGGAACATAATGAAATGATGAGGGTGGCTTTGGAAGTTGCCAATAGGGAACCCGTTGTACCTGTACCCGGATTGTTGCTGCCGAGACCTGGTAATGTAGCTAATTTCATGAAGCTCCATCCAGACAAGTTCTCGGGCACCCTGGGTCCGCTTGAAGCCGAGCAATGGCTTATCAGGACTGAGCGGTTGTTGACCGCAGCACATATTGCGGATGTGGATCTTGTGGATGTAGTGAGCATCCAACTTGTTGATCTTGCCCACATCTGGTGGCAAGCTGAGGCTGAGAGATTGGGCCGACCCATCCACTAGGGCCACCTTCACTGAGAGCTTCCTTATGAAGTTCTTTCCAAATGTCACCAAGAATGAAATAGAACGATAATTTGTCTCGCTAACTCAGGTTCGTCAGACAGTATTTATTCATGTTTTCGTTGTTATTTCATAAAGTACCGACGCCAAACTAAACACTATCTTGAATCAGGGGAGTCGGACTATGGACGAGTACACTGCAGAATTCACCCGACTAAGTCGTTTTACTACTTCCATGGTAGCAAATGATGAAGATAGAGGCCGTCGTTTCTTGTTGGGTTTGGATATTGAGATTCAGGATCGCCTTGCTGCCTTGCGACTTTGATCTTATGCTGATATCCTAGATGCTGCTAGAATTCTCGAGCAGACTAGTAAGAGGAAGTGTGCCACCCTGCAGTCTGTTCCGCACATTATCGCTGCCAAGTCTTTTGGAGGACCTATGCGGAAGTCGGTTCCGACCACGATGGCCAGAGCACTACCCTACCCATCAACAACTCCGAACAAGGGCTCGACATGCAACTATTGCCATAGGGTTGGACACCTACGCAAGGACTGCTAGGTAGCCAACCGTCTTTGCCTGGTATGCGGAGAAAGTGACCACATGATTCGGGGCTGTTCATAAAGGAGGGGCAGTACACCAGAAGGAGGATCAGTTCTAGGTGGAGGGCATGGCCAACTTTACATCCTGACCGCCGAAGGAGTGACTGCAGGTATTCAGCAATAGAGTTGTTTTGTTATTCTTCCTTTTCTGTTCTTGCATTGGTTATTCTCTTTTGCATCATTTATCCACTCCGCACCTTGCATTTACCTTCATTTATTGATTTATTATTGAGTATCATGCTAGTTATTCCTTCCCTAGTATTCCCTCTGCAAATCCCAGTTGTACCACCCTACTCATTTCCCTCCTTTCATATTCAATCCTTCCATGCTTTATTCTCTTTCATCTCTTATAGTCATTCTCATTCGTTGATTTCTTATTAAGTGTAAATTCATTCTTTTATATCTATATTATCTTTGATTCTAGTATTATTCATTCTTTTATTCTTGCTTGGTTGTCGATCGGCATCGCTTGATCTACAACGACATGTCAACAGCTTGGAGCTTCACCATCAGAGTAGCGCAGCGAAAGCGTGGTGGGCCCATAACCCACAGGTCCCAGAATTTTCTTGTTGCATCTCTTTCATGCATTGTTTATCCCTTATTCATTCATTGCATTATCATTATTCATTGGATCTTTATTCAACATCATTCTAGATCACTTCATTCATATCCATGTCCCTTCTTATTTTGGTGTTGTCACCGATTTGTCTTTCCCTTGAATCCCCTATTTTGTTACCCACAATTTTGCCTATTTTCCCTTTATTCCTAGTTTTGTTATTTCACAAGTTTGCTTTTGTTTGTCTTATATAGTGCCTGCAAATTTTGAGGATGAAATTTTGTTGTAAGGTGGGTAGGATTTTAACCTCCATTCCAGATAATTAGTATTTTCCGTGTATTTTCTACAATTTGATTTTTATAAAGTTATTTTGAGCTAAATTTATTTCGGATATTTTATTAAAGTGTTTTCTAATTGAAAATTTTAATTATTTCGAATAATTGTATGTTTTAATCCTACTTCTATTTCTGATTGACCGGATATTTATATTTGAGCCTAAAACAAATATATTATTATTATTGGATTATTTTAATGAGTTGGTCAAACTCGAATACTATTTTGTTATATAATTTTATTATGATTATTAATTGTTAGTTTTGATTATTTAATTTATTTTCATTTACTGAATTATTTCATTTTCATATTTGATCTTATTTTTCCTAGCAAATTCCAATTTATTTTCAAGCCCAGTTTATAGTCTTTTCATTGTATTATTTATTTGTCTATCCGGATTTAAATTTTTGTTCATGAACCCATCTCGTTGGGTTATCTATCTTTTGGATTTTAATTTATTTGATTGTGGGTATTTTTATTTGAACCCTATTGATTTTGATTTATCTCCTAATTGAACCCTAAAACCTAATTTGATTGTTTTTGACCCAAATCTGCTCTTATTGGACCTTTATTGTACCCTATAAATACAACCCTAATACAACCCTAAAAAATTGCACAATTTTGAAGCCCTAGCCACTTATTCTCTCTCCTCTTCCTTTCTCTCTCCTCTCGTTCTCTCTCTCTCCCCGTCGTTTCCCACCCAAATCCCCCTGAACCCATCTCCCTGTTCCTCTTCTCCGGCCGTTCTCCGGTACCCCCCATCTCCGGCAACCCCCTCCTAGCAACCCCACCCCGTCTCGTCGATGCCCAGCTCGTCGACAGCCACAGCAAACCACCAAATCCCGCCAACCCTCTGTCTGCCCCTCTTTCTGATCGCCGCAGCCGCCCAGAAAAATGCCGCCGCGCCCAGTCGTCGCGTCGCCGTCCGCCGCCTACCCCGCCGTCGCACCTGGCATCGATGTCGGCCAGAACCCATCGCCTGTCCTCTTGCCATTGCTGACATCGCTGCTATCTCTTTGTGTGCTGCTGTTTTGTTGGTTCTCTTTTACACGTGGTTCACACATATTTTATTGCGTGTTCGTGGGATTGTGTTGTTGCGGAATTGTGTTCGTTGCTACGGGATTCTCATCCCATTATTCTTGGTATTCAAATTCACCATTTATAAGGCAAGTCACCATCCACTTGAATTGTTAATTGTATCAAATTCAAGTTTTGTTGAAACTCTTGCAAGTAGATCTTTTTGTTATTGTATTATCCACTGTTCATCTCTTCGTTGGGTCTATTGAGGGTTTACACGAGCTAAACCCAATATTCTTGATATCGTGCCACTTTTGACTCTAAAGTTTGGATCTTTCATGAGTGCATATAGAATTGACAATAGGGTTGTTCATATAATCGTCACACAAATAAACTATTGTAGAGACAATTGATAGGTTGTATGTTGTTTGATTGATTGATGATAAATTGATGTATGAATGTGTTTTAGTTTTATTTATCATGTTTTGACACCTATCATGCTGATTATACAATTTATTGACTAAAGAATCGATACCCATCATGTCTAATTAATTTATTTTCAAGAAAAATTACCCAAAATCCTGAATAAGCTTGTTGACCTGAATATTGACCGCTGTTTTAGAACCAGTAAACGACCTTAAAATGAAATATTTTCTGAATATGAATTGTAGAATTATCTTTCTAGTTTCCAGAACATCTTGAATTTTTGAATTTCGAGTTTTGTAGCAAAAGTTATACCCGATTTACTACAGCTGTGTTTTTACTTTCAGATTTTTAGATTCTCGTACCTTTCAGGTTTAAACAGTAAAAGGCTAATCAAATGATAAAATTTTGCCCTGAAAAATTTCCAGATTCTTAATTTACATGTTTAGGAATCTAATAAGTATTTATACTGAATTTAATGTCGAGTTTTTGTAGTTTCTAAAATTAAATTAACAAGATGTCGAATTTCTGCCTGAACATAAAATCTGTAAAGAACAGTGTGTTTGGCCTAGCTACTGTTGTAGGAATTTGAACTTTAAATATGCGTTGGAACCGTGTGGAAGTCTAGTTTCCAGATTTTCTGACGGATTCAACTTTCGATTTCTGAGTCAGCGGAAAAATGCATTTTTGTGCAGACTGCGCTTGTTGTCCAGAATTTTATTACACTTTTTAATGAAGGAATTATCCTATATTATAGTATTGCATCAATTAAAGTGTCTATGTTGCATTACATTATTGTAGTATCCTATTGTCATCATTCTAATTGTCCTATTGTTCCCCTATTGATACTATTGTTCGCCTAATGTCTCTAGATTGCATATTGTATTGTATTATTGCATTGATAAAATTGTTAATAAGCCGGGGTTTAAGGGTTGACCTAAGTAGTGGACAATATAGGGACTGTACTCGGAAGGGAGCTCGTGGTTTCCCTACAATTACTGAATGACTGAATGATTGAATAACTGGATAACTGTATATTGTTCCATGGATACCGATACTGAATAACTGAATGACTGAAAAACTGAATACTGAAAAGAACCTTTCATACCGTTTCCCGAGTACATGAACTATAGAGCCCACCACTTAAGTCTAAACGAAATTGATTGTATGCATCGAACCTGTAGTATGAGATGCAGTAGTACATGCATTAGTTATGATTAAAATGATAATAGACATAAAGATTGACACGACATCGACACTGCATATGATATCGAATATTGGCTAAGTGTTATTGTTATTAATCATTGATTACCGTTACCGAATATTGCATCATTGTTTATATTCATTTCATAGATTATCATGATTATTTCTCATATTATTGATTCCTATTGATCCATTGATTCATTGCTTTACCGTTATTCCATTGTTCCTGCTTTCTCTACTTGTTGTCCATGACTTGATTTAAGGATAATTTTTCTCCTCTTTTTAGATGAAGTGTTTACAGGTGTTGATGGAGAATTACCTGATGGATTGAAAGAACAACATTGGTGAAAGATTGATTGCATCGCCGCTTAATAAATAATTGTTTTTGTCATGAAGACTTCATTATCGAACTTATTGTATTGCGACTTATTACTTTTGTGTTTGAGATTTATTTTGTTTTGGGCTTATGTCCTGGATTTTATTATTGTTCCAGACGTTGAATTATTATTGTATTTGGATATATTTTTTTGTATTATTGTTCATGAGATTATTATTATTGCTTGAGCAATTGTTCTGTATTGGTTATATTGTTGAGTTAATCAGATAAAAAGCTTATGGGTGACGTTAATCATTCACTAGGCCAATGTCATGTGCTCGTATTCCGTATTTTTGGGAAGCAGAGCGTGATAATTTCTGAATTACCGACCTCTTGTCGACTACTTCGTATGGCTCTATTGATCTGCGTCTTTGCCTTCTTAGTCTGATCTTACACTTCCGAGCAAGAGGCTTGGTAGGGCTTGCATATCCCAGCTTGATACTTGGGGAGTTTTGGATGGCTTTGACTATTTTATGGATTTTCTCGTTAGGAAGAGCTGCCAATCTTGGCAGTCGCGGATCACATGAAAAAGGTTGAAAGAGCCCAAGGCTTCGTCTATGAGAGCGTTCTTGGAGATAGATATGAAGTCTTCTTCAAATATTTTGCAGACTTTATCCCTTCTGAAGGAGTAAACCTTGTTGAGCCATTTTTGAGAGTGGGGGCCTGGCCCCTATATTAGGACGTAGATGGTTCATCGTCTCCACTGTACATTGGCTTCGAGTTAGAGCTCTCCCCTTGAAAGTTTTCAGCTTAGGTGCTCTCAACTTGGGTGGTTTTAGCATGAGGACCTGTCTTCTTGGTGTCAGGGTTGATGTTGCTTGCCATTTTTCTTTGTAAGACTTGGGAGACTCGCCGTTTTAGGCATATTCTTTGAATGAGACCCTGTGCTCATTTGGCATGTCTTGATCTTAGGCGAGCATAGGAAGGGTGCCATCCAATTGCTAATATTATCAAGAAGGAGGCTGACTGCTTGCTCTTGAGATAAGTATTGACCACATCTGATGTTGCGGTTTTGCCATTTCGTGATTAGTTCATGACTCTCTCACCCAGTAGCATCTTCGCTCTAGAGAGGTCGATGATTGTGATTCCATTGTTAACACTGGAGAACCTTTGACTAAACAAGGCTTCGAGCTGGGCAAAGTAGTGTATGGAATCATCTAGAAAGTTAGAATATCATTAGAAAGAAACCTCTTGTAACACCCCGTAATTTTAAATACAATATTTTGAATTAATAAATAATTTTAAATGAATTTATTTAATTATTTTGAATTTCTGTGATATGGTCATTTTTGCACGTGCAAAACACGTGCAAATATTTTCGAAATACAAGTTTTGGAATTTTGAGATTCTAAATAAATTATATTATTCATAATTAGATATATTTAATTTTTTGAGATTTTTCTAAATAAAGAAACTAATTTTATAAATACTTCGAAAGAAATGGGCCTTTTTGTAAAAAGGTCGTTAGGGGTGAAAATGCAACTTAAAAATTGTTTGGATGCATTTAGGACCGGCTATTCATTAGAAGGCTCTAAGGAATTAGATTATTTTCATATTTGGTTGATTTTATTGATTAATTGAATAAATATATAATTACGCAATTTTAGGATTGTTAGGAAATTTATTGCAAATATTTTTCCTGGAGAATAAAAAGTCAGAAATTTTATTTGGAAAATCTAATTTTTATTCATAGATAATAATTCTAATTTTTCTGGATTTTTAATATTTTGACATATTTGCAAATATTACAAAGTAAAAGACTTTTGTGCAAAATTACCACTTGAAGTGCAAATCCGAAAATTTTCAAATTCTGGGCTATACTGGATGGTCGTCCAACTCAGTAGTAAAAGGATTTGGTTTAATTTTATTTTAATTGACTTATTTAACAATTTTTTAAAGAAGGAATCATATATGTAAATAAATAAATTGTTAAAAGATATTTCCAAAAAAGTTGCAAAACCCTAATTCTCACGATCCCGACCTATATATTGGTTGCTACAGCCGTCTTCTTTCCTGCACTCAAACAATTTTATTTTATTATTAGCTTTCTTGGAGTTTCGAAGCTAGGATCTTGGATTTTTGCAAATGATGAGCTTTTCCTTATTATTATTTCTTTGTCTTCGTTGGTTTTGTTATATACAGGTGACTAAGATGATTATGTAGTAGATGCATACTAAAAGATTGTATATTGATTTGTTGGATAGATTTATTGAATAAAGGATTTAGAAGTAAGTTGCATGATAAAGAATATAGGTTAGTGGTTGATTTTCATGTATGAGTGAATAAGAACCATAATGACCTAGCATTACTCATGAAATACTTGTTTGATCTTGTGAAAAAACGATTTGCTATCAAGTTGTATGAAAATAGTGTGTGTTGAAATTCAGGGTTACTGTTAATGCCTGAGTTGTTGGTTTTTGATTTTCCCTTGATTAAAACTTGATTATTTGTTGGGATTTGAATGTCGAAAAAAGATATAAATGCTAGACAGTAGATTGAAGTGCGTATAACAATCATAAGATGCATATTTTGATAGAGGAAACCAAAAGCACAAGTAAAGATTGGAATTTTTTGAATTCGGGTCTGATTGAGTAGGCTGAAAGTTGAATTTTTGTGTTTTTATGATGTTTTCAAGTGGATCTTTGATTTATATTGATACTGATATTGATTTGAACAATACACTACTCATATACCATGATTCTTGATAATTTTACTGATACATATGTACATATATATACACATACATATATACAATCCTGATATGAAGGTTTTATTTGAAAAATTGCTCTTTTATAAAATTGTTGAGAGTTTGATTTGATTTATGAACTCCAATATGTTAGATAAGTTGTAGTTGATCATCTCAGGATTTTAATTTTATAAATTCATGCATTTAAAGATTTTAAACAACGAATTAGTTGTGAAGTGCACAAATTTTAAAGTGGTTGTTTTTGGCATGTCGGTCGACTGTCCCGATTTTAAACTAAAATGAAGGTCGACTGTCATTATTTGGGATTTTGGATTAGGCATGTCGGTCGACTGTGACTTTTTGTAGGGCGGCCGACATCATTGTTTTTGGTCGTTTTGTTGAGTTCTTGTTGTTTTTCTTGAACGATTGATTCTTCGAACTTATGGATTATTGAGCTACTGTTTTAGATGAAGCTTTTGCTACAGGTTACTGTATTTTACAGAGAGTTATATTTTGATTTATAATAAAGTTTAACTAGTACTTCTACGGCTTTAGAAAGCGAAATATTTACGGTTTTCAAGAGATTGATGTTTTGAGAATTTTCTATGAATTCAAAATGTGAAACTCAGTTATTTAAGGGATTAAATCCCAAATTTTATTTCTAGAAATTTGTGAGTATTCAGATAAACTTGTATTTGTTTGATTTAAAGAATTTTTCTTAATATGAATGAATTGATGATGGAATCAAGAGTTTTAATGAAAAATTTGTGTTAGAATTTGAGTTATGATTCTCTAGAGGTTGAGTGGGACCCTTGTGTACCGGCAGTTGTGATTTTCGTGGAAGTTGACCAGTTGGGGTCTTCGTTCTTGGTTTAGTTGTGTTTAAGTCTAGTTGAGGTACATCAACTCTAGGGAAAATGGTAAAGTAATTAATAATAACAAACCTAAGGACAAGCACTAGATGGAGATGTGATGAAATGAGAGCAAACATGGGTAGGGGGGCCTCATATGGTTCGTGATGGAAGATGGTTTCACTAATTATTGGGCTGTGAGGAACAGAGGTCCAAATCACTTGCGATGTGGCTAGTCTTCCTGATTATCGGGATAGATGCGACGTCCATGGGATATTTGCGTGATGAAGTACCATGTACTTTTGTGGTCTGAGTTTCATTACCTGACCTTCGGGATAATAGCACTTTCCTTGGGGGATTGATTCCACTGATTACCGAGTTATGGACTAGATACTCACGGGATATCTAAATCTTAAAGTAATTACAGTAGTAGGTTAGTTGCATGGCAAGGGATTAAACCCTATAAAGTGGAGAACAATAAGGGCTTGCACCGGACCTATGTTGAGTGGGATGCATAGAATCTGACAAGTATGCATTAGTAATCATCATATGCATTGTGTTTTTCTTGACTTGTATTATTCATGCTTTTTTTTTCTGCTTTCTTACACTTGACACTTAGCCTAGTTTTACTTGATGATTTATGCTTCATTTATTGTTATTTCATGTTCCAACTGTTATTACTGTGTTAATATGTTTCTTGTTGACTTATGATTTTATTCCTTATGTTTCATTTAAGTTGTACTTCTTTTGAATATCATTCATACCATTATGGCTGATCCCTGTAATTTTGGGGGTTAGGGTTATCTCTAGCCTCATGTTTTACAGGTAGGTACCATTAGTTTGGAGTTAGGGGCATGTGGTAGATTAGTAAATTTTTATACATATCTTGTAAAAGGATTGATTGTAAAGAGAAAATTATATTTATGGTGTTGTGTTGTAAAAAGAATTGTAATCCAAAGTGTTTAAATTTTCGTTGTGCATTGTAAAGGAGTTGATGTAATAAAAAGTTTTAAATTTCCCTGTATTTGGATACTATGTTTAAGATTACAATTGATGTTGATGCTGGAAATTGTGCCACGTATTTCTAAGTTTATTTATTGGAAATTCGGGGTGCTACACCCCTGTTGGGCTATTGACAAATTTCCAGAGAAGGAGGGCATCATTGCTTCTTGTATTCCCGCACATGGCTTTGAATTGGGCTATGTGATGATTTGAATTGCCTATATCGTTGAACTAATTCAACACGAGCATGATGTACCCTAGTGGATATGTGACAGGGTCATAGGATGCGGGATAGGGTCATCCTTTGCGTGAACCCATTTTCCCAGCCTCCTGCTCAGCTAGAATGGTCTTGAGTTTATATGTTACAAGGGCCTTGACGGTGTCCTTCGATATTTCTTTCCAAGTCTTGGGGCTATCATGTTAATTACCGCCAGAATGGTGCTGACTCCGAGTCTTAGCTAGAAGGATGTGTGGTGCCGAATACGCTTATGCAGGTATTGGCAGCCGGGCCACCAGACTAGCGATCATTCCTTCAAATTTTGTAGAGAGCTCGGTTAATTCTTTATCTCATTGATCAATTTTTTGTGTGAGATTGTTGATACGAAGGTCGCTGCGGTTGTTATGGAAAACCTCTTCCTCGTCGTTTTCAGTTTCAACCAGAGGAGCTTCTGGGGTCGCTTGCTGCTTTCCTATATCGGTCATTATCGACGTGGAGAGAGGAATGCCACCTTCGGTAATACCTCTGGTTTACCTTTTGTAGGTGATAGTTGCCCCTACTAGATGGCTGGATAAATTCTTTCATCCACCCTATCAAGGTTGCTTGAAGATTCAATAGTGTCCACCATATAGACAGTATGTGTCACCGGGGCTTCACCGAAACTTTCTGTGTCATGGTTAGCTTTGGATTCTAGAGTTTTCTTCATCTGGAGAATGTAGGGCGGAGGTGTCCCCAGATGAGGCAATTTCTTCTTCCTCTGGACTACCTTGAAGATCTTCTACATTTGGGACGACAAGGTAGGCCCCAAGGCCATCTTGTTAATGTTGTCCTTAAAGCATCCACAGTCATGATTGTCAAAAAATGGCAAAATGCATATTTACATATAGCATTTCTAGCATTTGTTACAATCGTCCAATGCTATTTTATAGAAATTTAAGATATAAAAAAATACTAGACGGACTTTGAAGTTGCGTCGGAAGGGCAAAAAGAATTATTTAATTAATTTTTTAATGTTAGACGGAAAGTGAAGTTGTGTCGGAAGAAAAAAAAAATCAGAAAAGTGACAGGCGGAAAGTGAAGTTGCGTCCCACGGTTTTTTGAATTTTTTAGTATTTAAAATCAATTTTTAGTTGAAAAAAATAATGCCCCCCCATTGGACGCAAAGTGAAGTTGCGTCCAAGAGGGGAGTTTTTTTTAATTACGTTATATTAATTTTTTTGTGAGCGACGCAAAGTGAAGTTGCGTCGGAGAATTAAAAAATAATTCTTTTTTGTGTGACGGAAAGTGAAGTTGTGTCCTGTATAATATGCATTTCTCTCAAATCCACTCTCATTTATAGCAATCTACTGTCGCTATTTATGCATAAAATGCATAAATAGCAAACGACTGCAGCTAGTCGTTTGCTATAAAATGCATTTTATGCATAAATAGCACACGACTGTGGATGCTCTTATGTGGGACAAACGGGCGACTAGTTAGCACTTCGTACCGGTTGCTGACTGCCACCACTGCTAGAGCGGTTTCCATTGTTTCACCATAGTCGAGTATTATGGGAAAGTGATTGCACTTGTTAGCTCGATAACAAAGGAGATTTTTATTTAGTTTGACTGTCTGAATGGAAACCTTCAGTTATTGTTACTACTCGACTGAAATGCTGCTGGCCGAGCTGAAGATGCGGGTGTCCCCGCTGATGAACCCAGGTCTTCCATAACCAGTTGAGCTTGAGCCATGAGTGTTTGCTCGAAGTTGATGGTGCTGAGATCTTTAGGTGTGAAAATACCAAATTGAATGGAGGCTCCACCATGGGCTGCCTTGATGACTCTAAACGGAATGTTCATCATCTTGGTTGTTGAAGAGGTAGTCACACTGCCTAGATACGGGAAGGCTTGTATGAGATGACATGTTCGATGTAGCTTTTCTGATCGGTTATTGGAAAGAGAATCAAGTCGCTATAGGTTCCACCAGGCCAGTTAGAAATCTGTTGGTCCAAAAATGTTCACTATAGGTTTTTTATAGAGAGCACTCCTGGGCAGATTGTGTGGTCCAATAAACTTCCTCTTGCACCGGAGGTCACAAAGGTTTATTTTTGGGGGGGGTCGACACTTCCAGTGACTGTGAACTAATGCATTGTTAATTACATCTAGAAATTTCACCGAAAACACCTTCGACAATGACAGGCTAATCAGGGAGAAAAGCTATTACATCGTGATATATTGATTCAATAAAAAGATGGCCAATTTATAAACTTATGCCTCGACTACCCTTATATAGGGGTCTTGGCGAGCTTATTTGAAGCACCCTGCATGTGAGGGTCCAAATAAGGTATACCTGGGTCACAAGCACTCTGATCTTAGAGGCCGGATACAATAAGGGCAGTTCTATAAAGTTTAAGGGTATGTTATTGTTGTATCTTTTTAAGTTGTTCACAGTTTTAAATCATGCGGACTAGGAGCATTGTATTATTTGTTTGGAGGTTGGTGACCACTCCGGAGATTAGTCAACAAGCAGAGGTTCCCTCATGGCGCGAATTGCAACCACAGAGAGGTAAAACGTGAAACTCGGTGCTCTTACTGGAGACCTCTTTGGTGGTAGGATTTGGACTTTAGGAGTTGTCGATGGGGACCGACACCCTCTATGGTGGTAGGTTTGATAGTGGTTCCCAAGATATGTTAAGGAATATGTGGTCGGTATCAAGGGAAACCAATCTCTGCACATGAGTGGTAGGTTTTGGTTGATTTGGCTTTGGACTGTGAGTGCAACCATTCTTGGCGACCGAGCCCTATGCAGTGGAGAGGTACTGAGACCGGTTATGGTGACTATGAGACGGTCACCCATCATGCATTTGTTGGGGAATCACCCATATTATGTGACTGTAAGGAAATCATCCATATTATATTGTGTGATAGTAAGGGAATGACTCATATTTTGTTATAAGATTGTAAAGGAATCATTCATATTTTCAGTATTACGACCACCAGTGGTTGGAGCAGATGGTACGGAGACCGGTTGACTAGCAGGGGTGTCCCACTATTTTGTCATTACGACAACCAAAGGCCGGCGCCAATGGCTTCAAAGCTGGATGATTGTTAGGTGTATCACCCACAAATTTTGGCATTACTATAACCAGTAGCCGAAGCTGGTAGTTGCCTGGGTTAGGTTGACTGTTGAATGTGGTATCACCCATTAAGTGATACATTATACACGGAATCAACTCACTATGACCCATTTTCCGACTATGATCTATAACATCATGGGGACTGTCCAAATGGCAGTTGGATATGATTCTACAGCCAACGCATGCTCATGCAAACCTGAGGCAGTGTGGCCACGGCCCTACCAGCCGAGACTTCCCTTGAAAGTGAAGGAAGCTTTGCAAACACAACCTTGAATTACTCTAACTCATCGAATATTCTATCCTCCATAAGTAAAACAATATCCAAATGTTGGATGTTAGTTGCAAATAAAGCAGAGGATCTTAATCACTACATATGTGTTGCAATAGTAACAATGGAAGAACTTCAGCACCAAAAAAATATCAAATAAGATATAATGGCAAATAAATAATGAAATACATTAAGCATTCCTGATATGGGTAAAAATAGAACCAAATCAGAACTATTCAAATTGGGCACGAATCCTAAAGCTTTCAAGGGTAAAACATTAAATTTCGCCACATACAAGCCCATAAAAAGGAGTTGGGTCAACTTTAAGCCCAAAAACCTAAAATTGGTTTGTCATTCTAGGTTGCCATAGCAGTCCAACATGAAGGAATTCATAATTATCTGAAGTGTCATCTTAAACTCTCTCTCTCTTTTTAAGAGTAACCACTTATATCTCTTTATCAATAAGAGATAGTTTAAAAACCTTACCTCTTGATTAAGGGAAGAGTCATAACTCTATCTCTACAGTCACTTCAATCTCTTCATGAAGAACAAAGTCAACTAACTCAAGAGAAGAGTAACCGACCATATCCTAACATGAAGAAGAGAAAAACCAACCATATCAAAACACCGGGAAGTAAAGATAAATCAATACCTTGAAACTGGTCCCCTAGGCGACTATAAATACCCCATGACATCTTCAGAAATAAGGAAATTGCATAATCCACTTTAAAAACTCATCATAAATTATAAGTGTTCTGACTCAGGCATTGGAGGGTCTATCGCCGGGGCCAACCCCGGTGTTTCAGAATTTTGCAGGTCAATCGAAGCGATCGGCACCATTCAGATCATATCCAAACTTTCAAACCAATCAGATTTCAGAATCAAGATCAGTTTGCAGCACTAAACATCGGTGAAAACTAAAAAGGTCAGATCTTTTATTGTTTCTAAAAATAATTCACAACATGTATTTTCTCCTACACAACAACAGATTGACGTCGTCTGTGGAAAACAAAAAAAACCAACCAAACCTCGCCGGTAAAAACTACTTTCAACCATGCCTCCAAATGGAAAAAGGAAGGTAGCGGCCTCAAGCCGACGAGCCAACTCTTTGTAATACCCCAAATTTTTAAATAATGTTTTTAAGATTTATAAATGAATTAAAATGATTTTGGTGATTTAATAAACATTTTCTGAAAATTTATCTTTTTACACGTGCAAAATATGTGCAAATATTTTCTTGGGAAGTTCAAAGTCAAAATTTATTTTGGAAAAACTCATTATTTATTATTAAATATTATTTGTAAATTTTCTGGATTTTCTGATAATTATTGGACCTATTTGCAAATATTACAAAAGATGGACTTTTGTGCAAAATTGCCACTTAGAAGGGTAAAAGTGCAAATTCGTTTACTGGGTTTTCAAACAGTGCCGGCTGGTTATAGGCTGGTTGTTTTTGTTTTGTTTTTTAAACTCAATTAAGTTTGTTTTATTCAATTTCCAAGTATAGGGATTTATATATGTAAAGGTATATTTTAAAAGCGGCATTGTACAAATCTACTCAAAAACCCTAGACGCCCTTATTCCAGCCTATATTAGGGTGAGGTGCAGCCGTATTCTTGCTGCACAACACAAAGGGATTTCTTGTTATTATTATTTCTTTGAGTTTTCAAGCGAGGATTCTTGGTTTTCTTGCGAACGAGGGCTTTTTCTTATTTATTTTTTCTTCGGTTGATTCTTCAAAAAAGTGAGTGATATATATTTATTTTGTATTGTTCTTTGAATGTTGTATGTGATGATTTATCTATTAGAAATCATGTTAGGGATTGGTATAAAGATATAATAGATTTGATGAGTAGATGAGTTAAAAAATGGATCTTTTATGAAAACCTAGTTATTTATGATTCAATTTACATATGAACGATTTGAGATTGTTAGAGAACCTAATAGAAATCATGAACATGTTATTTCTACTAGATTATTGCTAATTTGATTGAGTATGATGAATGTTATGCACAAATGGATCAAAGATGTATGAATACCCTGTTGATGAGTTTGGATGAATGCAAATTTGACTATAACATGTTACAATCACATATATTCATGGGTTAACTGTTGTGAAAGATGGTATATGAGTTAAATGAATTATAAGACAGGCTAATGAATTAAAAGATCAAGTTTTGAGGTTGGATTGGGAGAACTAAACTTGGGACTGATGCATTATGACCACTTTGGGATTTCATGAATATGTGAAGTTTTCAATTGGGTTTGAGTTGCTCAATATTGAGGTTAAAAATAAATATTTTACTATTCCTAATTGATGAGTTTTGAATTTTTCTTGGTGCACAAACATGCACATACATTTATACATAAATATCTTCTTTCATTGTTTTTTTTGGAGAAATTGGGTTTTGTGAGTTTTGTAGAAATTTGAGTTAATCTTGAATAATTCAGTACTGAGATAGTTTTGAACAATGCATCCCCTATATACAAAGTTATTTTTGATGCATAATTGATTCTCAAATACCCTATTCTGATATATGCACATATTTTGAAGGAATTCGTCAAATTGTCATTCTATTAATTCGAAGTGGTTTTGATTCGTTTTTATGTACTCCTATATACTCCACAAGTCACATTTGATCATCTCGGGAATATACTTTTTACAGATTTCTTTTTCATAAAGTAAAACATTGTATTGGTTAAAACATGCACAAACTCAAACTACAGTCTCCAGGTACGACAGTCGACCTGGTTATTTTCGACAGTCGACCATCGCGATCCTGGCTGCAGTTTTTTCTTGAAGTTTGGATTTTCATGTGGGACAGTTGACTGCCACTGCTCTGATTAATGTTTCTTAAAGTATTAGATTTTCATGCGGGACAATCGACTGAACACTTTATACAGTCGACTGTCACTGCTCTGATTAGTGTTTCTCGAGGTTTTGGATTTTTACGCGGGACAGTCGACCGACTACAGTATGAAGTCGACTGCCACTGCTCTGTCTGACTCATGTTATCTTGAGCTTTTCTGATGTTCTTTTAAAACGATTGATTCTTTAATATTTTTGGATTAATGACCTAAGGTTCTAAATATCATTTTGCTACAGATTATAGTATTTTCGAGACGTTTTCTAAATATAAATAAAGTATGAGTTGTAATGAAAGTTTTGGTATTGATGGTTGAGTTGTGAGTCTTTAGAGATTGTGTAGGACCCTAGTACACCGGCAGTTGAGATTTTGTGGTTTGGCTAGTTATGGCTTGGTTGTAAATCAGTTGAGTTAAATCCGGTAGGGTACACCAACTCTAAGAGATTCGAATCTAATAATTGATTAATTAACTTAACAAAATAAGGACAAGCACTAGATGGTAATATGATGAAATGAGAACATGGATTATGGACCTCAGTATGGCTTACGGTGTGAGATAATCATCGAAATTATCGAGGTGTGAGTGAAATAGTCTCCGGAATTACCTGCAGTATAGGATTGATCTCTGGAATTATCGGTGTCGAGGCGACGCTCATGAGGTATTCGTGTGATGAGGCACCATAGCTTGCGGTGTGGGGTATTCTCGAAGATTCCCAGGTGCGAGTGAAATAGTCTCCGAAATTATCTGTGGGTAGAGATTGACCTCAGGAATTATCGGGGCATGGGCTAATACTCACAGTTTATCTATATCTCGTAGTATTCATCTTAGTAGGATTAGTTGCATAATGGGGATTAAACCCTATAAAGAGGAAAACGTTAAGGGCTTGCACCGAACCTATGTAGAGTGAGATGCATAGAATCCGACCAGTATGCATTAGAGAGTCAGCATATAGCATTGGTGTTTTCTTAACTTGGTTTTATGCATGTTGTTTCCTATTTTTCTACACTTGACACTTGTTCTAGTTTCACTTGATGTTTTCATGTTTTAATTGTTGTTGTTTCTTATTTCATTCATTCTTGTTGTTGATACATGTTGTTTATGATACTATGTTTCATGTTTTATTTATGTTCCATTTATTTATATATTTTTATGTCACTCACACCTGTTATGGCTGACCCTTGTAGTTTTGGGGGTTAGGGTTATCTCTAGCCTCATGTTTTACAGGTAGGTGCTTATAGCTTGAGATTTGGATGCATGAGTTAAAATTGATGTTATGGCTTATGTAAATTGTAAAAGAATGTGTTGTAAAAGAAAGATTGTAATTCAAGGTGTTTATTTTTCCACTGTGTTTTGTAATAAACTAATGTAATAAAAGTTGAAAAAATTTATCTGTATTTTTGGCTATGTTTACTATTGTAATTGAAGTTGATGCTGGGAATTGTGTCACGTATTTTTGAGATATCATATTGGAAATTCGGAGCGCTATACTCTCTTCCTCCAACTCTTCCTCATAAGGGCATACTTCATACCTCTCAGCAAAATCAACCCCCTCAACCGAATCAACCCCATCTTCCGAAACAACTTACCCAGCCTCCTTCCCAAGGAGCTGCACCAGGGGCTGCCAAAAAAGTCAGTGCCATGTGCGACATGTTGCTGAGAACAGGGGATCGGTCGGCACCTCGACACCCTCTATGGTGCCCCCAATGGTACCTCAGGCACAGCAAGACATCCTGTTAGGTTTCGAAGTCTATCACGGAGTAAATAAGCAGCAGAAATAAATATAAAAAAATTCTGAAACCCAACTATGAACCCATGCGAAAACCATAACATGTGTTAGGAGTTTTTACCTCAATGATGGAACGGCTGTCTCCATAATCTGCCAATCACGAGCACTGCAATGTTGCGGTGCCTCTACAGTATCCACACGAACAACGAAATCGAGCTCTCCCTCACGTCGCAGTGCTAGCTGTGAGAAGGGAATGTTCCTCTCGCTCTCTCTCTCTCACTTTTTGTGACTGCTAGGGTTTTTCCTTATTACTTTTCCACAGATACATATCATATATATATATATATATATAGTAGGAAATCCACCCTAAGAGAGTTGTGAGGCTGTCGGGCTTATAATCTAACCTAGGTCAGATTCATGTGTGGACCTTCTAATTTTGGTTAGCCCATTTAATCAAATAAATTGTCCAACCAATGTTGGGAGTCCAAGTCTTACTTGGATTCCCAATTAAATTCATCTTATGAATTTAAATCCCAATTTCGATCCATTCTAAATATGTGACCCTGTAGGTTCCCATTACGTTGACAGTAATATTAAAATTATATTTTAGTGTTACAAACAGTGAGAGGTATCTAGCAATACATCACTGCTACTCAAGTAGCGGGAATGCGAGTGATTTGACATAACCTATCCGTGACTAATGTTACAATGTAGTCTAGTCCTTTTGTTCATATATTTTAATTGATCACAAAACATGGAGCGTATCACCCTTGTATAGTTCAATATTTGGTTTCTTGATGTCCAAGTAGACTTATTAAAACAAATGAGATCAATATGTCATATTGACACATTTGAGCACGGCCATGCATTTTGCAGTCTCACTCAATCAAGGGGCCCGAAGATATCGCTCATATTATGTAAGAGGGACAAATCCAATCTAACTCACTGACATCTCTCTGCATGATTCATAGTATGTCCAATAGCCGGCTTTATAATCACCTTATCACCTTATCACAATAAATGAAATGCCTCATATATGAAATAAATATCATGATACAGTGTAAACTAGAAAGGTCAATATAAGGTTGGCATCTATGGCATGAGCCAACAATCTCCCACTTGTACTAGAGCCAATCAAACATATATCTAATGCCTAAAGACCTAGTGTGACCCTCATGCTTTCATTGTGCAAGGGGCTTTGTCAATGGGTCTGCGATGTTATCATGTGTCAGTACTCTGCATATCTTCACATCTCCTCTATTGATGATCTCTAGAATGAGATGGAAGCACCTAAGTATATGTTTGGATCGCTGGTGAGATTTACAATCCTTAGCTTGTGCAATGGCTTCATTGTTATCACAATAGAGGTCCATTGGGTCCACAATGCTAGGTACTATGTCAAGTTCAATGATGAACTTTCTTATCTAAACGGCCTCCTTTGCTGCATTGGAGGCAGCAATACTCAGTCTCGGTGGTAGAATCGGTTATTGTCTCTTGCTTCGAACTCTTTCAGATCTCAACTCCACCATTTAGGAAAAACACAAAACCCGATTGCGATCTGGAGTCGTCCTTATCAGACTGGAAACTAGCGTCAATGTAACCCTTTACAATAAGCTCTTCTTCAGCTCCATATACCAAGAATGAACCCTTAGTCCTTCTCAAGTACTTAAGGAAGTTCTTGATAGCAGTCCAGTGACTCACCGGCTACTCATCATGCATAAAGCATATGAGACATCTGGATGAGTACATAACATGGCATACATGATAAATCCAATTCCATATGCATATGGAATCTTAGTCATGTGGTCTCTCTCATCTTGAGTGGAAGGACATTGAGCCTCAGATAGGCTTACACCAGACAACATAAGGAGAAATCCTTTCTTGGACTCTTGCATATTGAAGTGTTTCAATACTTTGTCTATGTATGCAATCTAACTCAGGCCAAGAAATCTCCTTGATCTATCACTTCTTGATACCTAATACATAGGAAGCTTAACCCACGTCCTTCATGGAAAAGCATTTTCCTAGCCAAGTCTTTACAGACTGTAAGGTAGGGATGTCATTCCTAATAAGTAGTATGGCATCTACATTCAATACCAGAAATATAACTGTGCTCCCACTAACCTTCTTGAAGACACAAGGATCATCTTCATTTTTGATGAAACCAAACTCTTTGATTGCATCATCGAAATGAAGATACCAGCTTCTAGAAACGTGCTTTAGTCCATAAGTGGATTGTTGCAGCTTACACACTTTTCTAGCATCCTTTGGAGTGACAAAACCCTCAGGCTGTGTCATGTACACATCCTCGAGAAGATTTCCATTTAGAAACAGTTTTGACATCCATCTGCTAAATTTCATAATCATGATATGTTGCAATAGCAAGCAAGATCCGAATGGATTTAAGCATAGCAACTGGGAAAAAGGTCTCATCATAGTCTATACCATGAACTTGCATGAAACCTTTAGCGACCAACCTCCCTTTAGTGACCAACCACCCCTTAAAGGTATGCACGTTACCATCCATGTCAGTTTTCTTTTTGAAAACTCATTTTCTCCCAATAAGTTTTACCCCTTCAAGAGGGTCTGCCAAGGTCCATACTAGGTTGGCATACATGGATTCCATCTCAAATCTCATGTCCTGAAGCCATTTCTCAGAGTATGGGCCTTTCACAGCTTTTTCATAAGTCGTAGGCTCATCTTGATCCATGAGTCGGCGCACGCGTAGCGTGCCGACATAAGGCATTTTTTGGCCGTTCTAGGCAGAATTGCACAATCAGACACTTTTCTTGGCCCGAATTTTCACGGTTGCTACGTTTCCACATATAAGGAGGAACAGTCTGGATAGAATTTTGATTGCACCCACCGAATGCAAAAATGGTGGGCCTACGGCGTGTACGCGGTGCGCTGACATAGGCCATTTTTGGGCCGTTCTAGGTGGAATTGCGCAATCGAACACTTTCTGTAGGACAAATTTTCACTTTTTGTTGACCAGATTTTCACCGTTGCTATGTCTCCACATTTAAGAAGGAACTTTTGAGATAGAATTTTGTTTGCACCCACTGAATGCAAAAATGGTGGGCCGACGGCGCGTGCGTGGAGCACGATATAGGCCGTTTTTTGGCCGGAATTGCGCAATCGGGCACTTTTCGTGGGCCAAATTTTCACCATTGCTATGTCTCTCATTTAAGGAGGAACTATCGAGATAGAATTTTGTTGCCATGCACCGAATGCAACATCACCATGTTGAGTCACGAGAAATCCATATCTCACGGGCCGATGAGATATCTTACTAGACTTATGTAGGCCTTGGGCTACTTGAGCAGGTTTATTGTTCCACAACAATTTGTGGAGCATGCTCCCTTTCCACCATTAGTTCGTAGCTACTTTGCGAACTTTGAATTTCTTCCAGCTTTATCTTTCTCCTACTGGTTCTTTTGGAGACGAATTCTCTCTCTAAGAACACAACAGTCCGTGCGACAAAGATTTTGCCTTCAGTGGGATTATAGAAATAGTATCTCTTTATTTCCTGGGGATATCCTACAAAGAAGCACTTATCAATTTGAGACCAAGTTTATCAGAGACTTGGCGCCTTACATAGGTTTCACAACCCCAAATCTTCATAAAAGACACACTAGGACGCCTCCCGGTCCATATCTCATATGGTGTTTCTTGAACCGTTTTAGATGGAACATGGTCATGTGTGAAAGAAGCTGTTAATAGAGCATGTCCCCATAAGGAGCTTGGAATGTCTGCATGACTCATCATGGATCGGACCATGTCTAAAAAGGTCTGGTTTCTCCTCTCAGAGACATCAATCCATTGCGGTGTTTCAGGGGGAGTGAGTTGAGATATTATCTCACACTCTTTTAGATGGTCATCATATTCTTGGCTTAAGTACTGACCACCATGAACTGATCAAAGGTATAACGCCCCGAGCTCCGCTCAGCTCCGTGTGCACCTACGCGCGTGTAGCGCCCCGAATTTCTAATAAGATATCTTAGAAAATACGTGGCACATTCCCAGCGATCCACTTCAATATAATATTAAACACAACCAACACCACTAAAATTTTCAACTTTTATTAAAACAAACATTTACAAAACACAGCGGAATTCAAACAAACTCAACTCATAATTTCTTTTAATTTACAACACAAAATATCTCAATTTGCCTTTACAAGTTTACACAAAACTCTTATTAAACCACATTTCTCAAAAAACCAACTCAAGCATCCCATCTCCAACTCTAAGCAACAACCTGCAACATATGGGGCTAGAGATGATCCCTAACCCCCAAACTAAAGGGGTCAGCCATAAATGGTGTGAGTGACAACAACAAACAACATAAATAAAACTTAAGCATGGATTCATAAGTAACATATAGTGAATCAAAATACTTAAAATATGAGATAGCACGAAATGTAACAACGAGTGATACCAACCAAGTGTTAAGTGTAGAAAACAGGAAAACCACATGCATACAACTAAGTCAAGAAAACACAAATGCTATATGTGGACTCACTAATGCATACTTGTCGAAGTCTATGCATCCCATTCTACATAGGTTCGGTGCAAGCCCTTAACGTCTCCACTTCATAGGGTTCAATCCCCCGCTATGCAACTAATCCTATCACGATGACTACTACGAGATAAAGATAAACTGTGAGAATTAGCCCATGCCTGATAATTCCGGAGATGGATCCCACATCTCAGGTATTTTACCTGGATAATTCCGGAGATCATCCCACATCTAGACATAGACACATTATCACATGAATACCCCATGTGCGTCGCCTCGACTTTGATAATTCCGGAGATCAATCCCACATCTCAAGCAAACCACTTGGATAATTCCAGAGATAGATCCCACGTCTCAGGTAATTTACCTGGATAATTCCGGAGATCATCCCACATCTCAAGAAAGTTACTTGGATAATTCCGGATATTAAATCCCACATCTAAAGCCATACTGAGGTGCATAACTCATGTTCCCGTTCATCATATCACCACTAGTGCATGTCCTTATTATCTTTTGGGTTACCTAATTGCTCAACAAATCTCCGAGAGTGGTGTGCCCTACCGGCCTAAAATCGAACTGAATAACTGAAATGCCTCAATGGGCCTCAACATAATGAACTCAACACCGGTATACTAGGGTCACACACCTCTAGAGACTCAACTCAAATATCTAAACCAAAGTCCCATTAAACAAAGTGGCTCAACTGAAAGACTTAAATCAAGTACTTAACTGAATATCTTACAATAGACTGAATTGTCTGAGAACCAAACACTCAAGGAACACTCAAGTTACAAAAGTCCATCATTACCAGTCGACTTATACTGTAGTAAGTCGACTGTCCAGAAGGACAAATATCCAAAATTTAACAAAAATAAACTAAGTCATAGCAGTCGACTTAAAAGAGGCTTCAGTCGACTTGCCCGAGATAAATTCCAATAATTTTCACAAAATGTTCAAAGTATATAAGTCGACTTAAAGGAGGTATAGGTCGACTGTCCAGAAGGACTGAGATAATTTCACAAAATAAAGATCTCAGGACACCAGTCGACTGCCTAAGAGTCTAGTCGACTGTCCAGACAAGAAACTGACATAATTTTACAAAAGAAGTTCTAAGTATACCAGTCGACTGATAAGGGTCTCAGTCGGCTGTCTAGAACGGAATTTCAAAGATACTAAAATACAACAGCAGGCTCGTACCAGTCGACTGATAGGTAGACCAGTCGACTGTCGGCCTACAGTTTTCATAACTTAGGTCTGATTACAATAATCAAATCTGAGTTTTTCTAGAGAAAATAGTTCGTATTCAGGAAAAATGATAAATCTCAACAAATCCTCATTATGGGTATATTACTCAAAATATCAAATATGTCAAAACACAAGTTCTCATGTCCTAGATCACTAATTCTTTTATTAGGGTTTCTCAAGACTAGTTATCTTTCACAACTCTAAATCAAAATCTGATTACAACATATAAGTTCCAGGTGTTCGTCATCCGATCATAACACACTCGAATCTTGATAATAAGGTTTTATAAACAAAGGTCTACTAATCGTTCTTAGATCTCACAACATGGTATAAACAACAATCATTATTCACATGAATCATACCACAATTTCAAGATCTATATCATTCACAAACAAAACAAAACACACAATGTCACTCTCATACATAGATCAAATCAACAAAACAATTTTATATTACTCACAAAGCAAACAACACAAAACACAGTCACTCACCTTAAATTGAGAAGATTCACGAAAAGGCCTTCCTCTCTGCTAGATCCAAAATTCTCCTTTTTGCTCCTCCAAACCAATCACCAAAATCTGTATATTTTCAACAATGACGGCTAGGAAAAATCCCTTAAATATCCGGGAATAGGTTTAGCGTTTTCACCCATACTTTTGCAAAACAATCCTTTCCAAAATACAATTTCACATATATAGGTATAGTCTTGGAAATTCAATCAAAATTCATTTAAATTAGGATTTAAAAGAAAATATACTTCTAAATATCAACCAATACTGTTCAAGACGTCAAGAAATTACATTTTTCACTTTAACCCTTAAAAATGTAAAATTTGCGAAAAGGTCCTTCTTTTCTCAAAAATTGCAAATAGTTCCAATTAATTTCAGAAAAATCTGGAAAAATACTAAATAAATCCCAAATATTAAATAATAATTTTTCATAAAGAAAACTAAATTTTCCAAACTTCTCAAAAGTATCTGCACGTATTTTGCACGTGTAACAAGATAAATTTTCTGAAAATATTTATTAAATCCTCAAAATTCATCTAAATTCATTTCCAAATATTTAAAATGATATTTGAAAATACGGGGTTCTACATCACTCCCTCCTTAGAAGAGTTATGTCCTCAAAACTACTACTAATGAGTCCAAACAACATACCAACAAGGAAAAACAATGTCTCATAAATAGAACATAGTCCAAACAATTGCATATGACAACACAATCAAAATAAAGGAAATACAACTTAACTCAATCAATGGTATAAACATTCAAAAGAATTACAATCACATAAAAGAGATACACTCATACAAAAAGCTCGGGGAAATCCTTCTGCATGCGATCCTCATGCTCCCAAGTAGCCTCCTCGAACTGCTGATTCCTCCACAGCACCTTGACCATAGGTATCACCTTCCTCCTCAGAATTTTCTCTCTACGGTCAACGATCTCAACAGGCTGTTCCTTGTAACTCAAGTTCACCTGTAAATCTTCAGGAATCTCTACCAACTGATGATTCTGATCTGGCACATACTTGCTCAACAATGACACATGGAATACATCATGCACTTGTGCCAACTCTTCTGGAAGCTTCAATCTATATGCTGTCTTGCTAATCCGCTCCATGATCCTGTATGGCCCAATATACCTTGGCGCCAACTTGCCTCCCTTACCAAACCTGATCACTCCTTTGGTCGGAGAAACCTTGAGAAAAACTGCATCCCCAACCTTAAACTCCAAGTCTCTTCGTCGAGTATCAGCATAACTCTTCTGCCGACTCTGAGCCTCGACCAACCTCTTGCGAATCAGCTCAATCTTTTCGGATGTCTGCTGCACGATCTCAGGACCATACATCTGCCTCTCGCCAACCTCATACCAACAAACAGGTGTCCTGCACCTCCGCCCGTACAAAGCCTCATACGGTGCCATCCCGATACTCGCATGGTAACTGTTGTTATAAGCAAACTCAACCAATGCCAAGTATCTCTCCCAACTACCACCGAAATCCATAACACAAGCCCTCAACATATCTTCCAGCACTCGATTCACCCTCTCAGTCTGACCATCGGTCTGTGGATGAAAAGCAGTACTGAAATCAGTTCTGGTGCCTAAAGCTGCTTGTAGGCTCTTCCAAAACCTTGAAGTAAACCTTGCATCTCTGTCAGATACAATCGACACAGGAACTCCATGAAGTCTCACAATTTCCCCAATGTACAACTCAGCCAATTTCTCCATCGACCAAGTAATCTTCATGGCTAGAAAGTGAGCCGACTTAGTCAAACGGTCCACAATAACCCAAATCGAGTCATAGCCCTTCGAACTTCTTGGCAAACCTGTGATGAAATCCATACTGATATTTTCTCATTTCCACTCCGGAATGGGCAACGGCTGTAACAAATCTCCAGGTCTCTGATTTTCTGCTTTGATCTGCTGACAAGTCAGACACCATGCCACAAAATCTGCTACATCCCTCTTCATACCAGACCACCAAAAATGCTGTTTGATGTCCCTGTACATCTTCGTGCCTCCTAGATGAACTGACAACAAGGTACTGTGTGCTTCTTGCAAGATACTCTCTCTCAAATCTGCATTATCTGGAACACACAGCCTCTCACCCAACCAAAGAACTCCATCTTGGACACGAAACTCTGATAGCTTGCCTTCTGAAACCTGTTGCAAAATCTTCTGAATCTCTGAGTCTGATTTCTGACCTTCCACAATCCTCTCTCTCAAGGACGGTTGTAACCTCAACTGAGCCAAAGATGCCCCTAAACCCTGCAGCACCACCTCGATACCTGCCTGATCAATCTCCGCTGCCAACTCTCTTCGAGTAGTGATCAAACTCGATAAACTACTCTTCCTGCTAAGTCCATCAGCCACCACATTCGCCTTGCCCGTAGATACTTGATCTCAGGACGAATGTCTTCCAATACCTCCAACCACCTTCTCTGCCGAAGATTTAGATCCTTCTGCTGATAAATGTACTTCAGGCTCTTGTGGTCAGTGTACATGTTCACCTTCTCACCATAGACATAATGCCTCCACAGCTTCAAGGCATAAATGATAGCTGCTAGCTCCAAATCATGCGTCGGATAATTCTTCTCATGCGGATGCAATTGCCTCGAACCATAAGCAATAACCTTGCCTTCTTGCATCAAGACACAACCCAAACCTCTGAGAGACGCATCACTGTAGATATCATAATCCTTCCCAGCTTGCGGCAAAGCTAAGATAGGTGTAGTAGTCAACCTTTCCTTTAACTCAAGGAAACTCTCCTCGCACTTATCGGTCCACACAAATGCCACATTCTTCCGGGTCAAACCTGTCAAAGGAACTGCAATCTGAGAATTACTCTGGATGAATCTCCTGTAGTAACCAGCTAAACCCAAGAAACTTATGACTTCCTTCACAGACGTTGGCCTGGGCCAATCCTTCACTGCTTCAACTTTCTGAGGATCAGTGGCTACTCCCTCCTTAGAAAGAATATGACCAAGGAAAGCTACCTCAGACTTCCAAAACTCACACTTCGACAACTTGGCATACAAGCTATGTTCCTGCAATTGCTGTAATACCGCTGTCAAGTGCATAGAATGCTCCTCCTCCGACTTCGAATACACCAAAATGTCGTCGATGAAAACCACCACAAAGGAGTCAATAAATGGCCTCAAAACCCGATTCATCATATCCATGAAAACTGCTGGCGCATTCGTCAACCCGAATGGCATTACCAAAAACTCATAGAGTCCATGACGAGTCCTGAAAGCTGTCTTACTCACATCTTCCTCCTTGACTCGAACCTGATGATACCCTGATCTCAAATCAATCTTCGAAAACACAGCTGCTCCTCGAAGACTGTCGAACAAATCATCAATCCACGGTAGTGGATACTTGTTCTGAATAGTCACCCTATTCAACTCCCTGTAGTCAATGCACATTCTCATTGACCCATCCTTCTTCTTGACCAATAACACTGGCGCTCCCCACGGAGAAGAACTCGGCCTAATAAGCCCTTTGCTCAACAGCTCCTCAATCTGCTTCTTCACTTCATCCTGCTCTACAGGTGCCATCCTGTACGGAGCCTTAGAAATCGGTGCACTCCCCGACTGAACATTAATGCAAAACTCCACATCTCTCTGCGGCGGTAATCCTGGAAAATCATCCAAGAACACCTGAGGAAAATCTCTGACAACCGGAATGCCCTTGACTTCATCTGGAATTGCCATCTTAGATACCATTACAGCCACCTTCGGAATCTTCTTCTTCCCTTGGAAGGTCACTGCGGGTCCACCAGGTGCTTTCACCAACACCTCTTTCTGCTTGCATTCAATTGTGGCATCATATATTGCCATCCAATCAATGCCCACGATGACATCCACACCCAGGACTTTCAGCTCGATCTAACCTCCCACCAATCTCAATATCACAGCCCTCGTAATATCGATCAGCAATCAACTCTTCACCTGATGGCGTTGCCACCGACAAAATCCTGCCTGGAAATAACTTAGGTTCCACACCTAAGATCTTTGCAAAACTTGGTGATACAAAAGTATGCGATGAACCAGTGTCAAATAAAACCTTTGCCTTTATTCCATTAATTAAAACAATTCCTGTTACAATAAGAATGATACTCAATCTTAAATTGTTCTCAAATAAAGGTTTTACTTATTACATTGATTCAAAATAAAAAAAATCAGAATTCTTGCATACCCTGTATTACATCTTCCAAGTTACCAGCGTCCTCCTCGATTAATGCAAATAATCGCCCTTGCCTCTTCTGAAATTTGCTTCCACCCGAACCATCCTTCCTCAATTGTGGACAATGGGGCTTAGAATGTCTTGCCTCCCACACTGGGAACAAATATGCTTCGCCAACTTCGACATGCTGACCTGTAATGTCCTGCCTCCTTGCAGTAATAACAGGTCACTCCCTGAGCTGCAGGTGCCTTCTGCACCGGATCACTTAACTTGGCCTGCTTCGCGGGAATCCCTTCCCACTCTGGCCTGATGCTGGCCTCTTATTCTGGTTCCATGTATCTTGCTTCTTCTGGAACTGGTCCATGTCCTCCTCAGTCATGGCTGCTCTCCTGACCAGCTTGTCGAACCGTCTGATACCCAACGGGATCATCCTCGACCTCAAGTTTGGCCTCAAGCCCTGCTCAAACTTTTTGGCCTTCTTTGCCTCATCAATAACTAATTCTGGTGCATACCTCGAAAGTTGAGCAAATTTGGTCTCATACTCCTGTACGGTCATGCTGTCCTGCTGAAGGTTCAAGAACTCGGTCGCCTTCTTCTCCTGAACATCTAGGGGAAAGAAGCAATCTCTGAACTCCTCCAGAAAAGCTTCCCAAGTCATCGGCTGATCTCCTAAAGTCCTCTTCAGCGATTCCCACGAGACACCAATGTCCTTCTCAAGCTGCATCGAAGCTAACTTCACCTTGCTGGCTGCCGGAGTCTCCGGTACCTCGAAGATCGTCTCCATCTTCCGAATCCAATCATCAGGCTACGGTTGGATCAGCTTGCCCCTCAAAGACTGGCGGCCTCATCCTCTTAAAGGATTCAATCTGTTTGATAGGATCGGCGTTCACCAATCCCTGTCCGGCTCCATGATTTGGCTGCGGATTCTGCTGTTGATTCTGAGTTTGTGCCAAATTGAATGCCATCAGCGCATTCAGGGTTTGATACACCTTGGCGAATTCAGCCTCAAGATCGATCCCATTTCCTCGGGAACTACCAGATCCATCCTCATTGTTGCCACCATTCCTGCCCCTGGGTGCAACCATTCTGAATACTGCAAAACGAGGGAGAAGTTAGAGCATCACACACAATTAAAACTCACATCAATATCCTTTGGCAAAACTGCAATTGTATCCCAAAGGTACAACATCATATTCAGTTCTATGTGATACTCACTCTTTAATGTCCACACCTAGGTACTCACACTCTAGTGTCCACACCTAGGTTATTTTTATGTCATGTTTAGTATTACTATTGAAGCATGCTCTGATACCAATCTCTGTAGCGCCCTGAATTTCTAATAAGATATCTTAGAAAATACGTGGCACATTCCCAGCGATCCACTTCAATATAATATTAAACACAACCAACACCACTAAAATTTTCAACTTTTATTAAAACAAACATTTACAAAACACAGCGGAATTCAAACAAACTCAACTCATAATTTCTTTTCATTTACAACACAAAATATCTCAATTTGCCTTTACAAGTTTACACAAAACTCTTATTAAACCACTTTTCTCAAAAAACCAACTCAAGCATCCCATCTCCAACTCTAAGCAACAACCTGCAACATATGGGGCTAGAGATGATCCCTAACCCACAAACTAAAGGGGTCAGCCATAAATGGTGTGAGTGACAACAACAAACAACATAAATAAAACTTAAGCATGCATTCATAAGTAACATATAGTGAATCAAAATACTTAAAATATGAGATAGCACGAAATGTAACAACGAGTGATACCAACCAAGTGTTAAGTGTAGAAAACAGGAAAACCACATGCATACAACTAAGTCAAGAAAACACAAATGCTATATGTGGACTCACTAATGCATACTTGTCGAAGTCTATGCATCCCATTCTACATAGGTTCGGTGCAAGCCCTTAACGTCTCCACTTCATAGGGTTCAATCCCCCGCTATGCAACTAATCCTATCACGATGACTACTACGAGATAAAGATAAACTGTGAGATTAGCCCATGCCTGATAATTCCGGAGATGGATCCCACATCTCAGGTATTTTACCTGGATAATTCCGGAAATCA
The DNA here is from genome assembly GCA_017893485.1 of Hemerocallis citrina. NCBI lineage: Eukaryota > Viridiplantae > Streptophyta > Magnoliopsida > Asparagales > Asphodelaceae > Hemerocallis > Hemerocallis citrina. The sequence continues at coordinate 92,061,589 of CM030365.1, read as the reverse complement.
TCCAACATCTAGACATAGACACATCATCACATGAATACCCCATGTGCGTCGCCTCGACTTTGATAATTTCGGAGATCAATCCCACATCTCAAGCAAACCACTTGGATAATTCCAGAGATAGATCCCACGTCTCAGGTAATTTACCTGGATAATTCCGGAGATCATCCCACATCTCAAGAAAGTTACTTGGATAATTCCGGATATTAAATCCCACATCTAAAGCCATACTGAGGTGCATAACTCATGTTCCCGTTCATCATATCACCACTAGTGCCTGTCCTTATTATCTTTTGGGTTACCTAATTGCTCAACAAATCTCCGAGAGTGGTGTGCCCTACCGGCCTAAAATCGAACTGAATAACTGAAATGCCTCAATGGGCCTCAACATAATGAACTCAACACCGGTATACTAGGGTCACACACCTCTAGAGACTCAACTCAAATATCTAAACCAAAGTCCCATTAAACAAAGTGGCTCAACTGAAAGACTTAAATCAAGTACTTAACTGAATATCTTACAATAGACTGAATTGTCTGAGAACCAAACACTCAAGGAACACTCAAGTTACAAAAGTCCATTAGTACCAGTCGACTTATACTGTAGTAAGTCGACTGTCCAGAAGAACAAATATTCAAAATTTAATAAAAATAAACTAAGTCATAGCAGTCGACTTAAAAGAGGCTTCAGTCGACTTGCCCGAGATAAATTCCAATAATTTTCACAAAATGTTCAAAGTATATAAGTCGACTTAAAGGAGGTATAGGTCGACTGTCCAGAAGGACTGAGATAATTTCACAAAATAAAGATCTCAGGACACCAGTCGACTGCCTAAGAGTCTAGTCGACTGTCCAGACAAGAAACAAACATAATTTTACAAAAGAAGTTCTAAGTATACCAGTCGACTGATAAGGGTCTCAGTCGGCTGTCCAGAACGGAATTTCAAAAATACTAAAATACAACAGCAGGCTCGTACCAGTCGACTGATAGGTAGACCAGTTGACTGTCGGCCTACAGTTTTCATAACTTAGGTCTGATTACAATAATCAAATCTAAGGTTTTCTAGAGAAAATAGTTCGTATTCAGGCAAAATGATAAATCTCAACAAATCCTCATTATGGGTATATTACTCAATATCAAATATGTCAAAACTCAAGTTCTCATGTCCTAGATCACTAATTCTTTTATTAGGGTTTCTCAAGACTAGTTATCTTTCACAACCCTAAATCAAAATCTGATTACAACATATAAGTTCCAGGTGTTCATCATCCGATCATAACATACTCGAATCTTGATAATAAGGTTTTATAAACAAAGGTCTACTAATCGTTCTTAGATCTCACAACATAGTATAAACAACAATCATTATTCACATGAATCATACCACAATTTCAAGATCTATATCATTCACAAACAAAACAAAACACACAATGTCACTCTCATACATAGATCAAATCAACAAAACAATTTTATATTACTCACAAAGCAAACAACACAAAACACAGTCACTCACCTTAAATTGAGAAGATTCACGAAAAGGCTTTCCTCTCTGCTAGATCCAAAATTCTCCTTTTTGCTCCTCCAAACCAATCACCAAAATCTGTATATTTTCAACAATGACGGCTGGGAAAAATCCCTTAAATATCCGGGAATAGGTTTAGGGCTTTCACCCATACTTTTGCAAAACAATCCTTTCCAAAATACAATTTCACATATATAGGTATAGTCTTGGAAATTCAATCAAAATTCATTTAAATTAGGATTTAAAAGAAAATATACTTCTAAATATCAACCAATACTGTTCAAGACGTCCAGAAATTACATTTTTCACTTTAACCCTTAAAAATGTAAAATTTGCAAAAAGATCCTTCTTTTCTCAAAAATTGCAAATAGTTCCAATTAATTTCAGAAAAATCTGGAAAAATACTAAATAAATACCAAATATTAAATAATGATTTTTCATAAAGAAAACTAAATTTTCCAAACTTCTCAAAAGTATCTGCACGTGTTTTTCACGTGTAACAAGATAAATTTTCTGAAAATATTTATTAAATCCTCAAATTTCATTTAAATTCATTTTCAAATATTTAAAATGATATTTGAAAATACGGGGTTCTACAGCGCCCGCACGAAAAACCAAACCTAACCATAGCCCCACCACAGGGTGCAGCCTCACCAAAAAGTGTTATAGCTTATAGGTACTCTTTGGACCATGGGCATTATATTTATGCACTCCTATTCCTATCTTCTCTCCGATATGGGATATTAATCCCAACTCATTCCCACTTCTTCACGTGACAGTATGAAGCATGCACTCCTTCACATAACTTACATCCACCCTTGTATGCATGCACAACATGTAATACTCAGGCCCATATGCACAACCAACTCAGTTTCATATATGGCCCATTATATTATATATGTATATGTATACATATACTTATATATATAAATACACATACACTTCTCTTCTAAATAGGGATATTACATTCACCCCCCCCCCCCCCCCTCTATAAGAACTTAGCCTCCTCGCTAAGCTCAGGACATACAATCTAATACAGGATCTTCTTCTAGCCGAAGTGGAGTCGAGTACCCTGATTCTGCTAGTGTACAGCCCTATCCGGTCTCTGGTCGCTTTACCAATGTACATCCCTAGCTCCATCTCAAGCATACATCTCACCCACTATCAGTGTCAAAAGTCAGCTCTGATACCACTCTGGAGCGCCATGTCTCTCGGTTGTCCTGCTGCGGCTGCTTCTTGTTCTTCCCGACATGCTACAAAAGAAAGAAAACATATACATGGGTGGGGAATCATAAACATAAGTTGAAAAATGCAACAATATGATTACAACCATCCTACTATCTAACTAAACCTGTCACTAACTGGGGCATCCAAGTCTAATTTCCAGCTATGTTAGTACTAAAATTTGAAGTCGGCTATAATACAATTTGTAACGCCCCGAGCCCCGCTCAACTCCGTACTAGTCTATGTTTGCGTATGCAAAAACAAAAAACCTAACTACGCCCCCACCACAGGATATAGCCTCACCAAAAAGTGATATAGCTTGTAGGTACTCTTTGGATCATGGGCATTATATTTATATACTCTTATTCCTATCTTCTCTCCGATATGGGATATTAATCCCAACTCATTCCCACTTCTTCAAGTGACAGCATGAAGCATGCACTTCTTCACGTGACTTGCAGGCACCCATGTATGCATGCACACCATGTAACACTCGGGCCCACTTCTTCACGTGACAGCATGAAGCATGCACTCCTTCACGTGACTTGCAAGCACCCTTGTATGCATGCACACCATGTAACACCCGGGCCCATTTGCACAGCCAACCTATTCGCATATATGGCCATATATATACATATATATACACACACACTTCTCTTCTAAATACGGGGTATTACAAATGGGCTTTAATACTTTTACCAAGTTGGTTTTTGCCTCGTTCTTGAATTCTTTGAACTTTCCAAATGACTCTGATTTGTGTTTCATTATATACACAAACTCATATCTACCGAAATCATCAGTAAATGTAATGAACTACTGAAAAAGCTCCTCTAGCCAATGTGTTGATAGATGCGCAGACATCACTATGTATGAGACCTAAAAGATCACTGGCACTATCACCTTTTCTAGTGAATGGAGCTTCAGTCATCATGCCCAACAAAAAAGGTACACATACCTCATATGATTCAAAATCAAATGAGACCATAAATCCATCTTTATGGAGTTTGGATATGCGGTTCTCATTTATGTGGCACAAACGACAACTCCACAGGTAAGTTGGGTTCGTATCATTTGATTTGAACCTCTTAGTATTTATGTTATAAATGGGCATTTCGAGGTCGAGAATATAAAGTCCATTATTCAGTAATGTACTACCATAAAAGATATCATTCAAATAAACAGAACAACTTTTGTCTTTTATTGTAACCCCCGTTCCGATTGTACGGATTTTTACCCTGCATTTCTTGTCTCTTCATCAATTCTTTGAAATACCGTGAGTAGATCTATCGTTGTGACTCATTTCTCATGCCTTGTATGTTGATGATCTTGATCCCTATCTGTTTGATTATTTCTGTTAGTTCCATAATGGTAAAAGATCATGGCATACTGATTTGAATACCCATTGAATTATGTTTGACATCATATATCAATTTGAATCCACCATGCTTATTATTAATGTCATAATCCAAGAAAAACACTGCAGTCCTGATTTGGCATGATAAATTAGACCATGTTAATGTCAAAAAAATGATTAAGTTCGTGAACATGAAATGTAGGCCCCTGTTTCTAGTTTCAAGAACATCCGACGGATCTGAAATTCGATCTGTGATGTGCGAGATATCCCATTTTTAATGTTGTTAGCTTTAGATTTCTAGATTTCTGATTTACGATGTATTGACATGTTTATCAACTTTAAAAGTCGGATTAATAGTGAAATTATGCCATGATAAATTCCAGTATCTTGCTTAACATGATTACGAACCTGATTATAAATTTTATAGAATTTTTTAATGAATTCCTTACTGTTCTATGAATATAAGAATTGTATCCTAAGTTTCTGCCAGAACAGGAAATCCGTAAAGAACAGACTAGTTGACTTAGTTACTTTTATTGGTATGTTGAATTTAAATATATGTTAGAACCGGTGAGAAGTCTAATTTCTAGAACTCCTGACCGATCTTGAATTGCTTTCCTGTAGCAGCGGAAATTCCAGTTTTTATGCAGCAACTTCCTGCTGTCCAGAATTGGAGTTCTTGTTGTTTCAATATTTATAAATTTGTTTATGGCACCCCTGAATATGTTTTCCGCCCAGTCTGAACCTGGTTTCTGTCCCTGTCATGTTTTGTAACCCCTATTTTCCATTTTCTTGTATTTTGGATGTATTTTTTTCTGAGTATTTATTCATATTGTACACTTCTGTCCTCCCGAACCATGTATTTGTCCTTTGTTCTGAATAAATCTATCTGTCTTTCACTTGATTCTAGTTGTGGCCTTGAATATTCTATTGATTTAATTTTTTGTCAAATTATTGTCTCTGATAAAATTGTCTAATTTTAATCATTTTGCTTCATGGCCTTTTAATTGATAATTAAATCCAGCCTATAACACTATACCTTATTGGATCCTAACTAATACCCAAAACCCAATAAAACCCCACCCGTGCTACCCTACACCCTAATACTACTCCTCCCTATATAATACCCACTATACCAAACCCTAATCACCTAAACTACAGCTGCTATACCCTATCTCCCTCACCCCTACCTCCTGCTCCCACTCATCTCTCATCTCCAAACCCACTCCCGATCCTCCTACTTCCCGTGTGCACCCCCGTCCTCTTCTCCCGATCCCCCTGCCCTTGTTCCTCCCTCCGACTGCTCACGACCACCCCCTGGTCAACCTTCTTGTCACCTTGTGTTGTGCCCTGCCTCCACGACCCAGCAGTACCCCCCTCCGCTGCCTTCTCCCGAAGTAAGCAGCAATGACAGTGCTACCCAACAGCGACGCCAGCCAGTGCGCCGCCGTGCCCGCTGCTATCGTTCGCCACCGTGCGCACACACCTCTGCCTCTGTTGTGTGTGTAGGCAATCGATCCCCCGGTTGCTTCTCCTTGTGTGCCTGCGTTGGATTCGTGTTCGTGTGTTCGCGATTATCATGTTCACCTAGTCTTGATCCAAGTATTTTGTTCGTGATCTTGTTCGTGTCCGCTCGCTCGTGATATTATGTTCGTGCCCGGGATCCATTCTCGTTATTCTCATTCTTTGCATCATTCCCGTCGACAGTATAAGGCAAGTAACTTGTATTATTTTGTTGTATATACAAGTACTAAATACCGCCTATAGTCCCACTTTTGTTCTGGATTCATTTTCATGAAAAGCCCTTGTTAGATCTTGTCTCTATTTTTTTATCCATCCGTAGTCGTCCATTGTTACACACACGATATGAAATAATTTAGATCTAATTAAATTCTTGATGCATGTATGTGTGTTGTTTCATGATCCATGATATGTTGTATGAATCTTGCATGCATCATGTGTTAGTTGTAGTATCTTGTGGTAGACTTGTTAGACACTCATACCATGTTGTTTTGGACATCTAGTTACCATGTTTTGTATTTTGGTTTAAGTTGGATTTGTTGCATACAAACTATTTGATTTAAATGTATAAGAAGATTTCTGTTTTTGCTGTTGCCCTATTTTGTTTCAGTATTTTAGACCCTGTTAAGGTCAGTAAATCAAATTGATTTGTAAATATAAATCGTAGACACTGTTGTCTATTTTCCATAATTTTTGACAGATCGCAGTTTCGATTTGTGAGGTATGAGTTATGGCCGTTTTACTACAGATGTGTAGAAAATTCCAGATTCTGTTTTATGTGAATTCTGTATAGTTATTTATTTTAATACTGATGTCAAAGATAAGATTTGGATCTAATATTTTTATTCTGAGTATGATCAGACCTAATTGGGATTAACCCAAATTTTTTGTAGATTTATTTGATGACATTTATAAATTATTCCATGCTTGTGAACAGACTACTATATTTTCATAATTGCACGTTGTTCAGTAAATAACCATGTTTTCATCCTGATTCTAGTTGTTGTTGGTAAAAACTTTGTAAATATAAAATGTAGCCTGCTGTATCTATTTTACTAACCTTTTTGACGGATTTGGATTTCGAGTTATACTTTGTAATCTATCGCTGTTTTAGTATTGATGTGTCTAAAGTTCCAGATTTACAAACTTGTTGTATCTTGCTGTTTTCTGATTTTATTTGACTATACTATCTGAGTTGGAATATTATGAAACTTTATTTTGCTGGTACTAAACATGCTGGGGAATACCCCAGATTTTTCATAGATTTAATCAGTAAGTTTTTATGCAATTTTCATGCTTATGAACACAACCTTGCATTTTCTGGCTGAACATGATTTCTGTATATAATTCTGCTTTGAGCCCTGCGTCTATGATTATTATGTGACTTGTATATATGTGCTGGATTCGGCCAATTTTCTAGATTTTCTGACGGATCCGGATTTGAATGTCTTGCTATCCAGAACGGAAAAGTTTCGTTGTTCTAGCCTTTTATGAGTTGTCTGTCACCTGTGCATGGTTGTGTTCCAACCTGAACCTGTCTCTTATTCTTGACATGATATACTTGCCCTGTTTTGTGTACGTATAAGTCTGTTTGATAATAATAACAAATAACCAAGTCGGGGTTAAGGAAAAGAGATATGTGTACTTAGAAGGGGGCCCATGTTTCCCATCTATTACCTGTGATATGATTACATGACATATGATTTTGATTATCTGTTTACATGATTCCTGACTACATAGTCCTTATGAGAAGGTGTACTCAGAAGGGGCCCCGTGTTTTCCACATGTTACCCGCCAACATACTTCCCTATGAGAGGGTGTACTCGGAGGAGACCGTAGAGCCTACCTGATGCATGATTACCTGTTACATGATACATGATTCTGATTACCTGTTAACCTGATACCTGAGTACACAGTCCTATATAATCCACTACGAAATCTAAATGCAACTTGTGTGAATGTAGCAACCATGCGGTAAAATTTGGGTCGCATGAAGTGCTACTTAGATAGAATTAAATACAAGACATGAGAATAACATGATCACCTGCATATTTCTGTTTACCTGTACATGCTACTTGACACCTGTTACATGTTTACCTGCTTGCATGCTATTTGATACCTATCACATGTTACATGCACCATGTTATCTCATCATATTATTTGATTTTGTCCCTAATTTATATTAGTCATTCTGTTTTGCTGTCACTCATTCCATGCTTATTCTGTACTTGCTTACGCTATTACTCTATTCCTATCTATCAGTTTTTCCTGTACTTGTTTCCTGCACTACAAGCGGCTCGTAACTTGCATTGACAGGCGTTTTGTTTCTTTTTCCTCTTCCTGCAATTTGTTAAATTCCACTTTGGTGATCAACTACCCGAGGGAGTAAGTGACCAAATATTCTAGCTGGCTGGAGTTTCTTGCATTATTTTATTTCTTGTTTTGAATAAAATGTAATTTGTTACATGAATTTTGTATTGGGCAGTTTGACCCAGAATTTATAACTTGTTCCAGATCTGGTTTATTTGAGATTTATTTATTTTATTTCAAGTAAATTCTGTTGGTTATATTAATTTATTCATGCATGTGTGGTTGATTATTTCCTGCTTATTCCTTATTTATTCCTGTGAAATGTTGAAAAGATTCTTACAGCTTATGAATGGTGAAAGCCATTCACTGGACTTGTGTCGCGTATCTGTATTCCGTATTTCTTTTTGGGAAGCGGGCGTGACATGTTTACTTGTCCCTAATTTTGCATATTCATGTCTGTTTTGGTAAAAAGAATAAGTATCAAGCCGGGGTTTAAGGGAAAGGCCTAGTAGTGGAATACATAGGAAATTGTACTTGGTAGGGGTCCTGTGTTTCCTGTGATGATGATGTACGATTACAAGTTAGATGGAACTAAGTGTCACGTAGAACTAAGTGTCACGTCATGAGTGACGGGGGCCACCTCTAGCCTCCATTGAATGAACAAATGATTACAAGTCGTATGGAACTAAGTGTCACGTAGAACTAAGTGCCACATCATGGGTGACGAGGGCCACCTCTAGCCTCTATTACATGAGTACATGATTCTCGAGTACTTGACCCTGTATAATTCGCCACTAGAGACTAAACGTTAACATGCTTGTATGCACCCGACCTGTGGTATAGGACGCATGGTTGCGTGCATTAGTTAGGATTTATAAAAGATTGCTAGACTTGAAATTAACTCTGAACACGTGCATGATTCATGTTTAAAAGTTATATGTTACCTATTTATATGTTACTTGATTCTCGTTACAAGATTGCATGATCCTGTTACATGTTTACAAGGTTACAAGATTACAAGATTACAAGATTACATGATTCTTGTATACAAGTTACAATATACAGGTTTATAGATTATAAGATTCCTATTTACAAGTTATATGATCCATGTTAACAAGTTACGTGATTCTCGATTACATGTTTGTATTCCTTGTTACATGATTTATTTTCTATACACATGTTTCCCTGTACTTGTTATATTCATGTTCTTGTACCTACTTGCTTGTACTATTTGCGACCCGTAACTTACTCTAACGGGTGCTCCATCCATATTTCTTTTGAGTTATGTTATATAGGTACAGACGATGGATTACTGAGAGAACTCGTCGAACTGTTCTTGCATTGCATATTCTCGGGCTTTTTGGTAAGTTCTTGTATCTCAGATATTGGTTATTGTATTCCATTCTCGTTAATGTGATTATTATTGGATTGTTGAGTTTACTGGCATTGTATAGCTTATGAATGATATGAGTTTGCATACTTATATCATTCGCTGGGCCTCAGTTATGTGACTATGTTTCCGTATATCGGGAAGCGGAGCGTGACATTTATTATAAATGAAAAACTCTTCTTGTCCAAATAAGAAATAGAAATAATATTCCTACTAATAGCAAACATAAAATAATAGTTTTCTAACTCAATGATAAGCACAGTGAGCATAGATAAGTGACAAATCCCTACAGCTAAAGCAGCAACTTTTGCTCCATTTCCAACTCGTAGGTCCACTTTTCCCTTAGCCAATGGTATACTCCTTTTGAGATCATACACATTTACACAAATGTGAGATCCACATCCGGTATCTAATACCCAAGATGCAGAAGTAGATAAACTGACTTCTATAACAAAAATAAATGAAGTGGAAGCCTGACTTCCCTTCTTCTTCTTGAGCTCCTCCAAGTACTTATGGCAGTTCCTCTTCCAATGCTCGATCTGACCACAGTGGAAGCATGTGCCCTCCTTGCCCCACCCTTAGGTTTCAAGGTAAAAGTGTTGGGCTTGAAATTGCCCTTGTCCTTCCTTTTGTCCTTGGGTTTCTTAATCTGCTTGTTGCCCTTGCTCTTACCTTTGGCCTGTTGGACCATTATAACGGCCTTTCCCTTACTAATATTCTGCTCACCCGTTCTCAACATGCTTAGTAGATCTGGGAAAGGTTTGTCAATTTCATTCACGTTGTAATTCATGACGAATTGACTAAAACTTTCCGGCAACGATTGCAGGACCAAGTCAATGGCCAACTCTTGACCAAAATGGAAACCAAGAATTTTAAGGTTCTCTATGTACCCAATCATCTTGAGCACATGATTTTCAATATGGCTTCCTTCTACCAGTTTGCACTGAAATAATGCCTTTGAGACTTCAAACCTCTCATTCCTAGCCTGCTCTTGATGAACCTCTTGAGGTGTACAATCATATCGTAGGCATCCATGTTCTCATGTTGCTTATGAAGCTCAGAATTCATGCGACTAGCATGAGACAAACAACATCCAAGACGTCATCTTGATGCTTTTCATGATCAGTTTTTTCGGTGCGAGGGGCACTTGCAGGAAGTGGCTCAGGAATAGGCTGCTCTAGTACATACATCTTTTTCTCATGCCTGAAGACTATCCTCAGATTCTTGTACCAGTCTAGAAAATTTATCCCATATAGTTTGTCCTTCTCAAGGGTGGATCGCAGTCACATGTTACTACATGTGTTGGATGCCATGGTACTCTATCAACAAAAATATGCAAAGTAAATATCATGCTATTGAAACATTTAACAGAAATATGCAAAGTAAGAAATATTTTATAAAGTCACCATCAACAGAAATATGCAGAGTATATATCATGACATTGAAATATTTAATAAATTCTTTTATTAAATATACCTCTTACTATTTTTATTCAAATCAAGACCTCATCGTAAGATTTTCTAGTAGGCCAAGATCCATATTTCACCTAATTTTGAGTCAGCTTTGGCTGATCACCCAAAATTCAGTTATTTAGGTAGGGAACACTTCCCATTACATCATATGCAACTCTTGGATAGTTGGGTGAATAACACTTATTCTAATCTATCTCATAGACTAAAGCCCAACTTTATGCCTCTAAACCATCAATCCTATTGAAATAGCATAGTTAAGTCAGACCCAATGGCTGGCAGTTGAATATTACTTCTATTCCATTGCGTCTAACCAGGATAGATAAAGGCACCCCTGCTTTGGCAGACCTACACTTAATCAATCATAGTCTGGACGAGTGCCATGCATTGGAAGACATCTTATTGCCACTTAATATTTACTATGAGGAATTTTGTTATTTTATAATTGATCTTAACATTTATTATCCATTAGCATACAAAATAATGCAATTCATACAAAATAAAGGCATAAAATATATGTGACACTGTTATGGCCCCTAACGCACTGATTCTCCCAAGCCAATAAGAGTATCAATAACTAAACACAGGAATTATTGCGTCTTCTCCAAGCAGCTTTCCAATCATGTCCTTGTATGGTTACTAATTCATTGCCTCTGCAGTGAAATTACATTTACATATAAAGAAACCTCGTTTTACATGCAAGGGGAGTTAGGTGGAAAAAGAATGTACAACCAGAGTGTAGAGAGAAAGACACGGCACGCATGTCGTGTTTAAATTACAATCAGAATGTAGAGAGAAAGGCATAACATGCAAGCAGTATTTAAAATACCAAAATATAAACAAATAAAAGGACTAAGGCCACAACCATGCACTATGCATCACAGAACATACAAACCAAGAATACGTTGTTTTGATTTAATTTAATTTATTTTATTTAAAAGTATTAGTTTTGGGGGAATCAATATTACCCTACACAGAGTTAGCACGAGGGTCCCTGGTCAGCGAGCGGGGTCAAGGGGAGGTCGGGACAGCGCCTCGAACCAGAAATTGCCTCATCATACCTTACCACCGCCAGAGCATGGACCCTTCATGCCTTAAGAAACCCTAATGCCGCTACAAACGACGCAAGCGCATGAACTCTTTGTCATGCCCCTGCTTTCCAAAAAGAATACGGAATACGGATACGCGACAAAAGCACAGCGAATGATTTTCTTCATCCATAAGCTGTTCAAGAATCTTTTCAACATTCACAAGAATAATCAGAGTCAGAAGCAAAAGAATCAATCACACGCACATATGAACAAAATACCAACAAGAATACTTGAAACCAAAATGTATTAATCTCAAATAATCATGATCTGAATAAGTCAAAATTCTAGCTCACATTGTCCAAATACAAATATAAATCCAAGTACAAGAATACAATATTGTTCAAGCAATCTACAAGAAATAATAATAATAAAATCCAGTACTAATACTTCATGTCACCAATACCATCTGGAACCTGTTCTCCATAATCTGCAATTCAACAATTGCAGGGATAGGAAAAAGAAAACAAGTACCCGTCAATTTCAAGTTACGGGCCACTTGTAATGCAGGATACAAGTACATGAGAAAAAACTAACTAATAAGATAGAATAAGCATGATGTCAAAATAGAATACTAGCATGGTAAGATGAACAAATACAAGTGGCATGTATTACGTGTCAAGTGAACAAGTATCATGTAAACAAGTGTCAAGGATCAAGTATCAAGTATCACAAAATCAAGTATCAAGTATCACAAAATCAAGTAACAAGTAACAAGTTTCAAATAGCAAGTGTCAAGTAGTCATGTATCACGAAATCAAGTATCAAATGTCATGTATCAAGTCTCATGTTCAAGTCTTTTATTATTACTATCTAGGTAGCACTTCATGTGCCATCCTTTTATCACATAGTTTCTACAGTCAACACAATTTCATTTTAGACTTCATAGTGGACCATAGAGGGCAGTGTACTCAAGGACAAGCCTCAAGAATCAAGTATCAAGTATCAAGCCTCAAGTATCAAGTAAACAAGCCTCAAGTATCAAGTAGTGAAATATCAAGCCTCAAGTAGTGAAATATCAAACCTCAAGTAATCAAGTATTAAGCCAAATCTCAATTATCAAGACAAGTATCAAATAGAATCAATAGATTCTCTTCCGAGTACATGTTTCTAAATTATCCACTATTAGATTTGTTCCTTCAAACCCACCCCGACTTGGTTAATTTACTATTAGGGTCAAACAAGCATGTATGTGTCACGAACAAGCCAAATATATCATGGTATGATCAAGTAACAAGTTCAAGTTGCAAGATAAACAAGAACGAGCGCAAGATAACTCATAAAAGAATAAAATAACCAATTCTCAAGTTCAGGACAGCAAGACCATACTGTAGTAAAGCAGAGATTCCTGATGTTACAAATATACAAATCTGAATCCGTCGAAATTTCTAGAAAATGGACTCCCAACCGAATCCAGCGAACATAAATAAGTCATATAGTATTTCACAAAAAAAAGTCTCAAAACTGATTTGAATCCAGAAATTATGTTCAGCCAGAAATCAAGAAATCGAATTCAAAGTCAGGAAAACAGTATTAAAACACCTCAAATAAATTTAGGAAAAATCTGGAGTATTCCCCTATATGTCTAGTATCAAAATATAAAGTTTCATAATTTTTCAGTAAGATTAGTTTAGTCAAAAAAAATCACAAAACATCAAGAAACGATAGTATGGCAAATCTGGAATTCCCAACACTGCTATACGAAAATTGTAATATCTCGCAAACCGTGAAACAAAATCCAAATCCGCCAAAGGGAGAAGAAAATAGATAAAATAAACTAACTTTTATATTTCATAAATATTTTTCATACAGGAAAAGAAATTAGGGCGAAAATACAAATCTTTAGAGAACAGCGAACAAATCCAGCAAGCATAGTTTTTATAAACATGCATGAAACGGCATATAAAACTCATCAATAAAATCCACCAAAATTATGGGTAATCCCTAAAATGATATAGAAACAGTGACCAAAGTTTCAGATCCAAATAATATGTTTAGAACTAGTATCAAAATAGTTTACTCATCGAAATCATCAAGAAAAGAAATCTAGAATTGAAATACACCTCTGTAGTAAAACAGTCATATCTCACACATACGAAAACAAAATCAATCAAGGTCAGAGGGATTGGAAAGAAGACGAATTCCTCTAAAAATCATATTTTATACTGAAATTAAGATTCTGACCTTAATATGGTCTAGATTACTGATCAAGACAGATCATCGACAAAACACAGAATATCCTTTAGGAATAAAACCAACATGAATCACATGAAACTTGGTCGAAACATAACTAACATGAATTAGAGTTTACTAAGTGTCCAAACAACATGAAATAGGGTATATGACATGTCCACAATAAGTATAACACATGGATCTCACAAGCACACAAGTTCTCATAATTGTTTCACATAAACATCATATCAAGAACGGGCAAAACCTAGGATGTTTCATGTCAAATTTTGTTTCGTGAGACAACTATGGTCAAAACACTATAGAGACAATACTCATCAAACATACATCACACACACGAGTTGTCTCTAGAACCCAACTACACTACAAGCGGTATTTATGACTTGTATCATACAAAAGAATTTGAGTACAAGTTACTTGCCTTAACCAAAGACGAAACGAACACCAAGAATAACGGGAACGAATTCCCGGCCAACGAACTCAACGAACCACGAACGATCCCACGAACAAAATCGACGAACGGAACCCACGAAACAACGAACAACTCTCACGATCCCACGTGCGAACTCTCAAAGCAAGAGAGAGAGAGACTAAGAAAGAGACGGATGGCGGCTTGCGGCCTGGCTGCTGTCGACGGAGCCAGAGAACACCGAAGAGGGGGAAAGAGGGATGGATGAGATGGTGCTCGGGTGAAGGAGGTCGGGCTTGGGGATGGTCGGCAGTGGGTCTTGGGGTGTTGGGCGTCGGGATGCAGGCCGAACAAGCGAAAGGTCGGGGGGGGGGGGGGGGGGGTGTTGACGGCTGGGTTGTGGCGCGCAGTCAGGGAGAGAGAGAGGGAGTAGGGGCCTATTTGTGTGGGTAGTAGGATTAGGGTTTTATGAGAGAGGGGGGGATATTTATATGGGGATTACTAAGGTTTAGTAGTAAATGGGTATTGGGTTGTGGATAATTTATAAGTAGTAGTAGGTTTATACTAATGGGTTTTGATTAGGATCAATTAGTATAGGATATCAAATATGATTGTGGATTTAAATTTGGCATTGGTAGTCAATTGGGATCAAACAATAAGATTGGGAATAGGATGTGCAACCATATCACCATGAGCACCCAAAGACAAGAATAAAGAGAACAAGACACAAATGAAGAACGAAAATAACCACAATGAACAAGACAAATCAAGGAACCGAAAATAAATCACAAAAGACCAAGAATGAATATATATTGAAAAAAATCCAATATACGGTCCAGAAAAATATAAGAGAGTACAAGTATCCAAGAAAAAGAAAAAAATACACCAAAGATACGAAAAACGATCAGCAGGGGTTACAATCCTACCCACTTAACAAGAAGAATTTCGTCCTCGAAATTCAAAAGAAGATACATAGGGTAACCTCGAAGAAAAGAAACAAAGAAAAACAAAACAAAACAACGACTACTCAAATTAATGAGGAAACTTCTGCTGAATCTCCTCCTCCAGCTCCCAAGTTGACTCACCGGGCGAGTGTGGATTCCAAGCAACACGAACCAACTTGATGACCTTGTTCTTAAGCACTTTCTCCCACCGATCCACAATAGCAACTGGCAGAATCTCACAAGTCAAATCCGATCGAACGGTCAACTCAGAATAGTCGATCACGTGGCTTTCATCTCAGATATATCTCCTGAATTGTGAGACATGAAAAACATCGTGCACTCCTGATAAAGCTGGCAACAATGCAAGATGATAGACCACCTTGCCTACCCGCTCCAAAATCTCAAATGGTCCAATAAACCTATGGCTAAGCTTGCCCCCACCACCAAACTGAATGACATCGCGCCACGGCGATACCTTAAGGAAAACATGGTCACCAACATCAAACTCCAAAGCTGCCATGCCCCGCTTCCCAAAACAGAATACGGAATACGGATACGCGACGAAAAGCCCAGCGAATAATTTTCATCATCCATAAATTGTTCAAGAATCTTTACAACATCTCATAAAATAATCAGAGTCGGAAGCAAAAGTATCAACCAACATGCACATATGAACCAAATACCAACAAGAATACTTGAAATAAAATATATTAATCTCAAATAGTCATGATCTGAATAACTCCAATAATCCTGGGTCACATTGCCCAAATACATCAATATAATTATTGTTCAAGCAAACTACAAGAAATAATAATAACAAGATCCAGCACTAATACTTCATGTCACCAATACCATCTGGAACCTGTTCTCCAAAATTTGAAATTCAACAATTGCAGGGAAGAGAAAAAGAGAAAAATAAGTACACGTCAATTGCAAGTTACGGGCCACTTATAATGTAGGATACAAGTACATGGAAAAACTAACTAATAATATGGAATAAGCATGATGTCAAAATAAACAACTAGCATGGTAATGTGATCAAGTATCATGTAGAATATATCAAGAGTCAAGTAAACAAGTATCATGTAAACATGTGTCAAGTATCGAGTATCAAGTAACCAAGTGTCACGTATCGAGTCTCATGTATCAAGTTCAAGTATCATGTTCAGGTGTCATGTATCAAGTCTTGTAGTTATTACTATCTAGGTAGCACTTCATACATCCATCCTTTTACTACATGGTTGCTACAGTCAAAATAATTTCGTTTTAGATTTCATAGTGGACCATAGAGGGCAGTGTACTCAGTACAGTAAATTCCAAATAATCCAAATCATATACCAAATTCCAAATTAACCAAATCATATACCAAATTCCAAATTAACCAAATCATATACCAAATTCCAAATAATCTAAATCATATACCAAATTCCAAATATGGGAAACACGGGCCCCCTTCCGAGTACACGTTTCTGAATTATCCACTATTAGATCCTTTCCTCAAACCCCGGCTTGATCATTTATTATTATAATCAGGCATGCATGTATGTGTCGCAAAACAAAGTAGGGATAATAGGATATAAACATGTATCAGGTTCAGGGTACAAGATAAACAAGTACAGGTACAAGATAACACATAACAGGATAAAACAACTAGTTTTCTAATCCAGGACAGCAAGACGGTGTTGTACTAAAACAGTAATTCTTGCTACTACAAAAATCCAAATCTGGATCCGTTGAAGGATCTAGAAAATAGACTTGCACACAAATTCAGCAAATATAAATAAGTCATATAGTAATTCACAACATCATAACTCAAAACAGGGTTGAATCCAAAAAAAACATGTTCGGACAGAAATCAGTAAAACGAATTCTCAGTCAGGAAAACCGCATCAAAACCTCTCAAATAAATTCAGAAAAAAGCTGGGGTATTCCCCTATATGTATAGAATCAGAATATAAAGTTTCATAATATTCTAGTAAAATTAGTTTAGTCATCAAAAATAAGAAAACATCAAGAAACGATACT
This sequence comes from Hemerocallis citrina, assembly GCA_017893485.1. Classification (NCBI taxonomy): domain Eukaryota; kingdom Viridiplantae; phylum Streptophyta; class Magnoliopsida; order Asparagales; family Asphodelaceae; genus Hemerocallis; species Hemerocallis citrina. The sequence goes on along the minus strand of CM030365.1, from coordinate 92,044,145 downwards.
TTGGAAAATCTGGAATTCCCAACACTGCTGTACGAAAACTGAAATATCTCGCAAGCCGTGAAACGAAATCCAAATCTGCCAAAGGGAGATGAAAATAGACAAAATATGTTAACTTTCATATTTCACAAACATTTTCCATACAGTAAAAAGAATCAGGGTGAAAGCACAATTCTTTACAGGACAGTGAGGAAAATACAGCAAGTATAACTTTTGTAAACATACAAGAAACGACATATAAAACCGTCAATAAAATCTACCAAAATTCTGGGTAATCCCTAAATCGGTATAGAAAAACTGACCAAAGTTTCATATCAAAATAATATGTGTAGCACAAGTAATAAAATAATTTAATCAACAAAATCGTCGAGAAACAAAATCTGGAAACATAACACACCTCTATAGTAAAACAGTCATATCTCACACATACGAAAACGAAATCGAGCAAGGTCAGAGGGGTTTGAAAATAGACGAAATTCTCTAAAACTCATATTTTATACTGGAACTAAGATACTGACTTCAAGACAGTCCAAAGTAGCAAACAAACATATCAGCGACAAAATACAGATTTTTCCCCTTTAACAACAACTCAACATATATCATATAAAATTTGTTCAAAGCACAACCAAACGTGAAATCGAGTCTACCAAGTGTCCAAACAACATGAAATAGGGTAATTAACATATCTAAAGCAAGGCTATCACATGGATCCCAACAAATACCCAAATTCTCATAATAATCCCACATACATGATCAAATCAAGAACGGGCAAGACCTAAGATAATTCGTGTCCATATTGTGTCGTGAGGCAACTATGGTCAAGTTTTCACAATAGAGACAAAACCCATCAAGAATAACACAAACAATAGTCGTCTCTAGACCAACTATAATATAGGTGGTATTTTTGACTTGTATCAAACAAAGAAATTGGAGTACAAGTTAATTGTCTTAACCGAAGATGAAGAACGACGAAAATCAAGAGTAATGGGAATGGATTCCCGACAACGAGCAAAAATCACGAACGAAAATCCACGAACTAATGAATCCAAGCAAACTTGAGCGAAAATCTCCACACAAACAAACTCCACCAAAAGAGAGATGATCCAAGAGGGATGATGACAATAGTGGCTTGCGGCCACAAAAGAACACCAAGGGAGAGAGACTCGAGTGGTAGGCCGGGTGCTAGGGTGTAGGGTTTAGATGTTAGGGTTAGGGTTTGAGGTTAGGGATATATATGTGAGGGGATTAGGGTTTAGGAGTTGGGTTAATGGGTAATTGGGTTGTGGGTAATTAGGAGTAGTAATAGGATTGTTTAATGGGTATTGATATGGATTAATGGCATAGGATTTAAAATAGGATTGGGTTTAATTTAGCTTTCGTAAATCTATTAGGGATCAACAATAGGATTGAGAATAGGATTAAGGGTTTTAAAATAAGATTTAAATAAAAGATCAAATCGAATAGATAAAGTAATAAATAAAAGTAGATATCAAAATATATATTGATCTTTAAGATAGAAATTATTTGAAATACTACAAATACAAATAACAATAGAAATAGATTTTTAAATCAACAATCAAGAGTAAAAGATAAAATAACACGAATAACAAAAATAACAATAATCATAATGAGCATTAACAAGAATAATATTAATAATACCAAAATCAACACATAATAATAATAAACATAATAATCCAAAGCATAATAAAAATATTTGTATTATAAAAAAAATATCATTGGGAACTAGTTATAAATAAACTATTGATTAAAAATAGGTTTTAACAGAAAATCTAATAATACATTTTAACAAAGAATTTGAAAGCAGAAAAATTAATGTACAAAAATTTTAAATATAGAAAAATACACATAAAATACGAGTTTGGGGAAATAGGGGTTACAAAAGCCCTCCGATGGACATCAGCCCACCGCATTTGCCTATCCTGAGCTGTCTGCAAATGCTTTCTGATCTGAACCACTACCTCAACTGTCCTGGTGATCAACTCCGGACCCCACAACTTCCTCATACCAATGTCATCCCAGCACACTGGCGATCTGTACTTCCGCCCATAGAGTGCCTCGAATGGAGCAGCTTTAATACTGGCTTGAAAGCTGTTATTGTATGAGAACTCTATGAGATGCAAATGGTCCTCCCGTGATCCACAAAACTGAAGCATACAGGACCTCAACATGTCCTCAAGAATCTGAATAGTCCGCTCTGACTATCCATCAGTCTGGGGATGGAAAGTTGTACTGTACTTTAACTTACTCCCCAAACTAACCTGAAGACTCCCAGAACTGAGATCTGAATCTCGTATCCCTGTCGGATACCATACTGACTAGAACCCCATGAAGTCTAACAATCTCTTACATGTACCTCTCAGTAGACTGCCCGACATGAAAAGGAATGAAGTGAGCACTCTTCGTCAAATGGTCGGCAATCACCCAAATAGCATTGTGACCCTTAGGACTCCTCGGCAAAGATGTCACAAAATCCATAGTGATATGTTCCCAATTCCACTCTGGAATAGAAAGCAGTTGAAGAAGTCCAGCGGTCCTCTGATGCACTGCCTTAACCTGCTGGTAAACCAAGCACTGAGAAACAAACCGAGCCACAGCCCTCTTCATACCATGCCACCAGAAATGAAGCTTCAAATCCCGATACATCTTAGTACCACCGAGATGAATAGAATAGCCTCAAGCAACCTCTGACGAACTTCACCCTTCGGGACACATAATCTGGACCCAAAACGAAGTGATCCATCAACATGAATAACCGTGTCCGTCCTGGACCCAGACTCAACCTCAGGCTCGAAAAACCTGCAACTGCGCATCACCAGCCTGCACCTCTTTAATCTGATCAACAAGAGACGACTGCAGCTGGAGCGCCAAACAACTCCGACCAGAACTCGGCAACAAAACCTCCAACTCTAACCTCCTCATCTTCTCAATCAGATCTCTCTACTGAGTCAAGAACATAATTGCCGGTCTCCTTCTCAAAGCATCAGGCACCAAGTTTACTTTACCAGGATGGTATTGAAAACTGATGTCATAATCGGCCATAAGTTCCAACCAACGCATTTGCCTCATGTTCAACTCCTTCTTGGTGAAGACGTACTTGAGACTTTTGTGGTCTGTAAAGATCTCCACTCAGGTCCCCAAGTAAATAATATCTCCACAGCTTCAAAGCATAAATCACTGCCGCTAACTCCAAGTCATGAGTCGGGTAGTTCTTCTCATGTGGCCTCAACTGCCTCGATGCATACGCAACGACTCGGCCTTTCTGCATCAAAACTGCTCCGAGATCCTTACCAAAAGCATCACAGTGAATTATAAATACGTCTGAACCATCTGGAATAGTCAACACAGGCGCTGATGTCAATCTGTTCTTCAACTCAGCAAAAGCCACACTACACTCATCAAATCAATAGAACTTCTGATCCTTCCTAGTCAACTTAGTCAATGGTCCTGCTATCTTCGAAAAATCTTGAACGAATTTCCGATAATAGCCAGCTAAACCAAAAAAAATCCTAACTTCAGAAACTGACTTGAGAACAGGCCAATCCTTCACAGTCTCAACCTTGGCAGGATCCACAGAAATACCATTGCCTGAAATAATGTGCCCCAAGAATGAAACCCTGTCGAGCCAAAACTCGCACTTGCTGAGTTTCCCATAGAGCTGATTCTCTCAAAGTCTGCAGAACCACTCTAAGATGCTCAGCATGATCTTCCCGATTCTGAGAATACACCAAAATATCATCAATGAAGACCACTACAAATCTATCCAAGAACTGTGAAAAGACCTGGTTCATAAGACTCATGAATACAGTAGGCACATTCGTGACTCCGAACGGCATCACAAGATACTCATAGTGGTCATATCTGGTCCTGAAAGCAGTCTTCTACACATTAGTTGCCTTCACTTTGACTTGATGATATCCAGAACGAAGAACCAACTTCGAGAAAACAGCAGCCCCACTCAACTGGTCAAACAAATCATCGATCCTGGGCAACGAATACCGATTCTTCATAGTAACACTATTCAGTCCTGATAATCCACACACAGTCGATGACTACTATCCTTCTTGTTGACAAAAAGGACTGGAGCACCCCAAGGCGAAACACTGGGTCTGATGAAACCCAAATGAAGCAACTCCTGAATCTGTACCTTAAGCTCAGCTAACTCAACCGGTGCCATCCTGTAGGGACTCTTCGATATAGGCGATGTACCCGGATGAACTTCAATACCGAACTCTACTTCCCTATCCTGGGGTAAGCCAAGCAACTCCTCTGGAAAAACATCTAAAAAATCCCAAACTACTAGAGGCGCAGCCTTACAGCCTGAATGTAACTCCATCACACAAACCTCCTGATCAACTGCAGTTCGGCCAAGGGAAGACTCCCCGGCATGGAACTCAAACTCTGCGCGGTCTGGGATCCGGAACACAAATTTCTTCGCACGGCAATCAATGATGGCATGGGTTTCACCCAACCAATCTATAGCCAGAATGACGTCGAATCCTGAATTCCAAATTACAATCAGATTGGCTTTGAACTCTGCGCTTCCAATAATTACGAAACACTGCCTGCACTCTCGGGACTAAATGACAACTCCACCACCTGTCACAATGTTCCAAGCCTCTGACATGTTGCTGCACTCCAACTGATGGCGAGAGAAAAATCGAGAGGAGACAAAAGAATGGGTTGCCCCGGAATCAAAAAGAACAAGAGCAGGGAAGGAGCAAACAAGGACAACACCTAAGACAAAATCAAAAGAGACAAAGAAAAGAATGGTTGAACAGGGTGAGGAAAAAAAAATACAGAAAGATAAACAGAAAGAAATAAAACAAAAGGGAATGAAGAAACAAAAGAGAAACAACAGATCAATAAAAAAATAATAAAACAAAAGATACCTGCAACAACACCCTCAGCTGACTCAGCATCAGCAGCAGTCAGGTTGAAAGCCTGACGACTCCTGGGAGCAGCGGTCCTCTGATCGACAATCTAGCGCTGCGGAGGAAGGGGTGGCTTAACTGGACCACGAGCTGGGGCAACCTGCTGGAAAGGACCCCTGGCTGGAAGAGCCATCTGCTGCTGCCGCGGGCAATCCCGTGCCATATGATCAGAAGCACCATAACCAAAGTAGTGGCGATTGGCATGCCTACAGTCCTTGCGCTCATGCCCAGCAAGACGGAAAAAGTTGCAAAAACTGGTCCGCTGATGAACCACGAAAGAGTAAGGAGCTGCCCTGACCGGATGGGCTGGGACAGGTCTCCGAACAGGCCCACCAGAAGGCCTAGCAACTGAGTGTGAAATAGTCCGCTGAGAAAGAGCCAATCCACCACGAGCCTGCTCTTGAGCACGAGCTGCCTCAAGAGCTTCTGCATAAGTTCGCAAGCGGAGGGAGACAAGCTACACCCTAATCTCGCGCTCAAGCCCCAAAGTAAATCTACGAGCCCTATCCTCTTCGTTCACCACAAGAACGGCTGCAAAGCGCTTAAGTCTAGTAAATTCAGCGGCGTACTCGTCCACAGACCTGGAGCCCTGTTTCAAGAAAGTCTAATGTTGCAACATTGTATGGACAATATGTAACGAAATTCTATTTCTAGAAATAACGACCAACCTATTTCAGGGCCAAGAATTGTTGCTCCATCTCCACTCTAGTGCTACTAGGAAAGAACTTCTCCAAGAAGCTCCTAGTGAAAGTGGCCCAAGTGATCGGTGTTTCGAGCCTTTCGGACTCGGACCTCCACCAGATATGAGCCAAGTCCACCAACTGGATGGTCACCACATCCACACGATCTGCATCTGCAATTCTAACTGCCAAAAGCAGTTGCTCTGTCCGAATCAACCACTGTTCAGCCTCCAAAGGCATCTCAGTGCCTGAAAACCTGTCGGGATGCAGCCTCATGAAGTTCGTGACTGTACCCGGACGGGGAGGAAGAGGTGCCTGCACAGGCGCAACGGCGGAGGAACTCGAGCAGCTTCCAAAGTAGCCATCACCAAATCAGTATGGTTCTGCTGCATATAGATGAAGCGCTCAAGCACAACGACGATAGCCTCAAGCTCAGGCTGATCACCCGAGACACGAGAAGAACTTCTACGAGCCATATTCTGCACAAAACCAAAAATAGTTAGCATCCAGATCAATATTGATAATAATTCATCTATGCATGCATAGTTGGTGAAATGTTAAGCAGATCCCAGTTCGAGTCAAGCTTGTCTAATATATTAGGCAACTAATATATTAGCCAAACCTGAGCTCTGATACCACTAAAAACCCTGTCACGCCCTACTTTTCAAAAAGAATACGGAATACGGATATGCGACAAAAGCCCAGCGAATGATTATCATCATCCATAAGCTGTTCAAGAATCTTTACAACATTCACAAGAATAATCAGAGTCGGAAGCAAAAGAATCAACCACACGCACATATGAACCAAATACCAATAAGAATACTTGAAACCAAAATGTATTAATCTCAAATAATCATGATCTGAATAGGTCAAAATCCTGGATCACATTGCCCAAATACAAATATAAATCCAAGTAAAAGAATAAAATATTGTTCAAGCAATCTACAAGAAAGAACAATAATAAAATCTAGCACTAATACTTCATGTCACCAATACCATTTGGAACATGTTCTCCATAATCTGCAATTCAACAATTGCAGGGATAGAAAAAAGAAAATAAGTACCCGTCAATTTCAAGTTACGGGCCGCTTATAATGCAGGATACAAGTACATAGAAAAAAACTAACCAATAACATGGAATAAGCATGATGTCAAAATAGAATACTAGCATGGTAAGATGAACAACTACAAGTGGCATGTATTACGTGTCAAGTGAACAAGTATCATATAAACAAGTGTCAAGGATCAAGTATCAAGTATCACGAAATCAAGTAAGAAGTAACAAGTTTCAAGTAGTCAAGTACAAGTTTCAAGTAGCAAGTGTCAAGTAGTCATGTATCATGAAATCAAGTATCAAATATCATGTATCAAGTCTCATGTTCAAGTCTTATATTATTACTATCAAGGTAACACTTCATGTGCCATCCTTTTATCACATGGTCGCTATAGTCAATATAATTTTGTTTTAAATTTTATAGTGGACCATAGAGGGCAGTGTACTCAGGAACAAGCCTCAAGAATCAAGTATCAAGTATCAAGCCTCAAGTATCAAGTAAACAAGCCTCAAGTATCAAGTAATGAAATATCAAGCCTCAAGTAGTGAAATATCAAGCCTCAAGTAATTAAGTATCAAGACAAATCTCAAGTATCAAGCCAATTATCACATAGAATCAATAGATTCTCTTCCGAGTACACGTTTCTGAATTATCCACTATTAGATCTGTCCCTTTAAACCCCGGCTTGGTCAATTTTATTATTACGGTCAAACAAGCATGTATGTGTCACGAACAAGCCAAATATATCATGGTATGATCAAGTAACAAGTTCAACTTGCAAGATAAACAAGTACGAGCGCAAGATAACTCATAAAAGAATAAAATAACCAATTTCCAAGTTCAGGACAGCAAGACCATACTGTAGTAAAACAGTGATTCTTGGTGTTACAAATATGCAAATCTGAATCCGTCAAAACGTCTAGAAAATAGACTCCCAACCGAATCCAGCAAACATAAATAAGTCATGTAGTATTTCACAAAAACAAGTCTCAAAACTGATTTGAATCCAGAAAATATGTTCAGCCAGAAATCAGGAAATTAAATTCAAAGTCAGTAAAACAGTATTAAAACACCTCAAATAAATTCAGGAAAATCTGGGTTATTCCCCTATATGTCTAGTATCAAAATATAAAGTTTCATAATTTTCCTGTAAGATTAGTTCATTCAACAAAAATCAGAAAATATCAAGAAACGATAGTTTGGCAAATCTGGAATTTCCAACACTGCTGTACGAAAATTGTAATATCTCACAAACCATGAAACAAAATCCAAATCTGCCAAAATGAGAAGAAAATAGACAAATAAGCTAACTTTCATATTCCATAAATATTTTTCATACAGGAAAAGAAATTAGGGTGAAAATACAAATCTTTACAGAACGGCGAGCAAATCCAGCAAGCGTAGTTTTTATAAACAAGCATGAAAGAGCATATAAAACTCATCAATAAAATTCGCCAAAATTCTGGATAATCCCTAAATAGATATATAAACACTTACCAAAGTTTTAGATCCAAATAATATGTTTAGAACAATTATTAAAATATTTTACTCATCGAAATCATCAAGAAACGAAATCTAGAATTGAAATACACCTCTTTAGTAAAACAGTCATATCTCACACATACGAAAACGAAATCAATCAAGGTCAGAGGGTTTGGAAAGAAGACGAACTCCTCTAAAAATCATGTTTTTCACTGAAATTAAGATTCTGACCTTAATATGGTCTAGATTACTGATCAAGACAGATCATCGATAAAACACAGAATATCCTTTAGGAACAAAACCAACATGAATCACACAAAACTTGGACGAAACATAACTAACATGAATTAGAGTTTACTAAGTGTCCAAACAACATGAAATAGGGTATACGACATGTCCACAACAAGTATAACACATGGATCTCACAAGCACACAAGTTCTCATAATTGTTTCACATAAACATCATATCAAGGACGGGCAAAACCTAGGGTGTTTCATGTCAAATTTTGTGTCGTGAGGCAACTATGGTCAAAACACTATAGAGACAATACTCATTAATCATACATCACACACACGAGTTGTCTCTAGAACCCAACTACACTACAAGTGGTATTTATGACTTGTATCATACAAAAGAATTTGAGTACAAGTTACTTGCCTTAACCGAAGACGAAACGAACACCAAGAATAACAGGAATGGATTCCCGGCCAACGAACTCAACGAACCACGAATGATCCCACGAACAAAATCAACGAACGGAACCCACGAATCAACAAAAAACTCGCACGATCCCACGTGCGAACTCTCAAAGCAAGAGAGAGAAAAGGACGGTGGCTTACGGCCTGGATGCTGTCGACGGTGTCGGAGAACACCAGAGAGGGGGAGAGGGATGGATGAGATGGTCCTTGGGTGAAGGAGGTCGGGCTTGGGGATGGTCGGCAGTGGGGATTGGGGTGTTGGGCGTCGGGATGCAGGCCGAACAAGGGAAAGGTGGGGGGGTGTGTTGGCGGTAGGGCTGCAATCGAGCCGAGCCGAGTCGAATACCTTTAGGCTCGAGCTCGGCTCGTTTACAAAGCAAGCTCAGTTTTCAGCTCGAGCTCGGTTCGAGCCGAGCTTTGACCGAGCTTTGACCGTATTCGAGTTGAATAGCTCGGGAGCTTAGCCTAAAAAAAACCCCCCAAGCTCGAGCTCGGCTCGTTTACGAAATGAGCTTGGTTTTGAGCTCGACTTCGAGCCGAGCTTTGACCGAGCTTTGACCAAGCTCGAGCTGAATAGCTCGCGAATAGCTCGATTCGTTTGCAGCCCTAGTTGGCGGCTGGGTTGTGGCGCAGTCGGGGAGAGAGAGAGGGAGTAGGGGCCAGTTAGTGAGGGTTGTAGGGTTAGGGTTTTGTGAGAGAGGGGGGGATATTTATATGGGGATCATTAGGGTTTAGTAGTAGATGGGTATTGGGTTGTGGATAGTTTAGGAGTAGTAGTAGGTTTAGACTAATTGGTTTTGATTAGGATCAATTAGTATAAGATATCAAATAGGATTGTGGATTTAAATTTGGCATTGGTAGTCAATTGGGATCAAACAATAAGATTTGGAATAGGATGAGCAACCACATTACCATGAGCACCAAAAGAAAAGAATAAAGAGAACAAGATACAAATGAAGAATGAAAATATCCAGAATGAACAAGACAAATCAAGGAAACGAAAATAAATCACAAAATACCAAGAATGAGCCAAAAATGAAAATATAATGAAAACAACTCCAGTATACGGTCCAGAAAAATACATGAGAGTACAAGTATCCAAGAAAAAGAAAAAAAATACACCAAAGATACGAAAAACGAAAAGCAGGGGTTACACTCTTCATGCTTTAACAAACCCTTAACACTACTGCAAATTAGATCTTGCTGCTCCAGGGTTGTCGATGGTTCCAAACCCAGGGCTACCCTAGTGCAGCATCTGTGTCAACAACCAACACATAAACAAATTCTTATATTGCAACAATTGTAAAACATATATTACATATGAATGTTTCTTCCAAAAGAGCGAACGTATCATATACAATCGCATATCATACATAACCGAATTATGGTTTTGCAAGCTGCTCTAATACCACTGTTGGGTTTCAAAGTCTATCACAGAGTAAATGTCACGCCCTGCTTCCCGTTATACGGAAATACAGGCACATAACTGAAGGCCAGCGAATGATATAAGGTTCCAAACTCACATCATCCATAAGCTGTACAATGTAAACTCGACAATATGAAATGAAACCACAACCACACATGAAAGAAATAATCACATAAACATGAATGATCCACAGAATGTCTCATACATAACCAACATCTGGAAATAAAATAACTTCAGGTCACCAAAGCTCGGTACAATGTGCGATAACAAGAATACTTGAAATAAAATAAACATGATAACTGCAAAATAATTATTGAAGACTAAAGGTTCAACTCCATTCTCTAGAATACTTAATCGGTAAGTCCTTCTGGCAGTCTTTCTCCTGCACCTGCAAGTTCATCATCTCGAGCTGGGGAAAGAGATAGCACCTATTAGAGCAAGCAATGGGCCGCAAGTAGTACAAGCAAAAAGGGAACAAGAACAAGGTTATAACAAAGAACAAGAATTATAAATATAAGAAAACAATCATCTAACAGAATAAAATGCAAATACATAAATGGGGATCATGTAACTGGACTCATAAAAAGGGATTGTATAAATTGAAACATGAGGTAGGTAAACGGAACTTCAATATGCATTCAATCGATGACAAGGAAATCATGCAACGGGAACATGTCATGTAACAGGAATCATGTAATGTGCTTAGTGTTAATTTTAAGTCTATCAATATTTTATCAATCCTATCTGATGCACGCAATCCTGCATTCCATACCACAGGTTCGGGTGCATACAAACATGTTAACATTTAGACTCTAATGATGAATTCTATAGGGTCATGTACTTAGGTCTTCCAGTGACAAGGCGGTGTTCAGTTCAGAATAGAGAGGAAGAAGATGGAAGGAGAGAGAGAGAGAGAGAGGGTGAGATCGGGGAGAAAGAGAGTGCGGGGGGAGGGTTTTAATAATATTATAATTGGGGTGTTTAACAGGGATAATTAATTTAGGGCTGGTGAGGTTGGTTTAAAAAGTTGATTAATAGCTTTGATGGTGTTGTAAATAGGAGCGAGTAGGATCAGTTATAAAGTTATGATATGAAGAGTTGGGGGGGGGGGGGGGGGGGGGGGATTTGACTGTTGTGTTTTTATTTGGGTTTTGGGTAGACAATAGGACATGGGCTTGAGTTGTGGGCTCACAATAAAATAAGGAATTAATTTGTAGAGTGGGCTAGGAGATTTGGCTCAATTAAAACAAAATAATATATATAAAAGGTGATTTAGAGTAGGACTTGGTTTGGTGAAAGCTGGGCCTAACTCATGGTTTAAAACATCAACAATAATAATACAAAGTGTGGGCTTGGGTTTCTTTTACAAAAATAAATAAAAATAATGATAAGCTTTGGGTTGAAATTGAGCTTTGGATTAGGATTTTAATATATGGGCTTCATATAATAATAGTAATAATAATCCCATAATAATAATAATAATATGGATTTAAATTCCGGGTTATAAAAATATAATTGAATATCTAAAAGAAAGAAATCGGACTCAACAGAATAGTAGGATTCATTTGGGAAATTGAAATTCAGAAATACGAAGAAAAGAAAAATAAATACAAATTTGTATAAATGGGGCCGAAGGTTACAGTAAATAGGCAGCGGAAATAAATAATAAAAAAATCTGAAACCCAGCCATGGATCCAAGCGAAAACCATAAAACGTGTCAGGGGTTTTTACCTCTACGATGGAACGGCTGTCTCCACAATCTACCAATCACGAGTAATACGACGTTGGAGTGCCTCTACGGTATCCACACGAACAAATAAGTGATTTGACATAACCTATTCATGACCAATGTTACAATGTAGTCTGATTCCTTTTGTCCAGATATATTAACTGACCATTAGGCATGGAGCGTGTCACCCTTGTGTAGTTCAAGCTTTGGTTTCTTGATGTCCGAGTAGACTTATTAAAATAAATGAGATCAATATCTCATATTGACTCATTGGAGCACGGCCATGTATTTTGCAGTCTCACTCAACCAAGGGACCCGAAGATATCGATCATGTTATGTAAGAGGGATAAATCATATCTAAGTCGCTCACATTCCTCCACATGATTCATAGTATGTCCAATAGCCTACTTTATAATCAACTTATCACAGGCAACATTAGATTGATTAAAACATATAACTTCTCGTGTAGGGAACCGCAGTGACTTCAAGTCAAAGGAATACATACACCATGGTCACTGTAAGAATCGATCATGACACTCACGTAAGGATCCATGCAGTGTTCTCATGGTGGGTCTATCCAGTACAATATTACTCTAATATGTACCCATGTGAAGACTTGATATCTCATATCCATGATCCGTGAGATATGGTCATCAGTCTACGCACATACTAGTGTTTATGTATTACTATTATCCTAATTCACAATAATACTTGATTAGGGACATTTAAGAATAGTGTTCTGATTTCAACCAATAAGATCTCACAATTAAATCATGCACTTGATGTCCCATGGTATTGAACATACTATTCTAAGAACTTTAATATGATCATCTAATCACAATAAATAACACAATAAATAAAATATCTCGTATATGAAATAAATGTCGTGATACAATGTAAACTAGTAAGATCAATATAAGGCTGGCCTCTGGGCATACACCAACACCTCTGCCAAATCATACTCTCCCAACATCAGGGGTCTAACTTCTGAGATCACTTGAATGGGAGGCTAGCCCAGGATGAGGTCCCCGGTCTAGCACGCCAGGAAAGCAAGAGGGGTCTCTCTCCTCAAAGACAGAAATGCAGAAGTACCCCCAGGGGGCGAAGAAGTTGTCACTCTCTCAGGGGACAAAGAAGGACTCGCGGGAGAAGGAGCCTTACTCCAATGAGCCGATTAGCCCCCATGAGAGATAGGGAAGAAGAGGCACCCTTCACAGGGAAGAATTCTGAAACTTTAAAGATGAGATCATGTAGGCCCTCAACGTCGTCCCCAGCAGGATCTGACAAATTAGCCTTCACCATTCTACTCCTCTGCAACATAAAGAGTCTTGTGGGTCCATTCGGTCTGAAGAACATGACAACACCATCCTCCAGCACCTCCAAAAGATGGAGGACCATCTAGCATTAATGAAATATGAAAGAATATATGAGGGAACATACCGCCCTTTCCAGAACAATCCTCTAGGCTCAATTCTAGCCAACTTCAAAATTCCAGCATTTGAGTCATATAACGGGGTGTAAGACCCAGTAGACCACCTTGAGAGTTTTAAAACATTCTTGAAGATACATAAAACATCTGACTCCCTCCTCTGCAAGAAGTTCCAAGCAACCCCGAATGGATCAGCACGGGAGTGGTTCTCTCGTCTCTCTCTAGGATCCATCTTTTCCTTCGACCCACTTGAGGAACTCTTCCTTACACACTTCATCACTAGTTGTAAGGTAGAGAAGACAAGTGCCTCCTTACTTAACTTGAAGCAAATTGATGGGAAGTCTCTCAAGAGATATGTTCAGCGCATCACAGCAGAGTCCCAATCCATCCCCTCACTTAACTCAGCCGTAACCACGACTGCCTTCAGGTACAATGTAAATCTTGACCACCTCAAAGCTTCTCTTGTTCACCCCATCGGAACTTCTTAGAACTCCTTCAAAGAATCGAGAAGTACATCGAGTAGAAGATGTCATTCGTCCCCAAGAACAGAATGTGTTATCATCCTGGAACAAACGGAAGAGCACCAATGAAGATGGACCCAGAAGGATGACACGGGTCATCGTCGCCCTCCTCCAGTACCTTGTTTCGGGAAGTACACTCAGCTCAATAGCAGCATCTTTACAATTTTCATGGAAGTTGATAAGGACGGACTCGAAACAGCACCAATGAAGATGGACCGAAGAACACCCACAAGGTTACCACAGGTCAGTGTCGCCCTCCTCTAGTGCCTTATTTCGAGAAATACACTCAGCTCAATACCAGCATCTTTGCAATTCTATGGAATTTGATAAGGATGGACTCTTTCAAACTCCATTTAAGATGAACGCCTCAAGCAGAATAAGGGATATGGACAAGTGGTGTGCATTTCACAAAGACCACAGACATCTCACAAATGACTGTCGAGCCCTCAAAGACGAGCTTGAAGCCCTGCTCCGATGGGAATACCTCACCAAGTTCACCAAAAGAAACAACATCGAGCCTCCTCCCGTAAGAGGAGCCAAAAAGCAACCAGAGAGGTTTTTCGAGTCCTAAGACTCAGAACTTATGGCAGTATTCCAGTCCATTCATGGGGTACCTATGGGGGTTGTCTAACTCCTCTAGGAAATCAGTCCTCCGCAAAGTAAACTCACTACATAACATCCCCCCTCCTAAAAGATATGGTGTTCTAATAACATTCTCGGACCAAAACCTTGAAGGTGTTCGAACACCTCATTACGGTGCACTGGTAATCAGGATATGCATGGGAAATCATAAGGTGCACTGCATCCTAGTAGATAATAGCAGATCAGTAAACAAGCTTTCCTTGATGTATTTGAGGGCCTCCAGCTCACATGGGACCATCTCAAACCCATCGGGTATACCATTCATGTATTTTTCGGGTATACCCTCAACTTTCTTGCCTCCAACAATGAGGCTGAGTATAATTCCCTCATCGTCGGACTCCTCTTAGCACGAAAAGTAGGGCACGAAGAGTCTGGGTATTCAGCGACTCCCAACTGATAGTGAATCAAATTCGGGCGAATGTGCGGCCAGAGATGACCGCATGATCAAGTACTTGGCCTATGTAAAGAAACATATGTCTACTTTCAAAGAAACTAAAGTCACTTGCATCTCATGCGAGAAAAACAGGCAAGCTGATGCCCTCTCCAAGCTAGCCTCTTCATCATTCGATGGACTCAACCATGCTCTGCTTATTGAGGTCCTCATCAAACCAAGCATCGAGGATGAGACATTGGAGCTCATGTTCATCACCCCCTTAAACACCCAGAGACTGCTGGATGAAACCCTTGACCAAATTTCTTGACAAGGGAGTCCACCCGTCGAACCCCAAAGAAGCACAAAAGATCCATGTGAGGGCAGAAAGATATACACTCATCGAGGGGGTCCTCTACAAGCGGTCCTACACCTCGGTTGACGATTGACCGTACTTACGATGTCTTTCCCCCGAAGAGGCCGATTACGATCTCAAAGAGATTCATGAAAGAATAGAAGGCAGCCACCTAGGCGCATGGTCTCTCGCACAAAAGTTCTCAATCCTGGATATTATTGGCCCACTCTCCTCAATGATGCCCAAGCATACGTCTGCAAATGTATCCCTTGCCAGAAGTACTCATTCCTCAAATGGGTACCCCAAACCAACCTCAGCTTTATCTCAAACCACATTCCCTTCGCCATGTGGGGAATAGACTTGCTCGGACCATTTTCTCCCTTTACTGGACAACAAAACTTGCTAGTGGTAGCCATCGACTACTTCACAAAGTGGATCGAGGTGGAACCTCTAGCTTCCATTATTGGGCATAAGGTTAAGCAATTCTTTTCGAAGAACATAGTATTCCGGTTTGGGATCCCCCGTATACTAGTCATCGACAATGGAATACAATTTTTCGGCAAGGGATCCACAAGTTTGGCACCGATCTGGGGGTTGAACAATGCTTCTCCTCTATCTCACACCCCCAAACCAATGGCCAAACTGAGAACGCGAATCGGCAAATCTTGGATGGCCTTAAGAAGAGACTTGGTGAAGCTCCAAAGGGGCAATGGGTCGAAGAACTCCGAAGCGAGCTATGGTCCTACAGAACCACAAAAAGAATCCCAACGGGAGAATTCCCATTCAACCCCACCTTCAGCACGTAAGCACTCAACCCTCCTAAAGTGAGATTACCTTTCCTTCGTCTTTTATCCTTCAACGAAGAGCAGAACTCAAATGACCTCCGGGCCAATCAACATCTCGTTGAAGAAGTGTGTAACATCCCGGTCGGATATTATACTTGTATTATTATTATTATTAAAATTAAAATATTTCTTATAGAAATTACTTAGTTTTAACTAATAAAAAGTCATATCTATACTATTATTAAGCAAAGCCCTATTTTAGCGGCTTTTTACTATCATGCCCCCATCAACATAAAAGACAAAAAATATATATAGGGTTAAAAAATGTAATTTGCATGACTAATAAATTAAGATTTGCATGTCACCCATTCATACTCTTCATTAATAGAAGGTGATTAATATCTGACCATACCGAGACCATTCATGACCATTCATGTTGGAAAATTGTAGATTTGCATAGGGTTGTTCATCTATCTATACTATTATACTATTATTAAGCAATGCCCTATTTTAGTGGCTTTTTACTATCATGCCCCCATCAACATAAAAGACAAAAAAAATATATAGGGTTAAAAAATGTAATTTGCATGACTAATAAATTAAGATTTGCATGCCACCCATTCATACTCTTCATTAATAGAAGGTGATTAATATCTGACCATACCGAGACCATTCATGACAATTCATGTTGGAAAATTGTAGATTTGCATAGGGCTGTTCATACTTTGGTTAAAACCGATTACCGAACCGAACCGAACCGAAATTTACCAATTTGATTCGGTTTTTCGGTTTTCGGTTCGGTTTTGATCCAAACCGAAGTTTTTTTAGAGAGTTCGGTTCGGTTTTTGGTTGGCTTCTAAATAAACCGAACCAAACAAAAAACCGAACTTTTTTTGGACCAAAATAAATTATACCCCTAGGATCCATCTCAAACTAAGCTGCTATGCAAGTGCACTTCCAGCTAATAGTAGCATACCTGATTATGTGTGTGAAATCAAAATGAAATCAAAATACTACCAAGGCTATGTGTGTGAAATGTGAATCCTGATTTAGGGTGAATTATTTTAAGTGAAGAGTAGATTATTACCATGTGAGCCACGCTGATGCGTAGCCTAATAGGATGGTGGTTCAATCTTCAACTTCTCAAATGGAGGACATGCACCATTTTCATTCTGAGATAGTCTAAGTTATGAGAGCGAAAAGCATGAATATTTCTGACCCATCTGCCACTCTTCTGAGTCATAGTAGAAAATTAGTATGTATTAAAAATTTCGGTTAGTTCGGTTATTAACCGAACCGAACCGATAAAATTCGGTTCGATTCAAACCAAATTTTATTAGTTTCGGTTCGGATTTTGGTTTCAAATATACCAAACCGAAAATTTCGGTTCGGTTCGGTTATTTTCGGTTCGGTTCGGTTTAGCACCGATGAACAGCCCTAGATTTGCATGCCACCCATTCATACCCTTCATTAATAGAAGGTGATTAATATCTGACCATACCGAGACCATTCATGACCATTCATGACCATTCATGTTGGAAAATTGTGAGAATGTGTGAGAATGTGGTTTGGTAAATTGTGAGAATGTGTTGAATGTGGTTGTTTATGGATTAGTGGGTGCAGCATACCGAGATCATTCATGACCATTAATCTTAGCATGACTTTGTATGTCGTGCACGTTTTAATTATTAATGGTGATTAGTGGGTGAAGTGATTAGTGAGTGATTAATAGAAGGTGATTAATATCTGACCATACCGAGACCATTCATGACAATTCATGACCATTCATGTTGGAAAATTGTGAGAAAATTGTGAGAATGTGCATTTGGTTTGGTAAATTGTGAGAATGTGTTGAATGTGGTTGCTTATGGATTAGTGGGTGCAGCATACCGAGACCATTCATGACCATTCATGTTAGCATGACTTTGTTTGTCGTGCACGTTTTAATTATTAATGGTGATTAGTGGGTGAAGTGATTAGTGAGTAATTACTAGGGAAATAAAATTCAAAATAAGCAGTACTTAGTGTACTGAATACTGATATAGTATAACACAAAAAAAGTTATCATTACTAATTGATCTCAATAAATTGCATTACTTTGAACATATTGTCAAAAACTGCATTGACCAGGATCGGATAAAATTTCTGAATTACGTAAAATAAGTAAGACTAAATTTTTTTATAGACGTGCATCGCACGTGCATTATACTAGTGTATATATATACTAACATGTATATATATGTATTGTATCAATTTTGTGCACTTATACAAAATCATGTAATATGTGTTTTTGAGAAAATATCTGTTTCTTTTAGTTGTTGAATCTCTGTTTGATCGATCAATGTGTGATATTCTGAATCCTCATTTCTAATGGAATCGAAAGGATCTTCGGATTGCCCGGTCTAATATTAAAAATTATTATTTTATTATTATTTTCATAATTGAAATATTTTTGGGGATATTACTCAGTTTAATTAATAAACATTATATATATATATATATATATATATATATATATATATATATATATATATATATATATATATATATCTGTATTGTATCAATTTGGTACTGAAATCTTTTGAGCCGATAATACAATTATTTTTATTATTATTTTATTTTATTCTCAGAATTAAATTATTTTTGTACAGATTGTTAGGTTTAATGAATAAAAATTATCTGTATATATAGATGTATGTACGTATGTGTATTGTATCAATTTCATACATTTGTACGAAATCATGTAGTATGTGATTTTGGGAAAATATATTTTATTTTGTATCAATCATGATCAAAATGGATGGCTAAGATTAAATTGAAGGGATAAGAGTTAATATTAGCCATTTGATCATTTGATTGAATTGTAGCCCTAGGATCAATCCACATCACCTCACCCTCATCCTCACCCCTCCTCCTCCTATAAAAGAAGCCCCATGGCCGGCCAACCCTAGGGCAAGAGCCCCTTTTCATTTTTTCCTCCATTCTCATCTCATTTTATCATCTTCTCTTATATTTTCTTCTTCTTCTTCTTTTGCTTGTTTAAAATTTAGAAAAAAATTGAGAAGAAAGGAAAAAAAAAGTGATCAAATCAAAAAAATAGAGTGGGTAAATTTTCATGGGTTGTTCTTGAAGAGGAGCAAGAACAAGGAGGAGAAAAGCTAGGCTAGTTCTTCCTACTAGAAAATTAGGTGGGGGTTTCTTATCTTTTGGTTGTTATTTTGTTTATTGTTGTTATATGTAAATAAGTGAACACCTTGGACTAATTTCATGTGAATATGGATGATTGTGGACTAGAATAAATTGCATAGAAAGATTGAAGTGGTAGAACTCAAATAAAACCCTAAAGATCCAATCTTTAATAACTAGTATGTAGTTTTGATGGTTATGATTTAATTACTTGTGCTAAAGTCCGAATTTTTACTCCAAATTAATATGAGAGGTTCTCATACATGTTCTTATCATGATCTAATTTTTATAGATTTTTCTGGGTTGGTTCGTTAGGTTAAACAAATAGTTTCCCCAAAATAGCGAGCATCAAAAAAGCTGCTGTTTTTGGTTGATTTCAAGCATGTGTTAAAAACCTGGAAACTTGAATTCTATAAGGAATTTGAGAAAGTTGTCAGCTAGGGGATTGTAGTAGAGGTTCTCACCTTTCTAAAATGTCTTATTTTGTTGAATTCCAATAAGCGTAGCATGATTTATGACTTTTACTAGTTTCAGCAATCTGTTGTTTTTGGTTGATTTCAAGCATGTGTTAAAAATCAGGAAACTTGAGTTCTATAAGGAATTTGAGAAAGTTGTCAACTAGGGAATTCTAGTAGAGGATCCCACCCTTCTAAAAATGTCATATTTTGTTGAATTCCGATAAGCGTAGCATGAGTTATGACTTTACAAGTTTCAGCAATCTGCTTTTTTTGGTTGATTTCAAGCATGTGTTAAAAAATTATGAAAGTTGAGTTCTATAAGGAATTTGAGAAATTTGTCAACTAGGAAATTATATTAGAGTTTCCCACCTCACTAAAATGTCTTATTTTTTTGAATTCCGATAAGTGTAGCATGAGTTATGACATTTACAAGTTTCAGCAATCTGTCGTTTTTGTTTGATTTCAAGCATGTGTTAAAAATCAGGAAACTTGAGTTCTATAAGAAATTTGAGAAAGCTGTTAACTAGAGAATTATAGTATAAGTTTATACCTTACTAGAAAGTCTAATTTTGTTGAATTCTGATAAGTATAGCATCGGTTATGATTTTTACAAGTTGAACAGCAGCTGCCTTTTTGGGGTGAGTTCACTGTTTAAGAGTTTGGAGTTTTCTAGCCTTTTGTTGGCTGAATCTGAGAATGTTGACAACTAGAGAATTGTAGTAGAGATTCTCACATTTCCAAAAAGTCTAAATTTTTTGGATTCCAATATGTGTAGCATCAGTTATGAATTTTACAAGTTTTCAGCATATAGTTTTCCTTGCTAAGTTCTGTTTGGAATGTTATGGGATTTTTCTACCTCTTGTTGACTGAATTTGAGAAAGTTGTCAGCTAGAGAATTGTAGTAGAAGTTCCTAGCTTTCTAAAAATTCTTATTTTGTTAGATTCTGATAATTATAGCAAGTGTTATGAAATTTTATAGATTCAGCAGTAGCCTATCTTTTGGTTGAGCTCACTGTTGAGATATTTGGGGATTGTCCAACCCTTTGTAGACTGAATTTGAGAAAGTTGTCAACTAGAGAATTGTAGTAGAGATTCTCACCTTTCTAAAAAGTATATTTTTGTTAGATTAGGATAAGTGTAGCAATTGTTATGAGTTTTACAATGTTCAGCAGTAACTTCTTTTGGCTGGGTTTTTGTTTGGAATGATTAGAAGTTTTCTAGCCTTTTGTTGGCTGAATTTGAGGAAGTTGTCAACTAAAGAATTATAGTAGAGGTTTCTACCTTTCCATAAAGTCTAAATTTATTAGATTCCGGTTAGCGTTGCATTTGTTGTGAATTTTACAATATTTCAGCAGCGGCTTGACTTTTGAGCTGATTCGTTGTTTGAAGTGTTTGTTTGTTTTTCCCTATTCAGGCACGTATTTAGGATTTCTATGTATTTCCACATGCTTATAATTCATGTAATAGCATGTTTCATGTTGGAGAATGGTTCTTGCTAATTATTAGTAGTTTGTTGTCGCATACGTTGCTAGTTAGCTCGTATGTAATTCGTTTGGCTCATATGTAGCTAGTTGGCTCGTATGTAAGTTGTTTTACTCATACGTAGCTCACTGAGCTCGTATGTAGTTTGACTAATATATACATTGCTCATTTGGCACGTATGTATTTATTGTCCCATACATAGTTTTTTTTGGCTCGTATGTATGTTGTTGTCTCATACGCAGCTCACCTGGCTCGTATGTAGGTCGTTGTTTCATACGTAGCTCGTTTAGCTCGTATGTGATTTGTTAGCTCATATATAGCTTATTAGCTAGTACGCAGCTTGTTGTGTTCGTTTAGGGTGATATTATTGCCCTAGGGGCCGTCGACTATCAATGCGTGTTTTTATTTTACTCCTCAGGAACTGTGGACGAGTCACCCCTCATGCACCGTCAGATCTTAGCCAGTGTAGGTTGATCGCGGGTAAGGAGCGTAGACGGAATTCAAGTTCAGAGTAGTAGCATGCGAATAAATTCGTGTTGCTGGAGTCTTGGATCGATAGGCTGTGAACAGGATCCTTGGTGATCCTGGAAAGTCTAGGTTGAGCACCTAGAAAAGTTATCTGGCAAAGTCTACCTTAAGACCTAGCTTGTTGTGTTAGTACTGTTGTCATCCCTCAGATTGTTTAGGGTTGGTGACATCGTTAAGGTAGTAACCGGTAACCATTGTTACATAACCTTTTTATCGATTATTTCGCCGAAGGGAAAGAGTTGGTATTAGGGGTGATACCTTATGATCCGACCTGTCCTATAGGCCAGCACTAGGTGGTGTTATTGGTTGTGCCCTTCCTATCAAGGAATACGGTTTGTGCCTTCTCACGAGTTGGGAGCACGGGATCTGTATCTCGTATGTTAATTTCTGAAGTGCCATGATAAGAACGGGATAAGTTCTCCTGTCAGAACTAGGGGATGGACCCCAGAATTCCGTCATGTTCTATGTCAGGGATAATCGAACAGGCCTTAGACTACGGTCTATGAGCTAAGAGGACACAGGGGATGCTTTGAGCTAACCTGTGTTGTAGTAACTCTGGGTGTTCGTCTGATTTTTGAGTGAGGTCTGGTACGACGGGCAATAGTGGAAAACAGAGACACCACTATATGACTGCGAATGGCGGGATTAGACCGTTTCAGAGCAACCTCATCAGTCACGCTATATCTTCAGGAAAAGGTTAAGTACAAGAGTAGAATTCATGGCACGGGTCGAAATCCCTAAATATGAAAAAATGGCTAGATATGGGCGTATGTAATTATGGGTTGCATACTGTTCAGATTCTCGCTTGCATTTGAATAAGTGCATCCTTGCATTAGTTAATCTTGCATTAGAGTCTAAGTCATAGCATACACTAACACATCAATTATATATACACAATTTTTTTCATCAATCTATTTGTTTAAGTTGAGATTATGTTGCTTGTAATCAGCATTAGCGTCAGTATATGTACTGACGTCCCCACTCAAATAGGTACTGGATTGCAGACCTATAGGTACAAGATTCAGGAGGACTCAAGGTAGAAGAAGTAGTGTTCATTTTGATTTCAATTGTAATATCTGTTGTAATATATTTATTATTATGAAGCATCCAAGTGAAGTACCAAGTGTTATCAATTATTCGTTGTAACTCTGATATAAATCTATTGAAATTTTGTAACACTCGGGCTTGTAAGACATTATTGTAACACTGTTGTAATGTATTGCAGTTTTATAACATTCGGACTTGTAATACATTTGTGTGGAATAAAAAGTTTTAAATTTTCTTACTTTTCTCTGTATTGTGGTAATTGAAGGAAAAGATCCTTGCTTATGTCACGGTTTCCCGGCTACAGAAATCGGGGCGTTACAAATGTTAGAGCAGTCCATCCGCAAAGACATATCTACCAGCAGAGGATAGAGAAGTTCTACAACAAGAATGTATGTCTGGCCAACCTCAAAGAGGGGGACCTCGTCCTTCGAAAGCCTGAGATACCCATTCGGAGTCCATACATGTGGTTCATAGAGTTGGCCTTGTATTCTGCACCCGAACAAGCTCAAAAACTCAACTTGCCTCTCGGATCTCCTCCTAAAATGTTTTAAAAACAAGCCCAGATTTACACCCTTGGCATGAAGTTGCTTTAGCATTGTAAACAAGCTATCACAACGCATTAGCTACCCCAACTAACAAAAATGTGGTCAAGCCCCTCCCGAAGGACAATCCCCCAACTTGCCATAACTTGGGCGCAAGAGGCCCAACCCTCTACTAGAGTTACCTCAGCTACTCTAACACAAAGATCTATTATTCAAAAAGGACAAAAGAAAATGCTTGAACACTTAGAAAACTTTCATTTCACATCAATATCCTAATACAAGTTCAAACAAATAATCAATAAGATTACAAGTCTTCCTCAGAGTTATCTTTACTCCCCCGCGACAAGGGGATATTCTTGTTAAGGGATACACATAACCAACGACCCCCCTGGCTACTGAAGAACCACATTGATATCTCAAATAATCTGAAGGAAAGACCAAACCCGCAAATTAAGTCAGAGCCGCGTGGCCACCAACACGCGTCACCCCCTCAATCGATGCAACACTTAACGAACCGACCACCCCACTTTGGGCGTCTCCCGGATTTCTCGAGATCCCCTACGATTGTAAAGCCAGTTCATGAAACGACCTCCCCTGACATCTCATCACAAGAGAAAGAAGTGATCTTATTCCTAACTCTCTCAAGAAGCCCCTTCAGCTGATTGATCTCCACTTCCTGCTCGACAAGCCGCTCATTGAGATTATCATCCTTCACCCTAATATTCCAACGAACCATACGAAACAGTCTGGATGAGCCTCTCCGGAGTATTCAGGGATGACTTCCTTCATATGAGCAACCTCTAAGCTCTTCTCTAGCACTACATTCTTCAACTCATTCCTCTCAGTGGAAGCGGCAAGCAAAGAGAAATTGAGGGATTTAATCTTCAAGCCTCTCCCAATGTCGTCTTAGGAAAAGGAGTCTCACCATCGTGCAAATGCCCCTCCACTTCAAGAGGAGGCGTCAATCACGGAAGTCACCAAGGCAACCATGTAACAGCCCGGTCCCAAACTCAGACAATTTATTTATTTATTAGTACAACTGCCCACCACAGGCTGCCTCTCAAAAGGTGGTTAACGGATTTGGTGACTCTTGATCATAGGCAATATTATTTATTATTTAATTATTCAAAAATTCTCCCGATGTGGGACAAATCAATCTCACACCCGCTTCTTTTCTCTCGCATGTGTTGCATACAGCCAGGCCCCCTCTTGGGCCCTACCTCCACATCACACACCCAGGACAGCCAACATGCTGCCCCCCCCCCCCCCCCGGGCCCCACGCCCACATGTTGTCAAAGCACAGCAACACTAATCTCATTTTAATTCAAATCATTATTACCATATTGTCAGTCCACATTATTACCATTATGTCATCCTCTATATACATATATATACTATACTATATTATACTAGTACATTATACCTCCAAGAAATGCGGGATGTTATAAACAACCCACCTTAAAAAATCAACGTCCTCGCTGAGTACGAGGCATGCAACCTAGCGCAGGATCTCCTTTCTAGCCGATGTGGAGCGGAGTACCCTGATTCAGCTAATTTTAGGCCAGTGCACTGACCTCTGCTCCCTCTCAAGCATACATCTCGCCGATGTGGAGTGGAGCACCCTGATTCAGCTAATTCTAGCATACTGCCCCTAGCCAAACTGCCGGCGTACTGACCTCAGCTCCCTCTCAAGCATACATCTCACCCACTCTTACCCACAATCGATGTCGAAAGTCGGCTCTGATACCATTTGTAACACCCCGACCCCAAACTCAGACAATTTATTTATTTATTAGTACAACTGCCCACCACATGCTGCCTCTTAAAAGGTGTTTAACCGATTTGGTGACTCTTGATCATAGGCAATATTATTTATTATTTAATTATTCACAAATTCTCCTGATGTGGGACAAATCAATCCCACACCCGCTTCTTTTCTCTCGCGTGTGCTCCATACAGGCAGCCCCCCCTGGGTCCTACCTCCACGTCACACACCCAGGACAGCGAACATGCTGCCCCCCTTGGGCCCCACGCCCACATGCTTTCAAAGGACAGCAACACTCATCTCATTTTAATTCATTTCATTATTACTGTATTTCCATTAATGTGGGGCATGGATTTGCTAGGACCCTTCCCTCTGGCTCCGGGTCAGTTCAAGTTCTTAGTCGTGGCCATCGACTACTTCTCGAAGTGGGTCGAGGCCGAGTCCCTCGCCACTGTAACCGAGAACAAAGTGATACAGTTCTTCTGGAAGAGCATCATATGCAGGTTCGGCGTCCCCCGTGTCCTCGTAACGGACAACGGGACTCAGTTCACAGGCACAGCGTTCCGAGCTCTATGCGACGACCTGGCCATTCAGCAGCGCTTCTCTTCCGTCTCCCACCCTCAGTCGAACGGATAGGCAGAAAATGCCAACCGACAGATCCTCGCAGGCATCAAGAAAAGGTTGGACAAAAGTTCCAAGGGCTTATGGGTCGACCAACTCCCCAACGTCCTATGGAACTACCGCACGAGCAAGCGGACCCCCACAGGCGAGTCCCCTTTCAACCTCACCTATGGGTCCGAGGCCGTGATACCGCTCGAGGTCAGAATACCTTCCCCCCGGCTCACAGCCTATGACGAAGCACAGAATGCCAGGGACCTCAGAGCAGACTTGGACTTAATAGACGAGCTGAGGGAAAGGGCGTCGATTCGGCAGCAGATCTACCGAAGAAGAGTTGAATTAGCGTACAACAAAAGGGTCCGACCCGCCAACCTTAAGCAAGGAGATTTGGTCTTGAGGAAGCTAGCCATATCCTTCCCCAGTCAGAAGGGCAAGCTGGCTCCGAACTGGGAAGGTCCGTACAGGATCACAAAGGTGGTTCGGCCCGGAACATATCGCCTCGAAGACCTAGAGGGCAGAGAGCTTCCGAGGACCTGGAATGCCGACCACCTCCTGAAATACCAAGAAAGCGCTCCGGCGCCACTCTAAGTATCATGGAGTATCGAGCCATTCCAGTCCTCCGACTTGTAACCCATTTTTCATAAATTGTACTATGTAAAACGGTTCGCCGTCAATTATCAATAAAGAAAGCTCTATTATGTTTGAGAATTCGCATGTTTCTCTCCCCTCTTATCACCTGCTTTTTAAATTGTGATTTCAACCAATGGTTCGGAGTCCACGTTCGGCTCGGCCGCATCCCCTCGGCTCGTCTCCGGACGGACCAGGGGTAGACCGTCGTTCCGAACTGCTCCCACAACCGTTGAACTACAACGATGGTTCGGAGTCCAACACTCGGCTCGACTTTACCTCCTCGGCTCGTCTCCGGACGAACCAGGGGTAGATCGCCGTTCGGAATTGCTCCCACAGCCGTTGAACTACACCGATGGTTCGGAGTCCAACACTCGACTCGACTTTACCCCCTCGGCTCATCTCCGGATGAACCAGTGGTAGATCGCCATTCGGAATTGCTCCCACAGCCGTTGAACTACACCGATGGTTCGGAGTCCAACACTCGGCTCGACTTTACCTCCTCGGCTCGTCTCCGGACGAACCAGGGGTAGATCGCCGTTCAGAATTGCTCCCACAACCGTTGAACTACACCGATGGTTCGGAGTCCAACACTCAGCTCGACTTTACCCCCTCGGCTCGTCTCCGGACGAACCAGGGGTAGATCGCCGTTCGGAATTGCTCCCACAACCGTCGAGCTACAAAAATGGTCCCAGGGTCCAGCACTTGGCTCCCAGTCCGTTCAAGCTTCTCCATAAGATCGATGCCGGAGCGACCTTGGCCATGTAATCCGAGCGATCTTGGCCACTTGCCGAAGACCGAAGCCCTACGTCTCCGGTCGGCCACCGAGCAAGTGCCTTCTCGATCTCGCAAACGGAGAAAACTCACTTTCACCTCAACTTTCGTGCATGATCTCGATCAGACGACTCAGATCTGGCCACCTGCGCTAAACGACAAGATAGCGTTTTCTTGGAAACTGAGCCGCCTCGAAATTCGTGCTAACACCCAACGGCTCAGATCTTGCCACCGACACTAAACGACAAGATAGCACTTTCTAAGGGACAGAGCCGCCTAGGAACTCGTGCTGTACCTTGTCAGAGTCGCTAAACGACAAAACACTGTACTCATGGGAACCCGTTCGGTCCAAATACTCTCGCCGACGGAACTAACACACTCGGCCCAAGGACCTCGGCACGACCAACACAGTTATAAGCAAGACAAATATGCAGTGCAATGAAAGATATTTTATTAAACAATCATACCTCAATACAAAACACATGATTACAAAGTGTTTGGAAACAAAATACACAACGCCGACCCACTACACTTAGCCCTCATATGGAAAAATCTTCACTGGACTGTTCGGCCGACTGTTCGTCCTCCTCGGCTGGTAGCTCCCCTGCACCGTTCCGGAGCTTCGCTACCACACTTTGCAAGTGTCGAATCTCCGAGAGCAAATCATCCCGCTCGGCTATGACCTTCGACTGGTTGTGCCGAATACACTTGACCCGAAGAGCGTTGCTGAATGCGGTTTGCGAGTCCTCGTCCCCTTCTGCAGGGTTCAGCTCGGCGATCCTATCCTCCAGACGCTGGATCCCGGCTTCCCTTAGGTCGAGGACGGACAAAAGGTGAGCCTGCTCACCCTCAGCCCGGCGTAACTCCAGCTCGACGCTCCTAGGACTCAGAGCCGCCGTCCCAGAAGAGGCTCCGGATTCAGAGTCATCATCCGAGCCGTAAAGATCAGCATATGAATCGGACACCTCGAGCTGAAAAATGGGGAAAGCAAACAACAAGATTTTAATATACTTCCGAGGCACCACACTTGAAGAATTTTCCAATCATATTCAGACATAATGGTTCCACAATACAACAAGACCAAGTCTACAACAACGTTTTACAACAAATCAGAAGGGACACGAAGTGACATAGTCAGGTCCTCTTCGGAAAAGGAACGCTTCGGTTTAAGGAAACACGAGGACGACGAGGCCTGCCCTCCGAGCTCGATCCTAAACCAACGAAGTGAGACCCCCCTTCGCTGCTGACTCTAACGGCGGCACCAACCGAGGCCCCGCTTGACGAGACGGCCGCACTGCTCTGAGCGTCGGCTGGACTCCGTCGGGTCACAGGCGAGCGTGTCGCGAGTTCGTAAAATTTAATCCCCCTCTCGCTCTCTTCACGAGTGCAAGACGTGCTACGGACGTTAGCCCTCTCCAGCGCAAGCTTGAGCGATGCGACCTCTTCCTCCAGTTCAATGATTCTGTCTCTCAAAACGTCGTCCTTCGCCGTCTTCTTCGGACGAGAGGGTCTTGACGAGCCAGAGACGGTGGCGCCATCGGTCGCAAGCCGTCGGAAGTGGGTGACCTCGATCCCCCTATCTATCGTGATCCTTCTGAGCCTATCGACTTCGGCCAATAGCCTCTTGCGCTCGGTCGATGCCTTTTCCAGCTCGGAAGTCAGTTTCTCTTCTGCCGCCGAGCGTTCCTTCCCCGCTAATTCCAAGTATTGGACCTCGGCCAAAAGGTCGTCATTCTTCTGCTCGGCAGCAGTAAGCTCCCCACGGAGCCGCTTGACTTCCCCTCCGGGACAAGGAGCTTGGGGGTACTTCCGCCGTTGCCACAGCTCGCGACAATACCTCCGTAGAGCTGCCCTCGTCTCCTCCAGTTGGCCGAGCAGGAGAAACCGCCTCTGTCGGCTGTCCGAGAGCTCACGCTTCGTTTTGGCCAGCTCCTTCCGAAGGTAGACAACCTCCGTAATCGGACCGAACTTCACCTGAAAAGCAGAGATAAATCCGATACCCAACACTCGGAAACATCTACGACTAGTCACACACAAATCCGAAGCTCAACACTTGGACAAATTTTGGCCAAACAAAATGTTTTTCATTCAAAATCGAGGTGAAAGTTTTACACAAGCGGTGGCCAGTCCGCAATGAGGCTTACAAAAAGATAACAAAACAATAAAAGACTAAAAGAAGACAACCGAGTCAGGGGTCGACCTTTTTGCCGTTCGGGTCCGTCGACCCCCCGGTCTTGTCCTCGCCATCGCCCTCGCCTCCACCTTCACTCCAACTCTCCTCCTCGGAGTCAGCCTCCTCCTCGCCCTCGACTTCGGTCTCCCCTGGGCCTTCAACGGGTTCCGTCTCTCCCTCGGGGCCGAGCAGCCCTTCGGTAACCCCCTCCTCCCCTTCCACGGGGTCATAGAAGTTGTAGGAGGACGTATCGAAGCCCGGATTCTTGGTGGCTACATGTTGAAGGGCTCGACCGTAGGCATCTACCATGTTCTGGAGCATGTGCTGCGCGGCCTCCTCCTGCACGGCCTTCCTCACCTTCTTCACCTTCTTCTGGTGCTTGGCCTTGATCTTCTCGGTCCCCTTCCGAGCCTTCTCCGCCTCCGACCGAGCGTTGGCCAGTGCCTCCTTCAGCTCGGCAGTCTCCTTCTCCAAGGCCTCAAGTTTGGCCGCCGCGTCCTTCGACAGCTGAATGGCGTTAGCCAGCTGCTGCTCCAGCCCCTTCACTTCAGCGGCCCTCTTCGTCGAGAGGAGCTGCTCGGCATCAAGCAGCTGCGTAGCCTTGATGCGCTCCGCCCTCTCCTGCTCCCTCTCCTGCTCCTTATTCGCAAACTCCTCGACCAGGAAATTAAAGTGGTAGAGGGTCTGAAAAAGAACGGCGGATTAAAATCCGAACCCTAAGACTTGGAAAAAACTTGGATAAGGGAGAGCTCAGCCTACTTACCGACATAGTATTCCGAGCGATCTGCATCACGGCGTCCCCTGCTTGCCCGGCCTTCAGGGTCGCTCCGTCCTTTGGGGTCGGCAGGTGCCTCACCGCCTCCATGCAGATGTTGCCATCGCCCAAGAAGCCGTCGACGTTCATCACCTGCCAGTCGGGCATGAAGATCTGCTTGTGACGCTCAGTCAGGATCTTCTCCGCATCGGCAGTCAAGGGTGGAACAGGGAGGGACAGCACCTCCTTCACGCCGAACGTACCGCTCGACGAACCGGGAGCATCCACCTTCAGGGTCGGAGTCGGTACCTCCGAAGTAGGGGGATCGAGAACGCTGATCTCCCCCTGCCCGAGGACCGCGACCTTCGGTCGGTCGGCAGTCTTCTCGATCGAAGGCTTCTTCGAGGCCCTGCTATCCTGAGGCGCCGCCGAAGGCCTCTTCTTCTTTGCCTCCTGCTCCGACCGGCCCTTCGCCACCAGAGCCTTGTAATCAAGCTTCATCGTCTCTGCAAAAGCCGAATGAAAAAACTTAGAAAAATTTTCATGAACTTTAAACAAAGAGTATAAATACCAGAAGCATACGAGGGTCGATCGGACTGAGACCCCCACGGAACAGATGCTCCTCGGTAATATCTTTCCAGCTTAGCGCTGGCAGGGCGAGGAGCTTCCTCTGGACCTCCGCCTCCTCATCACTCAGTGGCGCCTCCCTCTTGGTCCGCTTGGGCAGACCCTCCTTTGCCCAAACCGTCGGTATCACCCACGGTGCCGGGGCTCGGATGAGGAAGTACTTCTCCTTCCAATGTTTGATCGAGTCCGGATTCTCGATCAGCTTTACGCCCGTCCGGGGTGAAAGAAAGAACCTTTGCTCGTCTCGCCTCGGCTGACAGGGTCGGTAGAGGCTTCGGAAGAGGAACATAGTCGGCTTGCCGCCGACCTCTTGGCATCGGAGGACGAATGCCGTGACGTGCCTCCATGTGTTCGGCATCAGCTGGGCGGGGCTCAACCCGTACCATGTCAACACATCCACAACGAACGGGTGGAGGGGAAACCGGAGTCTGGCAATTAGGGAGTCGACCGGAAAGATGCACACGTCCGACGAGGACTTTGTGTTGGCTCGGAAACCCGACCCAGGGAGGAGCAGTCCGTAGTCGGCGGGGATCCGGAAACCCTCTCGGATCAGACGAAGGTCGGTCTCGGTAAGTGACGAGATGGTGTGGTCCACCTCGGACAGTTCCCTCGGCTCGTTCTCCTCAACCTGCTTAGCCGTGCCTTGGGTGACTTTCTCCAAGGTACCCTCGTCATAGTCCCGGACGCCTCCCACGCTCGACAGGGCAATAGGCTGCCGACCGAACGCCCCCGCTCTCTTCGGCGTTTCCACTATCGTGACCACGGCTTTACCCTTTCGGGATGCCGCCACGACCTCCTCGGGTAGCTCGGCCATTTCTCCCTCTTTGTCCGGACGAACGACGTCCTGCTCGCTCGGCTCCACTACTCCCTTCCCTTTATCCCCTCGGCCAACGGCTTGCTCCGAGGCGGGGGTCTCATCCGTAATCTTAACCATTTTTCCTAAAAGAGAAGGGAAAGAGACTGACCTTGAAGTGACAGGGTGCGGTCGGAAAGTTTGCCGGAAACAAGGAACGCTACCGCGACAGCTAGCAACGCCACCAGAGAGCTAAAAACTTCGAAGCAAAGTAAAAACTGAAGAGAGAGAGTAAAAGTGAAAAATGATGCTTGGTCTAAGGGGGGGTAAAGATTTATAGTAAAAAGGAACGTCCCTTGGACTTCCAAACGAAAGTTCGCGACTTTTGGGCTGCTCTCGAAACGTCGTGAAGGCCCATCACCACTGCCTTCCCCACCAAGTCAGCTAGTTCGGCACAATGGGATCGGAATCCGAGCAAGTGCCTTCCCGAGCCTGCAAACGGGGAAAACTTACTTTCATCCGACGGCTCGGGTTGCACCACATCGCTTGGACGACTGGACCCTCGGACGCCCCGCCTCTGTCTAAAGGAACCAGAAAAAGTTTTGATTCAAAGCTTTAAGGCACCGCCCTCGGCGAGCGCCCCTCGGGCCCTGTTCTCGGTCGGTATCCCGCCGACCCACGGGCCCGGTCAAAAACAGATCGGCACTCCCCCCGTCTCTAACTCCTCCAGGTTGATATTCATCAGAAGCTATCAGCCCGGAAGGAAGACAGAGATGGGAGGGGGCCCATCAACACTCGGAGATCGGAAGAAGCAAACCATTCCGAGCCAGTCGATTGCAACTGCAAAGGTTCGGCATGCTCTGGCAACCACGCCTTCACAGTTGCAAACAACTTGCCCGGAACGCCCTTCATTTCTTCCGGAAGAACGACCGCTCGTCCTTCCGACGAACTCACCCCTCGGACTTGGACATGGATGATCACCTCTCCCACCAAGATCTCTGCCGACCCTAACACCCGCTGCGGAGCAAACAGAGTAGGCAGAAGATCTTGGTGGGAGAACGACCACCCGTCCCTCTGAAGCAGCTCACACCCCGGGTCCGGACTACGGTCGTCGCCACTACTGCCTCATTCTCTCCCGCTCCTGACATCCCCTTCGGAACCGTGAGAAACGGGAGAAGAACAAGGCAACAGGGCAACCACCCATCCTTCCGAAGTAACTCATCCATCGGGTCCGAACCATAGTCGTCACCACTACTGCCTCATTCCACCCTGCTCCTGACATCCACTTTGGGGCCGTCAGGAACGGGAGAAGAAAAAGGCAAAAGAGCGACAACCCCCTTGGACCTCGAAAGACAAGTTACCTAAGGCCAATGCCCCCGAAGTTTGAAACTCTACATTTGGTGCGATTGAAATGACAAAGGGAGTGGAGTACTTATAAGCTCCCCTCCAAGGTCCAGCCATTATGACCCTCGGAATTTGAAACGCCACGCATTAATTGAAGGAGTTGTCCTTAATGAACTTGGGAAATTGGAACGCCGCGCGAACCCCGAAGCACCATTAATGCCCTTGGGAACAGGATCGTCTCGAGACAGAGTACGCCACATCGCTCAACCTGCCGAGACCCCCTGTCTCCGGACGGATTCCGAGCAAGTGCCTTCCCGAGCTCGCAAATGGGGAAAACTCACTTTCCCCTCAAGAATCGCGCCTGATCTCGATCAGACGGTCCAGATCTCGCCGAGGACACTAAGCGACAAGATAGTGTTTTCTTGAGAAATGTGCCCGTCTCGAGATGCATGTCGCCATCCGACGGTTCAGAGCATGCCACGTCGCTCGGCCTGCCGAGACCCCCTATCTCCGGTCGGCAGCCGAGCAAGTGCCTTCCCGAGCTCGCAAATGGGGAAAACTCACTTTCCCCTCAAGAATCGCGCCTGATCTCGATCAGACGGCCCAGATCTCGCCGAGGACACTAAGTGACAAGATAGTGTTTTCTTGAGAAATGTGCCCGTCTCGAGATGCGCGTCGCCATCCGACGGTTCAGAGCACGCCACGTCGCTCGGCCTTCCGAGACCCCCTGTATCCGGTCGGCAGCTGAGCAAGTGCCATTCCGAGCTCGTAAACGGAGAAAAAAAGACACCGAGCTACTATGACCGTTGGATCTTTCAGAAATCGGTGCTCCTAATGATCAACGGTCCAGATCGAGCGCCGAGGACACTAAACGACAAGATAACATTTTTTTGGAAAACGTGCCACCATCCGATGGCTCAGATTGCGCCACGTCGCTCGGCACGCCGAACCCCCTAGTCTCCGGTCGGCAGCCAAGCAAGTGCCATTCCGAGCTCACAAACGGGGGAAAAGTCTGCCGAGCGATGGAGACCGTCAGATCCCTTAGAAAATCACGCTCGACGATGATCAGAAGTCCAGATTGCGCCACGCCATAAATCAGTATTAAAAACCGTTTTTTATCTATTTAATTAGTTTTATTTATTTAAAAATTGCGAAAAAATTGCCAAAAATTCGGGAAAATTAACTAAAAATTCTGGAAAATAATTAAAAATTCGGGGGTATATTTTTGAGCCCCTGAACGAACAATTATTGCCTAGAATGTACAGTTAAGGCCCCCGAACAATTAGTAAACACATCGCAAAATTAAATAAATAATCCAAGAAAAATAGATGAAAGATGCCAAATACTCGATAAGGCTGGAGAACAACACATGGCATCAAAAAGTTACCTCACTACCCCCTTCGAGATTCTAAGTCCACCATATGGACTCCGATACAACTCCACTAGCCCACAAAACAGTCAAACTACTCCTCAAAGACTGATCACGCTCAGTCTTTAGGAGTGGGGGGCTCGTGATATGGCTAAAAATGGGGTTAAATCGGAACCGTCCAGATTGGGCACGAATCTTGATGCTCGGGGGTAAAAAGGTAATTTCACATACAAGTGGATCCAAAATGGGTATTGGGTCTCCTTCTCACAGAACCATCAACCCGAGAACGCATCCACTTTAACTGGGCACGGGTCCCGACCCGATACAAGCCCAGTTCACCAAGAGGAGAATCAGGGCCATTGATTTGGCTAGATCAAATCAACAGGCCCGACTGACTCCCACCAGGGAATCAGGGGCTAATTTCCCAGAACAGAATAGGAGGATTTTCCTCCTGGTTGTTAGGCCGGAAATCAGGCCCCTAACCGTTCCAAAGGCGACTATAAATACAACCCCTCTACCACCATGACCAGGTTAATGACTTCTTCACCACTTTTAAGCTCTTTCTTAATCTCTTCTGATTACTGACAAGAGCGTCGGAGGGTGCGTCGCCGGAATCAACCCCGGTGTTTTGCACTTCCTTGCAGGTCACGGCAGGAGCAAGAAGGTTGAGTCAACTGTTCAGGTTTTTCTCGGACTCACAAATTCTATCTGTTTACCCCCACACCGAAATCAGCGGTAACACATGTGATGAAGTCCATACTGATGTTCTGAGATCACTTGCCACTTCAGTGCTTCAATCCCTGCATCTCCTACCTAAGCCTTCTGACTTGCTTACCTAGACTCGGTTGCAGCTTCCATCGTGCCAAAACTGAGCTCCAATCTTGAGTAATCACTTCAATACTGCTTACCTGATCTCATCATTTAGCTTCTTACCCCCTTCGTGGTCTTTGGTTGAGGCTAATATTTCATTACCTCAATCTTTCACGGTTCGGTAGCCACTCCTTCCTTAGTATAGGACATGGCCTACAAATGCCACTTCAGACTTCCAGGACTCTCATCTATAGTTTGCACAACTTGTAATGAGGATTGCTCCAGATGGTGTAATTAACCAGAACAAATTTAGAGTTTCCACCCGCGCATATCTCAATTTCTTGAAAAATAATTCAGACAAAAGAATATGATGAACTAAGTTTGAACAAAACGATTGCCTGGATTTCATATATATAAATCCATTCGGTTACAAAAGTGTTACATCATATATTACTTCTTCAGTCTAAAAAAATTCGAAATACAACTTTGAACTTAGTTGCAACTCCATATGCACATACTGGTAATGGCTCTCCTGCCTTCTTCAACTTGCCTTTAGTAAGTGTGAACTCTTACTCTTGGTGAACAGGACCTTTCCTTTATTGTTCATCTTGGGGGCTAATTTTCCGTCATTCTTCTGAAACCGGAAACAATTTGGCCTAACATGACCAATCTCCCCACAATTGTAATAGACACGGGTATCTATCTGAGGGGTTTTCTCTGAACATTAGGACTTGTAGTGTCCTTGCTCACCACATAGGAAACAAATTCCTGGCTTAGCGCCTCCAAGTTTGCCTTTCATTTTCTGAATCTTCTGCTTCTGACCTCGGTTCTTGAACCCTGATGCTGGTGCAGATCTTTTTCCTTGTAGTCGTGGACAGACTGATTCCTTGTGCCCAGCCTCCTCACAGAAATGGCATACTACAACCTCGGTGGTACCCTGGACTTGCTCCCATTCATGCTGCAGTCGTGCCAATCTGGAATCAAAGTGTTCCTGCTCCTTTGCTAGGCCTGCTAATGCAGCTCTGCAAGCATCTCTCATTTGTTTAGCTTGGTGACCATCCCTGGTCTCGTACTTCCTCGGCTTCTTTATTTCCCGATGTATGCTGGCCGCCGCCGCTGTGTGTTGATCCACACTTAACCCCTGTAGTGGTGAAGGCGAGTCCATATTGAGATTAGCATGTAGTGAAATCTCCTTTGGCTCCTCTCTTAAGATCATCGGATCATCCATCGAAATCAGCACACTCTCTTCTATCAATACATCCTCGGTTAGGATATCCTCAAATACCATTCTTCAAACACATATACTGGAATTAGTCCAGATATAGAAAAATTATAAAACATATGTTGAAAGAAACAACAATATGAATTATAATTGTCTATAACTAGCTAAAACCCGACTCCTATAAGGCATCCAAGTTTAATTTTCCTACTGTGTTGGACTGTAAATTGAAGTCGGCTCTGATACCACTCTGTAACGCCCCGATTTCCATACACTAGGAACCGTGACATAAGCCCGAATCTTTTCCTTCAATTAGCCACAATACACAAAAAGGCAGGGAAATTTTAAACTTTTTATTCAACACAAATGTATTACAAGTCTGAATGTTGTAAAACTGCAATACATTATATCGGTGTTACAATAATACCTTTACAAGCCCAAGTGTTACAAATCTTCAATAAATTTACATCAGAGTATAATGAATAATAAATAATAGTTGGTACTTCACTTGGATTCTTCTCAACAATTAATAAATTTACAATTAAAATAATGGTAACCAACATATATTACAATTGAAACAAAATCAACACTTTGATTCTCTTGCCTTGAGTTCTCCAGAATCCTGTACCTGTAGTTTTGCAATCCAGCACCGATTGAAGTGGGGATGTCAGTACATATACTGACGCTTTAGGGCTGATAACTAGCAGCGATTCTCAACTTTAAACAAACAGATTGTTGAAAAGAGAAAAATGTATATATAATTGATGTGTCTATGTATGCTATGACTTAGACTCTAATGCAAGATTAACTAATGCAATGATGCACTTATTCTAATGCAAGAAAGACTTTGGAACAGTACGCAACCCATACTACATACGTCCATATCAAGCCATTTCTTCATATATAGGGATTTTAACCTGCGCCATGAATTCTACTCTTGTACTCAACCTGTTTCTGAAGATATAGTGTGACGGGTGAGGTTGCACTGAAATTGTCTAATCCCGCCATTCGCAGTCATATAGTGGTGTCTCTGTTTGCCACTATTGCCTGACGTACCGAACCACACTCAAAAATCTGACGAACCCATGGAGTTCATTACAACACAAGTTAGCTCGAAGCATCCCCTATGGCCCCCTAGCTTATAGACCGTAGTCTATGGCTTGTTCGCCCTTCTTGATATAGAACATGACGGAGTTCCGATGGTCCATCCCCTTGCTCCGACAGGAAACTTTCCGCCCTTATCACAACACTTCAAAAATAAATAGACGAGACACAGATCCGGTTCTCCCAACTCGTGAGAAGGCACAGACCGTATCCCTTTGACA
This sequence comes from Hemerocallis citrina, assembly GCA_017893485.1. NCBI lineage: Eukaryota > Viridiplantae > Streptophyta > Magnoliopsida > Asparagales > Asphodelaceae > Hemerocallis > Hemerocallis citrina. Next base: position 92,006,579 of record CM030365.1, on the reverse strand, counting down.
GGAAGGGTACAACCAATAACACCACATAGTGTTGGCTTATAGAACAAGTCGGATCATAAGGTATCACCCTTAATACCAACTCTTTTCCTTTGGCGAAATGATAATAAATAAAGGTTATGTAGTAATAGCCATAAGTTACTACCCTAACGATGCCACTAACCCTAAGCAATCCGAGGGATGACAACAGTACTAACACAACATGCTAGGTCTTAAGTTTGACTTCGCAAGATAACTCTACTAGGTACTCAACCTAGACTTACCAGAATACCTAAGGATCCTGTTCATAGCCTATAGATCCAAGACCCTGGCAATACGAACGTATTCACATGCTACTACCGTGAACTTGGATTCCGTCTACACTTGCGGCCCGCGATCAACCTACACTGGTTAAGATCTGACGGTGCATGAGGGGTGACTCGTCCACAGTCCACGAGGAGTAAAATAAAAATACGTCTTGATGGTCGATGGCTCCTAGGGCAATGATATCACCCTAGAAAAGCACAATAACTGCGTACTAGCTAATAAGCTACATACGAGCAAAACAACTTATATACGAGCCGACTGGCTATGTATGCGACAACAATTTGCTAAAAAATAGCGTGAACTATTTCCCAACATAAACATGCTACTTATGAACACAAGGAACACTTATTACTCATAATTAAGTGCATGATTCAAACTACTAACAAAACTTGATCTTTTATTCATGAAAGCAACATAAAAGTCTTCTAACATCCTAGAAGCAATTAAACATGCTACAATTATCGGAATTCAACAAAATTAGACTTTTTAGAAATGTGAGAACATCTATCACAACTCTTCAGTTGACAACCTTCTCAGATTCCGTCAATAAGAGGTAAAAAAACTTCGAACAATCTAAACAGCTAAGCTTCAGTCAAAAGGCTAGTTGTTGTGACTTGTAATGGTCATAACTCCTACTCCGCTTATCGAAATCTAACAAAATAAGACATTTTGAAAAGATGAGAACTTCTAATACAACTCTCTAGTTGACAACCTTCTCATATTTAGTCAATAAGAGGTACAAAAACTTCAAACAATCTAAACAGCGAAGCTTCAGCCAAAAGGCTAGCTGCTGTGACTTGTAAAGGTCATAACTCATACTCCGCTTATCGGAATCTAACAAAAATGAGCTTTTTAGAAAGCTAAGAACATCTAATACAACTTCCTAGTTAACAACTTTCTCAGATTCCGTATGGAACTCAAAATTCACCTCTTTGAACACAATTCAAAGAACAACAAAGAAAGCAAAAGGATGAAACTTGTAAAGCTCATAACTTTTGTTATACTTATAGGAATCTAACAAAATTGAACTTTTTGGAAAGCTCAGAACATCTACTACAACTTCCTAGTTGACAACTTTCTCAGATTCCTTTTGGAACTCAAAATCCAGCTCTTTGAACACAATTCAAAGAACAACAAAGACAGCAAAAGGCTGAAACTTGTAAAGCTCATAACTTTTGCTATACATGTCGGAATCTGACAAAATTGGACTTTTTGGAAATCTCAAAAAAATCTACTACAACTTTCTCAGATTCCGTATGGAACTTATAATCCAGCTCTTTAAACATAATACAATGAACAACAAAAGACAGCAAAAGGCTGAAACTTATAAAGCTCAGAACTTTTGCTATACTTGTCGGAATCTAACAAAATTGGGCTTTTTGGAAAGGGAAAAACAACTAATAAAACTTTCTAGTTGACCACTTTTTCAGATTCCTATAGTGCTCAAAATCCAGCTCATTGAACACAATTCAAGAACAACAAAAAGGACAGCAAAAGCTTAAACTTGTAAAACACACAACTTTTGCTATACTTATCGGAATTTAACAAAATTAGTCTTTTTGGAAAGCTAAGAATATCTACTACAACTTCCTAGTTAACAACTTTCTCAGATTTTGTATGGAACTCAAAATTCAGCTCTTTGAACACAATTCAAAGAACAACAAAGACAGCAAAAGGCTGAAACCTGTAAAGCTCATAACTTTTGCTATACTTGTCGGAATCTAACAAAAAATGGACTTTTTGGAAAGCTTAGAACATCTACTACATCTTCCAAGTTAACAACTTTCTCAGATTTCTTATGGAACTAAAAATCCAGCTCTTTGAACACAATTCAAAGAACAACAAAGACAACAAAAGGCTAAAACTTTAAAGCTCATAACTTTTGCTATAGTTGTCGGAATCTAACAAAATTAGACTTTTTGAAAAGCTCAGAACATCTACTACAATTTCCTAGTTAACAAATTTCTCAGATTCCGTATGGAACTCAAAATCCAGCTCTTTAAACATAATACAAAATTAACCAAAATAGCAGTTTTGCTGAAAAACTCGCTGTTTTGGGGAAACGATTTATTTCACCCATTAACTAACCCAAAAAAATCTACAAAATTATATCATGGTAATAACACATATATTCCAATTTATTTGGGCTCAAGATTTCAATTTTAGCATAAGTAATTAATTCTAACTATCAAAAACTACATACTAGTTTTAAAATTGATTCTTTAGTGTTCTCTTTGAGCTCTACACTTCAATCTTATATGCCATTTTATTCTATTCCACAATCATGAATGTGCATATGAAATTAGTCCAAGTTCTTAATTTAATCAACAATAATAACAATAATAACAACTATAAAAGCAAACTGAGAACCCCCACCCAACTTTGTAGGAAGGACTTGCTTTGCTCTTCTCCTCCTTGTTCTTTCTCCTCCTCTTAAGAACACCCCATGAAAGAACTCACTCTTTTCTTTTGATTTGATCTCTCTTTCTTTTCTTTTTTCTCAATTTTTTCTAAGTTAAACTAGTAAGAGAATGAGATGAGAAGGAGATGGGGAAACATAAAATGAAAGGGCTTCTTGCCCTTGGAGATTGGCCGGCCTAGGGCGGGGTTATAGGAGAGGGAGAGGTGGGCTTGTGGTTGAGAAGAACCCAAGTGTTTTTATTCTTGTGGGTCATAACAATTGAAAATCAATTTGCAAATTTAAATTGCAATCACACCCTAATCCAATCCTAACCCTTCATTTGATCATTATTGATGAAAAATAAGAGACATTTTCTCAAAATCACATACTACATGATTTCTTTTCTGTGTTTGTGGTGCTCTATTGTGGATGTTGTTAACGTTTGCTGCATTGTTTTGATTTTCTTTTCTGTGTATGTTTTCTGCTCTCGTTGGCACTGTCGTTGAGGTTGTTTGGGACTGGATTTGAGATAGTCGTTGGTGCTCAGTAATTTTTGCACTATCTTATGTTCCCTTGCCGCCCTGGGATGAGGGTTGGTCCCAGTTCTTGAGGTCCATCGATTGGGCAATCTGGGCTTAGTTGCTTACTATCGGGATCAGGTTTCTGTGATGTTTTCTTCGGTAGCCTCGCAGGTATCCTGTTCGGGTCTGGCTGGGTTTGGCTGCGAGGCTCCTCTGTCCCATTGCTCCAATGTCATTGGGCTCTCGTTGATTGGTTGAAGGGAATGAGCACGTTGGATCTCTGCTTTTGCCTCTTATTTCCCAGCTTCTGCTGCTCTTTGCGGTTTATTTTTATGCTCGTTTCTCTCCTCCTCCAGGCTGGTGCAGTGGTAATTCGGTCGCTGATGCTGCTCTCTGTTCTCCCGCTTTTCATCGCTCTTCTCTGTCGTGGAGGTTCAACTTGTGCTTGGTGTGTTGAGGCCTGTTTTACCGTCGTTTTCGTCGGGTCGTTGGTGTTCTATTGCTGTATTTTCTTGTATTCTATTTTAGCTGGTTTATGTTGCTCTCTCGTTTGTCTTTTGAGCAATTAGCTTAATTGCTCGTTTTGCTTTGCAGTGTCTTTTTCCATTCTTTTTTGGTCTTTTCTGTTTTACGAAGGTGTAAAATTGTCACTGTTTGTACTTATTCTTTCATTTTATATATTGGGCTGGAATCGGTTGATTCTATCCTATTATCAAAAAGAAAAATATATACTACATGATTTCGTACAAACGTACGAAATCGATACAGTACTTATATGTACATACATCTATATATACAGATAATTTTTATTATTTAAAACGAATAATCTCTACCAAAAATATTTTAATTCAGAAATAATATTAAAATTAATTTTATTACCGACTCGGAAGATTTCAGTACCAATTTGATACAATACAGATGTATACAAACTGGTATATATATATATATATATATATATATATATATAATGTTTATTAACTAAATCGGGTAATATCCACCAAAAATATTTCAATTCTGAAAATAATAAAATAATAATTTTTAATATCAGCCCGAGATATTAAAGATATTTTCTAAAAATGCATTTTACAGGATTTTGTACAAGTGCACAAAACCCATACAATACATATATATACCTGTATATATATACGGATAATGACTATTTATTAAAACTAAGTAATTTCCATAAGAAATATTTTAATTTTAAAAATAATAATGATACAAATATAATATCCGACCGGGATATTACATTAATAGTTTATGTGAAAAAATACAAAACAATCTAGAAGGTATATGTTAAAAAAGAAAATCTAAAAAATAATAGGAGGGTTGAGAAAGATAGAGATAAGCGAAAAACCCACAAAAAAATATAATTAAAAAATTTAGAACGACGACAAAATTCAATAATTGAGAGGGTTGTGAAATTTTGATATCGTACTTTGCGGATAATCATATATAGAAATGAGAAAGAAAATAATTGTAGAAGTAAACGTAGTCGATTGAGAAGTGTAGTAGACGTAGTCACGTAGTCTGGTAGTCGTAGAAAGAGAGAGAGAGAGCTTCTTTGTTGAGGGAGTTGTAGTAGACGTAGTTGAGAGATGAGAGAGCTTCTTTGATTTAATTGAGTAGTAGGAGTAGAGAGAGTGAGTAATGTGCGAAAAAATTTAGATTGAATTTAGGGGGTATTTATAGGGAACCCCCCCCCCCTAAAAAAAACAAAAAAACAAAAAAAAAACCAGTTTGGCTTCTGCTGCAACGTTCGACCCGTTCGGGTCCAACGGTGCAACAATCGGCAAGTTGGTGGGCGGGACGCGGTCAACGGGTTTGCGGATCGGGTCGATCAGGTTAAATTCACATTTTTTTTAAACCTTGGTCGACCTTGTAAGAATTTCAGGTTCGACCCGAACCCAAACCGGGTCGAGATGGGTCGGGTCGAGCTGGGCAGGTCGCGGGTGGACCCAACCCAAATGCCATCACTAGGTCAATTGATGACCATTCTAAAAAAAATTGAGACTAGAAACTGATGACCATTCTAAAAAAATTCCTTATTATCAATTAAATAGATGGTGGGCCCAAATGTTTATTGTTTAATGTGGTCAATTGAGTTAGGATAAAGAGGGTGGGCCTAACTTTTGGATCCTCTTCCGTACAAAAAAAAACTAGCATAATTCTCTGCAATATTGCACAGAATTTTCAAAAATAAGAAAATTAAAATTTTGAAAATTTTGAAAATTTTATCTAAGAACATGTATACAATATTGTAATATTTTTATGTTTGATTTACGGATATGATTCAAGTGGGGAGTTACCTCTAACATTGGTATCGAGTCAGTCAGGTTGGGTCTTGCATTACTAAACCCGGACTCGCTCCTCTACGAGTCCAAATATTGAACCCAGACTCGACCCGTGAGAACCAGGGCCGGGTCCTGTCAAAAATGTTACTCGTCTGGTCCAGGTTGTGACGTGTGGGGAGTTGGGAGCGAGTTTGAAGGCATCGGGCAGGAGAGGGGAGTTGGGGCTGCTGCTTCGTCTCTTCTCCTTAAGAGATTAGTTTTGTTTTTTCAGGTCCGGGTGATGTCCATTTTGAGCAGACTTAGACCCAACCAAAAAAATATGAATGTGTCCTATCTTAGGACCTGGACTGTAACCCCTATTTTTCTATTTTTTTTGGATTTTATTGTATTTTATTTCCTTTTCCCTATTATTGTATTCGAATTTTCTTTAAATAATAAATCTTGCTTTTCTTTGGGCTCATTTATTCTCTTTTGATCATTTAGTACTATTTTGGCTTGATTTCTGCTTTTTTTTGGCTCACTAAAAATTTTGCTCCTCGTGTTTTAAGTTTGAATTGATCCGATATATGTTTATCTCGTCGCTTTCTATTTATTCGTCTCTTTTTGGAGCCTAAACTCATACCCTAAACCCATTAACCTGCAACCCAAAACCCCACAACCTATCTCTTATATAAATAACCCCTTAAACCCTAATATTATATTATATCTCTACCTCTCTCTTTCCTACCACTGCTATTCCTTTTTCCTAGCCCCGACCCATCCTCTGTTTCAACCCAACCCATCACCGTCACCATCTCTCGTCGCTCCGACCTCGTCTTCGCCCTTGCTCCGCCCTCGCCACCACTAGCCCGATCACCCTCATCATCACCCTTATCCCTGCGGCCCCGTCGTCTTCATCCCCGCCTCTCATCCAAACGCCCCTGAACCCATTGCCTGCACCCATCAAACCTTGCCGATCCCCTCCGCTGTCCCCCGCAACCACCGAACCCCCCCATTACCCGTCGTCATCGAACACCCGAACCCCCGGCGTACCGTCCTCCTCTGTTTCGGTGCACAATAGAGCACCGCTCGAGCGTCGAGGTCTCGTCGTTGCATTGCTTCCCGACCGCCAGCGTCCCGCCGTCGCCGCCCTTGCTCTCTTCGCTACTGTCGCTTCTTAACCACGAGCACCGCAGTCGCCGTTCCCCTCCCGCTGTCTCTCTCTCCACGTCACTATTAAGAAGAAGAGAAGAGTTGGGTTTTCTTTTGGTGTTTGCTATTGTGGAGTAAGGGGATCCGGGATTGGAGTTTGTTGTTTGGGAGATCCTAGTTGCTGTGGTTGTTGTTTTTGTGGACTTGATTTGCTATTTTGTCATTTGCATGTAGCTCGCATGTGATTTCGAGCTTCCGCGTTCGTAGATTCGTCACCCGAGATTCTCATCCAGTTATTCTAATATTCAAAATTAACATCTAAAAGGCAAGTCTCTTCTTAAACTAGTTTATTGTTTTGTTCAAGATTCTTTGATCTCTGCAAGTAGATCCCAGTCCTTTTTATCATACTTCTATTGAATTCCATTAATTATATTGAGGGTTTACACGACCTAACCCAATATATTATTAACATTGTGCCTACATCTTTGATCTAAAACCTAGTCCCTCTTGCACATTGCAGATGCACGTTTACATGAAAAATAACTAGATCCATGTTTGATGAATTGAATATGTCGATTGAATTTGATTTAATAAATTGATTACCATGCCTGTGAAATTGCATCTTAAAACTGGAATTATACATATTAAACATCTAGCATTACTTTGATTATTAATTAGCATGAACTATATGGTTGTATGATAAAGTTTTTGCCAATTCGTATCAAACTATATTTTGGCCTGATGCTTGGTTCGTTTTGTATCATATTTTTGACCATGTTAATGTTGTAATTTGAAATAACTTTCTGAATATGAATTATAGCCCCATGAGTCTATTTTCCAGAACTTTTGACGAAATTGAATTCTGATATATAACATGTTAGATATCAGTATTTTAGTACAACTGTGTCTAAAATTCCAGATTTCCAAATTCATGCGTATCTTTATGTTTCATAAATAAATAGCACATGTTAATAGTAAAATAAAAATATGAAATTAATTTGGCTGAAACTAGACATGAGTAGGAATCATCCTGAATTTTTGTAGATTTAATTGATGAGTTTTCTGATCTGATTCATATGTATTTATATATAATTTACAACTTGCTGCTTGAACATAAAATCTGAAAAGAATAGGAATTTCGACCTAGTTTCTATAACTTTTATATGTCGTGTATATATTCGCTGGAACTGACAAAGAGTCTATTTTCTAGAATTTCTAACGGATCCGATTTACCTTTCTGTAGTAGCAGTAATCTGTGTTTTTGTACAGCAACGTCATGTTGTCCAGATTGTGTAATTTGTGTATAATTAATATGTTTGCTTCTTGCTTTGTCTGTAACAAGTAGAATTATTCACACTTAGTATCATACAACATTGACACATTCTTGCATGCTCACATAGGATGAAAATAAACTATTAACAAGCCGGGGTATTATGGGTTGACTTGGTAGTGAACGATCGAAAAATGTACTCGGTAATGGCTTCTTGCTTGCATGATTTATTACATGGAAAGTGGATAATTGCTTGTCATTGTGTGATATCATGATATCTTGTCATCTTGTTACCGAGTACACGATTCGTGAATTCACCATCAGTCTAAAACGTTCACTGTGTGCTTGCGCCGAACCTGTGGAATGGGACGTAGTAGTACGTGCACTAGATAGATTAATAAAATGATTAATAACCTGCATTTGATATCCCAGACTTGATCCTGTATATCATCATCAAGATAGAATTTAAATTGACATCATTCATAACATGCATGACTAAATATAGACCTTTGATATTATTGCCAACCTTTTATTTTGTTATTGACTTTAATCTCATCCCTTTTCTTTGATATACAGGCTTCCTATTGTTCTCTGTTTCCCTCTACTGGTTGTCCATGACTTGCTCTGTCATGCCCCGCTTCCCAAAAAGAGAAACCGAAATACGGATACGTGACTAAGCCCAGCGAATGATTTTCATCATCCATAAGCTGTCAGGATCCTTACAACATTTCACAGAAATAATCAGAGTCGGAAGCAAGAAAAGTCAACCAAGCATGCATAACTGAATCAAAATACCAACAGGATTACTTGAAACAAAATATATTAATCTCAAATAAACCTGATCAGAACAAGTCAATAATCCTGGATCACATTGGCCAAATACAAAATAATCCAAGTAATCAAGTACAATTGTTCAAATAGCAACATGAAATAATAATAGCAAAACTTCAGCAACAAATATGTTAGATCACTTACACCATCTGGTAGCTGATCACCCTGATCTGCAATTAAATAAATTGCAGGAAGAGGAAAAAGAAAACAAACTCCCGTCAATGCATGTTACGGGCCACTTGTAGTGCAGGATACAAGTATAGGGAATAAATAAACGGATATAAAATAACAGCAGAAACAAATATAGCATGGTATAGGCATGTCAACAGAAATATAATATCTAACATTAATCAGGAAAGCAAATCAGATAGCATGGTATACTAACAGATACAGATAACATGTGTCAAGTGTCAAGTGGTATGCAGACAAATATACAAATGATAGTCAGATAGTAACAGATAACAGTGTCCAGTAGCATGTAACAGATAATAGTTAACAGATGTCATGTTCTTACAGTCTTGTGTTTATTACAATCTAGGTAGCACTTCATGCGTCCCAAATTTTTACCACATGGTTGCTACATTTAAACAAGTTACGTTTAGATTTCGTAAGGGATCATATAGGGTCGTGTACTCAGGTATCAGTAATCAGACAACAATCAAACAGTAAGAACCTACTGGTCCTCCTCCGAGTACACCTTCCTGTAGGGAAGTGTGCAGTCCGGTAATCAGTAACAGTAATCAGACAGTAAGAACCTACGGGTCCTCCTCCGAGTACACCTCCTTATAGAGAAGCGTGCAGTCAGGTAATCAGTATAACAGTATCGTATCACATAACAGATGCTCAGTATGGGAAACACGGGCCCCCTTCCAAGTACACATTTCTATAATTTCCCACTACTAGATCTTTCTCTTAAACCCCGACTTGGTTATTTATTATTATTATCAGATAGGAATGTATGTGTCATAAATAGAGCAAGAATAACATGGTATAAAGACTGAAAAATAAACATGTACAGATGAAAGATAACTCATATAAGAATAGAACAACGAAAACTCTAGTTCAGGACGGCAAGAAAGTACTGCACTAAAATTGGGATTCTCGTTGCTACAAAAATGCAAATCTAGATCTGTCAAAGAATCTGGAAAATAGACTCCCGGTAAAATCCAGTAAATATATATAAGTCATACAGTATTTCACAACAACAGGTCTCAAAGCAGATTTGAATCCAGAAAACATGTTCAGTCAGAATCAGTATTTTGTATTCACAGTCAGGAAAACAGCATGAAAACTCATTAATTAAATCCACGAAAAATCTGGGGTATTCCCCTATATGTGCACCACCATAATATAAATTTTCATAATTTTTCAATATAAATAGTTTAGTCAACAAAAATCAGAAAACATCAAGATGCAGTAGTTTTGTAAATCTGGAATTATAAACATTGCAATACGAAAACAACAATATCTCACAAACATAAATCAAAATCCAAATCCTCCAAAAGGGTGATAAAATAGACACAGTATTCTAACTTTCATATTCACAAATATTTTACAAACAGCAAGTGGAATTAGGTTGAAAATCAGGTTCTTTACTGAACAGTATGAAAATTCTGCATGTATAGTAATTGTTTAGAAATATAGAACGGTTTGTAAAAATCATCAAATAAATCCAAAAAAATTCAGGATTAATCCCAATCAAGTCTAGTTGTATTGTGAAAAATATTGGATCAAAACAATACTTTAACATCATGATAAAAATAGATTACTCTTCAGAATTCATAGAAAACAAAATCTGGAAATCTCTTTACACCTTTGTAGTAAAATAGACATAACTCACAATCCATAAAGTAAAATTGAGATCTTTCAGAAGGGTTGGAAAATAGACAGAATTCTCTGCAGTTCATGATCACAAAATATTTTCATATACTGACCTTAATAGGGTCTAAAATACTGATCAAAAGCAAGGTAACAGAAAAATACAGAATTATTCTTTGAACATAAAATCATCTAGTTCATGTAAAACTCATCCAAATCAACCCAAACATGAAATATAGTATACTAGATGTCCAAACATTATAGTATAGGGTATTTTGCAAGTCCACGACAAGTTATAGCATGAGTAACACATCAAGCACACGATATCACAAATAGCATGCATATGTATACATCTAAAAGTGGTCATCCCTAGTTGTTTCCTGTCATGTATATCGTCAGGCAATTAAGGTCGAATCAACACAATAGAGACAATATATAACAGAGGATTCACACACGAATTGTCGCTAGAACCCCATTACACTACAGGCGGTATTTAGTACTTGTATTATACAAAGAAAAGAATACAAGTTACTTGCCTGAGAGACAATGACGGGAACGGAGTAAGAACAAGAATAACGGGAACGGATCCCGAGCACGAACACAAGCGAATGAACGGAAAACCCACGAACACAACCTCGAGCACAACGAACACAACCTCGAGCACACGCACACTATAACTCCCTGTCCCAGTTGTACGTATTTTATTACGTAAATTTTTGTACTTCAATTTTTAGATCAGTTTTATTTTTCTCTTTGGACTCTTTATCTAAATCTAGAATATTTTTCTGATCAATTCTATAATTTTGTGATTTTTCGATCGAAGTTTAAATACAAACTTTAATCCTGATTAATCCTAATCCTAATCCTAATTCTTAATCCAATTTTCTTCCTCCCTACACCTTATTTTCTCCCTCCCTACTTCTCCACTTCTGCATACACCAAATTTCTCCCCCCTCATTTTCTCCTTCTACGCCTAACTTCTCATTTTTTTCCACACACATGTTTGATTTTTCTACACCCCATGCACTTTGATTTTTCTACACCCCATGCACCTCTTTCTTTCTATATATACACACACACATACATGCAGAACCTCCCACCTCTTTCTCTTCTCTTATCTACATCCCATTCTTCATTTTCCCTTCTTCTCTTCCTCTGCCTTCTTCACACCCGAGAGCTCAAGAAACACCCAAGCTCCACTTTACCTTCCACCTTCGAGCCAATGACTCCGCTTCTACGATCCCGTGAACCCCGAAAAATAACCCGACGCCGCGCCACCTTGTTGTTGTCGTCGCTCACCGTTGCTACCGTTAGCTACCGTCTTGCCGCCATTCTTACCGCCGTTGTGCCGCGGTCCATTGCCGACATCGCTTCTTTTCGTGGTTAACACTACCACCGTCATCGTCACGTTATAAGGCAAGTACCTTGTACACTATTTTTGTTCTCGTACAAGCATTTTCCTTGGACTCGTGGCAAGTATTCTAGTCACTGGTTCCATGCTATATCAACTCAAGAGTGAACCGTTAACACATTTCGAATCGTGTTATCGAATATCGAATATTCAACCTTACTATCTCTAAAATTTCTTGACCTTGCACTAAGAATTCGACCATATTTCCAATACTGGATTAAAGATTTTCTATGTGAAAATCGTAGCCCATCGAGTCCCGAATCCAGAACATCTTACGGTTTCTCAATCGGATGTATAGATTGTGAGATATCGCGATTTTAGTACTGACATATCACGAATTTCTGAACCTGCACGGGATTACTAACTGGCATCTCGTACTGAGAATTCGACCATGTTCCCGACACTGGATCAAAAAACTTTCTACATAAAAATCGTAGCCCTTTGAGTCTAGATATCCGAAACATCCTACATTTTCTCAATCCGATGTATAGATTGTGAGATATTACAGTTTTAGTATTGTGACTCCGAATTTCCAGAATGCGCGCGAAACATCGAAACCAGCGAAGAATGAATTTGTACGCATAGCTACTGTCATTAGAATGTATCGTGTGAATATGCGTTGGAACCGGAAGAGAGTCTAATTTCTAAAATCTTTTACGGAATCGGATTTGCTTTTCTGTAACAACGGAAAAGTGAATTTGAATGCAGATATGTCAAGTTGTCTAAAAATTCATCTCTACGGTTTTGCATATAAACCCATTACTTTTCATATTTAATGAACTGAGTGTATTATTGTTCTTGTAATAGTAACTTGCATATATATAATAGGTTGATAGAATGCATTTTATACCACTTGATAATTCTATAATAACTACTCTCGATACATGTACTCGTTTTATGTCTCATGTCCATGATTACTTCCCTTGATATTTTTCTTGACTAAACTATTTGATTACACCGTTCTACTAGTCGTACCAACTGCATGTTCATAATTAATTATAAAAGAATAACAAGCCGGGGTTATAAAGGTACGGCTTAGTAATGGACAATATAGGGAAGTATACTCGGAAGGGGGCCCGTGTTTCCCGAAATAGTGATTCTTGATTCTTGATTCCTGATTATACAATTCTTGATTACATAATTCTCGATTACATGATTCATGATTACATGTCTTGATACTATCACTGGAAGACCCGAGTACATAATCCTATAGAATTCACTACTTAAGTCTAAACGTCACATGATTGATATGCACCGAACTTGTGATATGGGACACAGGATTGCGTGCATTAGATAAGCTAATAAAACAGATAAACTTGAGATTTCCACTAAGCATGATTCTTGATTACATGACTCTTCATTATATGACTCTTGATTCTTGATTACATGACTCTTGATTCTTGATTACATGATTCTTGATTACATGACTCTTGATTACATGACTCTCGATCCTTGATTACATGATTATCGATTAACTGAGCCTAGGTTATCAATTGCTTATATCTTGAAGTCTAGAATACACTAGTTACCGTTATTACTTACATGATCATATTGTCCCTGTTCCTTGCTTACTTCCATATTGTATTTGTACTTCTACTTCTTTTTTCTTCCATGTTATATCTTATTATATTACCCCTTTTTCTGCTTGTTGCTACTTGCTGCCCGAAACTTGCTCTAACGGAAACTTTTTTATTTTTCTTTGAGTTAATAATTATCCAGGTATTGATGGACCCGACGAGCAGACTCTAGAAGATCGTTGCTGCTTCCTTACTACTTCATGTTGTTTTTCTTTCAGTCGCTATTTTATCTAGTTGTTATAGCGAACTGCTTATCATATTATTTTAATTCTGGCACCTTGTACTCCCGGGCATCTTGACCCGATGTTGATGTATTATCCAAATGATGGTTATTCTAATTTTAGCTCATGTGATTATTATATTTGCCTGCGTGAATGTGTTATAAAGATCTTATTGAGCTTATAATTGTACAGCTTATGGATGATGTATATCATTCGCTGGGCCTCAGTTGCGTGCCTGTATTTCCGTATAGTGGGAAGCAGGGCATGACTAGTTTTTAGTGGTATCAGAGCCTAGGCTCGAACCATGCTAAGCTCAACAATATACACACCACGTGGATCACATGAATGTTAATAACCAAATTGCCATCTGGAGATTTACCTTATTCGAATATGCATTTCGGACTATGGTTCACAGAGGCTCTTTGACTTCTACACCTAGGGATGAACTATCGGAGATCGTCGCCATTCTCCAGGAGATGCAACAAATGGAGTTACAGCAAGAGCAAAATAAACTGGTGAGAGTTAATCTGGATAGGGTACAGGATGTCGCAAACTCCATTCAATGGGACTTGTTTGTGCACCAGCATAAGAGTTACACCGCCATGCTCGATATCCAGGAGCAGATCCGTAGAGGGTGGACTGCCGTTCAGGGGGCATTACAACTCCTTACTGTCGCACAGTCTACAGGCGGACCGATACGGAGACCAGTTTAGACCCCGACTACTAGAGCAACACCTTACTCATCGGCGACTCCGAAGAAGGACCAGAAGTGCTATTATTGCCATCGAGTTGGACACATACGCAAGAACTGCTGGAAAGCCAACAACCTGTGTCTTGCATGCGGAGCGAATGATCACAAGGTTCGAGATTGCCCGAAGAGAAAGAGTGTCACACCAGTAGGAGGATCAAATCCTAGTGGAGGACAGACTAGAGAGTATAATCCGGCTCATAACCTGAATACAGAGGAGGCAGAGATCACTAAAGAAACAATTGCTGGTATATTTCGATCTAGTCATGCTTCAGTTCCTGCGTCGTTTGTTACCTTCCGTACATTGTATTCATTCTCATCGATCAATTCATTATTGAGTATCATACTAGTTATTTCTTTCTATCCCTATTTTCTGGAAGAGGGTAGGAATTTTGTTGGGCTTTTAGCAAACAAATTGGAAATTGGAATAACAACAAGAAGACTCTTTACTATTTTCTAAAACTGGTATTACTACACCTTACAAATATACACTCTATTCTTTTTCTTCTTTTATGCTTGTTTCTTGTTCTTGTCTTGCTTAAATTTTAAATTTTTTTTTTCTTCCTAAACCTCTCATTTATAGGAATGAGAGATGATTAACTGACAAATTCTTCATTCCCGTTTCTCCCGTTTTTCTTTGCGGTACCAATCTTGTCACAAATTCTCAACATTGTTTGGTGGGTGGGGCCCACTTTACCAAATAAGTTTGACAACCAACATCTTCGTGTTACCAATCTCTTAATTCTGCTCAATTCATCGATCGCTTTCACGTGATATCGGCATCTAGAAATATCACCATTAGAGTGGCGCAGCGGAAGCGTAGTAGAGTCCCTTATTGATTCGTGGAATGAATATCAAAGCAAACTTCAACGTTATCAATAACTCAAGGTTCGATGTTATATTTGGAATGGATAGGGGCCAAAGTGCAAATATTGGCCATAGGCCGGTTATAGGGGGCAGTGCATTAATGAAGAAAAGACAAGAAGAAGAAGAAATAAAAAGAAGAGAAAGAGAGAGAGAGAAGTCAAAGAAAGAAGAAAGAAAAAAAGAAAGAAAGAGGAAGAAGAAAGAGAGAGAAGTTGAAGAAGAAAGAGAGAAATAGAGAGAAGTCGGAGAAGAAAGAAAGAGAGAGAAGCCGGGGAAGAAAGGGGTAAAGAGAAAGAAGAAGACAACTCAGGAGAAAGCTTCGGAGAAGAGAGAAAGTGAGAAGCCGATAGCAGAGGCGGGAGCAAGAAAGAAAGAGAGAGTAGGAGCTCGGGTTTTCTTGTCAAATGGAAAGAAGAGATCAAGAATCGGTAGCGGGGATGAAGAGAAAATCGATAGAAGAAGAAAGTGAAGCAGGGAAGAAGATGAAGCTTTCTTCATCTTTATCGAGATTCGGTAGGATTTGTGTATTTTGTGGCAGTAGCTCTGGCAAAAGAGCTAGCTACCAAGAAGCCGCGATCGAGCTCGGCAAGGAGCTTGTAGAAAGGAATATCGATCTCGTCTACGGTGGTGGGAGCATAGGATTGATGGGTCTAGTTTCTGACGCCGTTCGTGCTAGTGGCCGACACGTTTTGGGAGTGATTCCCAAGTCGCCGATGCCGAAAGAGATTACTGGGGGAACTATGGGAGATGTTAGAGTTGTCTCTAACATGCACGAGAGGAAGGCTGAAATGGCTCGAGCTGCTGATACTTTCATAGCCTTGCCCGGAGGTTATGGAACACTTGAGGAATTGTTCGAGGTGAGCACTTGGGCTCAACTGGGGATCCACAGCAAACCGGTAGGTCTTTTAAATGTTGATGGATATTACGACTCACTGATATCCTTCATAGATTCAGCTATGGCTGAGGAGTTTATATCCAGTAAGGCCAGACGCATCTTGATTTCAGCTCCTTCTCCTAAGGAGTTACTAAGAAAATTGAAGGAGTATGTGCCAGAGCGAGATGAGCTTGTGACTCAGCTGAACTGGGATGTTAGCGATGTTGGTGGTTCAGATTCTGAGCCTAGACATTAAATTGTTGAGTCCTCCAGTTGAGGGTGCACAATTTGTCTTTAGTTGTTTTCGTGCCTTTGTACTCTTTGTTTCTTTTATCTTTTGTTGTACTCTCGATTGAAAAGTATTGCATTCTTAGCTATCCTATATCTCGCCTAAGTAAATTTCGAGGACGAAATTTTTTTTGTAAGGTGGGTAGGATTGTAACTTCCTGTCCCAGTTATACGTATTTTATTACGTGAATTTTTGTACTTCAATTTTTAGATCAGTTTTATTTTTCTCTTTGGACTCTTTATTTAAAACCAGAATATTTTTCTGATCAATTCTATAATTTTGTGATTTTTCGATCGGAGTTTAAATACAAACTTTAATCCTGATTAATCCTAATCCTAATCCTAATTCTTAATCCAATTTTCTTCCTCCCTACACCTTATTTTCTCCCTCCCTACTTCTCCACTTCTGCATACACCAAATTTCTCCCCCCTCATTTTCTCCTTCTACGCCTAACTTCTCATTTTTTTCCACACACATGTTTGATTTTTCTACACCCCATGCACTTTGATTTTTCTACACCCTATGCACCTCTTTCTTTCTATATATACACACACACATACATGCAGAACCTCCCACCTCTTTCTCTTCTCTTATCTACATCCCATTCTTCATTTTCCCTTCTTCTCTTCCTCTGCCTTCTTCACACCCGAGAGCTCAAGCAACACCCAAGCTCCACTTTACCTTCCACCTTCGAGCCAACGACTCCGCTTCTACGATCCCGTGAACCCCAAAAAACAACCCGACGCCACGCCACCTTGTTGTTGTCGTCGCTCACCGTTGCTACCGTTAGCTACCGTCTTGCCGCCATTCTTACCGCCATTGTGCCGCCGTCCACTACCGACATCGCTTCTTTCCGTGGTTAACACTACTACCGTAATCGTCACGTTATAAGGCAACTACCTTGTACACTATTTTTGTTCTCGTACAAGCATTTTCCTTGGACTCGTGGCAAGTAGTCTAGTGATGCGATTTGTTTTTGGTCGCAGTGTGGATGCACCAGGTGTGAGTTCGGACTCAATTTGTAATGAGGGAAGAGTACGGCACGAGACGACGAGCAGGAGGCTCGCTTCGGCGCTTGAGGATCGGCTCGGATTGCCTCGCCTCGAGTACCTGCAGACGGTCCTGAAACACCGGGGTTTATCCCGGCGGCGGACCCTCCGACGATCTAGTCAGTCTCTGTGAGAGAGTAGCAATAACTAGGGAAATTTGGGTGGCAAAGGATTGATTACCTGAAAAGGTGGGTGGGGGTCTGGTATTTATAGGGAATTCCAACCGGGTTTGGATCCGCTTGGGGGCCGGGTCTGAACCCGAAAGCCCATGGGCCTGACGTGGCAGAAGGCTCAGGGCGTTTAGGGCTGACATGGCAGTACCAAGAGTGGTATAGGGCTGACGTGGCAAAGCCCTTGGTGGTATTTGGAGCTGACATGGCGGATCATGGGGCTCCTGTGCTCCTGGGAGAATCTGGTGGCCTAGGTCGTGCCAGGTCATCTTCATTCTTTACCAGGCTGGGCGGACGGCCCGTGGGGCTGTCGTGGATCGGAGGCCGAGGGCCATCGAGACTCGTCGGATATGAGGAGGCCAGGTTTGTGGGGGTGAACTTGAGGTTCGGCGCCGACCCTGTAGTGGCTCGAAGCCGAGCCAGATTGTTATTTTCCCCATTTTTGAGTGAGATCTGTACTGGGCCCTGGTTGGGCCCCAAGCCATTTTTACCCTACCACACAAGCCCCCCACTCCTGCGGGGGTGCGGGAGCTAGCCGTGGAGGAGTGTTTATGGTTGTAGAAATGGGATGGCGAATCGCTGGGCCTTCATAAGGGGGTTGCCCTGATGTTAGAGCGAACCTCGAGCTGGCGAGGGTTTATCGGCCGGCAAGGGTGATGGCGAGCCGTTGAAACTTCCTAAGAAGATTACCCTGGTGCTAGACCGGACCTCGAGCTTTCGAGGGATTATGGGTCAGCAAGGGCGATGGCGAGCCGTTGAGTCTTCCAGAGAAGACTACCCTGGTGCTAGACCGGACCTCGAGCTGGCGAGGGTGATGGCGAGCCGTTAAGCCTTCCTGAGAAGACTACCCTGGTGTTAGACCGAATCTCGAGCTTTCGAGGGATTCTGGGTCAGCAAGGGTGATGGCGAGCCGTTGAGTCTTCCGGAGAAGATTACCCTGGTGCTAGACCGGACCTCGAGCTTTCGAGGGATTATGGGTCGGCAAGGGTGATGGCGAGCCGTTGAGCCTTCCTGAGAAGACAACCCTGGTGCTAGACCGAACCTCGAGCTTTCGAGGGATTATGGGTCGGCAAGGGTGATGGCGAGCCGTTGAGTCTTCCGGAGAAGATTACCCTGGTGCTAGACCGGACCTCGAGCTTTTCGAGGGATTATGGGTCGGCAAGGGTGATGGCGAGCCGTTGAGCCTTCCTGAGAAGACAACCCTGGTGCTAGACCGAACCTCGAGCTTTCGAGGGATTATGGGTCGGCAAGGGTGATGGCGAGCCGTTGAGTCTTCCGGAGAAGACTGCCCTGGTGCGAGACCGGACCTCAAGCTGACGAGGGATTATGGGTCGGCAAGGGTGATGGCGTGCCATTGAGCCTTCCTGAGAAGACTACCCTGGTGCTAGACCGAACCTCGAGCTTTCGAGGGATTATGGGTCGGCAAGGGTGATGGCGAGCCGTGGTGCCTTAGAAGGTTTGAGCGGAGTGGCCCGCCGTCTTTGCGGAGCATTGAACGCGCTCCCGGATCTGTGCGATGTTCCAATTTCCTAGGGGCATTAATGGCGCCGCCTAATAAATGCATGTGACGCATGGGCTTCCGTTGATTGGCTTTCCCAATGTCATAATGGCCGGCCTATGGGGGAGGCTATAAGTACCCCTCCCCCCACAGCGGGTTTGATCACAGTAAGGGTGGTCCATTGGCCATCAGAGGTGTCTGCTTCGGCGGATGTCTGTCTCTTGCAAAATTTTACCCCCGGTCGTGTCGGAGAGGTGGTTACTCTACCGCCCAGATCTTCTCTTGGATCTGATGGCCCTGATACGGTAGCCCGATCTAGGGGAGATCAGGGCGAGAAGGGTAACGACCGAAATTCGGACCGGTAGATAAGGAGCCTCGGATTGGTGGTGGCTTTGCCGTCTGGATCCTTTTTCGGGTCAGATGACCCTGACACGGTTGTTTGGCCCGAGAGAGATCCAGACGGGAGGGGCATCAACCGTATTCCGGACCTGGGGCTGAAGAGCCTCGGACGGATGGGTCGTCTCCGATTGGAGGTGGGCCGATCTGTCTTCCGATAGGGCTCCAGGCGATGGTGGCTTTTGTCCCACCCTCGAACAGTTCGGGGTTTCGACTGCCGAGGCCGTAAGCCCCGGGCTACTCACGGGTGAGAGGGGAGCCGACCGAGCCCTGGAGCCCGGGGCGTCAGTCGAAGGAAGGCGCCTTAAATCTTAAGTAAAATGTTTTCTCCGCCGAACACTCCATCCGAACCGACCCCTGTGTCTGGTTGCCAGCCTGGCACTGGGTGACGTCAGCAGCGCACGTTTCGAGGACGTGGCGCGATTTTCCAGGCTGCAGTTACACGTCAATCGGTGAACAGTAATTGCGGAAATCGAGGGGTCGTTTTCAGCCTCCATAAATGTCCCCCCCTCTCCCCCTATCGCCCACTTCTTTCTCGCTTCTTTCTCTTTCAAAAAATCTTCCAACACTTCAGCGTTCGTCCCTGCAGTTTGCTGCACCAGGCTCGTTCTTCCGAAGCGACCCCAGGTTAGTTGGTAAGTCTGTTTAGTTTAGGCACAGATAGACAGTGCTCAGTCTGGCTCGTCAGCGTCGACGTCTAGGGGGGAGTGAAACCCGCCTCCAAATTGACTTCGTGGGAGGAGCCCGTGCTTGAGGGGGAATCTGTACATAACGTGGAGCTTTCCGATTCGATTTCGTGGGAGGAGCCGGTAGGCGAGGAGGTACCGGTGTACAATGTGAGGCCGTTGCGATCTCGAAAGCCTTTTGTGGTGGAGAGTAGCGAATCTGAGGAGGGGAGCGGCAGTTCAGACGAAGTCCAGATTCTAGGGTTGGCTTTCGAAGAGGAGGGTGGCCCCGAAGGGGGTGAAGCCGAAGGGGCTCAGGTAGGAGGTCAGGGTGTGGGCTCGAGTTCCATGCCGACCGGTCTGGGGCGATTATCTACCCCCTCGCCGAAACGAGCCAAGAAGAAGAGGGTTACGAAGAAGAAGGGGTCGAGGACCGGTGGCCCGAGCCAGGCGCCTGTTTACCGTAACTTGATGACAGGGTCTCCCGTACAACCTAAGCCGTTCCGTCGGTACCCCAATGATCTTTTCGATAAGAAGCTGTTTGGGGTCCAACCGTCGTCGCCGAGCCGGAAGAGGGTGAAGATGGACACACTTCCGACCATTCTGGAGGCAGGTGACTTGGAGGCTTTGCAGCTGGCGTACCACATAGGGTCCAGCTACGAGCTCATGTTGCCGAGCTCTACTCTTCGACCAACCGATCCCCTGCCTGATTGGTATTGTGTCTTCCCCGTGGACGCCTTCATCTTCGGACTGAGGCTGCCAGTCCACCCGTTTGTTTGCGAGGTGTTGAACTGGGCGTCCTTGGCGCCGATGCAGTACGGGCCGAACTCCTGGAAGCAGATCATCTGCTTCGTGCTGATGTGCGAGGAGCAGAAGGTACCCCTACGGCTGAATGTGTTCTGAGCGATGTTGATGATCAGCTCGGCGGCTGAGGGTGTTTACTACATTTCGCCTCGGAGTAAGGGGAAGGTCGTCCACGGTCACCCGGACTCCATCAAGGATTGGAAGAAGAAATATCTGGTGATCCAGAGTGAGGAACCTTGGAACATTCCTACTCGATGGAACCACTCCAAGCCGAGCTATGAAACGCCGAGGCCGAAGGTCCTGATGGCCGAGGAGTGGAGGTTCGTCGAGCGCCTCCGTCTGTCACACAGTATCAGCTGGACGAAGGTGACCGAGGGTCACCTGGCGAGCGTCGGACTGAGCCCAGCCGTTATTTGTATGTAGTTGTTTCTTTCTTTTGACTTTGTTGTTCCTCCGTGCTCATTGTCCTTACTGGATCTTCTTGCAGATATGGATCCTGAATCGATCAAGGCAAAGAGGCTCGCCATGAAGAAGGAGAAGGCCGAGAAGAAGTTGAGGCGACGAAGAGGCCGAGGGAGTCGTCCCTAGCCATCTCGGAGGCCCAGCTCGAGCCGAGGACCAAGAGGACTCGCTCGGAGACGAGCAAGGGGGTGGCTACTTCGAGGGGCCAGGGCCGAGCGAAGGCATCCGATCTTGACAAGGGGAAAGGTCCCTTGGTCGAGGTCGAGGAAGAGGACCCGGTGGTGGAGATGTTGCGGCAACGGTGGGCACCGGATTGGTCGGTTCGGATGAGGGACTGTCTGACCGAGGAGGCCCAGGCCGTTGAGGTGGTGGAAAAGTTGGTAACCCCTCGCGATCGCAAGGAGATGGAAAGCGAGCCCGTGGAGGTGGCGTTCACGCACCTGGCGCAGGCCACCGTGCTGGTAAGCTTGTCGACCCTATCCCCCTTGTTAATTTTACTGCGAAAGTCTTTTTCTTATCTGCGCTTGTTGGTCGCAGGCTTGCGTGCAAGGGGCTAACGTAAAGAACCTCTACGAAGCGTCCCTGGCACAAGAGCGAGCTCGGGCGGATAAGAGCGAGCGGGAGATGAAGGAGATGCGGATTGAGCTCGAGGGCTCGCACAAGAGGGAGCAGAAGATGAAGCTCGAGCTCGAAGCCAAGGATGCAGAGTGGGGGAAGAGGGTGGTCTCCTTGAAGGAGAAGTTCGCCAAGGAGAAGAAGCTGACGAATGCGGGTCAGATGATGGTGATCAAGGCCCAGGACGAGTGTTATGCGAAGGCCCTCAGTCACGTGAGGCACTTCTACCCGACCCTCGACCTGTCCAACTTCGATTATGACATGGAGATCGAGGGGACACCGAAGACCCCCAATGAAGAGGGGCCCGTTGATGACCCGGCTGCCGACCCCCCTGTGAACCCGGCCGATGCTGAGGTGGGAAAACAAGTTGTGTAATTTTATCTTTCTTTTTCCCTCTCTCGATTGTATTTTCCTTCCGCGGACTGGCCACCGCATTTTTTTGTACGAAGTACTTTCATTTATAAAAAGAAGATTTTTGACTGGCCAAGTGTTTTGACCTCGGATATTTCCGAACCTCCTTGCCTATGTGTTTTGAGTTGGCTGGTTCTCTTGTAGGTTGCGGCTCCCCTTCCCGAGGTGGACCCCCATCGTTCCGACGTGGCGTGGCTCCAGAGCAAAGTTGAGGCCCTGGAGGCCACGTTAGTTCGCTACCGAAAGGGGGCTCGTGACACTGATGCGGCCTTTAACTATTATCGGAATAATTCTGAAGCCTTAAGTGAGGAGGCGAGCCGGCTGAGGAGGGCGATGGTGGATCGGGACCTCGGCGGTGTCGGTCTTGGACATGCCATGTCGAGTGCCTCGGTGCAGAGGCCCCCCTCTGAGAGGTTACTTCGCGATGTCATTGTGGAGAAGGAGATGGAGATACACCGTTACAAGACGATGCTGGGTGTCTCGACATCTTCCTCAGTGGGTAGGCGAGCGGAGGGGGTTCCCTCTGCACTGCTGCTGTTGGAGCGTATGCGACCAGTTGATGCCCAGAGCTCCGTGGCTGGTGTGTCGACCGTGGCTGAGCCTAAGGACCATCATGACGAGGAGAGGGCTCCTAGTCGCTCGGTTGGAGTGGTCCCGCCCTTCGTCGGACCCGAGGGGCCCTAAGATGGCGGCTTCCTCTAGTTTGAGATGAGTGGAGTGGTCCTGTAACGGTCTTTATTTGTTTTCTCAGAACCAAATAAAGGAGTATGAATAAAGAATTCTTTTCCTTCTTTGCTCTAGTTAATAGTGTAGTGAATGATGGCGGAGGCGAGGTTCGGCTTCGTCGATCCGTGAGGGATCGATGCGGGGCATTAGGAAGACTCCCTGGTCTGAAGTCGGGTCGGACCTACCGAGACGTTGGGGACGATACCGGAGTGAGGACTCGGGTGCCGATCCCATTGCCTGGTGTTAGGTCGGAGCTGCCGAGGCATTTGGAGTTTGACAAAAAGAGATTTCTTTCATACAAGATAGGGAGGGTCGTTGAAGCGGCCCTTTACACATGAACGCTTACAAAAGATTTGATTTACATTAGCCAAGCTAGAACCTATGTTCGCTTTTCCAGGAACTTCATTAGGTGCTCGGCGTTCCAGGGTCGGCTGATGAGCCGGCCGTCCATATCTGCCAATCGGTATGTACCAGGGCGTACAGCCTCGACCACACGGTATGGGCCTTCCCAGTTTAGAGCCAATTTCCTCTTCTTGGTTGGATCAGAGATGGATAGTTTTTGTAACACGAGGTCCCCGCCTTGATGTTTGTGGGATGGACCTTCTTGTTGTAAAACTTCTCGATCCGTTGTTGGTAGATGCTTCTTCGGATTGAGGATTTCTCTCTGACTTCGGCGACGAGGTCCAGGTTGGCCCTCAAGCCGGATGAATTGTCAGCTTCGTCGAAGGCCATGATATGGGGAGAAGGCAGGCTAACCTCGACGGGGATGACTGCTTCCGTCCCGTAGGTCAAGGTGAACGGCGTCTCTCCCGTAGGGATCCTCTTGGTGGTTCGGTGTACCCATAGCACGCTAGGCAGTTCCTCGACCCACAGCCCTTTGGGGGAACTATCGAGGCGCTTTTTGAGGCCGTCAAGGATCTGCCTGTTCGCGTTCTCTGCTTGGCCGTTGGACTGAGGGTGGCAAATAGCGGAGAAACGCTGCTGGATGCCGATGTCCACGCAGAAGGTTTGGAAGTTCTGACCTTGGAATTGGGTTCCGTTGTCTGTGACCAGGACCCGAGGGATTCCGAACCGGCAAATGATGTTCTTCCAAAAGAACTGTTGTACTTGCGCTCGGTGATGCTGGACAGAGGCTCGGCTTCGAGCCACTTGGTGAAATAGTCGATGGCGACTATTAAGAATTTCTTTTGCCCTATCGCTACGGGGAAGGGGCCCACAAGGTCCATGCCCCACATGGCGAACGGGGTAGGACTAGCCAGGGATCGGAGATTAGCTTGAGGAAGTCTCTTGATAGGGGAGAACCTTTGGCACGGGCCGCATCTCTTGACTAGGTCTTGCGAGTCTTGGAGCATGGTCGGCCAATAGTACCCCTGATTCAGGGCCTTCCGAGCGAGCGTCCTGCTCCCCATGTGGCATCCGCCGATCCCCTCATGAAGATCTTTCAGCGCGTAGCTGGCCTCGTCGCTGGTGAGACAGCGGAGGTACGGCTTGCCGTCGGCCAAGGTGTATGAGCGTTTGAAGAGGATGTCATCAATCATGACGAACCTTTCAGCTCGGACCCTGACTCATCTGGCTTCGGCTCGGTCTTCTGGAAGCTCGGCATTGATTAAGAATTTCTGGATGGGAGTGGTCCAGTCGTCTAGACTGGCGCCGTTTTGGACACACATTGCCTCCTGGTCTTGATCGTTGATACTTGGCTTTAGGAGGATTTCTATGAGTACCATTTGGTCGAGGCCCTCGAAGGAGGAAGAGGCGAGTTTCGACAATGCGTCTGCTTGAGCGTTCTGCTCCCTAGGGACTCGAATGACTGCGGAGTGGCAGAAGGATGCTAGGAGACGTCGGACTACCGCCAAATACCTCATCATGCGTTCATCGCGGGCTTCGTATTCTCCGGTGATCTGATTGACCACGAGCTGAGAATCGCTGAAGGCCCGGATTTGCTTGGCTCCGGCTCGATGTGTTAGGGTCTATCCGGCAATCATGGCCTCGTATTCCGCCTCGTTGTTAGAGGCCAGAAAGTTGAGGCGGAGGGAGTATTGAAGTAAGAATTGGTCGGGGCCACGAAGGATGATGCCAGCCCCACTCCCCGTTTCGCATGATGATCCATCGACAAAGACCTCCAGGTCGGATCCGAGGCCTCGGTGCAAGGCTGCTTGGAGACGGTGCACTCAGTGATGAACTCGGCGAGGGCCTGCCCTTTGATGGTCGTTGGTATGTGGCTCCGGCATTTTTTAGCCCGAAGGGCATAACGCGGTAGCAGAAGAGACCCTGGTCGGTGATGAACGAGGTCTTGGAGATGTCCGGTGGAAACATCCGGATCTGATTGTACCCTGAGAATGCGTCCATGAAGGACAGTAGCTCATGCCCCGAGGTTGCGTCGATCAAGGCGTCGATGCGGGGGAGGGGGAAAGGATCTTTTGGACATGCTTTATTTAAATCCGTGAAGTCGATACAGATCTGCCAGCCCCCGGTTGCCTTCTTCACCATGACGACATTAGCCAACCACTCGGGGTAGCTGACTTCCTGAATGAATCGAGCCGACAAGAGCTTGTCGACCTCTGCCTTCACAATTTGCTGCCTCTCCGGTGCGACTTTGCGCCTCTTTTGGACGACCGGCTTAGAGTCTGGGATGATGCTCAGCCGATGCATAATCAAGTCTTCGGAGATCCCGGGCATGTCGGAGGGCTTCCAGGCGAAGAGATCAACGTTGCGGCGGATGCAGGCAATTATGCCTTGCTTCAAGTCCTCGGGGAGCGAGCGGCTCACCCGGAACCACTTTGATTCATCCTCGATGCCGAACGGGACCTCCTCCAGCTCGTCGACAGGCTCTGGGGCGGGACCGTCCCTCTCGGGTTCGAGCTCAACGGCGTCGAGGGGGAACACACCTCCTCCGACGGCGGTCATGTAGCATGACCGTGCTGCTTCCTGGCTACCTCGGACTATACCGACTCCTTGCGGGGTGGGAAATTTAAGCTTCAGATGGTATGCCGAAGGTACCGCTTGAAGGGAGCATAATCCGGGTCGGCCGAGTATGGCATTGTAGGCTGCTTTGACGTTTACCACCATGAAGTCCATGGACTCGGTCCTCTTGACAGGAGCCGATCCCGCGGTGACGTCGAGAGTAACAATCCCTTCTATCATGACAGGGATGCCAGAAAACCCATGCAAGGTGTACCCGGCTGGCTTGAGTTTGCCTCTGTGTAGTTTGAGATTCTTGAAGGCCTCAAGGAAGAGAATATTTATCGAGCTGCCGTTGTCGACGAGAATTCGTCGAACCTCACAATTAGCCATTTGGAGGCCAATGACGAGGGCGTCACAATGAGGGAGGCGAACGCCTTCGAGGTCCTCTCCAGAGAAGGAGACAGGCACCGGTTGCAACTTGGGCGAGGGGTTGTCTTGGACAGCATTCACCTCTCGGATGAAGGCTTTTCGGGAAGTATTTGACTCTCCCCCCATTGGCCCCCCGTGGACACAGTGCAAGATGAATGGCATATCCGCTGCTCCCTCGGGTTCGGGATCCCGACCCTGGATGCGGTTCTGAGTAGGGTTCGGAGGCGAAGGCCTCCGGTTCCTAGCATCTCGCCGATCCCATGGGCCTTCTCTGGTGAATTCTCGGAGGTACCCTCGTGAGATGAGGTCCTCAATTTTGTCTTTCAGGTTCCGACATTGGTCGGTTTCGTGCCCATGATCTCTGTGGAAACGGCAGTAGAAGCGCTGGTCTCGCTTCTTGTTGTTGTCTGATCAGGGAGGTAGTCGGACAATGCCTTTGTCTTCGATTTCTAAGAGGATGGCAGACACGTTGTGTGTCAAGGGAGTGTACCTTTCGAAGCGAGGGACCGGAGGTGCCCTCTTC
This sequence comes from Hemerocallis citrina, assembly GCA_017893485.1. Taxonomy (NCBI): domain Eukaryota; kingdom Viridiplantae; phylum Streptophyta; class Magnoliopsida; order Asparagales; family Asphodelaceae; genus Hemerocallis; species Hemerocallis citrina. The sequence continues at coordinate 91,979,377 of CM030365.1, read as the reverse complement.
GTGCCGACCCCTTCCTTTGCTGTTTTCTTGGTAGGTTCGGCATCATCGACCCTGCGCTTGCCCTTCCCCACGACTTCTTTGCTGCCCTCTGGGTTCAGAGCTTCCTCAGCTCGTATGTACTTCTCGACCCGGTTGAGAAGGTCAGGGAAGTCCAGAGGTGGCCTTTTTGCCAAGGAGACCTTTAGCTGGTTGTGTCGGACATTGTGCCAGAAAGCTGCCGAGGTGACCCCTGCGTCGAGGGCAGAGACGGATCTGGCCTCGGTTGTGAACCTCTTGACGAAGTTATGGAGCGACTCCCCCTCCTTCTGACTGAGGTCGAGCAGGGAAGCGCTCGTTCTTTCGCTCTTCCGGCTTGTGATGAAGTGGGCCAGGAAGCTGGCTTCCAGTTGGTCGAACGAGAAGATCGAGCCAAGGGTGAGTTTGGAGAACCAATCCCTGGCCGGACCCCGGAGGGTGGCCGAAAAGGCTCGGCACAGCAGGGGATCCGAAGCGCTGTGAATCATCATGAGGGTTTTGAAGCCCTCCATGTGATCAGCTGGATCACCCTCGCCGTTGTAAGTCTCGAACTGCGGAGGCCGGAAGTTCCGGGGGATCTCTGCTTCTATGATGTTGACGGAAAATGGAGGTCGAGAAGGCCTCCGTCCTTGGACTAGGTTGGGATTCCTGTCGTCGATGCGCTCGATTCGATTCTCCATCTCCAGGAGGCATCGGAGCACCTCGTCTGTGCGCTCCGGCGGGGGAGTCGGCGCACGAGTTTGGCTTCTCCTTCGCTCATTTGAGGGGCTCGGCCGTAGGTCGCGGACCTCGGCGCTCCGTGGAAGGCCTCCAAGATTTCCTCTCTGAAGCTTCTGAACTCGCCCCTGGTGACCTCGCCGTGGTCGGAAGGGTCGGGTCGGGGCGTAGGAATTCGGCCGATGCGGCTGAGTGCCGACGGCCTTTCCCTTTGTGCGGGCCTGGAGTGGTTCGAGACCGAGTTGGAAGCGGTCCCTCCCCTAGCCTGGCTAGCCCTTCTATTCACAATGACCCGACGAAGGTCGGGTTCGGCGACGTGTGAAGCGCTTCGCTGGGGTCCGGGGTTTCCACCCGGATTATTGGATGCTTGCCCTCCGTCGAGGGCCCCCTCGGGAGAAGGCCCGTCTGGTCGGGCGGAACGGGCCGATCTTCGGGCTTGGGGAGCCATGGGAGATTGGGTCGAGGGAGAGCGTCGGTGGCGAGGCTCGGACTCACGTCCGTACCGGATAAAGGTTCCCACAGACGGCGCCAACCTGATGCGATTTGTTTTTGGTCGCAGTGTGGATGCACCAGGTGTGAGTTCGGACTCAATTTGTAATGAGGGAAGAGTACGGCACGGGACGACGAGTGGGAGGCTCGCTTCGGCGCTTGAGGATCGGCTCGGATCGCCTCGCCTCGAGTACCTGCAGACGGTCCTAAAACACCGGTGTTTATCCCGGCGGTGGACCCTCCGACGATCTAGTCAGTCTCTGTGAGAGAGTAGCAATAACTAGGAAAATTTGGGTGGCAAAGGATTGATTACCTGAAAAGGTGGGTGAGGGTCTGGTATTTATAGGGAATTTCAACCGGGTTTGGATCCGCTTGGGGCCGGGTCTGAACCCGAAAGCCCATGGGCCTGACGTGGTAGAAGGCCCAGGGGGTTTAGGGCTGACGTGGCAGTACCAAGAGTGGTATAGGGCTGACGTGGCAAAGCCCTTGGTGGTATTTGGAGCTGACATGGTGGATCATGGGGCTCCTGTGCTCCTGGGAGAATCTGGTGGCCTAGGTCGTGCCAGGTCATCTTCATTCTTTACCAGGCTGGGCGGACGGCCCGTGGGGCTGTCGTGGATCGGAGGCCGAGGGCCATCGAGACTCGTCGGATACGAGGAGGCCAGGTTTGTGGGGGTGAACTTGAGGTTCGGCGCCGACCCTGTAGTGGCTCGAAGCCGAGCCAGATTGTTGTTTTTCCCATTTTTGAGTGAGATCTGTACTGGGCCCTGGTTGGGCCCCAAGCCATTTTTACCCTACCACATCTAGTTATCATCATATTTTATTGTCAAACTCCATTCTAGTCACTGGTTCCATGCTATATCAACTCAAGAGTGAACCGTTAACACATTTCGAATCGTGTTATCGAATATCGAATATTCAACCTTACTATCTCTAAAATTTCTTGACCTTACACTAAGAATTCGACCATGTTTCCAATACTGGATTGAAGATTTTCTATATAGAAATCGTAGCCCATCGAGTCCCGAATCCAGAACATCTTACGGTTTCTCAATCGGATGTATAGATTGTGAGAGATCGTGATTTTAGTACTGACATATCACGAATTTCTGAACCTGCACGGGATTACTAACCGGCATCTCGTACTGAGAATTCGACCATGTTCCCGACACTGGATCGAAAAACTTTCTACATGAAAATCGTAGCCCTTCGAGTCTAGATATCCGAAACATCCTATAGTTTCTCAATCCGATGTATAGATTGTGAGATATCGCAGTTTTAGTATTGTGACTCCGAATTTCTAGAATGCGTGCGAAACATCGAAACCAGCGAAGAATGAATTTGTACGCATAGCTACTGTCTTTAGAATGTATCGTGTGAATATGTATTGGAACCGGAAGAGAGTCTACTTTTTAGAATCTCTGACGGAATCGGATTTGCTTTTCTGTAACAACGGAAAAGTGAATTTGAATAAAGATATGTCAAGTTGTCTAAAAATTCATCTCTACGGTTTTGCATATAAACCCATTACTTTTCATATATAATGAACTGAGTGTATTATTGTTCTTGTAATAATAACTTGCATATATATAATAGGTTGATAGAATGCATTTTATACCACTTGATAATTCTATAATAACTACTCTCGATACATGTACTCGTTTTACGTCTCATGTTCATGATTACTGCCCTTGATATTTTCCTTGACTAAACTATTTGATTATACCGTTCCACTAGTCGTACCAACTGCATGTTCATAATTAATTATAAAAGAATAACAAGCCGGGGTTATAAGGGTACGTCTTAGTGATGGACAATATAGGGGAGTATACTCAGAAGGGGGCCCGTGTTTCCCGAAATAGTGATTCTTAATTCTCGATTCTTGATTATACAATTCTTGATTACATAATTCTCGATTACATGATTCATGATTACATGTCTTGATACTATCACTGGAAGACCCGAGTACATAATCCTATAGAATTCACTACTTAAGTCTAAACGTCACATGATTGATATGCACCGAACTTGTGGTATGGGACACAGGATTGTGTGCATTAGATAAGTTAATAAAACAGATAAACTTGAGATTTTCACTAAGCATGATTCTTGATTACATGACTCTTCATTATATGACTCTTAATTCTTGATTACATGACTCTTGATTCTTGATTACACGATTCTTGATTACATGACTCTTGATTACATGACTCTCGATCCTTGATTACATGATTATCGATTAACTGAGCCTAGGTTATCAATTGCTTATATCTTGAAGTCTAGAATACACTAGTTACCGTTATTACTTACATGATCATATTGTCCCAGTTCCTTGCTTACTTCCATATTGTATTTGTACTTCTACTTCTTTTTTCTTCCATGTTATATCTTATTATATTACCCCTTTTTCTGCTTGTTGCTACTTGCTGCGCGAAACTTGCTCTAACGGGAACTTTTCTATTTTTCTTTGAGTTAATAATTATACAGGTATTGATGGACCCGACGAGCAGACTCTTTAGACGATCGTTGCTGCTTCCTTACTACTTCATGTTGTTTTTCTTTCAGTCGCTATTTTATCTAGTTGTTATAGCAAACTGCTTATCATATTATTTTAATTCTGGCACCTTGTACTCCCGGGCATCTTGACCCGATGTTGATGTATTATCCAAATGATGGTTATTCTATTTTCAACTCATGTGATTATTATATTTGCCTGCGTGAATGTGTTATAAAGATCTTATTGAGCTTATAATTGTACAGCTTATGGATGATGTATATCATTCGCTGGGCCTCAGTTGCGTGCCTATATTTCCGTATAGTGGGAAGCGGGGCGTGACACACACGAAGAAACCCAACACGCACACCAAGAGAGAGTGAGGGAGACGACGGACAACGGCGATGGGGAGTGCAGTGAGGGAAGCTCGTCGTGGCTGCTGTTGGCCGCTGTGCTTGTTGTCGGGCGTCAGAGGGAAGGAACGGCACACCGGTGCTGCTGTCGCAGATGCTGTCTACTGCATTGGAGAGAGCAGCGATGGGTGAGGGACCAGGGGGTGTCGGGGGAGCACTGGTCGCTGCAGTCGCTTGTAGACAGGGCTGGCGCTAGGGGACGACGGTGCTGTGCTGGACGACAGTGCAGGAGGGCGGCGGCGGCTTGTTGGAGGAGACCAGGGCGTTGCGGTGCTGGTGACTGCTGTCGACTACTGTTACATCGGAGGGGAAGCACAGAGCGACTGCGTTGCAGGGGGGTCGCGACAGGGAGGAGGGCGCGACACTAGGGCATGCCGGAGAGGGAGAGGGGCTGAGAGGGAGGTCTGGAGATAGGGCGGATGGGTTTGGAGACGAGAGAGGGACGGAAGCAGGAGGACGGGGACACAGGGGGTAGGGGTTGAATAAGTGACTAGGGTTGTCAGGGGTAGATGAAAAGGCAGATGGAGATATATATAGGGATAATGTAGATAAGGTTAGGGTTTTGCAAGGGGGTGTAAACGGGTAGGGTTGGGGTTAACGGGTAGAATAGTGAAGTAGGTATTAGGATGTATAATAGGATTGAAAAAGGGTTTTGGGTGTTTAAATGGGTATTGGGTGTTTAGGGTAGGAGTTTGGAATAAATGGGTTATAGATTAGGGTATGGGTTTAGGGTTTAATGGGTAAAATCCAATAGGTGAAATAGGGTTTATAAATCCAATTGAAAATAAAATTATCAATAAAATATAGGTTTATATAACCAAATATAATAGTACTACAATATGAAAATTATTTGAAATAACTACAAACACAATTAACAATAGAAATGAATTTTGTAAATAAACAATCAAAGTTATAATAATAACAATAATAACAATAATCATAATAATAATAATAAAATAAGAATAACAGCAATAATAATAATACTGATAAAAATAATAATAATAACATTAATAGGTGGTATGGCTAAAAATGGGATTAAATCGGAGCCGTTCAAATTGGACACGAATCTTAAAGCTCAGGGGTAAAACGGTAATTTCACCTACTAATGGTCTGAAATGGGAACTGGGTCTTTATTCAAAGCCCAATAACCCATAAACGGATCCATCTCAACTGGGTGTGAGTTTCAACCCGCAGCGAACCCAGTCCAGCAGGGTAGAATTAGGGTTTCTTATTAATTCTAATCAACGGCCCTGATTTGTATCTATCCTTTCACTGGGAATTAGGGATTACATTCCTAATTTGTTTTTAGGGATTACATTCCTAATCTGATCCCAAAGGCGACTATAAATACCCCCCATCCACCATCATTAAGAGGTAATCAATACTTTTCCAGTTTAAGTTCTTGCTTAATCATTCAGATTACTGACAAGAGCGTCGGAGGGTGCGTCGGAGGGATCCATCCCGGTGTCTCACAGTTTTTGCAGGTTCGCAGCAGCGGCAAGAGACCAAGTCAACATATTTGTAAAGGTCAATAGGTCAACAGGTTTGCCTTGTTCGTTTTCTCAAGAATCCACAAATTCTATCTGTTTGCTCCCACACCAAAATCAGTAGTAACAGATTGGCGTCGTCTGTGGGAATCAAAAAAGCAACCTGACCTAACTTCATCAACGATACTAGTTTCAAGCCATGCATCCAAAACAGAAGGGGAAGGCAGCGGTCTCCAACCGAAGAACCACTTCTCTTCCTCCTCTCCCTCCTCCGGTTCAAGGTGCTCCTACTCAACAGGCCCCTCCAGGGTCTCGAGGGGCTACCCAGGGGGGCTCTCGTCCGAGTTATCCGAAGCAACATCCTCCTCATGACCATGTCGCGGGTCCCAATCCTTCAGTTGAATCTATGGCTTCTCAAAGCCCTCCCGAGCGGGATCTTCGTCAAGTGATTGCCAACCACCAAAAGGGGGTCGACCTCAGAACTCGCCTGAATGGATGGCGAGCCCTTGGTGGAGTCCATCAACCCGAGCACCCAGGGGCCTCAAGAATCCGGATCCCCCGCCGACCGAGGACTAGAAGATCCCCTCTCCCGAGGAGGCAAAGAGAGTCCCCTCAGCGTCATCGGCGGAGAACTCATTCTCCAGTAAGCCGAGCCACACATAGGGACCGCTAAACTGAAGAGGCACCAGTCACAAGGGCAGATCTTCAAGACTTCCAAGCGACAGTCTTAAGGGCCCTCAATATCGCCCCAAAGAACGACTAGAGGCCACCTACTCATGAGCCAGCTAGGAGCCACCGCCTTCACACTCTCAGTCCTCGTCCTTCTCCAAGCTATCATCGTCGCAGCCCCAGTCCATCCTCGTACGAAGATGAGTCCCGGGGCTCGGCAAGATATGATTAAAAAGAAAGTCTACCACCGTCTCCACGAGATGGAGAGGCATCTCGGCCGAATTGACAAGGAAGAAGAGCAACGAGCGATAAACCTCCGCCCGAGCATACCTCCATTCTCCCGCACCATCATGGAGGCCCCCATCCCAGAAAACTTCAAGCCGCCTCACTTCGAGACGTATACCGGGGAGTCGGACCCCGCAGATCACATAGAGAGTATCAAAACTCTCATGATGATCCACCATGCTTCAGACGCCCTCCTCTGCAAGATCTTCCCTGCCATGCTGAAGGGGTCTGCGCGAGAATGGTACTCTCGACTCGCCCCGGCCTCCATCTTCTTATTCGATCAGTTCGAAGGGCTCTTCCTTACTCATTTCGTGAGTAGCCGCCGGGCCGAGAAAACAAGTGTATCTCTAGTGACCCTCAACCAAGAAAAGGGTGAACACCTAAGGGATTACGTTCGACGCTTCACCGCCGAAGCCCGGTCCATTCCCTCCCTCAACCAGTCAGTAGCCTCTGCTGCATTCGAGCGTAACGTCACTAATGCCAACCTCAGGGCATCCCTTGCCAAGAAGCCTCCTCGGGACTTCTCAGAGCTCCTACTTAGGGTGGAGAAGTACATACGGGCGGAAGAGGCTCTCAACCCCCTTGCTCTTGAGGAGACATCTTCCGAGAACAAATGGAAGAATACGAGCGAAGAGGAGTCCCAAAAATCCCAGAAGGACAGTAATGGCCAGCACCGCCCGAATCCACATTTTGAGAAGTTCACCCCCCTCATTGCTAATATATCAGAAGTTCTTATGGAGGTGGACAAGGAAGGACTACTCCGCACTTTCCCTAGAATGAATACCCCTGGCAAGAAGAGGAACAGGGATAAGTGGTGCCGCTTTCATAGGGACCACGGCCACGACATAGATGATTGTCGGGCTCTCAAGGAGGAGATCGAAAAACTCATACAGCGGGGGCACCTAACCAAGTTCGTCCAAAAAGAGGGGGCCGAGCTTCTCCCCTGAGGGGCAAACAAACGAACAGAAAGGCCCGCCGAGCTTCAAGACTCAGCTCCTCCCAAGAGGTCTTCACCTTATTGTAGAAGTAGGATCTTGATTTTCAATAAGGCCGATGCTTGTAACTCGGCCAATAGCATGTAATAATGGCTCGCCCTATTGAAGGAGCCACTTAGTTTATCTCGATAAAACTTTACATTTTTCATTGAAAATTATTGCTCTTGCTTCTTCTCTATCTCTTCGAGTCACGTCTACGACTCGTTAAATGGTGAGTTCGGAGTCCAGCTTCTTCTATATGGCTACTCCCGCAACTCACTAAGCTCTAACAACGAGTTCAGAGTCCAACACTTGGCTCGATTTCGCTTCAAATAACTTGCTCTTCAGGAAGTTAGAAGTGGTTCGCCATTCGGAATTGCTCCTACACCTCGTTAGCCCTCTCTTAAACGACGAGTTCGGAGTCCAACACTTGGCTCGATTCCGCTTCAAATAACTTGCTCTTTAGCAAGTTAGAAATGGTTCGCCATTCGGAATTGCTCCTACACCTCGTTAACCCTCTCTTAAACGATGAGTTCAGAGTCCAACACTTGGCTCGATTTCGCTTCAAATAACTTGCTCTTCAGCAAGTTAGAAGTGGTTCGCCATTCGGAACTGCTCCCACAACTGTTGATACTCTCTTAAACGACGAGTTCGGAGTCCAACACTTTGCTCGATTCTGCTTCAAATAACTTGCTCTTAAGCAAGTTAGAAGTGGTTCACCATTCGGAACTACTCCCACAACCGTTGATTCTCTCACTTAAACAGCGAGTTCGGAGCTGAAGCTCTCCCCTAGAGTTCCTCCTCAAACTCGTCTCCCTAATGGCTCTCTCCTAGAGCCGAGCTTTTCACTCCGCTCGCCTCCAAAGCGGACCTCTTCTCAACGAGTTCGGAGCTCACAACTCTCCCCTAGAGTTGCTCCTCAAACCCGTCGTCCAGATGGCTCTCTCCTAGAGCCAAGCTCTTCACTCCGCTCGCCTCCAAAGCGGACCTCTTCTCAACGAGTTCGGAGCACAACTCTCCCCAAGAGTCCCTCCTCAAACTCCTCTCCCAAATGGCTCTCTCTTAGAGCCAAGCTCTTCACCTCGCTCGCCTCCAAAGCGGACCTCTTCTCAACGAGTTCGGAGCTCACAACTCTCCCCTAGAGTTGCTCCTCAAACTCGTCTTCTAGATGGCTCTCTCCTAGAGCCGAGCTCTTCACTCCGCTCGCCTCCAAAGCGGGCCTCTTCTAAGTGAGTTCGGAGCTCAAAACTCTTCCATTGAGTTGCTCCTTGCACTCACTTCAAAGAATAGGTCTTCCCATGGCTCTTACGAGGATCTTCCTAGCACATCTTCTCCACCCCTAGGAGTGGAGCTCCTCTTCAAAAAATCTCCAAAACCAAACAGCACATCACCAAGCTTTGGAGCTCTTCACCTCTCCCATATGCCGATCCCTCCTCCGTCGTCGAGCTCACCTCAATGAGCTCTGCCATGGCCGAGCTCCACTACGCCGAGCTACCGAGCTACTATGGGCAAAGGACGAGCTATTAAGTCACCGGGCCAAAGTGACGAGGAACCGACATCCACATATGGAGAAAAATACCGCCGAGCCAGTTTCACCGTTGGATCATGCCAAAAAACATGCTAGAACATGATGAACGGCTCAGATCTCGCCACGTCTCCACAAAATGACAAGATAACGTTTTCTCGAAATCTGAGCCTCTTGCCTTGTGATTCGCGCCAAGATCGTGATCAACCGTCCAGATGGAGCCATATAGCCCGGATCTAAAATCCGAGCTACCGATCTACCGAACTGCAAAGTGGCGAAAAATGTACCTCAAAATCCGTGCTCGAATTCGCCGAACAAGCAAGAAGAAAAGGAGACTAACAGGTCTTCTCCTTCTTCTTCAGTTTCCTCACCAAAAGCACCTAGCACTTCTCCTCTTCTTCACTGTGAGACAAAACAAGGCAGAGGAGAGAACCCGAATGCCTCTCCTCCCATTCTTCTTTCTCCTCAAGGTCGAGCTCTACTACGCCGAGCTACCGAGCCACAATGCCGAGGTGCCGGGGTACTGACCTCCACATATGGAGAAAAATGCCGCCGAACCAGTTTCACCGTCAGATTGTCTGAAAATTCGTGTCTGAATCTGATGAGCGGCTCAGATCGCACCACGTCTCCACAAAACGACAAGATAACGTTTTCTCGAAATCTGAGCCTCTTGTCTCGTGATTCGTGCCATGATCGTGATCAATCGCCCAGATTGAGCCATGTAGCTCGGATCAAAAATCCGAGCTACCGATCTACCGAACTGCAAAGTGGCGAAAAATGTGCCTCAAAATTCGTACTCGGATTTGCCGAACAAGAAGCAGCGAAGAAGACGCCAAAAAAAGGGAGCACGAGGGTTGGGGTCGGACCCATTAAGGGATCCAAACCCATAACCCACTTCCATATTCTCTCTTCTTCTCCTCTGGATTTCCTGCCAACAACCCAAAGTAAAAAAAAAAAAAACCCAGCATCTTCATGAGATAACCGAGCTCCTCTTCAATGCTCTGGCTTCACCTCAGCTCGTCATCTTCAACTTCTTTCGTCACCTCCGAGCTTGAGCTCCTTCCTCGCCAAGCCCTCGACGGAGCTCAAAGCTCCACCTCCACTTCGCACGAGCTCGACCTCGCCATCACCAAGCTCCTCCACCGAGCTTCGTCAAGTTCCATGGCCGAGCTCGAGCCCCTCTTCGTCGGGCGACACAATTGCCATGCCGAGCTCCACCTCCGACGAGCTCCACCTTCCTCTCCCCCTACACCGAGCTCTAACGGCGAGCTCGCCTCCGCTGCCAAACCCAATAACAAGCTCCATAATCTCCTTCTTCGAGCTCCCTTGAGCGAGCTCTCGTCGACGAACTCATCCCCTCGCGAGCCCAACTCCGCCGAGCTCCATCACCAAGCTTCAAAGCTCGCTTCCACTTGCCGAGCTCCTCCTCCTCGAGCCTCACCTCTACCTCCACGTTGCAACCTCCTCACCATCCGAGCTGCCTCACTTCCTCTTCAAGCTCTCGATCCAACCGCCTCGCCACTACTGAGCCGAGCTCCCACTCCGGAGCTCCGAGCGTTGAGCTCCTCGCCTGCCGTTGTCGCCGAAGCTCCACTCAGTCGAAGCCTCGACGAACCAACAACCAAGCTCCGTCATCGAGCTCTCTCTCTGCAAAGCTCCACTACAGCGCCGAGCTCCACCTTCGTCTCCTTCGCGAGCTCACCTCCAACACCGAGCTCGTCTTACACCGTCCAAGCTCATCCCATTGTCGAGCTTGCCGAATACCATCAACAAGCTGTTGTCAAGCTCTCCTACGGTCGAGCTCTGCCACTTCTTCGCCGAAGCTCCATTCCAGTTGAGCTCCACTCCACGGCGTCGAACCTCCTCAGTCGAAGCTCGAGCTCTCCTCGTCGACCCCAACTCCGAGCACCAATAGCGGGCTCCGAGCTTCCTCGTCGACCTCCCTTGCGAGCTCCGACGTCGAGTCCGACGAAGGGAGACGAGAAGAAGAAGAGAAAGAAACGAAGAAGAAGGCAAGGAAAGAAAGAAACAGGGCGAAAAAATAAATAAATAAATAAATAAATTGCCACGTGGCTTCATCTTGAAGGGTCGGCGACAGTTACCGAGGTGCCGAGCCGAGGTGCTGATGCACCGACCCTGAAATTAGAGAAAAAATCCTACCGACTTATACGAGCCGTCCGATCTTCTAAAAAATCGTGCCACAACACGATCGACGCTCAGAAACACGCCACGTGTCCAAAACGTGATCTGCCTTGCGATGCGCGCACATCTGATCGTGATCGATGCTCAGAAATGCACCACGTGTCCAGGTAATATTTAATTAATTAATTAATTAATTAATTTGTTTTAATTATTTTAAAAATCCGAAAAAATATTTAAAAATCCGAAAAAATATTTTAAAATCGAAAAAAATTAATTAAAAATTCTAAAAATAATTATTAATTCAGAAAAATAATTTAAAAATTCTGAAAAAAATAATTATTTAATTAGAATAATTAATTAATATTTTCGATAATTAATTATTTAATTCGAAAAATGAATAAAAAATTCAAAAAAAATGAGAAAAAATTCAGAAAAATCTGGAAAAATCACCAAAAATCCAGAAAATTCTAAGGATTTTTTTGGGCAGTTTACAAGCCCAGAATAACACCGTTACACCCCGAGCAAGATTCCAAACTCCCTTAAGAATACCGATAAAATCTCGTACGCCATTAGAACAACAAAACTACTCCTCAAAGACTGTAAAACTCAGTCTCTAGGAGTGGGGGGCTCGTGATATGGCTAAAAATGGGATTAAATCGGAGCCGTTCAAATCGGACATGAATCTTAAAGCTCAGGGGTAAAACGGTAATTTCACCTGCTAACGGTCTGAAATGGGAACTGGGTCTTTATTCAAAGCCCAATAACCCATAAACAGATCCATCTCAACTGGGTGCGGGTTTCAACCCGCAGCGAACCCAGTCCAGCAGGGTAGAATTAGGATTTCTGATTAATTCTAATCAACGGCCCTGATTCGTATCTATCATTTCACTGGGAATTAGGGATTACATTCCTAATCTGTTTCTAGGGATTACATTCCTAATCTGATCCCAAAGGCGACTATAAATACCCCCCATCCACCATCATTAAGAGGTAATCAATACTTTTCCAGTTTAAGTTCTTGCTTAATCATTCAGATTACTGACAAGAGCGTTGGAGGGTGCGTCGTCGGGATCCATCCCGGTGTCTCGCACTTTTTGCAGGTTCGCAGCAGTGGCAAGAGACCAAGTCAACATATTGGTAAAGGTCAACAGATCAACAGGTTTGCCTTGTTCGTTTTCTCAAGAATCCACAAATTCTATCTATTTGCTCCCACACCAAAATCAGCAGCAACAATAGGCTATAAAAATCATCGTAAATAGTTACAAAAATTATTGATTAAAAATAAACTTTAGTAGGAGATTCGACAATACATTTTAGAAAAAAAAGAATTTAAGAACGGAAAAAAATAATTTACAAAAAAATCAAAAATCCAAAAATATACAGAAAGTACATTTTTTTAGGAAAACAAGGGTTACATGCTCTGAGGACATTATTTTCTATCTTTTTAGATCAAAAATTTACAGGTACTGGAGGAATAATACCAGAAGGAATTGGTGAGCAACGATTCTAGAAGATACAACTAAAGAATGAGCTACTTAGTTTACTTTGTTGCTAGATTTATTTCTTCTAAACATTGTCTTGACATTATACTTTATTTTAGGCTTTTGTTCCCATCGTTTATTTTTATTCTCAGATATTGGATATTATGTTGGATATTATTTTAGATTATTTCATTATTAGATTTTCCCGTGGACACGTGCCTATGGCACGTCTTCGGAACGATACAACATATGAAAGTCTTGTAAACAGTAAAACAACAATTATGTAGCTCAAGTTTGAATAGTAAAACAATAATTAGTTGTAAATAAAAGTCCATGTTTCCATTAGTATATGTTGAAAAATAATTATAAATGGGGGTGTAAAATCCAACTTCTTAGAACTTTGAGTGGAAAATGATGAAATTTAACTGTTGATGAGATATTTGATATTTTTAATGTAACATGAGCAATAAAAAATGCATTAAAAATCTGAAAAATTTACAAACTTAAAATCTGAAAATATAAATTTCTGAGTAAATAAAGAGAATGAGAGACAGAGTGAGAGAGAGATAAATAAATAAATAAATAAATAAATGAATTGATTTGGGGGGATTTGAATTTGAGTTTTGGGGGGAAACTTTTGGGCGGAAAAATATGTTTTGTGAGGTTAGAACTGGACCATTGATTTTAACCCTATTGAATGAAAACCACTTGATAGCTTTCTTTGTGTTTTATTATATAGATTATTGAAGTTTATCTTTGATTCATGTGATTGTATCTTTCTTGCGTGGTTGTGTTTATTGTTCATATTGCTGAGTTAGTCTGGTATAGCTTATGGATGGTGTTTGTATCATTCGCTGGGCCTACGTTACGTACTCGTATTCCGTATTTTGGAAAGCGGGGCGTGACACGGACCCTACCCGCAATAGATCAGGTTGGTTCCAGTCCAATGTCGGTGTAGCGCCCTGAATTTCTAATATAATTATCTTAGAAACACGTGGCACAATTTCCAGCATCAACTTCAAATGTAATATTCAACACAACCAAATACCAATAAAATTGTAACGCCCCGAATCCCAAATACACTGAATTCGAGATGTTCTACAGGATCTTTCCACTTCCTTTAGTACAATTTTACATGGAAATTTGAACTTTTACTTTACATTAGAGTTTACATAAATCATTACACTTTACATTGCACAGCGGAAGTAAAATTTACAATAATTTAATAAATGTACAACAACTTTGAATAATCTTTAAGCATCTGTTCCTCTTTAACCTTTATCAAGTCATTTACCTGCATATAAGACTATGGGTACATCAGTTTATTCAACCGACGATCATTATACACGGCCATCCTCTCTATGCCGGAAATAGTATAACTTATTTTCCATATTTAATAAACACAAACTTGTCACATATCAAACTAAAGGGACTACCCTATTGATGTCGTGTTGTGATTGTGCACTTAGTCCTTAATGCAGTTATTTATGTTACATGACACTAATGTACACTTGTTCGGATTCTATGCATCCCATACTACATAGGTCCGAGGGCAAGCCCTTAATCGTTCTTCATCTTTGTAGGGTTCAATCCCTCGCCATGACTTAATCTACTACTGTAATTACGGTAGGTATCTTAGATGATCTATGAGTACAAGCACGTGTACAGAAAACCTGGAGGAGAATCCCACGTCATGTCACGATGCATCGTGAAGACAGCCTGTGGCAATTCAGCCTCCTTCATGGCACACGATCCTCTTGCAGTCACCAAACATCCCATAAGCGTTGCCACCGGGACGGTACCCTGGAGCAGTATCCACGTCATGTCACGATGCATCGTGAAGACAACCTGTGAATACTCTCCCTCAGCCAATCCAATGGCCCTCATACTCATGTTTTTCTCCTACTTTCATCACGTCTCCACTATGTACTAATCCTTAGTTTTTATCAAAATCATGAACACAAATCAAAGCTCTAGAGTTAACCTCTGCACTAAACCGGACTTATTCATTCATTCAAACATGACCAACCTTGGTCTTTCTTTTCAATTTTCATTTCATTCATTTTCAAATGCCGGGGGAGACTTAGCTACTCTTTTGTTTCAATTTCCAATTCACAATTTCCAATTTGAGCATTTCCAACTCATAAATTCATTTTCATAATCAAAATGAATTTTCTTTTTCAATAACATGATCTCTAAATTGTTCAATAATCCATAATCACACATGGAATTTATATACTTCATCAATTATTAATTTTCACATTGAAATTCGCATCACCAACGAATATTCACATTTCATATTTTTTCACACTATTCTCAAATGAGAATAATTCACATCCAACACACAATAAAATTTCCTTCTTTACTATATTAATCTTCTAATCCTTCAAATTCTTTTTGCAAGATATAATTTTCACAAAAATATAAATATAGAACCATAGTTCTATTTACACATTTTATTCTCAAATCATGTTTTATTCCATGCAAATAATCCCCAAAGTATTTTTCTTAAGTCCTACATATTTTTAGAAGAATAATCATATTTTTTCCACAATTTTTTGATCACCAAAATGTTAAAAAAATAAGTTTTTCCAATCTTGCCGAGGGCAAGATTCGAACCCAGCATGCAGAGAACACGGCCAAAGGCACCGGCCACTAGGCCACTTGCGCCAGTAGTATAAAAGGAGAGCAGAGAGTATTTAAGGCTCTCGGTCACTGATTCTTATTTTAAAAAAATTCATGAAACAAAATATGGTGCCACAGGGATTCGAACCAGCAACCTTGGACCGAAGGCTACTGTAGCGATCAGAGCCGTCCCGACCACTTGAGCTACGTGCTCAAGTTGTCAAGAACGCTACTCAAAACTCATTTAAACCAATTCTCTCTGTTATTAAAACGTCTCGATGTTCAACTAGTCATCATTTCACTTTGCTTTTATAAAAATTACTGTAAAATTCCAGATTGATTATTTCTCGTCTAATTTACATATCAGTATGAAAAAATAATTTTTTTCAACAATTAAGACATATTTTCATACGATTAATTCGAATTCTACATTATAACTACCACACTCTTCATTTCGACATTTATTAACAAATAATACCACTAATCCCTTTATTAGCAAACTTCACATTAATTCTCTGTTTTTAACCTTTTACCAAACATACTAATCTATATCTTAATTCAATATCACACAATGATCCATTTAATCACATGAAGTATCATTGACAATCTACTAACTTTATGTATATAATTTGTAATGTAGATAATGAGACTTTCTTTAACAATCTATGGTTATAATTAATCTATACAAACTTAGATTTTTACTAATCAAATCACATACAATTGCACATCCACATTCCAATCAATTCATAGGTCAATTTTCCAATTAAAAGTGTACTCTCATTAATATTTTTCATGCTTCATTCATTCAATTTAATCTAGCATGCATCCCTAATTAGAAATATAAAAAAATTTCCCACCTTGTATGGAGAGAAAAAATACAACTAGCAATCCCTAGACGAATGTCCTTGCGACGAAATGCTCCTCCTTGAACACGTGCACCCAAGCCTCCAAGCACACCCAAACAAACCGAGACCTTCTCCTTCCTTGATGCCGGCCTCTCCCCCTTCTAGTTGCAAGCAAAAATTCCACACACTCTCAATCTTTTAACTCATACAATCACTACTAGATAGAGTATTTTAGACTATAGATTTGTAGAAAGTAATAAGCACAAGAATAACTAGCCATGGAGGGGGTATTTATACTAAAATCTTGATGGAATGGAGGGCTAGGATCAAGTAATTGGTTATAAGATGGAGGGCTAAGATGAAAGTAGGAGTTACATTAACTACCCACAACCAAGTAACCACCAAGCATGATCTCCATTAAAATTTTGATTTTCCCTCCAAAAAGAAGCAATCCGGCCTACTTTGGGAAGTGCATTTGCACGTGTACGTGTAGTGCATGTGCATGCAACTTGGTCTCCATTTAAAAAAATTTGTACATTTAAATTTTGTATAAAAATAAAATAGTCTTTAAATTGTATTCTACATGACAAGTTGTATAAAAATAGTTCATGGGCTTTAGTTTTTGGACCAAAATAATTATTTTAAAATAAAACAAATAAATTAAATTTTTGGGCTTTAGGAAAAAGGCTTTTTGTCTAATTGAAAGATGGCTTTATAGAAAAATAATTAAAGGCACGTATTTAAATATCTATACTCATCATGATGAAAATATTTACCAAAAAATATTGCACGTGCACACTACGTGCAAAATAAAATAATTTTTCATTAAATGAAAAATCAGGGCATTACAATAATTTTCAACTTTCATTACTTTAATCTTTACATAGCACAGTGGAATACAATACACCTTGAATTACAAATTTTTTTCTTTACAACACTTTCTTTTACAACAATACATAAAACATTACATCTCTTTAACTCAAGCATCCAAATCCCAAGCTACAAGTAATCACCTGTAAAATATGAGGTTAGAGGTAACCCTAACCCCCAAAACTAAAGGGGTCAGCCATAAAGGTGTGAGTGACATAAAACAAGCAACATAAGTAAAGCATGGATTTATCAACAACAGAAACTAAACAGGAGTAAATGAATATATGAAAATCACGAAATGCGAAAAACACAACGAGTGAAACTAGACTAAGTGTCAAGTGTAGAAAACAGGAAACCACAAGCACGAAACCAAGTCAAGAAAACACAATTTTATATGCTGACTCTCTAATGCGTACTTGTCGGAGTCTATGCATCCCACTCTACATAGGTCCGGTGCAAGCCCTTAACGTCTCCACATTATAGGGTTTAATCTCCCGCTATGCCGCTAATCCTAACACGATGACTACTACGAGATAAAGATAAACTGTGAGTATTAGCCCATGCCCCGAAAATTTCGGAGGTCAATCTCTATCCACAGATAATTCTCGATACTATTTCACTCACACCTGGGAATCTTCGAGAATACCCCACACCGCAAGCGATGACACCTCATCACACGAATACCACATGTGCGTCGCCTCGACCCCCGATAATTCCGGAGATCAATCCCACACCACAGGTAATTCCGGAGACTATTTCACTCACACCTGGATAATTCCAGAGATTATCTCACACCGCAAGCCATACTGAGGTCCATAACCCATGTTCTCATTCATCATATCACCACTATTGCCTGTCCTTATAATTTAGGTTATTTAATTACTTTACGAATCTCCTAGAGTTGGTGTACCCTACCGAATTAACTCAACAACTGATCAACTAAAATGCCTCGACAGGCCCAAACATAATTATCTCAACTACCGGTATACTAGGGTCACACACACCCTCTAGGGACTCACACCCAATATCTAAACCAACTTCCAACACAAATCGCTCAGTTAAACATCTCGAAAGCGTATGTTCAATAGAAGATAAAGTATAGAATAGTAAGTTATAGATTAAAAATATTTAAAGAATAAATCATTTAAAAGAACATTCAAATATGTATAAGTATATTAGTATCAGTCGACTACAAAAGCCATCAGTCGACTGTCCAGAGAGAGGATCTAGTATCTATGAGAAAATCATTCTAAGTATTGTAAGTCGACTATCAAAGGTCATAGGTCGACTGTCCAGAGAAAATTATTAATATCTTTACGAAAATAATTCTAAGTATAGCAGTCGACTGCAAAGGGTATAGGTCGACTGTCCAGAGCGAAAAATACAGTAACATCGAGAAAATAATTCTAAGTGGTACCAGTCAACTGTAAAAGTCATTAGTCAACTGTCCAGAACGAATTTTCGAGAAAACTAGAGAACACAGCAGCCAGGTCACATCTGTCGACTGTATAGTCACACCGGTCGACTTTCGACCTGCACACTGCAGATTTTTGGTTGTGCACATTTCAATCGATACGTATTTTTACTTTATGAAAACGATTTCTACAAAAAACATATTTCTTATATTATCAAATACAACTTGTAGGACATATAATAGTCCATAAAAACCAAATCAAACTAATTGAATTTATAAAAATAGCGATTTGTTAATCTCCTCCAAATAAAATATAAATTGTGCATATAATCAAAATAGAGTTTCTTAAAAATTAATTGTTCGTTGAAATAGCTTCATATTCAGATCCAAACCATATCAATACCAAAATCTCAAAAGAAAAATCCCCAATTTGGATATAATCCTCAAACTCAACTGAACTCCCAATTTCGATTTCCATGACATGATCTATTGATTCATACTTTTCCCTTTCAAATTTCTCAAAAACTGAATTACCATTTTAACTCACATCCATAATCCATTTATAACATCACCATATCAAGTTTCATTCAACCAATACTCAAAAATAATAAAAGTCTCATTTTTTTATTAGGTTCTTGCATAAAATCTACTATATTCAATCAATCCAATATTAATCCAAAAGAAATAGCCTACCCACATACAATCTCATTCACAAACAACTAGGGTTTCACAAGATCCAATTTTTCATCCATCCGTCCAATTCATCAAGTACATAATCTTACTCAAACCCTAAACATGCTTTCTAGTAGATGAAATTCAACATCCGAGATCAATCAAAACATTTATATCACTCGCATACAACATACACAAAACAAGAGAAAACAAACAAGTCACTCACCTTGAATGAAGAAAATCTGGTAAGAAAACCTTTCTTTCGCGAAATCCAAGATCCCCTCCTTAAATCTCCAAGAAATAATAAAACCTTTGTGTTATGCAGCGAAAGACAGCTGCACTTCTTTTTAAATAAGCCGGAATTAAGAATTTTAGGGTTTTTAAACACATTTGCAAGATAACCCCTTTAAAGTATAACTTTACCTAAATAGATCCCTACACTTGGGAATTTGATAAAACCAATTAAATTGATATTTAAAGGCAAAATAAACTCTTTATTTCCAGCCGGCACTGTTTGGAAAGTCCAGAAAATCGTTTTGCACTTTTATCCTTTAAAATGACAATTTTGCAAAAAATCATTTTTTTCGTAATATTTGCAAATAGATTTAATAAATATCAGAAAAATCTAGAAAAATTATAAATAATCTCAAATAATAAATAATGATTTTTCACAAAATGATTTTGCCTTTTGAACTTCCCAAGAAAATATTTGCACGTGTTTTGCACGTGTAAATATAAATTTTCAGAAAATTTATACTAAATCCCCATCAATTATAAATCTATAAAAATATTATTTAAAAATACGGGGTACTACAGTAGGGTCCATGTCGGTTCTTGGTATTGGATTTTTTTTACAGTACTTGTTACCTCCTACATTTGTGTTTTTTATTTTAAAAAGAAAAAAAAAGGAGATTTTTTTTTATTATCAAAAGTGGTGTTAGCATAATATATTGTGTAGATAGTATAACCATGTACAATATTGCACAAAATTTTTAAAAATTAAAAAATTAATAAAATCAATTAATAACATATGTACATTATTGCATGATTTTTTAAGTTTCATTAAGCTATCGGATTCTAGTTCAAAATTGGTTGAAAAAGAGGGAGAGTTGTCTACTATATTTGCTCTCACTTTTGTTATTTTAAAAAGAAAAAAAAAAGAAAAATCATATGCAAAAATGGTTTAGCCTACATATTGTATAGATACCGCAGATGTGCCATACTTTTTCTCCTAACTGTTGGATTAAATCCAATGGTTGGACAGAATTGTGCTTTGAGTTATTTTTGTTACGATAGAGTTATATTTGCAAATATAATCATCCTTCACTCTCTTTCGACTCTATGTCATAACTCTTTCTTCCCCAATCCCCAAATCCCCGTTGCTCCTCCTCCTATTCCTCGACCAATTAGTATTTCACATTTCATAAGTTTTTCATCTCTCAGATCAAATTTCACACTTGTCAAACACATTATACACTATGCATTTGATGTAATTTTATCAATTTTAAGAATGAAACTTTTATTTAGTATTTTTTTGATCGTAAACAGAGGGGCTAACCCCCCGCCCTGCGCGTTCAATTAATAAGTCGGCTATGGAATATGATGTTCATGTATCATAATAGTCAGGATCATGATACTCATTCTCCACCGAAAAGAAGAACTCAACCCATACGAGTTCTCTGACCCAAAAAACAATAACCACCTACAAACATATAATACTAAGCGTTAGGAAGGTGTCTTGAATTCTCGTGGTTCAGATTAGAATAAGGTAAGATGAAGCACAGAGGTCGAAGCGTCGAAGAGAGTAGAAGAAAACAGTAGCAGCAAGGTGTAGGCATAGTTGTGGTCGACTGTCCCAAGTTGCGGTCGACCGCACCCCCCGACCGCAGTTGCACTGTGTTTGCCCGAGAGGTGGACGGTCGATCGGTCTTGTTGGATGGTCGATCGGTCTTGTTGGATGGTCGACCGACCGCCGCACTGTATTCGTTTTGGGCCTCGATTTATTAGGTCGTTTTAGCCCAATCTTCAACTCTAAGTTAGATCGTATGGCTCCTATTCAGTTACTTCTTTTCTAGGTTATATCGAACGACTGAGAATCAAGATTAGGCCTAGGTTTCTCTCTATTCTTCTATATATATTGTAAACTCCTCCTTTATGAGAGTAGAGTACTTCATAGATTCTTTTCTCCATTGCGAAGAGAGGCTCGAAAGAGATAGTTCTTGGTGAGTGAGTTTAATTCTTTGTATTGAGTGAATCAGTTACTCCTTGTAATCTCTTCTAGTTGAATATCAGATCTCCCTATATTCCCCTCCCCCCCGCGGATTAAAAAAAACTAATCGAGATAAGTCATCGTTGTGTTTGTATTAGTGTGGTGGATCTCCTTGCTTGCTCAATTGATTCGCCTCATCTACTTCGACTTCCTTATTGCTCTATTTAGTTCCGCTGTGAAAATGGGCATTGGTTGACGCCCCAATCCCAACAACCGGTATCAGAGCTTCAAGTTACTGAGTCCCTTAGTTAAGATGAAAGGTCACAGTATTTTGAAGATCAAGCAGTTCGATGGAAAGTTTAATTTCAATCTTTGGAAGACTGACATGTATAATGTTCTTGTTCAAAAACGTTGTAGTTAGACGTTAAGAAGAAAGAAAAGCTAACTGATATTGCGGATGACAATTGGGAAGATATTCGTGAAAGAGCCATTAGTTTGATCCGACTATTATTGGTGGACGAAGTCAAGTGTAGATTTCTTGAAGAAACTTATGTAGTGAGTTTGTGGAAAAAACTCATAGCTGACTACCTTGGTTCTTCGTTATTAGATCAGATGCATTGACAGAGGAAGTTATTTCGTTTATCTATGAAGGAAGGTACCGATCTTTAAGACCACATTAAAGAGTTCAATAAGGTATTATCTGAACTTAAGGTGATCAACACAGATGTGTGTGAGAAAGATAAAGCTTTTAACCTGATATATTCACATTCGGTTTTGTACGAGCCTTTGATCACTACCATGCTACACGGTAGATCTGCCAAGGAGAGTATTTCGGTAGATGGTGTAATCAAAGCATTGAAGGAAAATCAACTTAGAAAGGAGACTCAGAAATCACCATTTATTCTTACAAGTTGTCTAGCAGCGGATGGTCCTTCGGGGGAAGCAAAGTTCTTTACAATAGGATTCAATCCTTGCAAGAGGCCAGGGCATATCAAGAAAGACTGTTGGAAATTGCAAAATCAGGAGAGCGCAAAGAATAGGAATTCAGCCGCTAATGTGGTTAGTGACTTTGATTCAGGTGATTCGTGTCTTCTTGTTTCGAATTCTTTAGAAGTGGATTCTAGTTGGTTTCATGACCTAGGGAGTTCTTCTCATATTTTCTCCAAGAGAAAATTGTTTTCTACTTATAAATCTACTATAGGGCATTGTGTAACAACAAGAACTGGAGAGATTTGTGAAGTGGTAGGTAAGGGGACAGTTGAGTTGAAAATGCCAGGTCTAAATATATTCACTTTAAGGGATGTTTTTCATATTCCTGCTGCTGAAACGGAATCTGATTTTTTTGGGAACTCTTGATGCACGGGGTTGTAGGTACACTGCTCGAGTGGAGTTCTATCTATTTTTCAAGGTCGTCGTAAGGTGATTAGAGGTATGAGAGTGGTTGGGCCAAGCCAAAACAATCTCTACATGCTTTGGAAAATTCGAAATACTTGCGCAAGTGTTGCTCCTTTTCCCGTTATTCCCGCAAGCTCAGCTAGTTTGCCGCAACTAGATTCATCGAGACGAGACTACGACATTTGAGTATCATCGAGAGATAGAGAATGCCTAAGGGTAGGTGGAGTTCGTGCGGAGTTTGGCAACTTCATGAGTACATCTACGGAGGTATACCCTTGAAGGGGTATACTGGATTCGGTGAGATTGGGTAGAGATCATTTCAACTATAAGAATAAGCTATTGTTCAAAGTTTTTTTTGCAAGTGAAATTTATTAAAGTTTGGAGATAAATAACACATAATGTGATAGCACTCGTATGCAATCCAAGCTACAGTTTGTCAGGAATGTGTCTTGAATACTCGTGGTTCAGATTAGAAGAAGGTAAGATGAAGCACGGAGGTCGAAGTATCGAAGAGAGTAGAAGAGAACAGCAGCAGCAAGGTGCAGGCATAGTTGCGCTCGACCGTCCCAAGTTGCGGTCGACCGCACCCCTCGACCACAGTTGCACTGGGTTTGGCCGAGAGGTGGACGGTCGACCAGTCTTGTTGGACGGTCGACCGACTGCGGCGCTGAGTTCGTTTTGGGCCTCGATTTATTAGGTCGTTTTAGCCCATTCTTCAACTCCAAGTTAGATCGTACGACTCCTATTCAGTTAATTCTTTTAAAGGTTATATCGGACGACTGAGAATCAAGATTAGACCTAGGTTTCTCTCTATTCTTCTATATATATTGTAAACTCCTCCTTTATTAGGGTAGATTACTTCATAGATTCTTTTTTTCATTACAAAGAGAGGCTCGAGAGAGATAGTTCTTGGTGAGTGAGTTTAATTCCTTGTATTGAGTGAATCAGTAAATCCTTGTAATCTCTTCTAGTTGAATATCAGATCTCCCTATATTCTCCGCCCCCCCTCCCCCGGATTAAGCAAAAGCTAACTGGGATAAGTCATCGTTGTGTTTGTGTTTGTGTGGTGGATCTACTTGCTTTCTCAATTGATTCATCTCATCTACTTCGACTTCCTCATTGCTCTATATAGTTCTGCTGCGACAGCGGGCGTTGTTTGACGCCCCAATCCAAACACTAAGTTGGTGCAAGACTGCTCCAACCCCACCAAAAAAGACGTCATACCCATGTATGTGGCCCATAATCCTCCGCATGTCGATCACTCGTTGTCTAGTGCCCTCACCCTATCCTCTGAATTAGCCTCATATGTAGAGGTAGTAACACCCTCATACTTTTCCTTGATTTTCCTTTTAGCCTTTGTACCTATCGTTTGTAACCAGAATATAATATTAACATTAATCATGTTTGATAAATGTTGATGCATGTGATGGTTGTGTGTTGGTCTAAAAACTTTATTGTTCCTTTCTATGCAGATGGCCCAACTGGTGTTCGCTACCCCCAATCCCTCAACTCTTAGTATTGCTGCTACAAACATTGAGGTCCCTCTCATATTTAAGATTACTTAATGGAATCACCTAAATAGTTAGAGCACTTGTTTAACATTAAATTAAGAATTACTATTTTATTATTGTTATTTTCTTGACATTTGGTCGTAGCTGCCCATACTAGAAAACAAGATTTCCCAAATCCCTAATTAATTTCATTTGAAGCAAGAATCGAATATGTAAGCTCTTACTTAACAATGAGAAAATTTGCCAACCTTAATAAAACAAATTCTGAATTAATTAGTGCATTTTTAATGTACTTTCCATTAAAAAAAGTTACTCCTTCTGTAACGCCCTAGAAATTTAAATGTAATATTTTCAATTAATATATAATTTTTAAATTAATTAATTTAATTATTTTGAATTTTTGTAAAATTGTCGTTTTGCACGTGCAAAACACGTGCAAATATTTTTGAAATGTAAGCTTTGGAATCTCAAGCTCCTAAATAAATTATATTATTTATAATTAAATATATTTGAATTTTAGGGATTTTTTGAATAAGAGTTTTGTAAATGATTCGAAAGAAGGTGACTTTTTTGTAAAAAGACATTTGGAGGAAAATTTGAATTCAAAATTTTGTTGGCTGCATTTGGGGGTCGGTTTCCAGTAGAGATATTTAGGGAATGAAATTTATTTAATTGATTTTTTTTATTTGATTTAATTGAATAAATAATTAATCTTGCAAATTGGGACTTCTACGAGTAATTATTTGTAAAATATCCCAAAGAAATGCTAGAAATACTATCCTGGCTTATTTAGTGAGCAACAACTTTTGGCCTCCCATTTCCTATGAATTTTGGGTGATTTTTTTTGAATTATTAGGGAGTGGATCTATTTCTTGGAGGAGAAGGATATTAGTTGTGTCAATTTTCTTCAAGAGGTGGGTAACGTTCCATCTCTCTTAATTTGTTTTTTTCATGGTAGAGTAGATTATCATGCTAGTATTTTTGTATGTGGATATATGGATGTTATAGAATGTGTGTATGTTTTTACCATGAGATGATTGTAGAGATGTTTGTTAAATGAAGAATTATAGATAACTTGAGATAAAAATCAAATCTTTATTATGTGATGATCATGTCTAATTTGTTCATGAGTAATGGAGTTGTCTATGTATTAAAGATCTAGTTTTTATTTATAGAAATAGATCTAATAAACCTATATGTTATTGTAGATGGGTAAATCTTGATGTATGATTAAAGCAACATGATTTTGAGTAGTTAAAAGATGTAATTTTTGTGAATTATTCATTGTTTTAATGTGAGTTTATCATGAGTCGAACTTAGATTTTTATACATTGATTTCATTTAAAAACCCAATAAAAAAAATGTGCAATTGAAGGTTGAACACTAGGGTTAGGGTTTCGGGGTTAAACCCTAAACCAAGGGTGTTCGGGTTTGGGGTTTGAATAGTGCCTGGGGTTGCACAGTGCAACCCGAGGACTGTGCAGACCCCGATGCTGCTGTTTTAGGTGTTGGTGGTTTTCAATTTGGAGCTTGGGATCGAGGGGTGTGTGTGGTGCTGTGTGCTAGGATTGAGAATCCTAGAGCGCATATAGAAGAGTATATGTATCATGCCCCGCTTCCGAAAAAGAAGATACGGAATACGGATACGTGACCAAGTTCAGCGAATGATTTTCATCATCCATAAGCTGTCAGGATCTTTACAATATTTCACAGGAATAACAGAGTAATAAACAAGGGAAAGTCAACCACGCATGCATAAATGAATCAATATATCGACAGGAATTTACTTGAAACAAAATGTAATAATCTCAAATAAATCAGATCTGGAAACAAGTCAATAATTCTGGGTCATACTGTCCAATACAAATAATCCAAGTAGCAGTTATATTTATTCAAAATAAGCAACAGAAAATAATAATTATATTAATAGCCAGAACGCCAGGAACTAGAATCTCAGATCACCTACTCTATTAGGCAACTGGTCACCATAATCTGCATTTTAATAATTTGCAGGGAGAGGAAATGAAAACAAAACGTCTGTCAATGCAAGTTACGGGCCGCTTGTAGTGCAGGCACAAGTACAGGAATAAAATAAGCAAATATAGAGTAACAACGGAAGCAAACATACATGGAATAGGCATGTCAACAAAACCGGATAATTAACATGAATCAGGAAACAAAGTCAAGTAACATGATATACTAACAGGGTACAGGTAACATGTATTAAGTGTCATGCAAGCAGGTAAAGAGGTGATCAGGCATACAGGTAAACAGGTATACAGGTAGCATGTACAGGTAAACATGTAAGATATTTCATATTATGTCAAGTCTTGTATTTAATTCTAACTAGGTAGCACTTCATACGTCCCAAACTTTTACCACATGGTTTCTACATTCAAACAAGTTACGCTTAGATTTCGTAGTGGACTGTATAGCGCCATGTACTCAGGAATCAGAAAAACAGGTACAGGTATAGGTAAAGGTAGAACCTACTGGTCCTCTTCCGAATACACCTTCCTATACGGAAGTGTGCAGTCAGGTAATCAAGTAAACAGGTACTGGTAGAACCTACTGGTCCTCTTCCGAGTACACCTTCCTGTAGGAAAGCGTGCAGTCAGGTAATCAGCTAAACAGGATCGTGTATCATGTAGTCATGAAACACGTAACAGGTGGAAAACACGGGCCCCCTTCTAAGTACACATTTCTATATTATCCACTACTAGATCTTTCCTTTAACCCCGGCTTGATTATTTATTATTATTATCAAACAGGCACGTATGTGTCACAAACAGGACAAGAATAACATGGCATGAACAAGTAACTGTTTCAGGTTGAAAGATAAATATGTACAGGTGATAGACAACACATAAAAGGATAGAACAACGAAAATTCTAGTTCAGAAGAGCAAGACAGTACTGCACTAAATCTGAAATTCCCGTTGCTACAAATGTGAAAATCTGGATCCGTCAGAAAATATGAAAATTAGACTATCGGCCGAATCCAGCAAATATATATAAGTCATATGGTATTTCACAAAAACAAGACTCAAAACAGATTTGTATCCAGAAAACATGTTCAGCCAGAAATCAGAAGTTTGCATTCATAAACAGAAACGACATAAAAACTTACTGATTAAATTCAAGAAATATCTGGGGTATTTCCTAGTATGTTTAGTAACAGAAAATAAGATTTCATAATTTTCCAACATAGATAGAATAGTCAAGTAAAATAAGAAAGTAGCAAGATATAGCAGATTTGTAAATCTGAAATGTACTAAAACAGCGATAGATTACAAAATATAAATCGAAATCCAGATCAGTTAAAAGGGTAATAAAATAGATACAGCAGGATACAATTCATATTCACAAAATTTTTAAATAGCAAATAGAATCAGGTCAAAATTATGTTTCTTTACAGAACATCACGAAAATTCTGATGTATAGTCGTTGTTTGTAAGTATAGAATAGTTTAGAAAAGTTGTCAATTAAATCCACAAAAAATAGGGATAAGTCCTAATCAAGTCTAGCTGTATTCAGTAAAATATTGGATCAAAATATTATTTTTATCCTCAGTATAAAAATAAATTACCATACAGAATTCATATAAAACTGGATCTGAAATTTTCTACACATTTTTAGTAAAATAGCCATAACTTGCAACTCTTAAATCGTAACTGAGATCTGTCAGAAAATCTGGAGAGTAGAAAGAATTCTCTATAATTCATATTCACAAATAATTTTCATTTACTGACCTTAATAGGGTCTAAAATATTGAACAAAAATAGTGTAACAACAAGGACAGAGTTATTCTTCATGCATAAAATCAACTACATCATATGAAATACATCAAAATCATAACAAAACGTGAAATAGGGTATACTAGATGTCCAAACAACATGGTATAGGATATTTAATATATCTACAACAGAATATACCACCAGTAACACGTCAAGCATGCAAGATTCGCACATCATATTATGGTTCACAACCAACATACATATATGAAACAGGGATTAACTAGATCTAAGTCTATTATTCATGTCGTGTATGTAATGAGACAACTACGGCAATTCAACACATAGAGATAAGATATAACAGGAGTTTTGCACAAGAATTATCTCTAGAACACTACTACACTACAGCGGTATTTAGTACTTGTATTTGCAACAGAAATTAATACAAGTTACTTGCCTTATAGATGACGACGAAAATGATGAAGCAGGAAAAAGAATAACGGGAATGAATTTTCGGGCATGAATCCGAAGCGAACGAATCACGAGCCAATCACGAACACAATGAACGAACAACCCACAAACACAATGCACGAGATCCAACACACGCACAAAAGAGAGGGCAGCGGAGGGACTGGATGAGAACATGATGGCGGCCAGAGGGACCGGCGGGGTTGGCTCCTGACCGAAGTTGCGTTGGCTGTTGGCTTCGAGAGGGAACAGGGAGACTATGCTGCTGTCGCCCAGGCTGTTGCTGTTGTGCGTCTGCATCGGAGAAGCACAGCCCAGCGCGGCGACACTACAAGATGAGGGTAGGGCGGCATTGTGGTAGGATGGAGGTCGGGAGGATGCAAGGGGCTGGATCGGGAGAAGGTGCACAGGGAGCACAGGGTAGGGTTTAGGAGGATGACGGGAGGAGGAAGGGGATGGCGATCAGGATGTCGGGGAGAGGGAGAGGGAGTATGCAGGGGGTGCGGGGTAGGGAGGAAGAGGATCGGGAGAATAGGGGATGTTAAAAGCAGCTAGGGTAGGTTGCACAGGGTAATATATACAGGATGTATATATATACATATACGTATATTAGAGTTAGGGTTGGAGAGCGGCTAGTTGTTATGTGGGTAAACCAGGTATAAAGGTTTTATATATTGGGTATAAGTGCCTAACGGATGAGTGGATCCAATAGGGTATTAAATGGTTTTGCTATAGTTAAAGATCCACTAAGGAATAATAAAGTAGGGTTTAGGTTTTATTAAGGATCCAAATAGAATTTAGGATTTAAAATAAAAAGATCCAATAAATAGATGAGAACAAAACGAGTAAATAAAATGAGACATGAACAAGTTAAAATAATGAGGATTAAAAAAATAATGGCTCGATCAGACAGGGACGAAACAATAGGCTGACAATTGAATCAAGAAGATCAAATAAAACGACGACAAATCAAATAAATGGATATATTGAAAATGAAGATAAAAAATAGGGTTCAAAAAGAGATACAATATGAATCAAATACTCAAAAATAAAAATACATCAAAAAATACAGAAAATGGAAAACAAGGGTTACAATATGTGTATGTATAAATCTAGTGTTTGTGTGATGATTAATTGATTCTTTTGATTGAGTTTTGAAAGTACAAATTTCATATTTTTGTGAAAATCTAGTTTCAGATTTTAGTGTTTTCAAGTAATAATTTTGAGGGTGCAAAAACTATATTTTTATGAGTAATATTCTCAGTTTTGAGGGATGTATGTTTCTATTCGACAGACAAAACTTTGAATTATAATGAGTTTATTTTCAGTTTCAAAGAGGCAAATTTTCTGATTTTTAGAACTAAAGAATTTCATATTTTAGGGATGAGATCCCAGACAATAAAAAAACTTGTTTCATAAGTTGATTTGAATTCTAGAGAGATTCATCGAGTTTTATGTATGTATGGAAAGTGAGATTTAAAAATTAAATTTAAAGGATTTCGATGGATTGGATTTTGTTTTCCATATAAGATAGAGTCTTTTATGGCAACAATAGTTTATTAAATGAAATGTGAATATGAAGTTGTTTTGGATGTACAAATGTTTTTTTTGGAAAGAGGATTTCCTGTTTTGAGATTTTGATTTCACAACCAGGGTGCTGTGGGAAAAGTATTTTTCAAAAAAGTGTAAATAAATAGTATTTTGATGATTGAGCCAAGAGGGGTTGTTGATTGCAGATTAGGGTTATTATGAGAACCCTAGAAGGACACTTGAGGTGTTGAGTTGTGAGCACTAGAGACTGAGTGAGCCCTAGAGTACTGGCAATGGATATTTTTTTATTGGAGGAAATTCATTGGCACAAAAGAAATTCCAATCGAAGTTCAATCTGAATCCTTGGGTACTTATCATGAGATTTATGAGGGGCTAGTTTCCTAGTTTGGCAAGTGAAGTCCGGTGGGGTGGAGCTTGTTCTAGGTGGCTCAGGTTACCAATAATACAAACCTAAGGACATGCACAAGTTGGTGTGTGATGAAACACGAGAAAACATGAGTAGGGAAGCCTCTGTGTGGTCTGCAGTGTGAGATGCTCCCCAAAATTATCGAGATGTGAATGGAAGTGTCTCCAACTGATCTGCGGTGTGGGATTGATCTCCAGAATTATCGGGACCGAGGCGACGCTCATGGAATGTTTGTGAGTGATGAAGCGCCATGGCTTGCGGTGTGAGATTGAATTTCCAGAATTATCGAGATGTGAATGGAAGTGTCTCCAGCTCATCTGGGGTGTGGGATTGATCTCCAAAGTTATCAGTGTGTGGGCTAGGTACTCGTAAATTTTCTAAGTCTTGTAGTAGCCACAGGTATATGTTTGCATGATGAGGGATCGAACCCTAAATGAGGTGAACGTAAGGGCTTGCCTTCGGACCTATATAGTATGTTATGCATAGAATCTGAACAAGTGCATTAGTGTGCATCGTGTGCATTGTGTTTTCTTGAACCATGTTTTCAGCATTTTTTTGTTTGTTTTCTTGACACTCACTTATTCTCTTAAGTTTAGTAGCACTTGTTGATTTATGAATCTTTTATTATTGTTTTATTTTATGTTGTGTGACAAGTTTGTGATTGTGAGACTTTGGAGGGTTGCTATTAATAGTATTGCGTCGGTTGTATCCAACTGACGTGCCCAATTTGTGGTCACTTTTGCAGGATTTGCGAGTAAGTAGTTTGAGCAAGGTTAAAGCTTGGACTATGAGATGACTGAAGTTTATGTGTTGAGATGTGTTGTAATAAATGTGTTTGAATTTCCGTTGTGCATTGTAATAAAGAACTGTTGTAAAGAAATGTTGTATTTTTTCCTGTGTTTTATTCTGTGTTTAGATTACATTGAAGTAAAGATTCTGGTGTTGTGTCTCTTATTTCTATTATTAAAATTTGGGGGCTATACCTTCCATTCCATATTAATTCTTAATCTTAGATTACTGCACTTATATTAAAATTCTCTTAAAGTAATGAATAAAAAAAGAAATATTTCTTAATGCCCTCAAATAATTGTATTTTTCCATATTTACCGTTATCTTGGAAATTCAAAAGATCTTACTTTTCTCCTAAATGGAATCTTCTAAAATGCATTGAAATAATAGTAATAGTTCAAAAGAAAATGAGTCTTAATCAGTTTGTTACTAAATATTTTGCAAATCTAAAGTCAGAATTACATATTGAGGGAAAACTGACCCATTAGCATGACAACTAATATGGAAGGGTAACCAATCAACAACACTAAAAAACACAATAACATTTAATTTATAATTTACAATTTTTATTTATAAGTAATGCTTTTGCAGGATTTGCGAGTAAGTAGTTTGAGTAAGGTTAAATCTTGGACTATGAGATGACTGAAGTTTATGTGTTGAGATGTGTTGTAATAAATGTGTTTAAATTTCCATTGTGCATTGTAATAAAGAACTGTTGTAAAGAAATGTTGTATTTTTTCCTGTGTTTTATTCTGTGTTTAGATTACATTGATGTAAAGATTCTGGTGTTGTGTCTCTTATTTCTATTATTGAAATTCGGGGGCTATACCTTCCATTCCATATTAATTCTTAATCGTAGATTACTGCACTTATATTAAACTTCTCTTAAAGTAATGAATAAAAAAAGAAATATTTCTTAATGCCCTCAAATAATATTTACCGTTATCTTGGAAATTCAAAAGATCTTACTTTTCTCCTAAATGGAATCTTCTAAAATGCATTGAAATAATAGTAATAGTTCAAAAGAAAATGAGTCTTAATCAGTTTGTTACTAAATATTTTGCAAATCTAAAGTCAGAATTACAAATTGAGGGAAAACTGACCCATTAGCATGACAACTAATATGGAAGGGTAACCAATCAACAACACTAAAAAACACAATAACGTTTAATTTATAATTTACAATTTTTATTTATAAGTAATGCTTTTACAGGATTTGTGAGTAAGTAGTTTGAGTAAGGTTAAAGCTTGGACTATGAGATGACTGAAGTTTATGTGTTGAGATGTGTTGTAATAAATGTGTTTAAATTTCCGTTGTGTATTGTAATAAAGAACTGTTGTAAAGAAATGTTGTATTTTTTCCTGTGTTTTATTCTGTGTTTAGACTACATTGAAGTAAAGATTCTGGTGTTGTGTCTCTTATTTCTATTGTTGAAATTCGGGGGCTATTCCTTCCATTCCATATTAATTCTTAATTTTTAGATTACTGCACTTATATTAAAATTCTCTTAAAGTAATGAATAAAAAAAGAAATATTTCTTAATGACCTCAAATAATAGTATTTTTCCATATTTACCGTTATCTTGGAAATTCAAAAGATCTTACTTTTCTCCTAAATGGAATCTTCTAAAATGCATTGAAATAATAGTAATAGTTTAAAAGAAAATGAGTCTTAATCAGTTTGTTACTAAATATTTTGCAAATCTAAAGTCAGAATTACAAATTGAGGGAAAACTGACCCATTAGCATGACAACTAATATGGAAGGGTAACCAATCAATAACACTAAAAAACACAATAACATTTAATTTATAATTTACAATTTTTATTTATAAGTAATGCTACACTCATTATCAATTTCACTACATTTCTCTTCATTACCTGTGACACACTCCAATAGGTTGGAAAAGAGAGGGTAGGTAAGAGAACTCTCCAATAAGAGTGTGCCACCTAAGATAATGAAGAGAATGGCAGTGGAATTGGTAGTGAATGAAACATTACTCTTTATTGATAATGCATAAAAATTTCACGAATTAATCCGTAATTTAATGTCAAATAACTACTCCCTCCGTCCCATATTATAAGTTATTTTAGTCTTTTTTTTCTTTTGGCCCCACAATATTCGTCGCTTTAGTTTTCTTGGGAAATGTCTCAATATTTCTAATGGTACACTAATGATTTTTTAGGCGACTTTCAATTTTTCCCTTTAGTGGAATTTAATTTTTCACCTAAAGTAGTTATTGCTTATTTACGAGAATTATAAACTTGATATTTTACAATAACTAGCTCATTTAAAAGCTTTAATAATGAAGAATATTTATTATTTTTACATTAATGTAGGGTGTTTATAATAGAGTGTAGAAATTAAGAATGACTTATATTATGAAATGAAGGGAGCAATATGAGTAAATCCTTAAATTACTCATTAGCAAAACCCTCATTTAATTATGATAATGAAATTATGATCACATCAATATTTTAATGATCTTTCTACTTTTAAATAAAAGAGCGGTTTCGCACATCTTAATTTGTTTCAGGCAACAGTTTGACACATAAAAATGGTCAAAGTAATGAACATGACAATTAATAGTGCAACTACAAAACAAAAAATATCATAATTAAATGGGATTTGCCAACTTCCCAACTATCTCAAATATACAAGTGTCATTCACTAGAAAACCATAAGGGGCACTCTCGTAATTTAAACACCCTCAACAAAAATTTGGTTAACAGTCACAATACAATTCTCTCCATGTATGATGTACCAATGTTAACGGTCACAATACTAGTCATAAA
The DNA here is from genome assembly GCA_017893485.1 of Hemerocallis citrina. Lineage (NCBI taxonomy): Eukaryota > Viridiplantae > Streptophyta > Magnoliopsida > Asparagales > Asphodelaceae > Hemerocallis > Hemerocallis citrina. The sequence continues at coordinate 91,945,403 of CM030365.1, read as the reverse complement.
TGTATAGTTATTTGAACTTATATTTGTGTTACTCTATACATGTACTGTTGTTCTTTTTCTTTTTTATAGGATGATTGATAATCACAATCCTATGGAAAACATGGAAGAAGAAGATGTTTTTCTCGAGGACCCTTTAACGGATTCCGAGGAAGATCCGGAGGAAGACCCGGAAGAGGAATCGTAAGAAGCGTCAGAGGAAGTGGAACCATAGGAGTCTCGGGAGATTACTCCCCTCCTAGGGAATCTTTGGGTGAATCTTCGGATGAATCACCTAGGTTGACCAGGAGGGACCGTGTCTTCGCGTTACTTCGACGTGAGATGCATGTGTACTAGTGGCGAGTTTCCAACCTGATGGAACATCATGGGGAGAACCAACAACGTATCACGTCTATGTAGGAGATGATAAAGGATCTTGAGGAAGGTCAACGTGCAGCAGAAGAATGCTTTGCCAAACTGATTGAATACACCAAGTGGGGAGATAACGTTTACAGTCGACGTTGTGACAGGCTGAAGAAGAAACTTGATGTATTACAGGAGGAGATCCGAGAGATCAAGAGGAGCCGCAAGGATTGATTATTATTATGATTGTATTATATGAGTTTTCTAAATTTAAATAAAGCTGTTTAGTTATTTTTCAAGAGATGTATGAACTACTTTGGTAAATAAATTTATTTACTGATATTTTGACGTATGAAATTTTGGCAATTAAATGAAGATTCTATGTTCTGAGCATTGATGTGAATTCTTATGATTTTATTCTCCTAACGAAATGGTGTGTTTTGTAGACTCAGAACGATGGCAGGTCCTCGAACTAGAAGCAATGGTGATGGAGGTGAGAGCTCCAATGTGGGCAGACTTAACTCGGAAGGTGAGATTGCTAGATTCTATCAGACTCTCAATGCTTTCATGACCGTTGGGATGGGTCGAAACCCTGGAGTGGGACAAGAAAATCCAAATGCGGATCCCGTCGGACAAGTGGAGTCGCTCAAGAGAATGAAGTCGCCTGTGTTTGAAGCGCAGGCCAACACTAATGAGGCCGACGACTGGATTAGAAGATGGAGACTGTCTTTGAGGTATTGGAGACTCCCACAGCTAGCAAGGTGAAGTTAGCCACGATGCTATTGGAGAATGATGCCGGTGTCTGGTGGCATTCCGACGAGGAACCAGTAACTTAGGACGCGTTCCTAGAGGAGTTCAGGGACCATTACTTCTCCATGGATATACAGGAGAAAAAGGTGATGAAGTTCTTAAGCCTATAACATGGAAACTTGTCAGTGAGAGAGTATGAGATTATGTTCACTCAGTTATCGAGGTACGCTCATGAGCTCATTGTGGATGAAGCAAGAAAAGTAAGGAAGTTCGAGCAGGGCCTAAGGCTGAACCTAAGGTCTCGGATGATACCATTGGGAATCTGGAGGTTCGGCAAGCTCGTTAGAAGAACAGCAATGACAAAAGCAGACATGGAGCAGTTCCAGTTGAAGAATGAAACCTGGAACAAGAATAAAAGGCCAGCGACGGCGACTCATAGCAGAGGCAAATTCCCAGAGAATAGGGGTAGGTTCAGTGAGCTCGACAAAGGTGTAACACCAACTCAAGCGATGAAGTGTTACAACTGTGGAGAGACTGGCTACTTCAGGTCATCGTGTCCTAAGCCAGTAAGGACCATACTTGTTTTCAATGCGGCAGAGAAGGGCACATCAGGCATAATTGCTCGCAGCTGAAGTAGTGTGGCGCTACAAGATGCTGAAGCAGGGGAGAGTATTCACGTTAACAGAAGAGGATGCTGACAACTCTGAGCATGTGATTACGGGTATGCAAAAGTTTTAGATTTATGGTTGAAGTGTATCAAATAAAAACTTTGGATGAAAATAATATTGAGTATTGAATATTATGATTTCTAATGTAACAAGATATGTTATGTTGAATGGAATAAAAGCTAAAGTTTTGTTTGATATTGGGTCTTCGCATACTTTTGTGTCACCCAAATTTGCTAAAGTGTTAGGTGTTCAGCCTAAGGTTTTTCCTGGCCGAGTTCTGTCTATGGCAACTCCGTCAGGAGAGGAGTTTATTGCTAAACGATATTATGTAGTGTGTGATATCGAGATTGGGGAAGACTTTTTGGGATTGACCTCATCGAGCTGGATGTCTTGGGTGTCAATGTGATTATGGGCATTGCCTGGATGGCAATCTATGATGCCACAATAGTGTGCAAGAGTAAGGAGGTGGTGATGAAGACACCGGGAGGACCTACCGTGACCTTTCAAGGGAAAAGAGGGAGCATGAAGGTGGTTGCAACACTAGCAAAGATGAGATTTCTGGAGGAAGTCAGGGTGATTTCAGTAGTTCGAGATTTTCCAACAGTGTTCTTAGATGAGCTACCGGGGTTACTGCCACAGCGTGATGTTGAGTTTTGCATCAACTTCAGCCAGGTAGTGTTCTGATATCAAAAGCTCATTACAAGATGATGCATGTAGAACAGGATGAAGTGACGAAGCAGATTGAGGAGTTGTTGCACAAGGGATTCATCAGGCCGAGTGCTTCGCCATGGGGTGCGCCGGTATTGCTAGTGAAGAAAAAGGATGGGTCAATGAGAATGTGCATTGACTATCGAGAACTGAACAAAGGTGATGATTTAGAATAAGTGTCCAATTCCAAGCATTGATGATCTATTCGATCAACTGCAGGGTGCAGCTGTGTTCTCAGAGATTGATCTACAGTCGGGTTATCATCAGGCCTGAGTTAAAGGGGAATATGTGCACAAGACAACTTTCCGGACCTGTCATGGGCATTATGAGTTTCTGGTGATGCCGTTTGGAGTAACGAATGCACCAGTGATATTCATGGATTTGATGAACGGGGTTCTGCAATGGTTCATAGACTCGTTCGTCTAGTGTTCATCGATGACATCCTGGTGTACTCAAAGTCAGAGGAAGATCATGCTGAGCATTTGGTGGAAGTTTTGAATAAGATGAGAGAGCAGCGTCTGTACGTCAAGTTGTCGAAGTGTGACTTTTGGAAGTCTGAGGTGGCATTTCTGGGACACATCCTTTCTAAGGAGGGAGTGACTACTGACCCTTAGAAGATTGAAGCAATGAAGAGTTGACCTAGACCAATGACTGTAAAGGAGGTCCGAAGTTTCTTGGGTTTGACAAGATACTATCAGCATTTCATTCAAGGTTACGTGCAGATAGCAGTTCCGTTGACAGAATTGACAAAGAAGAATGTGGAGTTCAAATGGATGGATAAATGTGAAGCTAGTTTCCAAGAGTTGATGGAGAATGTGATGACAACACCTGTTCTTGTGTTGCCGCAAGCAGGTAAGGATTACGACATCTATTGTGATGCGTCTCACCGAGGTTTGGGATGTGTTATGATGCAAGAATGGAAGGTCATTGCATATGGGTCAAGGCAGTTGTGACCTCATGAAAAGAACTATCCAACGCATGATTTGGAGCTTGAAGCCATCATTTTTTGCCTTGAAGCAGTGGAGACACTATGTATATGGTGAGAAGGTCAACATATATACATATCATAAGAGTTTGAAGTATATCTATCAACAGAAGGATCTGAATCTACGTCAGAGATGGTGGTTAGATGTGTTTTGGAAGACATTCATCCTGAGATCAAGTATCACCTAGAAAAAGCGAATGTGTGGCCGATGCACTCAGTCGGAAGGTTAGTCTGTCTTGACTAATTACGACGCAGAAGGAGTTGGCCGATGAGCTAGATCAGGCAGGCAACGAGGTGGTATTGCAAGGCTTGAGGGCATCATTGGCTCAGTTGAGACTTCAGCTTACTTTGAGGGAGCAGATCATTGAGGGCCAGATTTCGGATGCAGAGATTCAAAAGATGTTAGAGCAAATTTCCATCGGTAAATTGTCTGAGGTTCGTGTTCGAGATGGGTGCTTTGGATGGGAGAGAGATTGTGTGTGCCAAAAAGGGAAGATTTGAAGGAAAGCATTATGAAGAAAACACATACAACACTATTGTCAATACATCCCGGAAGCATGAAGATGTATAAGGACACCAAGCAGTGTTTTTGGTGGCCAGGCACGAAGATGGATGTTGTGGATTTTGTGGCAAGGTGTTTGACGTGTCAGCAGGTCAGAATCAGAAGCCTAGAGATTATTGCAGCCATTGCCCATTCTAAAGTGGAAGTAAGAGAATATCAGTATGGACTTCATCACTGGTTTACCGAGGAGTCAGAAGGGAAATGACTCGATCTGGGTCATTGTGGATATGTTGACCATGTCGGCACATTTCTTGTCAATGAAGATTACATGGTCATTAGAGAAGTTGGATGAGGTGTATATTGGAGAGGTAGTGAGACTTCATGGAATTCCTGTAACAATCGTCTCCAACAGAGATGCAAGGTTCCCGTCAAGGTTTTGGAGGAGTTTGCAAGTTGCTTTGGGTACCAGGACCGATTTTAGTACCACGTTTCACCTGCAAATTGATGGACAAACCGATAAGGTGAATCGAGTACTGGAGGATATGTTGAGGGTGTGTGTTGTGGACTTCAGCGGTGTTAGGTTTCGAGGGTAATCTCAGATTAAATACACAGCAGAAAAATTACAAAAAAAAAATATATCGAAACCTAACCATGGATCCATGTGAAAACCATAAATCATGTTTAGGAGTTATACCTTGAAGATGGATCTACTGTCTCCATAGTATGTCGATCACAACACTACAATATTGCAGTGGCTCTACAGTTTCCACACGGATGGATCAAATCAAGCTTTCTCTCACGCTGCGGTGCTAACTACGGGAAGGAGATGTTCCTCACGATCTCTCTCTCACACACAATTTGTGTGATGGCTATGATTTTCTCATGTGTCACTTTTGCACAGATACGTATCATATATATAGGTGCAGAAAATCAACCATAAGAGAGTAATGAGGCTGTTGGACTCACAATCTGACCTGGGTCAGATTCGTGCGTGGACCTTTGAACTTTAGTCAGTCCATTTAATCTAATTAAATACCAACCAATGTCAGGAGTTCAAGTCTTACTTGGATCCCCAACTAAATTCATCTTATGAATTTAAATCCCAATTTTGATCCATTCTAAGTTGGTGACCTTGTAGGTTCCCATTACGTTAACAGTAATACTAAAATCATATTCTAGTATTACAAACAGTGAGCGGTGTCTAGCAATACATCACTGCTACTCAAGTAATGGGAATGTCAATGATTAAATATAACCTATCCGTGACCAATGTTACCATGTAGTCTAGTCCCTTTGTCCAAATATCTTAGTTGACCACTAGGCATAAAGCGTGTCACCCTTGTATAGTTCAATCTTTAGTTTCTTGATGTCCGGGTAGACTTACTAAAACAAATGAGTTCAATATCTTATATTGACTCATTTGAGTATGGCCATGCATTTTGTAGTCTCACTCGATCAAGGGGCCCATAGATATCGCTCCTATTATGTAAGATGGACAAATCCTATCTAAGTCACTCACATCTCTCTGTATGATTTGTAGTATATCCAATAGTCGACTTTATAATCACCTTATTACAGACAACGTTTGACGACATTAAAATATATAACTTCTCATGTAGGGAACCATAGTGACTTCAAGTCGAAGGACTACATACACCATGGTCACTGTGAAAACCGCTTATGACACTCAAGTAATGATCCATGTAGCGTTTTCATGGTGGGTCAGTCCCGTACATTATTACTCTAATATTTACCCATGTGAAGACTTGATATCTCATATCTATGACCCGTGAGATGTGATCATCAGTCTATACACATACTAGTCTCTATGTATTATTGTTATCCTAATTCACAATAATACTTGACTAGGGAAATTTAAGAATAGTGGTTTGATTACAACCAATAGGATCTCACAATCAAGTCACGCACTTGATATCCCATGGTATTGAACCTACTATTCTAAAAATTTTATTATGTTCATTTAATCACAATAAACAACACAATAAATGAAATGTCTCATACATAAAATAAACATTATGATACAATGTAAACTAGTAATATTAATACAAACTAGCCTCTAGGGCATACACCAACAAGCGGAGGTTGGGAGAAGTATTTAGCACTGGTGGAGTTTGCCTACAACAACAGCTATCAGGCGAGTATTGGCATGGCGCCTATAAGGCTTTGTATGGGAGGAAGTGCAGAACACCTATTTATTGGTATGAAGTTGGCGAGAGGCAGATGTTCAGACCAAAGATCGTACAACAAACTTCGGAGAAGATCGAGCTGATTCAGAAGAGGTTAGTCGAAGTTTTGAGCTGGCAGAAGAGTTATGGAGATGTTTGATGTCGAGAATTGGAATTTGAGGTTGGAGATACAGTTTTTCTGAAGGTATCGCCTACGAAAGGAGTCATTAGATGCGGAAGATGAAGCCAATTGGCACAAGGTCATTGACCCTCCAAGATTCTGAAACAGATTGGGAAGACAGCTTACAGATTGGATCTACCAGAAAAGATGGCTCAGGTACACAACGTATTCCATGTGTCTATGTTGAGGAAGTACATACCAGATCAGAATTATCAGTTACCCGAAGTACCAGAAGGATTGCAGCTGAACTTGAGTTTCAAAGAGTAGCCCGTGGAGAGCTTGGATCGTCGAGAGAAGGTTCTGCGGAATAAGGTCATGCCGATGGTCAAGGTGCTATGGAGGAACCAGCTATTTGAGGAGGCTACTTGGGAGCTCGAGGACCGGATGAAGTTGGATTTTCCGAAATTGTTTGTGTGAATTCCGTGTTGTGTATATATATATATATTTTAAATTTTTTTTTCTTTCCTCTGCTAGCAGTAGTTCTGAGGACAAAACTCTTCTAAAGAGGGAGTGATGTAATGCCCCAGAAATTTAAATGTAATAATTTGAATTAATAAATAATAATTAAATTAATTAATTTAATAATTTTGAATCTTTGTAAAATTGTCGTTATGCACGTGCAAAACACGTGTAAATATTTTTGAAATGCAAGTTTTGTAATTTTGAGTTGCTAAATAAATTATATTATTTATAATTGGATATATTTGAATTTTTGAGACTTTTCTGAATAAGAGAAACCACTTTTGTAAATAATTCAAAAGAATAGGACTTTTTCGTAAAAAGTCGTTTGGTGAAAATTTTGAATTCAAAATATTTTTGGCTACATTTAAGGGCCTGTTTACAGTAGAGAGATTTAGGGAATGAAATTTTATCTATTTTATTTGATTTTATTTGATTTAATTGAATAAATAATTAATCTTGCAAATTGGGACTTCTAGGAGGTTTTATTTGTAAAATATCCCAAAGATACCCTAGAAATACAATCCCGGCCTATTTAGTGAGCAAAACCTTTCGGCCTCCCTTTTACTATGAATTTTGAATGATTTTTTTTGAGTTATTGGGGAGTGGATCTATTGCTTGGAGGAGAAGACTACTAGTTGTGTCAATTTTCTTCAAGAGGTGGGTAACGTTCCATCTCTCTTGATTTGTTTTATTTGTGGTAGAGTACATTATCATGCTAGCATTTTTGTATGTGGATCTATGGATGTTATAGAATGTGTGTATGTTTTTACCATGAGATGATTGTAGATATATTTGTTAAATGAAGAACTATAGATAACTTTAGATAAAAATCAAATCTTTATTATGTGATGATCTTGTCTAATTTGTTCATGAGTAATGGAGTTGTCTATGCATTAAAGATCTAGTTTTTATTTATAGAAATAGATCTAATGAACCTATACGTTATTGTAGATGGGTAAATCTTGATGTATGATTCAAGCAACATGATTTTAGTAGTTAAAAGATGTAAATTTTGTGAATTATTCATTGTTTTAATGTGAGTTTATCAGGAGTCGAACTTAGACTTTTATACATTGATTTCATATAAAAACCCATTGAAAAAAATATGCAATTGAAGGTTGAACACTTGGGTTAGGGTTTTGGGGTTAAACCTTAAACCAAGGGTGTTCGAGTTTAGGGGTTTGAACAGTGCCCGGGGTTGCACAATGCAACCCGAGCACTGTGCAGACCCCAGTGCAGCTGTTTTGGCTGTTGGGGGTTTTCGGTTTGGTGCTTGGGACCGGGGATGTGTGTGTGTTGTTGTGTGCTATGGTTGAGAATCCTAGAGTGCCTAAAGATGAGTATATATGTATGTATAAATCCAGTATTTGTAGGATGATTGATTGATTCTTTTGATCGAGTTTTGAAAGTACAAATTTCACATTTTTGTGGAAATCTAGTTTCAGATTTTAGTGTTCAAGTAATAATTTTGAGGATATAAAAACTATACTTTTATGAGTAATATTCTCAGTTTGAGGGGATATATATTTCTATTTCGAGAGACCAAAACTTTGAAGTATAATGAGTTATTTTCACTTTCGAAGAGGCCAATTTTTAGATTTTTAGAATTAACGAATTTCATATTTTATGTATGAGATCGCACACAATAAAGAGACTTGCTTCAGTTTGAGTTGAATTGAATTCTAGAGATTCATCGAGTTTTATGTATGTATGGAAAGTGAGATTTAAAAATTAAATTTAAAGGATTTCGGTGGATTGGATTTTGTTTTCCATATAAGAAAGAGTATTTATGGAAAAGACGGTTTATTAAATGAAATGTGAATAACGAAGAGGTTGTGGATGTACAAATGTTTATTTTGGAATGAGGATTTCCTGTTTTGAGATTTTTATTTCACAACCGGGGTGTTGTGGGAAAAGTGTTTTTCAAAAAAAAGTAAATAAATAGTATTTTGATATTTGAGCCAAGTGGGGTTCTTGATTACAGATTAGGGTTATTGTGAGAACCCTAGATGGACGCTTGAGACATTGAGTTGTGAGCACTAGAAACTGAGCAAGCCCTAGAGTACCGGCAATGGATATTTTTTTATTGTCGGAAATTAGCCTGAGGGGCAAGTGTTCCTAGTTTGGCAAGTAAAGTCTGGTAGGGTGGAGCTTGTTCTAGGTGGCTCAGGTTACAAATAATACAAACTTAAGGACATACACTAGTTGGTGTGTGATGAAACAAGGGCAAACATGAGTATGGGGGCCTTTGTATGGTTTGCGATGTGAGATGGTCCCTAGAATTATTGAGATGTGAATGGAACTGTCTCCATCTCATCTGCGGTGTGAGATTGATCTCCGAAATTATCGGGATCGAGGCGACGCTCATGGGATGTTTGTGGGTGGTGAGGCACCATGACTTGCGGTGTGAGATTGAATCCCCAGAATATCAAGATGTGAATGAAAGTGTCTCCAGCTCATCTGCGGTGTGGGATTGATCTTCGAAATTATCAGGGCGTGGGCTAGATACTCGCAAATTGTCTAAATCTTGTAGTAGCCACAGGTGTAGGTTTGCATGGCAATGGATCAAACCCTAAATGAGGTGATCATAAGGGCTTGCCCTTGGCTATGTAGCATGAGATGCTTAGAATCTGAACAAGTATGTATTAGTGTGCATCGTGTGCATTGTGTTTTCTTGAACCCTGTTTTCCGCATTTCTTCTTTGTTTTCTTGACACTCACTTATTCTCTTAAGTTTAGTAGCACTTGTTGATTTATGAATCTTTTATTGTTGTTTTATTTTATATTGTGTGACAAGTTTGTGATTGTGAAACTTTGGAGGGTTGTTATTACTATAGTCAGTTTGTTATACAAGTATTCAACTGACGTGCCCACTTTTAGTTAGTTTTGTAGGATTTACGAGTAAGTGGTTTGAGCAAGGTTGAAGCTTGGACCGTGAGATGACTGAAGTTTAAGTGTTGAGATGTGTTGTAATAAATGTGTTTAAATTTTTGCTGTGCATTGTAATAACGAACTGTTGTAAAGAAAAGTTGTATTTATCCCTTTATTTTATACTGTGTTTTGATTACATTGAAGTAAAGATTATGAAGTTGTATCTCTTATTTCTATTATTAAATTTTGGGGCGCTACACCTTCCGTTCCATATTAATTCTTATTCTAGATTACTGCATTTATATTATGAATAAGAAAAGAAATATTTCTCTTAATTAATGCCCTTAAATAATAGTATTTTTCCATATTTACCCTTATCTTGGAAATTCAAAAGTTCTTACTTTTCTCATAAATGGAATCTTCTAAAATGCATTGAAATAATAGTAATAGTTTAAAAGAAAATGAGTCTTTAATCAGTTTGTTACTTTTTTTTTTTACAAATCTAAAGTCACAATTACATAATGTGGGAAAACAAAACCATTAGAATGACAACTAATATGAAAGGGTAACCTTTCTATAACACTAAAAAACACAATAACATATTATTTATAATTTACACTTTTTATTGTTGAGTAATACTACTAATTAATGTTAGGAATGTGTCTTGAATACTCGTGGTTTAGATTAGAAGAAAGTAAGATGAAACATGGAGGTCGAAGCGTCAAAGAGAGTTAAAGAGAAAACAGCAACAGCAGCAGTCAGAGAAGGGGACGGTCGAACGGTGTTCGGGACAGTCGACTGCACACCCCAACCGCTTGTAGTACAGGGATTTTCCGAAAGAAGGATGGTCAATTGGTATTATTTAACGGTCGACTGGCCACGATGCTGTGTATTTTCTGGGTCTCGATTTGTTAGGTCGTTTCAGCCAAATCTTCAACTCCAAGTCAAATCATACGGGTCCTATTCAGCTACTTCTTCTTTAGGTTATATCGGACAACTGAGAATCAAGATTAAACCTAGGGTTCTCTATATTCTTCTATATATTGTAAACTCCTTCAATATGAGAGTAGAGTACTACATTGATATTTTCATCATTGCAAATCGAGGCTCGAGAGAGATAGTTCTTGGTGAGTGAGTTTAATTCCTTGTATTGAGTGAATCATTAACTTCTTGTAATCTCTTCTAGTTGAGTATCAAATCACCCTATATTTCACCCCGGATTAAGCGAAAGCTAATTGGGATAAATCGTTGTTGTGTTTGTGTTGGATTTATGGATCTACTTGCTTGCTCAATTGATTCATCTCATCTACTTCGACTTGCTCATTGCTCTATTTAGTTCCGCTGCGACAATGGGTGTTTGTTAATGCCCCAATCCCAACAACTGCTATTAGGGCTTCAGGTTGCCGAGTCCCTTGGTTAAGATGATAGGTCACAGTGTTTTGAAGATCAAGCAGTTCGATGGAAAGATCAATTTCAACCTTTGGTAGGTTAACATGTATGATGTCCTTGTTCAAGAACGTTTGCAGTTAGTCGTTAAGAAGATTGAAATAGCCGTCCAATATGAAGGAGGATATTTGGGAAGATATTCGTGAAAGATCCATAAGTCTGATCCGACTATCATTGGCTAACGAGGTCAAGTGTAGATTTCTTGAAGAAACTGATGCAGCGAGTTTGTGAGAAAAACTCATAGCTGACTACTCTGGTTCGTCGTTATTAGATCGGATGCATTGGAAGAGAAAGTTATTCTGTTTGTCAAGGAAGGAAGGTACCGATCTCCAATACCACATCATAGAGTTCAATAAGGTTCTATCTAAACTCAAGATGATAAACGCGGATGTGTGTGAGGAAAATAAAGCTTTCAACCTAATATATTCACAGCGGATTCGTACGAGGTTTTGATCACTACCATGCTACATGGTAGATCTGCTAAGGAGAGTATTTCGGTAGATGGTGTAATCAAAGTATTGAAGGAAAATCAAATTAGGAAGGAGACTCAGAAACCATCGTCTATTCCCACAAGTTATCTAGCAGTGGATGGTCCTTCAGGGAGAAGACAAAATGCTAATCAAAAGGATTCAATCCGTTGTTGATATTGCAAGAGGTCAGAGCATATCAAGAAAAACTATTGAAAATTGCAGAATCAGGAGAGCGCCAAGAATGGGAATTCAACCGCTAATGTGGTTAGTGCCTTTGATTCAGGTGATTCATGTCTTCTTGCTACAAATTCTTTAGAAGTGGATTCTAGTTGGCTTCTTGACCCATGGAGTTGTTCTCATATTTACTTTGAAAGGGAGTTGTTTTATACTAATAAGTCTTCTACATGGTGTAGTGTGAGAACAGGAACTGGAGAGATTTGTGATGTAGTAAGTGAGGGGACAGTTGAGTTAAAGATGTCAGGGCTAAATATGTTCACTTTAAAGGATGTTTTGCATATTCCTCTGCTGAAACAGAATCTGATATCCTTTAGAACTCTTGATGCACGGGGTTGTAGGTACACAGCTCGAGGTGGAAATCTGTCTGTTTTTCAGGGTTGTCATAAGGTGATTAGAGGTATGAGAGTGGTTGGGCCAAGACAAAATAATCTCTACTTGCGTTGGGGAATCCGAAATACATGTGTAGGTGTTGTTACTTCTTTTCCTGTTATTCCTGCAAGCTCATCTATTTTGCCGCAACTAGCATCATCGAAGTGAGACTATGACGTTTGAATATCGTCAGGTTTGTGGAGAATGCCTTGATGTAGGTGGAGTTCGTGCAGAGGTTGGCAACTCCGTGATAATGAATACTGAGGTGTGCCCTTGAAGGGGTATACTGATCGGTGAGATTGGGCAGAGATTTGTTCAACTAGAAGAAGAAGCTATTGTTCTAAAGTGTTTTTGCAAGTGGAGTTCATTAGAGTTTGGAGATGAATAATCACATCATGTGATAGCACTCGTATGCAATCCAAGGTGGAGATTGTTAGAGATGTGTCTTGAATACTCGTGGTTTATATTAGAAGAATGTAAGATGAAGCACGGAGGTCGAAGCATCGAAGAGAGAAGAAGAGAAAACAGCAACAACAATAGTCTGAGAAGGGGACGATCGATCGGTCTTGGGGACAGTCGACCGGACACCTCGACCGCTCGCAGTACAGGGATTGTCCGAAAGAGGGACGGTCGACTGGTCTTGTTGGACGGTCGACCGACCGACCGCAGCGTTGTGTATTTTTTGGGCCTCAATTTGTTAGGTCGTTTCAGCCCAATCTTCAACTCTAAGTCAGATCGTACGGCTCCAATTCAGTTACTTATTCTCCAGGTTATATCCAACGACAGAGAATCAAGATTAAACCTAGGGTTCTCTCTATTCTTCTATATATTGTAAACTCCTTCATTATGAGAGTAAAGTACTTCATTGATATTTTCTCCATTGCAAAAAGAGGCTTGAGAGAGATAGTTCTTGGTGAGTGAGTTTAATTCCTTTTATTGAGTGAATCATTAACTCATTGTAATCTTTTCTAGTTGAATATCAGATCTCTGTATATTTCACCCCGGATTAAGCGAAAGCTAACCGGGATAAATCCTCATTGTGTTTGTATAGGATTGGTGGATCTACTTGCTTGCTCAATTGATATGTCTCATCTACTTTGACTTCCTCATTGCTTTATTTAGTTCCGCTGCGACAATGAGTATTTGTTGACGCCCCAATCCCAACTATTAATCCGTAATTTAATGTCAAATAACTACTCCCTCTATCCCATAATATAAGTTATCATGGTCTTTTTTTTGTCCCACAATATCCGTCGCTTAAGTTTTCTAGGGAAATGTCTTAATATTTCTAATGGTACACTAATGATTTTTTATGAGACTTCCAATTTTGCCCCTAGTGGAATTCAATTTTTCATCTAAAATAATTACTAGCTTATTTAAGAGAATGACAAGTTTGATATTTTACAATAACTAGCTCATTTAAGAGCTTCAATAATCAAGAATATTTATTATTTTTACATTAATGTAGGGTATTTTCTTTATATGAGTGTAGAAATCTAGAATGACTTATATTATGAGATGAAGGGAGTAATATGAGTAAATCATTAGATTACTCATTAGCAAAACTCATTTAATTATGATAATGAAATTATGGTGACACCAATATTTTAATGATCTTTCTGCTGTTAAACAAAAGTGCACTTTCACACATCTTAATCTGTTTCAGGCAACAGTTTGACACATAAAAATGGTCAAAGTAATGAACAGGACAATTAATAGTGCATCTGCAAAAGGAAAAGATGATGACTACACATACATAAATTTTTATCCCAAACATACATTATAAATATATTGGGATCCACTTCTTAATAAAAAAAACAACGTTTTTAACATAATTAAATGGGATTCCAACTTCCCAACTATCTCAAATCTACAAAAGTGTCATTCACTATAAAACCATAGGGGGCACTCTCGTAATTTGAACACCCTCAACAACAACAAAATTTTGGTTATCTGTCACATTACTCGTCTCTCTATGTATAAATGTACCACACGCACACCCACTCTCTAAACACCAAGTGATACATACCCATCATCTTTATTGCCAAGACCAAACAATCTCGTTTAATCTCACATATTCAAAAACATGCAGTTGTTCTTGCCCCTAACCTTCCTCCTCATCTCTCTCGCAACCACCACTAAGACAACAAACGCCCAGTCTCCAGTTACAGCACCATCCCCATTCTCCTCCTCGATGCCGCCGATGCCTGACGTGATGTCTCCATCATCCTCTGCTGCGCCGATGCCTGACGTGATGTCTCCATCATCCTCTGCTGCGCCGATGCCGGCAGGTCCTGACTGCACAGACTCGTTACTGAACATGTCGTCTTGCGTGACGTATGTGGAGGATGGGAGCAAGCTGACTATGCCTGAGAAGGGGTGCTGTGGAGAGCTGGCGAGCCTGGTTGATAACCAGCCGGTGTGTCTCTGCCAGCTGTTGGCAAGTGGTGAGACGTTCGGGATCAAGATCGATACGGTCAAGTCTCTCAAGTTGCCTACTGTGTGCAAGGTCCAGACCCCCCCTGTCAGCCTCTGTTCAGGTTTGTAAAATTTTTGGGGGGTGATTTCTTTTAGGCGCAATTTTTTAACCATGGCTGAGTTTTGTGAGCTGTAATGTGCCTCTCTGACCATTGATGCTACTTTTTTATGAAATTTTGTGTGGGTTATTGTGAAAGATTTACTGGTGAGACACGAAGAAGAATTTACTGGTGAGACACGAAGAAGAAGAAGAAGAAGAAGAAGAAGAAGAAGAAGACATTTGCAGCTAGCTGTTCATCAAGGCAGCATTGATAAGTAGGGGCAAATCTGAAAGAATTACTAGATTTTGTAGCACACTATCCGTTCAACAATCAGTTCTTTCAGATTTTTCGTGCATATGTGAAAGAATTGGTTGTTGAATGCATCATATGTGTGCTACGAAACCTATTAAAAAAAATTAATGGAGATGGAAAGATTGAGGCCTTGTTCGGGGATGAGGTTAAGTAGCAGGAGTTCTATACAGTAATAAGGAAATAACTCCATTGAGTGTAGATTTATTTCCTAGCTGTATATTCCAGTCAGCTCAACTTAACCCTCACTCCCAAACAGAACCTCGTAGTGTTTGTATGCGTATTTGTCTATTGCTGGCACCAGGAATGAGTATAGTATAATATTAAGGCACAAAAACGTGATATAATCTATATGGATCTTATTTCAAATCATACTTTGTTAATTATTAGTTTAATTGGAAGCCCATGCTCTGAAATCCAGGCGTAGCACTGCAAGCTTTTACCAAGTCTAGTTCTTCCAGTAATTTAGTATTTGTGAATTCAATTAATTGAATCATTTCTTGGTGAGATAAATCTTGCCTATCCTGAACATGTTAGCACAAATTTGCAATCTTAGAATTCTTTTTTTTTTTTTTTGGATAAACAAAGTTTCAAATCGGATCTTCATAAATAAAAGTATATTTTGTATGTGCAGTTTTGGGAATTCCGGTTGCCAGTCCGATGGCTCCTGCACCAGTTCCTGGAAGTGGAGGTCCAATAGAACCAAGTAAGTTCATTGCACTACATTGAACCACACTTGCATTACCCTTTTTCTCCTTGGTAAACTTGTATTCCTGCCAAAAGAAATTGTATAAAAATTTTAGTGTCAATGTTCAATTTTCCAACTATAAACTGTAACAACAGAACATTAAAAGCAAATAATAATGTCAATTTAAAACTTCTAGTAGGTTCTGGTCCAGCAGCATCCACATCGGACACACCAACCGCAGCTCCGCCCAGCAAAAGCTCAGCCAACTCAATCACCAAACATACCAGTTTCATCGCCCTCATCGTCATTGCTCTCTCGACCATGGCAATCTTCTAATCAAGCTCTTACAACACCTGCATTTTTTTACTTGTTTATGTGATAATTCAGACACAGAGAAGAGCACTCATTTAATAATTTGGTCAATTTCTTCACTCCATGTACTATTGCTATTTGTTTTTCAGCTGTTGTTTATCTTAATATTTTTTTCTTTGTTCCCTACAAGTTATGTTACACTGTCATATTGGTGATAATCAGTGATGAAGTGTGCAATGTGAATTTCGGTGATGGTGGTTGTGACTTGTGATGAATAAATGAGGCATTAAAGAGTGTGGAGGTGTGGGGACTAGTAGAGTAGTTATAATTGACTCATCACTATCATGAGCTGTGTATGTGGTGATTGTTGGGAAGAACAAAGGTAGAAGAAGAAGAAGAGGACTCGGGGTTTTTATTAATTGTGCTGCCTCTCATACCATGTGACTTGCCGTAAGGCAATTCAATTCTCAGCTGCATGGATACATTCTCCTTTTTTCTTCTACATCTGCGGCTGCCATTAATTGTGGCAGCATTTTAGCTAGGGTTTCAGACTTTGAATTAAATGTTTCGCCGAGTGTATCTTTTCAGACTGGGTTAATTAGGACATTTTCTTCTTTTTTTTTTCCCATTCCAGATTTCGACATCTAGCAATGGTCCATAAACCATTAAAACATACGAAAAATATAAGATGCGAGAGGGAAACGCAAGAAAAGAGTAGATATTTTTTTTAATTTTTTTTTTAAGGGAGAATGACCAATACACACCTGAAGTTACTCATAATACCCTATACACACCTGAAGTTATGTTAATACCTTAATGACACCCAAAGTGATCAAATTTGGACCTATAGGCACCCGGCATTAAAATCTGTTAAGTTATTAACAGATTCAGTGTGAATTTACGTTTTTACCCTTGGCTGCTGTTCTCTTGTCTATGTTATGTTTGCTCTCTTTCTTCTTCTCTTGTCTTTCGAAAGGAAGGAAAAAGAACAGTGATGGCGTCGGACGGGGCCAGCGGCGAGTGACGCTGCAGACGGTGGAGGCGTTGCAGGTGGTAGGCGGCGCCGCAGGTGGTAGACTGTGGCGCACAAGCAGCAGATCCATGAAAAGGTGGGGATTCTCTCATCTTTGCATTTTATGAACTTGTCTCGTAATATTTATATATTATTTGTAGATTAATTTCGGCTTTAATTGTAGAACTACTCTTGATTGTTGATTATTCTTTCCTTCAATTTAGGATTGATTTCAGGAATGTTATTAGGGTTGAGTTAGGGTTTCGATTTGTTGCAAATAGGAATTTGGGATTGTATTTCCAAATAGGAATTAGCAATTTGTGATTGTTTTGATGGGTTCCAAGTTAGGGATTGGAAATTGGGTTTGAAAATTGGTCAATTAACTTTCAGATTGGAATTTGGGATTCACGAAGAATTATATATTGAACACATTATAATAGCTTTGTAATTCATAAAATAGAAACTGGCAAATACATGTAAAATGAACATACATACAATGCATACATAACTAAAGTTAATTGCTATTACAAACTCATTTTTTTGACACTTCCACCAGACTTGAGTAAACTTTGCAATTAAATTTAGTATACAAGTAGATGTTGGGTTTCTTCTCAACGGGTAGGAAGGACTACTAACTCTGCCTCTTTTTGAATGCATAAGTAGTAGTTATCCTTCCTGCATACACTTTTGTTCATTACGTTACACAGAGGCAGCAATTCTCTGGTTCGTGAGATTGAGTAGTAGTGGGTGTAACCGTATATTCAAAGTACTTAACAACTTCTTGACACGCACTCCTCATATTCATACTATTTGTTGCATGATTGTGAGGTGTGCATGCCAAGAAGTTAAAAAGTACCATGAATACATTGTGACACCCACCACTACTCCGTCCTACGAAGCCAGAGAATTGTTGCACTCTGTGTAACAATGGGAAACGAATGTGTATGTAGGGAGTAGAATTGTTACTTCTGCATTAATACAAAAAAGCCCCAAAAAAAGAACTTAAAAAAAAAGAGGCAGAGTCAGTACTCTTCCCCACCTATTGAGGGAAACCCAGCATGCACTTGTATGCTAACGTAGACATGCATATGCCTCTCTACTTCTGCATCTTGATCTTCTTTCTAATACTTTTTTTTCCTTCATATTCAACAAAAAATGTTATGAAGAATGATGAAGGAGACTCTCTATGAATTTGGTATGTATAGAAGCAAGGAGACACTCATTGAATTGAAATTGGGTATATTCTCCCAAAACCTCAAATTTCAGCTTTTTTTTTCTTTCTTTTCTTCATCTTATGTGTTTTCTTTTTTTTCTATCATGTTCAACAAGAACATGATGTACATGAGTCTTACCGAATTGGGTATTTATAGGAAAATGAAGAAGACACTCCTCCTTTCAATATTGTATGAGTCTTCATTACTGCATCTTTCCCATCAACAACAACACTTAACTTTGACACACAATTCTAAAAGTCAAAAGCAGTGATACACTTCTCAAAATTCACTTAAAACAGCAACAAAAAAATAAAAACGTGTGTAGTAATATCAGAAACCGTAGCAGCTACAGCAAAAATATCAGAAGCAACCAGCAGCAACTTCTTTAGTAGGTACAATAGGTGATCAGTAGTAATATCAAAGAATCCAAGAAGCAGCTGCAGCAACAGCATTAAAATAAGAAGTAAAGTCCAAGAAGCAGCAGCAGCAAGTAGTAGTATCAGTTCATCAAAAGGAGTAATATGATACAATCCAAGAAGTAGCAGCAACAACAGCAATAGCTAAATCAAAAGCAACAAAAGATCAGTTCACCAGTAACTGCAATAGTAGCAACAACTATGAGAAGCAGCAACATCATGTAAAGTCACATTCAGCAGCAGTCAATGTCAAATTATGTATGTCAAGCAGGGAAAAAATCTATATGATCATGTATGTCAAATTTATATATGTGTATGTTAAAGTCAGATTCAGCAGCAGTCAATTTTGTAGGTGTATGTTAAATTTCTATCTATCTGTATGATCACCTACTAAAATCTGAATGTGTCAAATTTATATAAGTCAGTTTTGTATGTGTAAGTCAATTTTGTAAGTGTATGTGTACGTCAATTTTGTATGTGTATGTAAATTTTGTATGTGTATGTCAATAGCTAAATCAGAAATCTGTATGGTCAGTGTATGTGTATGATATGTATGAAATCTGTATATATGATCAACAAAAATTTTACAAATCTGCAGATCTATAAAAAATTTGTGTATGTGTTTGATTAGTTGAATTGTGTATGTATGATCACTTGAACTGTTTATGTATGATAAGTTGAAATGTATATTTTACTATGTAAGATCAGTTCAAATGTGCAGATCCAGCATAAATTTTAGTACTCTTGCATTCCAAAAAATTTCCTTCGTAACTGCAAATTGTACATTAGTTTTCCTTTGCCAGATACACTTAACTGCAAATTGTACATTAATTGTTGTATGAACAAATTCGGGGGGAAAAAAATGAATGTATGATGGAAGACAACAATACTTGATACATTTCTAAATCTTCATCTTTTATTGCATTGTAAATAACATTTATATTATGAAGAACATCCAAATTCTCTGCTAATAAACCAAAATTTAGCTTAATAAAATTCAGATTACAATTTACATTAGTTTTCCTTAATCTACTTCTTCTACATTAGTTTGCCAGATAATCTACTTCTTCCACTCAGCCTAACTGATAATTGTTGTGTACAATTTAGCTGATACTTCTTCAAATTCGTCTACTTCTTCAATATCTTCGTCTTCAGCATGTACTAATGCTTCTTCTTTTTCTTCGATTTCTTCCAACCACAGCAAAATAATCAAAAGCCCATCTTTTCTTTGTCTTCTACCTGCCAAACAAAAATACAGGAGTTCAGTAACATTATTTGTGCATGTGTATGTACATGATGCTGAACAGTCAATTAAAAATATACTAGCAGGCTCAGAACACAATCATCAGCACGGATAGATCTAATTTGCCTACTAAAATAGTATCAGTTCATCAAATATATTACAAATTGTCTTCAATAGGGCTGCATTCTATTGCCTTGCCAACTACTTCGGCAACACCAAAAAATCAGATAAAACAACAACAAAAAAAACAGAAACAGCAACAATACAATCAAAAACAACCAAGAGCAGCAGCTAATATGAGAAGCAGCAGCATCAAAAGGCAAACACAGTTCAGTTAAGAAGCAGCTATTATTTCCCAACCCAACATTGTATGATTTTCATCCACAATCAACATCAGGCAAGTAAGTAGATGAATCAAAAATGGTTTTACTAGGGCTGCATTTTAATGCCATGCCAACTAGTTCAACAGCAACACCAAGAGGGAGAAGCAACAACATATCAGCTCTTAATCAGAAGCAATAACAGTATCAAATATTAGAGGCAGCAATAGTAACAGCTAAATCAGATAAAGGTGCTGCATCAGTTCCCTGTTGCCTACAAAGACAGCAAGATGAGTAGCAACAATATTAATTCCCAACCCAACATTGTATGCTTTCCATCCACAATCAAGAACAAGCATGTAAGTAGATGAATCAAAAAGGTTTCAATAGGGCTGCATTCTAATGCCTTACTAGTTAGGCAAAAATGGTTTCAATAGTACAACATCAACACCAAATATGGGAAGCAGCTGAGGCAAAAGCCTAAGATGAAGTATATGATCAGTTCACCCATGCCTACAATCAAGATAATTCTCAACCCATATTATGGATCATCAATATCGTATGATTACAATCTACAATCAAGAACAAGCAACTAAGTATCAGAAAAATTAAAAAAATAAGACTAGTTTGTGTGACTCATCATTGCCTACTAAGAATCCAAAATAATTTGCAGGTAATTAACCAATATTGCATGATAAATTGCAACTCAAAATCAAACACTTCCCTCTGATATCATAATGTCAAATGGCATAGGCTACTTCAATAACCCAACTCCACTCCTCAAATTCAGATGAGATTTCAACATTAGATGTAGGTGGGTAATCGACATCGGTGCTCACAAAAAAAGAGGCAGAGATTAAGGATGTACGAGGCATCGAAAATTAGAGATAAAAGATATACAATACTTAGGGTTTCGAATTGGGATTTCGAAATTATCGATTTGGGATTTCAAAAATTTCGAATTGGCTTATTAGGGTTTACAAAGGGGAGGAAGTCGTAACCAGGAAGATGAAGAGATGAAGAGAGCGGGGACATTTTCGTCTTTTCACATTCTTCTTAACAGGAATGAACCCGTTAAGCAGAATATACCACGAATATTCCATTAACTTAACAGAGATTTTAACGGCGGGTGCCTATAGGTCCAAATTTGATCACTTTGGGTGTCATTGAGGTATTAACGTAACTTCAGGTGTGTATAGGGTATTAGGAGTAACTTTGGGTGCCAATTGGTCATTCTCCCTTTTTTTAATAGACCTAACTGATAATATTAATTTAATAGACCTAAGTGATACCCATAATATTAATTTAATAGACTTGATTACTATTTATTCCCTCATCAACTAAGAACAATTCTTTTTATTTCTTCCAATAACTCTTTGTTTTCTCTTGATTTTTCTTGTAGTGTTTCTAATTTTTCTTCTAGTCCTTTTGGATTAACTATTGGTGTTGAGTGAATTTTTAATGTGCTTAGTTTTTCCAGACTAATACTATTCTGGTGTTTAATATAATCTATTTTGCCTGATATTTCTTTTAATATCTGATTCTTTTCTCTAAGCGTAGTAATAATTACTTCTAAATAATGAGTAATTTTGCTTAAGTATTCTAGCTAAACCTATGGTACACAGAAGAATTAAAAATATTACAAAAAAGAATAGAAAATATTGAAGATACGCATAAACTAATATGTAAGAGAATAGAAGATGATGAAGAAACTAGAAAAATAATGTATGAAAAAATAGAAGCAATTAACAGAAAACTAGATAAAGGAAAAACTATAATAGAACATCCATTAGAATCCTATTTAGAAATAACTGACTTAGTTCAGATATGTAATAGCAAAAACCTAAAATATCTGAAAAGTTCGATGTTCTAATGGAGCAATAATTGAGAAGTCTTTAGACTCGTGGATAAATTATAGCCTTTATATTCAAAGACATCCCAAAAGGGACAGAGGCATTTTAATCAAGAAGATATTAAGTTAGTTCAACAAATAAAAAACCAAGTTAAAAACTTCCTGAATTAAATTTATCATTAGACTCAAATAATTTAATCATAGAAACAGATGGTTGTAATATAGGGTGTGGAGCTACCCTTATTGCTAAACCAAATAAATATTCAGATAAAAACACTGAAAGAATATGTAACCGATTATCTTCAGACATGCTCCATAGACCTACTATAAATAGAATCCAAGACAAAATCAATAAGTTAACAGATAATCTGTCAAAAATATCCTTAGAACCCACAGGTAAAGAAAAAGTAACTAGAAAACCTAGACAAGTATTTAGATTCCTTGTCCAAAAAATAGAATGAATAATAGAACTCAATAAATATGCAAACATTTGTAGGGCCCTCTAGAACTCTTAGAACTACAGAACAATGTTCAACCAGTAGACATTCAGTTAGTGGTTCAAGATCTTTATTAGAAAGATTATTTAGCAGACAAACTAATAATTATGAAGTTCAATTAGATGAATTAATAGATCCAGAACAAGACTATGACATATTCCAAAGAGAAGGATTAACCATACTCAATCCTAGAACATTATACCAAACATGGAGATTTGAGTTTAGAACAGAATTCTTTAGACATAATAGAGAACAAGCAGTGAGTTGTCTCGGAAATCAAACAATAAGTTTACCCTTAATTAGTCAAACTACAAGTAGTGAACTAAGACAAGCTAGAAACAATTATAGATTTATGCATATAAGACTTATAATTATTTGTATTAAAGGATTAATGAGAAAAAAATTAGGATGTAATGTTTTAATAACACTATATGATGATAGATGGGAATAATGTGACTAAAGGAATGATAGCAAGCATAGAAGTAAATATGAATAGTAATTCAGGAATATTTTAGTGTAGCCCGGATTTCATGATAACAATAAAAGACTTTAGTAAACATATACATATAGGTATACAAACAATACGAAGAAGTAAATAATGGTGATAACATATTAGTACATATAGCATTCTTAGGAAGAATTACAACCAACTCTAAAGTAAAATATAAAATAAATATAAAAGAAGTAGTTAATTTATTAAGTAGTAAAGGAATTAAAATGATTATGCCATTAGAATATGACTCAACAAGATTAGCAGGGTTAGATTGGAATCTAGATATGTTTATCGAACCGATAAAAAGTATAGTACCACAAGACTCTTTAATAAAAACTGATACTCAAGGAAGAACTAGTGTGAGATTTACAAATTGTGTTCCCCAAGTTAATAGAAGTATTAGTAACATAGAAACAAACTTAGATTCAGACTTGACTATATATTCTTTAGGAATTACACATCCTTATTGATAATACAGTTTGTGCATCATGTATCAATTAGAGCTAAAAATTTTATTTTATAATTTTTTAGTCTTACTGTACATTTAACATTCAGATATTTTAGATTTTCTCTATACATATCTGAACTAAGTCAGTTATTTCTGAATAGGATTCTAATGGATGTTCTATTATAGTTTTTCCTTTATCTAGTTTTCTGTTAATTGCTTCTATTTCATACATTATTTTTTCTAGTTTCTTCATCATCTTCTATTCTATTATATATTAGTTTCTGCGTATCTTCAATATTTTCTAATCTTTTTCGTAATATTTTTAATTCGTCGTTGTACCATAGGTTTAACTTTTTCCGGGTTAAAACTTCGTTTATAAATTTTTTCAATACATTTCACACATCCTTCGTCATAACATTTTCAACATTATTCTATTTTCTCTGCTAGGGTACCATTTAGAATAAAAACATGGGATACTATCTGTTCCTAAGATTATTTGCCAATCATGCTTACAAAATTCTTCATCTATATTCATCATATCTAGATTAGAATAGTCTAGATCAGATATGTTTATAGAAGATGTAATGTTTTCTATGAACTCATTTGTTTCTTCATCATCTTGAGTTCTTTGTTTTTCATTGGGGTCTTCTATAGAAATAAGAGAATAAATGGATTCGGGATCTGAAACGGTTTCATCTATATTAATAAGATTAGGACAAGTTCTACTCATATGCTTTGGATTACCACCTGTAAAACATTCTAGTTTATTCTTATATAGTCTATTTGGTTTAAATTTCCTTACATGTTTTTGTGGGTCTAGATATGGCTTTCTTCTATTGGATTTTTTTAAATAATATTTTTTCTTATTATAATAATTTTGTTTCTTATAAGTCCTTTTATATTTTCTTGGTTCTTTATCATTTATACCATATGTTTGAGTTGTATATATTTCTTTATAGAAACCAAAATCTGAGTATTTTAGCTGTTTCAGTATGTATTGCAGTAAATTTTTCTTTTAAGATTTTTAATACATGTTGGACACGATGACCTACTGTCCAAAACCTATTTGGTTATGTGCTTACTCATGGTTCATTTTTCCATCTCTCTGCAATTTCTAAATCTAAGGCTCCAGGTAGTTTTCTAAACAAATTTTCTCCTAGCTCTTGGTTAAATGCATTTCCTAAAATACATACATAATTATAATAATCATTAAGAAATTTCGTTGTATATTTCCATTTGTATGTACTTAATTGTTCTAAATTTCTGATCGCATCTATTTGTGCCCCTAGGTGTCCCGAATTGGGATCTTGTCCCATGACTAGACTCTGAATTGTATTTACAAAATTATATGGGTTTGCTCCTAATGAAAGTAGCCAATTGTATTCATTGGCATTTGTTTCTTTATAAGATTCCCATAAAACTCTTGTACTTTCTCTAAGGAATGTTTCTCAATATTTATACATTTCTACTAGTTTCCATTTCTAAGGTTGATCTATAATAATTTGCTACTAAGGTATGTTTCCATACATCTATTATATTAGACAAATTTTGGGGATCATGTGCCGGTAAATTTAAAATATGAGGTTTGGCTTTGGTTTGGAACTTAATGGGTTGCTCTAATGGTTGTCTTTTACCTTTTGGTCTAAATTTATTTTCCGATTCATTGTAAGAGGAAAAAGAAGATCTAGGTATATTTCCTGATGGGTAGTTTCTAGTACTTAGTCCTACAGTCCTGTGAAAAGGAGATGACGAAGTTGCTGCGCTAACTTCTTCTGTATCTGCTAAGTCTTTTTGGTAAGAGATATCAGTTACATGAGTTAATTTTTCATCTCTTTCTTCTTGTTCTTCTACTAATTTCCAATTTGAATATTTCTTTCATGATCATAATATAAATATTCATCTGCTGTAGTAGTCTTGTTTCTATAATGTACTTCTTCTAATTCAAATAATTCCTTTTTGCTTAGATCTGTTTAGGGATATAATATTTTATCTTCTTCTAATACTAAAGTTTCTATGTATTCTATGTGGACCAAATCTGAATCTAAGTTTGTTTCTATGTTATCAATATTTCTATTAACTTGGGGAACATAATATGTAAATCTAACACTAATTCTTTCTTGAGTATCAGTATATATTAAAGAGTCTTGTTGTACTATAGTTTTTATCGGTTCGATAAACCTCTCTAGATTCCAATCTAACCCTGCTAATCTTGTTGAGTCATATTCTAGTGGCTTAATCATTTTAATTCCTTTACTACTTAATAAATCGACAACTTCTTTTATATTTATTTTATATTTTACTTTAGAGTTGGTTGTAATTCTTCCTAAGAATGCTATATGTACTACTAAGTTATCACCATTATTTACTTCTTTGTAACCTTTTGTTTGTATACCTATATGTATATGTTTACTAAAGTCTTGTATGGTTATCATGAAATCCGGGCTACTGTAAAATATTCCTGAATTACTATTTATATCTACTTCTATATATGCTTGCTATCATTCCTTTAGTCATATTATTCCATCTATCATTGTAACGCCCCGGATTCCCGTTACCGGACATCCATGACACAACAAGATTCTTTGCCTTCATATGCATCTCAACACAGTAAATATCACTGAAATTTAAAAACTTTTATTGCCATCAGTGTTATTACATCATTAGTTACAAATATTATCTTGTCCTTAAGCAAGGAATACAAATTACATTAACTCATTACAATTTGTTACAATTAATCAGACTCCTCCTGTGAAGCTATCGGTCGTCTTCCAGATTGGTAATCGAATGGTCACTGCCAAACTCTGTTGAGTGGTCAATCTGCTTTCGTGGAACTTGCCCCTCGGCTTGAGCATTCTGTCATGCGACTCTGATATTTCTGCACCTGCTCGAATGGTAGGTAAGTCTACCGCTCCTCCATTTGGATGCTGCATTTTCGATCTGATTTCCAGCACCTAATTAAGTGGGCACGTCAGTAATTCTACTGACGTAATGCTGATAAGAAAACAACGATCTCCAGCTAGCATATCCACAAACCATCTTGAATGGAAAAAGAAACGTGCATCCTAATTTTCTAGTGTTCGTGTATGCCATGACCTAAAGTCTAATGCATAATACAGAGTACAGAATTGGATGCACTTAATCTAATGTCAGCAAGACTCTAGATACACATGCATCCCATGCTACATGTGCTCCAGATCAAGTAGTATCTCCAATTTTAGGGTTTCGAACCCTCACCATGCAATGCATTCTACTATTGTACTCAACCAGTTCCTGATAGATACAAATCGTGGTTGGTGAATCTTGCAGTTATCACTGCTAAATATAGTGGTGTTTTGTTTGCCACTAGTGCCCCAAATCGGATCACACCAAATGTCGTGATGATCTTATTGATATGCAACCACATATCTATGGCGCCGAAGATCCATGTGACAGCAGCCCCATGGTCCGTTTGTGTCCACTCAACATAAGAACATGACGGCCTCGAAAGACTAAGCCCCCTATCCAACAGGAAGCTCCCGTTCTTACCACGACACTTCAGGAATTAACAGTGCGAGATACGCACAGTAATACTATCCCTAATGACAAGAAGAGACAACCTTGGTTATCACCACCAAATGCTGACTTTTAGAACGAGTCAGATTCAGGGAATCACCCCCAACACCAACTCGGTCTTCAAGAGAAAAGTAAAGAAGTACAATATGAAATAACATTGTGCTAAACTACGAGTTGTCAAATCATGCTCAGTGTCTAACGAATGATTGAGCCCAAGCGGTTCTGTCAAAAATAACTAATCACAATCATGGTGAACCGACATTCATCGGTTGCCAACACCTCTGCAGGTCTTTAACCTAAGGTCCCGGGTCCGCGACCCTAAGCAAGCAGTACAACGGTGCCCAAGGGGGTGCCTCATACCCGGCAATAGAGGTGAAACACCACAACTTACTAACATTCAGGCATTGACAGACCTAGGCATCGACACATTCTAGACGAGGCAGATAACCTAGCCTATCAACCCCTAAACACCAGCGATCCGATCTCCATCGGTCGCCACCACCTCCGTCTCGAAGTTCATCCAGTATTCCAGCTAATGGTCAACATCTCTCGGTAAACAAACCGATGGCGCACTGTAATGCCCCTGCCCCTAGCTCAGACAATTTATACAATTTATAAGACAAATTAGATACTATGTAGTACAACTGCCCACCACAGGCTGCCTCTCAAAAGTTGTTTAACCAATTAGGTGACTCTTGATCATAGGCTATATTATTTTAATATTATTTATTTCTATTGATTTACCGATATGGGACATTTCTCATATACTTACCTTTTTCTCCCGAAACATTCCCCGTGGGTGGGCCCCTCATTTCAAACCTCCACGTCATCTCACAGCATGTACATGCTATTTTAACAACGTGTGCGCCCCTCCCTTATATTATACCACTTTTTATTAACCAAGTATATGCCATCCTTCTATTTCAAACAGCCAACATACAACATCTTTCAACATATATATATATATATATATATATATATATATATATATATATATATATATATATATATATATATATATATATATATATAATTTTGAAAACACGGGGTGTTATAGACATCCCCTTCAGAAATCAGCGTCCTCGCTGAGCACGGGCATGCACAACCTAATGCAGGATCTCCTTTCTAGCCGATGTGGAGTGGAGTACCTTGATTCTGCTAGCTGCACCGTACCCTGATTCTGCGAGTGGTCCACTATTTCAGGCCGCCATCTCGCTCCCTCTCAGGCATACCTGACGTACATCTGCTAGCTCCATCTCAGGCATACATCTCGCCCACTCTTACCCACACTCGGTGTCGAAAGTCGGCTCTAATGCCATTTGTAATGCCCCTGCCCCTAGCTTATACAATTTATACAATTTATAAGACAAATTAGATACTATGTAGTACAACTTCCCACCACAGGCTGCCTCTCAAAAGTTGGTTAACCAATTAGGTGACTCTTGATCATAGGCTATATTATTTTAATATTATTTATTTCTATTGATTTACCGATATGGGACATTTCTCATGTACTAACCTTTTTCTCCAGAAACATTCCCACTGGGTGGGCCCCTCATTTCAAACCTCCACGTCATCTCACTGCATGTACATGCTGTTTTAACAACGTGTGGGCCCCTCTCTTATATTATACCACTTTTTATTAACCAAGTATATGCCATCCTTCTATTTCAAACAGCCAACATACAACATCTTTCAACATATATATATATATATATATATATATATATGTATATACTAGATTTGCCCGTGGGCACGTGCCTATGGCACGTCTTCGGAACGATACAAAACACGAAAAGCCATGTAAACAGTAAAACAATAATTATGTAGCTCAAGTTTGAATAGTATGACAATAATTAGTTATAAATAAAAGTCTATGTTTCTATTAGTATATGTTAAAAAATAATTATAAATGAGGGTATAAAATCTAACTTCTTAGAACTTTAAGTGTGGAAAATAATAAAATTTAATTGTTGAAGAGATATTTGCTATTAAAAATTCTGAAAATTTACAAAACCGAAATCTTAAAATCTAAATTTCTAAGTAAATAAAGAAAGAATGGAATAGATAGATATATATAGAGAGAGAGAGAAAGAGAGAAATATGAAAAAGTAAGGAGAAGAGATAGATAGTAATAAAGTAATGAGTTTTTTAGGGGGAAAATTTGGTTTTTGGGTTTGAAATTTTGGAGGAAAAATGTGTTTTGTGAGGTTTGATATGGGCCTCTGATTTTGGGGGGATTGATTGTGAGCCACTTGATAGCTTTCTTTGTAATTTATTATATAGATATATATATATATTATTTTGAAAACACGGGGTGTTACACGCACAGGAAAATTCACTATCTTGTGATTGGAAAAGAAATAAATATCAATACCATACTTGCCAACTGGGTTGATAGTCTTAGGGTATCACAACCTAAACTAGCTCCAAGCTATACTAGCTACGAGCCACACACAATAAATTGACCATAAAGCTATTATCTCAACTCACTCATGTGTCCACCACGAGTACTAAGCACAGGATCTTGTCCAAGTTCCATTGAAGTGCTCAAAACAACTTAGAACTTGATAGCTCACAATTGCCATACTGTGGTATGCAGAGAATTCCTTATCAGTCTTCCAATTAAAAGCAGTTGCTGCGACTCAATCTACGCTCATCGGAATCCAACCAAATCATGTTTTCTAGAAGGGTAGGAAACTCTACTGCAATCCCCTAGTTGACAAATCTCTCAAATTCCCTACAGAGCTCAAGTCCCCTGAGTTAACATAAGCTTGACGTCGATCAAGACAGCAGGTTGCTGAACTTGCAACCTTCATAACCTCCAGTATATAATTCGGATTTGCTTGAAATTACCTATTCTGGGAAGCTAAGAACCTATACTACCACGCTCTAGTTAACCATTTCCTCAAATTCAATCATCTTGATATTATAAAATTCCCATATACTCTCAGCTGTACATTCTTAAATGCAAATGCTGCACTTTTCCAATAGCATAAAAATTTGCTCACTCATCGGAATTACTCGATTCCAGATTATATGGAAAGGTAGGAGTGTCTACTACAACTTCCTAGTTGAACACATCCTCAGATTCATCCATTAAGGTCCTCAAAAACACTAATCTCTAACCGGTGCACATTTAGGGAAAGAATTGATTTATTCAACAGATAGGGTCTCGACAAGACTGGGTCTACCTCATTCTTAGGAAAATCATAACTTTCAACCTACAAACTGGAATTACATAATTCTAGATGTTTTGGAAAAGCTATGACTCCCTACTACAAAGGCTAAATTTAAAAAAATCACACTAAATTTTGGGCTAGTTTAAAAAAATGTACTAAGTTTTTTTATTTAGTAAAAGGACACAAAATTTTAAAAAACTCCACTGGTTTAGTTAGGGTTAGGGTTAAGGTTAGGGTTAGTTCAGGGGGGTTTATTTATACATCCGTTTAGTTAAGTGATGTTTTTTTAAACACAAATGAAAGATGAATGTGGTTTTTTTAAACACAAATAAAAGATGAAAGTGGTTTTTTTAAACCCTACCCTAACCCAACCCTAACCCTAACCTTAACCCTAACTAACCCATAAAGTTTTTTTGAAATATTGTGTCCTTTAAAAAAAAAAAAACTTTGTGCTATTTTTTTAAACTGTCCCAAAACTTATTGTGGTTTTTTTAAATTTAGCCTACTACAAATCTCTAGTTGATCAATCTTCCAAATTCTTAACCCAAAATTCCAGATTTACACATCTTCACAAATCAGTCAATCTGTACTCAGCAGAACTTGGTCTACTTTGAAATTCTATAACAAATCACCCCTAAGTCCAAGCTCATGAAATTTGAGATTGTTAAACTAAACATATACCATTCCATTGTGTCCAAAATTTCCATTTATATTCATAATACACCAAGAGTTATGACTCCTCAAACATAGCATAAAAATTCAGCTGCTTTCCAAACATGGTCTTTACCACTTCAGACTTTTTATTTTTAAAACCTCATCAAATGTCATCTAAAAATTCTAAAATTTGAGAATCATGAATTAGGCTCATACCACAAGGTACTGCAAAAAGTTCAAGGCAATATTATGCACACACAAGTAGACATGACTAAATGAACTTTAATCTAAAAAACAGACAGCTTCAGCTCGAACATCCAGACCAGTTGTAACTTAGAAATTCTTTGACGTATCAAATAATCTCAGAAAATTATGAAATTTGATGTGGTCCTAGACACGTACAAGAGCGCCCATAAAAATTTTCTGCTCAAAATAACCCACCAATACTGAGTCACCAATAGAAGCTTTTTCAGTTGCTCTCTGTCCGAAATTGAGAGGAATGTTTGGGCTACTAAATGGCTTCCAAATATTCTGAAAAAGTTCATGAGAGCTCTAGATACATAGAATAACAAGTCCCAAATTCCAAACCGTTTGAGAGCTAGAAATTTCCAAACTTACATACACAGGTTCTTCACACAAAAAAGACATGAAAAAGAGATGTTCTACCATACAACTTATTTGCTTAGCATGTCAATATTAATTTATGGCAACCATACTACCCTTAGCTACTACCCCATGCTAAAAATCACATACACATAAAAAAAAAACTAAACTTTAGATTTTAAGAGCATCACCCACTTTTTGTAGTTGCAAGAAAATCTCCTTGTTGCTTGCTCCCTTCCTTTGCTCCTTGTTCTTGTAGAAGCTCCACAACTCTTTCTCCTTCTCTACTACACTTTCTTCTACTACAATTACAAAAATAATCTCTCTTGCTATGAGTTCTTGATAAAATAGAAGATGATGGAGAGTAGAAGAAGTAGAAGAAGATGGATGTGGAGATTTTGGATGAAAATGAGATGAGGATGAGGAGCTTGGATTTTGGCCATGGAGAAATTGAGTTTCAGTGGTTTTGAGAGAAGGGGAAGGGGTTTGGTCGGTGGAGATGAGGAGAAGAAAAATGGGGAAGGAAAATAGAGTTGAGAGATTTTATTTGATTTGGTGTGTGTCTTATACACCCCTACAATACAATGTGTGTGTGTGTGTGTGTGTGTATATACACACACACACACACACACACACACACACACACACACACACACACTCCAATTATACATATGTATGTATTTGTACAATCCTCTTCAATACAATTCAATTATAAATGTATACGTACAAATATATATTTATAAATATACACATATACATATACATGTAAAATGCATACAAGTATACATGTAATTATATCATATACTATCCAATCACAATATATACATATACATATATATATATATATATATATATATATATATATATATATATATATATATATATATATATATATATATATATACAAACAAAATATTTATTTGTAAAATAAAATATAAGAATATATGTTATAAAAACATTATTTTCCCAAATATTGTCTCGTTTAAACAATCGGGACAATGCACCCAGTTTAATTGAGAAGATATCCTGAATATACCTCATCGGGTTCAGAATATGTAATATCTAAATTTTCTCAATTAAGATCAATTATTATTAAAAAATACGTAATTGCGTGCAATTCTCAAATGTGCACGGATTACGATGCAAAATAGCTATATGCTAAAAAGCTATTTTGCGGGGTATTACAATCATCATATAGTGTTATGAAAACTTTACATCCTAAATTTTTTCTCATTAATCCTTTTGTACCAATAATTATTAGTCGTATATGTATAAATCTGTAATTGTTTCTAACTTATCTTAGTTCACTACTTGTAGCTTGACTAATTAAGGGTAAACTTATTGTTTGATTCCCTGACAACTCATTGCTTGTTCTCTATTATGTCTAAAGAATTTTGTTCTAAACACAAATATCCCAGTTTGGTATAATGTTCTAGGATTGAGTATGGTTAATCCTTCTATCAGGATTCTGTCATAGTCTTGTTCTGGATCTATTAATTCATCTAATTGAACTACATAATTATTAGCTTATCTGCTAAATACTCTTTCTAATAAAGGTCTTGAACCACTAACTGAAAGTCTGCTTGTTGAACCTTGTTTTGTAGATCTAAGAGTTCTAGAGGGTCCTACAAATGTTTGCATATTTGATTGAGTTCTATTATTCATTCTATTTTTTTGACAGGGAATCTATATATTAGTCTAGGTTTTCTGGTTATTTTTTCTTTACCTGTGTATTCTAAGGATATTTTTGATAGATTATCTGTTAACTTATAGATTTCGTCTTGGATTCCAGTTATAGTAGGTTTTTGAATATTATCTAACTTTCTATGAAGTCCTACTAATAATTTTATAATAATCTTATTTTGTTTAACTGCTAACCTATCAGAATGAGCTTCTGGAGTATAGCTTTCTATTTCTTGTAATATTTCCCTGCAATTAAAATCTGACATCAACTAAGGAAAATTCATTTTATTTCTTCTAATAACTCTCTGTTTCCTCTTGATTTTTCTTGTAGTGTTTCTAATTTTTCTTCTAGTCCTTTTGGTTTGTCTACTGGTGTTGAGTGATTTTGTAATGTGCTTAGTTTTTCTAAACTTATATTATTCTGGTGTTTAATATAATCTATTTTACCTGATATTTCTTTTAATATCTGATTCTTTTCTCTAAGCGTAGTAATAATTACTTCTAAATAATGAATAATTTTGCTTAAGTCGTCTAAGTTTCCTAAATTTACAGGTTTTAGTGGATCTATTTTATGAGCTCTGATACCAAGAAAAAGGTGGTAATTAAATCATTTAAATTTACTTCTTTTAGAAGGTTTCAGATTCCTAATATTGCTATTAGGAAAGTATTCTTTTATGGCGTTATAAATTTCTTCTTCTTCTTGTCTAAGTTATATAAATTAATTCTTCTAGTGTTACTGTTTTTGTTCTTAAATAATCGGTTACGTCACCGTACCAAAGTGGAATTTTAAGAAAGGCTAACAAAATTAAAGGTATAAATAGGATGAATTTTTCAGAAGTGTAAAACCCCTACTTGGTACTTACCCCTCGCATATGTATGTTTATGTCCTTAGTACTTTTTTTTTAACCCACTATGACAAATGAAGGTGAACTAAGCCCTGTTTGACTTTTCAGCCAAACTTAACCTTTTTCCCCTTATGGCTACTCTTATAGCCGTTCCTCATCGGCCGTCATAAGCATATAGGGTCACTAGTGGTTAACCGTTTGTTTTAAGGGCCTAATTATTATCTTATGCATATGTAAAGGTTTTCTTGTACATGAGTAGGAAAAAACAAGAATAAAAACTTGCTTAATGAAAAATTTAATTTACATAGGGGGACATAAACGATACATAGCTTATGGTTTTCCTTTTCGGGAATCCCCTAAAAAGATAAGGAAACTTACAGAGTGAGTAGCTCAAGCTCTAAGGGGCTTGTTCCTTTTTTCATACAAGTTATTTATAAGAGGGGGTGAGATTACATTGGAGGAGAATTTAGAAAGATGGAAGGAAGTTCTGATGGAGAGGAGATGATCTTTTAGATATGAGGGAGTCCTTTTACAGGCAAGAGGAGGTCTTTTAGTGCCTTCTTCTGGGCTACGTCGAAGCAGCTTATCCAAGCCTTTTTCTTTTGTCGTGGCATGATATGGTCCATTCCTTTTCTAGTGTGCCTTTTTCTAAGATTCTTTCTGAGTGCTTTTAGTAGTGGGATATTCTGTAGCTTTCAGTAATGAGATATCCTGTAGATTTTTTGACTTATTGAAATTTTTTCTAGATGCTTCTCTGTTAAGTATCTAGATTATGATGTACAATGCAATCAAGGGACATAGGTAACATTGGTTCGTTGTCACCACTGACCTTTGCATCCGAAGTGTCCATCTTGTTTTGTTCATTGTCTTCTAGAATTTCTTTAATGTCTGTTACTTGCATTGTTGTAGTTGCAAGTATTATGTATGAATAGTAATTCAGGAATATTTTACAGTAGCCCGGATTTCATGATAACCATAAAAGACTTTAGTAAACATATACATATAGGTATACAAACAAAAGAGGAGATATGAGTTTAGACATAATAGAGAACAAACAGTGAGTTGTCTGGGAAATCAAATAATAAGTTTACCCTTAATTAGTTAAGCTGCAAGTAGTGAACTAAGACATGCTAGAAACAATAACAGATTTATGCACATAGGACTAATAATTATTGGTATTAAATGATTAATGAGAAAAAAATTAGGATGTAAAGTTTTAATAACAATATATGATGATAGATGGAATAATATGACTAAAGGAATGATAGCAAGCATAGAAGTATATATGAATAGTAATTCAGGAATATTTTACTATAACCCGGATCGATTTCATGCTAACCATAAATGACTTTAGCAAACACATACATATAGGTATACAAACAAAAGGCTATGAAGAAGTAAATAATGGTGATAACTTATTAGTACATACGACATTCTTAGGAAGAATTACAACCAACTCTAAAGTAAAATATAAAATAAAATATAAAAGAAATAGTCGATTTATTAAATAGTAAAGGAATTAAAATGATTAATTAAGCCATTAGAGTATGACTCAACAAGATTCGCAGGGTTAGATTGGAATCTAGATAGGTTTATTGAACCGATAAAAACTATAGTTCCACAAGACCCTTTAATATATACTGATACTCAAGGAAGAACTAGTGTTAGATTTACAGATTCTGTTCCCCAAGTTAATAGAAATATTAGTAACATAGAAACAGACTTAGATTCAGATTTGGTCCATAAAGAATACATAGAAACTTTAGTATTAGAAGAAGATAAAATATTATATCCCAAAGAATTAAGAATAACAGATCTAAGCAAAAAGGAATTATTTGAATTAAAAGAAACACATTATAGAAATAAGACTATTACAGCAGATGAATATTTATATTATGATCATGAAAAAAATATTCAAATTGGAAAATTAGTAGAAGAACAAGAAGAAAGAGATGACCAATTAACTCATGTAACTGATATCTCTTACCAAAAAGACTTAGCAGATACAGAAGAAGTTAGCGCAGCAACTTTGTCCTCTCCTTTTCACAGGACTGTAGGACTAAGTACTAGAAATTACCCAATCAGGAAATATACCTAGAGCTTCTTTTTCCTTTTACAATGAATCAGAAAATAAATTTAGAACAAAAGGTAAAAAACAACCATTAGAGCAACCCATTAAATTCCAAACCAAAG
Organism: Hemerocallis citrina; assembly: GCA_017893485.1. Classification (NCBI taxonomy): domain Eukaryota; kingdom Viridiplantae; phylum Streptophyta; class Magnoliopsida; order Asparagales; family Asphodelaceae; genus Hemerocallis; species Hemerocallis citrina. The sequence continues at coordinate 91,909,195 of CM030365.1, read as the reverse complement.
CCTAACCTCAGATTTTAAACTTACCCTCACATGATCCCCAAAATTTGTCTAATATAATAGATGTTTGGAAACATACCTGTTGCCGCTAAATCTGGTGTGGGGGCAAACAGATAGTATTTGTGGATTCTTAGGAAAAATGAATAGCAAACCTGTTACCTGTTCTGCCGAAGTTTGACGCTGACTCCTGCCGTGCACCTGCAAAAAGTGCGAGACACCGGGGTTGTTCCCGGCAATGCACCCTCCGACGCTCAGGTCAGTAATCAGGAATGATTATGAGAGAGCGCAAAAACTGGGAAAAGATTGATTACCTCTTTAATGGAGATGGATGGGGGGTATTTATAGGCGCCGCTGGGATCAGATTAGGAATGTAATCCCCCTGTGGTTAGATAAGGAATGTAATCCCTAATCCCCAGTAAAGGGATAGATATGAATCAGGACCGTTGATTAGGATTTAATCAGAAACCCTAATTCTATCCCTTCTGGACCGGGTTTGCTGCGAGTTGAAATCCGCACCCAGTTGAGGTGGATCTGTTTGCGGGTTAGTGGGTCTTCGAGGAGGAGAACCAGTACCCGCTTCAGACCCATTGTTAGGTGAAATTACCGTTTAACCCCTGGGCTTCAAGATTCGTGCCCGATTTGGACGGTTCCGATTTAACCCCATTTTTAGCCATATCACGAGCCCCCCACTCCCGCAGACTGAGTTTGATCAGCCTTAGAGGAGTAGTTTTACTATTTTAATGGCTAACAGAGTTGTATCGGAGTCCGAATAGAAGGTTTTGAATCTTGAAGGAGGTAGTATGGTAATTTTTCAAGTTGGTTGAACTCTGAGTCGCGCCTGAGCTCTTATGGTCATGTGGTGTTCTCGCAGGAATATTCTCTTAACTTTGCGAAGTGTCAATTCGTCGTTCGGGGGTCTTAAAAGTTTGTTCTTGGCAACAATTATTTGTTTGGGGATCAGGAAATGTTTCCCCAACTTTATAATTATTTTCCAGGAGTTCTTCCTTAATTTTCCGAATTTTTAATTGTTTTTTCGCAACTTTTTGGCGAATGGCTCGGCCATTTTCCTTCGTTGTGTGGCCTACATACTTGTATCACATCACCGACCCCTTCGTGCGCTCGTTGTCGTGGAGGCCGAAGTCCGTAGGTGGTTCGGCACCCTCTGTCGAAGAGCTGAGGCACCTCGGCTAGGTCGTGAGTGCGGAGACGGAGTTCGGCGGGGTCCGAGGTAGCTTTTTCCATGTAACAGGGTCGGTGTCAAGAGCGCTCGGCAGCAGGTGCCGAACCCCAATTCGGTGTCAAGAGTGCTCGTCAGCTGGTGCCGAACCCCAATTTTTCCCTGTAACAGGGTCGGTGTCAAGAGCGCTCGGCAGCGGGTGCCGAACCCCACTTTTTCCCTGTAACAGGGTCGGTGTCAAGAGCGCTCAGCAGCGGGTGCCGAACCCCAAATTTTCCCTGTAACAGGGTCGATGTCAAGAGCGCTCGGCAGCGGGTGCCGAACCCCACTTTTCCCTTGTAACAGGGTCGGTGCCAAGAACGCTCGGAAGCTGGTGCCGAGGTCCAACTTTTCCATGTAACATGGTCGGTGTCAAGAACGCTCGGCAGCTGGTGCCGAGGTCCAACTTTTCCATGTAACATGGTCGGTGTCAAGAGCGCTCGGCAGCTGGTGCCGAACCTCAATTTTTTCCTGTAACAGGGTCGGTATCAAGAACGCTCGGCAGCTGGTGCCGAGGCCCAAGACTTGTCGTTTTTGGCGGAGGACGCCCTACGGAGTTGGTGGCTTCTGCGCTCCTGGCAGATCTGGCAGCCATTAAATGTGATGGCTTCTGAACTTCTGACAGCTCTGACAGATGAGACGTTCATTTAATGCAGTGACCTCTGAGCTTCTGTCAGATGGGACAGCAATTAATGCGATGTACGGCTTGGCGTGGCGAACAAGGAGACAGTTTGGGTCGCTTTTGTCGTTTTGTGTGTATGGGCTGGCAGTCTGGGCCCATTAACCTTGTTTTGCGCGCCACTTTATAAAACCTTACCCCCCTCTCTCATTTTTCACTTCTCTCTTTTGCTCAGGCGGTTATTTGTGCTCAGTGAGTGATTCCGGTGATTTCCGTTTGTTTTTCGGCGAAGTTTCCGACTGCAAATCTTTTTAAGGTAATTTATACTTAACTTCTTTCGAAGTATAAATATGTCTCTTCCCTCCATCTCCGACTCGTCTTCTTGGTCCGAGCCCTCCCTTGAAGTCATCGAAGCCCACACTCCGAGTCGGCCAGATAAGGGCAAGAAGGTGTTCGGCAAAGATTCGATCGTGGAGGAGCCGAAGCGTATGGGGGAGTTCGGCAGATTGCCGGCGCAACTGATGGGACTTCACAGGGTTCGGGAGCTTCCGAAGGAGCACGCCGAGCGAATTGTTCACGGGAGGGGGAGGACTTTTGAGGAGAACGCGGCGAGGGAGACGACCGAGGCGAATGAGACGGTGTTGATCCTCCGCGAAGAAGACCTGGGAGTGATCCGGGACTGTTTCCACATCCTGGAGGAGTACGAGCTTATGCTGCCGGGTCCCGGGGTTAGGGCTAACTCGCCGCTGCCAGTGACCATGTGTTGCTGGCCGGTCGATGCCTTTATCGCCGAGGCTCGGCTACCTCTCCATCCGTTCGCAATCCTCGTTCTGAGGTGGTTTGGGGTCAGCCCCATCCAACTTATGCCGAACGTATGGAGAGTCATAAACGGCTTCGTACTTCACTGCCAGGCCGCTGGGATCGAGCCGGAGCTGAATATACTTCGGATGATCTACCGGCTTCACCAAGGGAACCGGTCGGAGTTCCGGTACTATTTGGCTCCGAGGCATGGTGGTAGGCTCGTTATATGCCCCGACTCCATCAAGCACTGGCGTGAGAAGTTCTTGATAGTGCGGAGTGCGGAGGCCTGGCCTATCCCTTCCAGTTGGGTGGAAGAGGTGCCGAAGAGGTTGAAGGCGCTGCCCAAGCTTCGCCCTGAAGAAGAAGAAGCAGTTCGGACACTTCTCGATCGGCCGAAGTATGATTGGAAGGAGCTGACCGAGGACGTCTTGTTCAGGGGAGGGCTCTACCGCGTAGATCCCAGTACGCGGCTTCTTTTACGCTTTCGTGCTTTGTTTTTCGTACTTCATTCTTCATGATTTGTATTTTGCTAACTAACTTTGTCTTTAATGCAGAGGCGATGGACTACGAGGCGGTGTTGGCTTTGAGGGCGGGCCTCGCCAGCAAGGCGCCGAAAAAGCGCAAGAGGGTGGTCACTAAGTTGCCGACCGCCAAGCCTCCGAGGGTCACAGAGGTCGCCGAGGATGCGGATACCCTTGGAAGTCCGGCCGCTGCCGATGGAGGTGCCTCGGCGTCAACCGGGGTCGGCGAGTTCCCCATCGCCGCAGCCCTCGGGTTGGCGATGCCCCCGCTGACGGTGGTGGCCGAGGAGCTCCTGACTGAGGAGCACAAAAGTATCCATGTTCCGGACTGGCAAGTTCGAAAACATGACGGATTCCTCGGCAACTCCTTGGCGAGTATGCAGGCGGTCAAGCATTTGGCGACGTCGAAGGATCGCGCTGCCATGGAGGCCGGGCAAGAAGGCGACGATGTCATCGAGATTGCTCGCTTGGCGGTCTCGGTAAGTGCTGAATTTTTGTTGTCCTTGATTCTCTTTGGGTCTAATTTCTCTATCTCTTTTAATATCTTTTTCTTTGATGCAGATCATCGTCCATTTTGGTCACCTCACAGAGAGGTTGACGGCTCTGGAGAAGGAGCTGAAACAGGAGTCCGACCAAGCTCGGAAGGAGAAGGCTCGGATGGGGAACGAGCTCGACAAGCTCCGGGTCGAGTTCGAAGGGCGGTCGACCAGGGTCGAGTACCTCGAGGCCCAGGTCGCGAAGCTGGAGGGCGACCTTCTTCGCCAGAAGGAGGAGGCGGCCAAGCAATTGGCCGAAGCGGTAAAGGCCAAGGCTGCCGCGGTGAAGGAGGCGGAGGACGCGACCATGGTGAAGGCGCAGGGTTTCCTTGCCCAGAACATGGCCAAATGCCTACGCCGAGGCCCTCGCCCGGGTGTCGAAGGAGTACCCCGAGGTGGACGTTTCGGGATGGAGATTGTTCTCGGGCCACGTCGAAGGCTTCGACCCCGAGTCAGAGGGAGAAGAAGAAGAAGAAGGGGAGGACGAGGTCGAGGTCGTTGCCGAGGTCGAGGGGTCAGTGGTGACCCCGCTAGCGGCTATGAACCCTTCGGGGACGTCGACCCCTACCCACTCTTGCTGCCCCGGGAAAGAGGTCGCGCCCTGACCTTACTTGTTTCTTCTTTTCTTCTTTTATTTTTTAAGTGTAATGCCTAATTGCGGACTGGCCACCGCTGTTTACAATGAATGAAGACGACATATTTTTGGGTTCGACTCTGTGTCTTTCTATCTTTTCTCACCAATTCTTGAAAGTTCGTTTGAAAATTCTTGAAGTGTAGGACTTCGGCAATGTGTTTGAAATTTTATTGTTTGTCTCGACTTCTTTTCAGCTTGTGGTGGTGACTCAAGCCGTCGAGCCCACTGGCTCGGGGGACAGCGCTCGTCCTGAGGTCGGCTTAGGGGCGACGCGGCTGTGCTTGACGAGGTGCCGAGAGCGGCTCTACGAAGTCGAGCTGGGATTGCGCAGAGCCGTAAGCGAGCGGAACCATCTTCAACTCATCCTGGGTCGGCGAGACATCGAGATCCGACATCTAGAGAGCAGGATCGCAGAGATGACCCCCTTAGGAGAGGACGAAGGTTTGTCGACCACCTTTAGCTATGGCCTTCGGATCAAGTGCATTCGCCACACTTTGTCAAAAATAACAGCGGAGAGGGACGACCTGCTTTCTGAGATCCGTCACCTGCAAACTGTAGAGATGGAGCTTCGAACGGAGGGAGAGGGATTGATGGCCGAGCTGGCCAAACTGACAACCAAATGGGACGAACTGACGGCCGAGGTCGACGCGCTGAAGAGAGCCACGGTAGACAAGAGTATCGAAGTCACTCATCTTTGCCATCTTATCGCGAGTCGCTCTGGCATCCCGAGCTCTGCGATACCTCCTCGCTTCGAGGTCGATGTAAAAGATGACTCTCTGAGGGAACGGATCTCAGAGCTGGAGGCGGAGGTGGCTCACCTCAAACCGCGTTCGGGACCGATCAATGTGAGGAGCACTTTGTGTACTCGCGCGGACAGCGAGCGGGGCATCACGTTTTATGAGCTCGCAACCCATCTGCCTATCGGCCATCCTAGTCCGGGGGATGCACAAAGTGCGGTGGCCATTTCATCGAGCGGAGCATCCGTCGGTGCGGCTGCTAGGAGCAGCGCCGAGGACACGTCTCAATTTGCGGGTTTGGGGTCGAGCTCTGGAGGTAAACGTCGCCGCCCTCGAGTGTCCTTGAAGCGGAACATCCCCGCGCCATAGAGGCGTTGAAGATCTTGTTTGTATTTAGCCTAAGTGCGACAAGTCGGCATTGTAACTTTTGCTCTTTAACGCCTTGTAAACTTGTTGTATGGAAGAGTTGCCTTGTACTGCGTCCTAATTCTTAATAATATTTCTTTCTTAGACTTGCATGTTCTTTGTAGCTCTGTATAGTTGTTTTGTTTGTGACTGTGTTCATCGTGCCGAGGTCCCTGAGCTGGCCTTTTGCTCGTTTGGGGATCGGCGACATGAATGTTCGGCCAGTGGTGCCGAGCTGTGCTTCAGTCACTTAATCTCGCGAACTTGCGAGATGAGTCGAGCCTCGCTTAACAGCGAGCTCGCGGAGCACGGTCGAGCCAGGTGTTGGACTCCGAACCATCGTTAGAGTAGTTCGACGGTTGTGGGAGCAATTTCGAATGGCGAACTACTTCTAGTTTGCTTAGGGGCGAACTTTCGAAGTAGAATCGAGCCAAGTGTTGGACTCCGAACCATCGATAGAGTAGTTCGACGGTTGTGGGAGCAATTCTGAATGGCGAACTACTTCTAGTTTGCTTAAGAGCGAACTTGCGAAGTAGAATCGAGCCAAGTGTTGGACTCCGAACCATCGTTAGAGTAGTTCGACGGTTGTGGGAGCAATTCTGAATGGCGAACTACTTCTAGTTTGCTTAAGAGCGAACTTGCGAAGTAGAATCGAGCCAAGTGTTGGACTCCAAACCATCGTTAGAGTAGTTCAACGGTTGTGGGAACAATTCCGAATGGCGAACTACTTCTAGTTTGCTTAGGAGCGAACTTGCAAAGTAGAATCGAGCCAAGTGTTGGACTCCGAACCATCGTTAGAGTAGTTCGACGGTTGTGGGAGCAATTCCGAATGGCGAACTACTTCTAGTTTGCTTAGGAGCGAACTTGCGAAGTAGAATCGAGCCAAGTGTTGGACTCCGAACCATCGTTAGAGTAGTCCAACGGTTGTGGGAGCAATTCTGAATGGCGAACTACTTCTAGTTTGCTTAGGAGCGAACTTGCGAAGTAGAATCGAGCCATGTGTTGGACTCCGAACCATCGTTAGAGTTGTTCAACGGTTGTGGGAGTAATTCCGAATGGCGAACTACTTCTAGTTTGCTTAGGAGCGAACTTGCGAAGTAGAATCGAGCCAAGTGTTGGACTCCGAACCATCGTTAGAGTGAAGAGTAAAAGCAGAGAGATGTAAACAATAGTAGAATATGAAAAAGCTTTCTTTATTAATGACTAATAGTTGGCTGCTTCTAAAGTTGCGAGCCGTTATTACAAGAGAGAAAATAAAAGAAAAGCAAAACAAGTAATAGGAGAGGAACGGTTCGTCATTTCAGAATACTTAGAGAGGCGTTGGTGCTCTCTCTTGGTATTTCAGGAGATGGTCGGCATTCCAGGTCCTGGGGATCTCCCTGCCTTCGAGGTCTTCTAGTCTGTAGGTGCCGGGCCGAATGACTTTGGCGATCTTGTAGGGTCCCTCCCAATTTGGAGCTAGTTTGCTCTTCTGACCGGGGAAAGAGATGGCTAACTTTCTGAGGACCAGGTCCCCCTCTTTGAGGTCGGCAGGACGGACTTTCTTATTGTATGCCAACTCGATCCTTCTTCGGTAGCTCTGTTGTCGAACGACAGCTCTTTCTCGGATCTCGTCAATAAGGTCTAGACTTGCTCGGAGCTCTCTGGCATTTTGCTCTTCTTCATAAGCCATTAGCCGGGGAGAAGGTATTCCAACCTCCAGGGGGATCATAGCTTCGGACCCATAGGTGAGGTTGAATAGGGACTCGCCTGTGGGGGTCTGTTTTGTGGTGCGGTAGTTCCACAGCACGTTGGGGAGTTGATCGACCCACAAGCCTTTGGAACATTTATCCAACCTCTTCTTGATGCCGGAGAGGATCTGTCGGTTAGCATTCTCGACTTGGCCATTCGATTGGGGATGGGACACGGAGGATAATCGGTGTTGGATGGCGAGGTCTTCACATAGAGCTTGGAAGGCGGCCCCCGTGAACTGGGTTCCGTTGTCTGTTATGAGGACCCAAGGGACCCCGAATCGGCAGATGACATTCTTCCAAAAGAACTGAATGACCTTGTTCTCAGTGATCGTGGCCAAGGGCTCGGCCTCTATCCATTTTGAGAAGTAGTCGATGGCCACGACTAAGAATTTGAACTGATCGGGAGCCGGCAGAAATGGCCCTAGTAAATCCATCCCCCACATGGCGAAAGGGATTGGACTTGATAAGGAAGTTAGTGGAGCTTGTGGGAGGCGTCGAATGTCGGAGTACTTCTGACAGAAGCTGCATTCCCGAACGTGTCGTCCGGCGTCTCGTAGGAGAGTGGGCCAGAAATATCCGTAATTCAACACTTTGCGGGCTAAGGATCTGGATCCCGAATGTGCCCCGCCTATGCCTTCGTGAAGTTCTTGTAGGGCGTAGTTGGCCTGCTCGGGGGAAAGGCATCTCAGGTAAGGCCGGCCGTCTACCTGTGTGAAGGAGCGTTTATATAGGAAGCCTCCGATTAATGTGTAATGCTCGGCTCGAGTTCTCACTCTTCGAGCTTCCTTAGGATCTTCGGGGAGGAGCCCGTCCCTTAAGAATTCAACGAGGGGCTTCATCCAGTTATCTTCAAGCAGGACAGGCAGCGACTTCATAGAGTCGGAAGTTTCGTCCTCTATAGTTGGCTTCAGAAGGACCTCTATCAAGACGGTCTGCTCGAGACCTTGAAGGGAGGAAGAGACTAGTTTGGAGAGGGTGTCGGCCTGAGCATTTTCTTCCCAGGGTATTCGTAGGATGCGGGCTTCTTCAAACAGTGCCATGAGGCTCCTGACTTTGGCTAAGTATTTAACCATCCTGTCATCACGTGCTTCATACTCGCCGAGGACCTGATTCACAACTAGCTGGGAGTCGCTAAAGATCCTAAGGCGTTGCACCCCTGCATTGCGAGCCATTCCAAGGCCGGCTATGAGTGCCTCGTATTCTGCTTTGTTGTTAGAGGCCTTGAAGTTGATACGGAGCGAGTATTGGAGGATGAAATCATCTGGGCCTGCCAGAATGACCCCTGCCCCGCTTCCTTCATTGCAGGAGGATCCATCCACATAAACTGACCAGACGGGTGGTCCCGTCACTGTTTGGCTGGACTCGGGGATGGTAATTTCAACTATGAATTCTGCTAAGGTCTGAGCCTTGATCGCGGTCCGAGGCTGATAAGTTATATCGTGCTGGCTCAGCTCGATAGACCACTTCATAAGACGACCGGAGGTCTCCAGCTTGTGAAGCACTTGCTTCAGTGGTTGGTCGGTAAGAACAACCACCGAATGAGACTGAAAATATGGGCGAAGCTTTCTCGCGGCCATCACCAGGGCGTAAGCCATCTTTTCTATCCTCGGGTAGCGGAGTTCGGCATCCCGAAGTACTTTGCTCACATAGTAGATGGGCTTTTGAGCCCGGTCTTCTTCCCTTACTAAAACGGCGCTGAGGGTCTGCTCGGAGGTTGCCAGGTAGAGGTAAAGGGGTTCACCAGGAATGGGTTTGCTGACGAGAGGAGGGTTGACGAGGTAAGCCTTGAGCTGTTCGAACGACTCCTGTTGCTGCTGACCCCATTCGAAACCTTTAGCCCCCCTGAGGGCCTTGAAGAAGGGGAGGCATTTCTCCCCGGACTTCGAGAGAAAATGCCCTATGGCGGCTAGGCGGCCTGTTAGCCTCTGAACTTCCTTAACATTCTTGGGAGGGGCCATGTCTAATATGGCCTTGATTTTCTCAGGGTTTGCTTCAATTCCTCGTTGGTTGACCATGAAGCCGAGGAACTTTCCTGACGAGACACCGAACACACACTTGTTCGGATTGAGTCTCATGATGTGCTTTCTCAGAACATCGAACGCCTCATGTAGGTCAGTCACATGATCAGCTCCTCGGATGCTTTTTACAAGCATGTCGTCAACATACGCCTCCATATTCCGGCCGATTTGAGCTTGGAAAACCTTGTTGACGAGGCGTTGGTATGTTGCGCCTGCATTCTTCAAACCGAAGGGCATAATCCTATAGCAGTAGAGGCCCTGGTCGGTCACGAATGAGGTCTTCGGGATATCCGAAGGGAACATCCGAATCTGGTTGTAGCCTGAGAAGGCGTCCATGAATCTGAGGAGCCCATGTCCCGAGGTGGCATCAATCAGAGTGTCAATACTCGGAAGAGGGAAGGGATCCTTGGGGCAAGCCTTGTTTAGATCGGTAAAATCGATACAAATCCTCCAAGTCCCATTGCACTTCTTCACCATTACTACATTCGACAACCACTCGGGATAGTTCACCTCTTGTATGAACCGGGCCTTCAAGAGCTTGTCCACCTCCTCTTTTATGGCTAGCTGGCGCTCGGGGGGCGAACTTGCGCCTCTTCTGTTGAACCGGTTTGGACCCCAGAACAATGCTGAGGTGGTGGACCAAGAGCTCTTCGAAAATTCCAGGCATGTCTGCAGCTGACCAAGCAAAGAGGTCTCGGTTCCTTTGGATGCACTGTACTATGTCCGAGCATAGGGCGGACGGGAGGGTCTTTCTAATAAAGAACTTTCGAGTTGGATCCTGCTCAGAGAAGAGCACTTCCTCCAATTCATCCACCGGCTCGGACGTCGGTCGGGCAGCATCTTAGGGGATTTCCAGAGTTTCTAGGGATAGAACTGGACCGAAGGTAGAGGTCATGTAGCACTTGCGGGCCGTTTCCTGATTGCCTTTTACTTCCCCTACTCCGACCCGGGTGGGAAACTTCATTTTGAGGTGATAGGCGGAAGGGACGGCTTCAAGGGCGGCTAGGCCGGGCCGACCCAGAATGACGTTGTAAGCTGCAGGAACATCTACAATCATGAAGTCCATCGACTCCGTTCGGGTGGTAGGAGTTTTGCCAGCGGTTACATCGAGGGTGATCACCCCTTCAATAGTCACTGGCACTCCCGTGAACCCATGGAGCGTGTAGCCGGCGGGCTTTAGTCTGTCTCGGGTGAGCTTTAGGCCTTTAAAAACGGCGAGGAAGAGGATGTTAACGGAGCTGCCATTGTCCATTAGGATCCTCTCCACTTTGAAGTTCGCCATGTGGAGGTTGATAATGAGTGCGTCACAATGGGGGGTGCGGACACCTTCAAGATCTTCGTCTGAGAATGTGACGGGCACTCCGAGGCCTTTAGGAGGAGGGGTGGCGCGAACCGAATTGACTTCCCTAATGAATGCCTTTCGGGAGAAGTTTGAGGAGCCCCCCATTGGGTCCCCATGAATGAGGTGCAGGATACGCTCCTCCTCGAAGTCGGGCGTTTCATCGCGTTCTGGACGCTCCCCCCGAGGCGGGGGAGGAAGGTCGGCTTGGTCCTTTCTCACGAACCTGGTCAGCTGGCCCCTCTGGATGAGGGCTTCTATCTCATTCTTCAAGGCCCGACAATCATTGGTGTCGTGCCCATGGTCCCAGTGATAACGGCACCACTTCTCTTTATCCCTTTTCTTGGCGGGGGTGTTCATCCTCGGAGCAGGAGGTATGATCCCTTCCTTCTCAACTTCCATCAGAATGGTGGAGACATTGGTGGTGAAAGGAGTAAATTTCTCGAATCTGGGGGGAGGTCGGCGCTGGCCGCCATTATCTTTCTGGAGCTTCTTGGCTCCTTCCTCTTCCGTCCCCTTTCTTTTGGACCCGGAGGAAGACCCCTCCAAGTTGGGGCAATGCTCAGCTTCTTCGGCCCGAATATACTTTTCGCTCCGGAGGAGGAGGTCTGAGAAGTTCTGTGGGGTTTTTTTGGCGATGGAGGAGTGGAGGCTGGAATTGAGGACATTGGACTGAAATGCTGCTGCAGCGACCGACTGGTCGAGGGATGCTATGGACCTGGCTTCAGCTGTGAACCTTTTCACATAGTCTCTCAGCTTCTCACCCTTCTTCTGGTGGAGGTAGAGTAGAGAGATGCTGGTCTTCTCAGCTCTGCGGCTACTTACAAAGTGGGTGACGAAGAGGGTCTCGAATTGCTCGAAGGAGAATATTGAGGACGGGGCAAGGCGAGAGTACCATTCTCGAGCTGGGCCCTTAAGAGTTGCGGGAAAGGTTTTGTAGAGCAAGGCATCGGAAGCTTGATGGATGAGCATGAGGGTCTTGAAGCTTTCGATGTGATCAACGGGGTCAGTCTCCCCGGAATAGGTCTCAAATTGAGGAGGCTTGAAGCCGATCGGAACGGGTGCATCCATTATGGTTCGGGAAAAAGGAGGTCGACTAGGACGAAGGGTCCTTCCTCTGAGCTCTTCTTCTCGGTCTAACTGACCCAAGCGCCTCTCCATCTCGTGGAGACGGCGGTAGACAGCGTCATCCCTTCGACGGTAATCAACCGAGCCTCTAGACTCGTCTTCGTACGAGGGAGAGCGGGGGCTACGACGTCGGTAGCTCCTGGAGCGGCGAGGACTTGGCATATGCCGGGAGTTGCTAGGAGCGGGAGGAGGAGTTGGGGACCGTCGGAGAGGACTTCGGACCGGAGGAGGAGGGGGAATCTTTGGAGCATTGGTGTTAGGACGGAGATTGAGAGCTTGTAGGACGGTCGCCTGGAACTGCTGGAACTCGGCACTGGTGATGGGTGCCTCATCGTTCCTAGGCTGTTGTCGACCTGCAGGGGAGTGTGGTCTTCTTCTGTAATGATCGGGGGACTCTCTCCGCCCCCTTCGGGTAGGGGACCTTCTGTACTCTCGGTGGTGAGGAGATCGCTCATCCGGACGGTGTTGGCGGGAGGTTCCCTCTCGGGCCCGCTTTTCATCCAGACGGCGGCGAAGATCCTCATCCTTCTGCCGATTGAGGACGGTGTTGCGGAGATTGGAAGCTCGGGGATGATGGGAGGCCATAGAGTCCGAAGAGGCGTTGTGGATGGAGACGTGGTCCGGATGGAGGGGCTGTTTCTGCGGATTGGGACCCTTAGGAGGTTGTTGGTTCTGAGGAGCGGGCTGGTCTTGTTGGAGTGGGTCCTCCGCTTGAGGAAGAAGTTGCCCCTGCTGTTGAGCGGGCTGAGGGGGAACCTCCTGTTGCTGATCGGGGTTGGGTCCTCGGTTGGACGCTCTGAATCTGACTTTCCTAGGAGGCATGGCTGGAGAAGATCTGACCAACGGGAAGAAGGGGGGTTGCTATTCATTAGTTTCCCATAGACGGCGCCAATCTGTTGCCGCTAAATCTGGTGTGGGGACAAACAGATAGTATTTGTGGATTCTTAGGAAAACTGAATAGCAAATCTGTTACCTGTTCCGCCGGAGTTTGACGCTGACTCCTGCCGTGCACCTGCAAAAAGTGCGAGACACCGGGGTTGTTCCCGGTGACGCACCCTCCGACGCTCAAGTCAGTAATCAGGAATGATTATGAGAGAGCGCAAAAACTGGGAAAAGATTGATTACCTCTTTAATGGAGATGGATGGGGGGTATTTATAGGCACCGCTGGGATCAGATTAGGAATGTAATCCCCCTGTGGTTAGATAAGGAATGTAATCCCTAATCCCCAGTGAAGGGATAGATATGAATCAGGACCGTTGATTAGGATTTAATCAGAAACCCTAATTCTATCCCTTCTGGACCGGGTTTGCTGCGGGTTGAAATCCGCACCCAGTTGAGGTGGATCCGTTTGCGGGTTAGTGGGTCTTCGAGGAGGAGAACCAGTACCCGCTTCAGACCCATTGGTAGGTGAAATTACCGTTTTACCCATGGGCTTCAAGATTCGTGCCCGATTTGGACGGTTCCGATTTAACCCCATTTTTAGCCATATCAATACCTTAGTAGCAGATTATTATAGATCAACCTTAGAAATGGAAACTAGTAGAAATGTATAAATATTTAGAAACATTCCTTGGAGAAAGTACAAGAGCTTTATGGGAATCTTATAAAGAAACAAATGCCAATGAATACAATTGGCTACTTTCATTAGGAGCAAACCCATATAATTTTGCAAATACAATTCAGAGTCTAGTCACAGGACAAGATTCCAATTCGGGACACCTAGGGGTACAAACAGATGCGATCAGAAATTTAGAACAATTAAGTACATACAAATGGAAATATACAAAGAAATTTCTTAATGATTATTATAATTATGTATGTATTTTAGGAAATGCATTTAACCAAGAGATAGGAGAAAAGTTGTTTAGAAAACTACCTGGAGCCTTAGATTTAGAAATTGCAGAGAGATGGAAAAATGAACCAGGAGTCAGAGCAGAACCAAATAAGCTTTGGATAGTAGGTCATCGTGTCCAACATGTATTAAAAATCTTAAAAGAAAAATGTACTGCAATACAAATGCAGAAACAACTAAAATACTCAGATTATGGTTCCTGTAAAGAAATATATATAGCTCAAATATCTGGTATAAATGATAAAGAACCAAGAAAATATAAAAGGACTTGTAAGAAACAGAATTATTATAACAAGAAAAAATATTATTTAAGAAAATCCAATAGAAGAAAGCCATATCTAGACCCGCAAAAACTTGTAAGGAAATTTAAACCAAACAGACTATATAAGAATAAACTAGAATGTTTTACATGTAGCAGTCCAGAGCATATGAGTAAAACTTGTCCTAAAAAGATAAATAAATATGATAAAAATAACATCTTAATAGAATGCACTAATGAAGATCTTACTAATATTAATGAAAATGTTTCAGACACAAAATCCAGTTATTCTATTATTTCTATGGAAGACCCTAATGAAAAACAAATAACTCAAGATGAGGAAGAAACGAATAAGTTCATTGAAAACATTGCATCTCTTATAAACATATCTAATCTAGACTATTCTGATCTAGATATAATGAATATAGAAGAATAATTCATTAAGCATGATTGGCAAATAAACTTAGGTACATATAATATCCCATGTTTTAATTGTAAATTGTACCCTAGCAGAGAAAAGAGAATAAAAAGTTCAAAATGTTATAAAGAAGGATATGTGAAATGTATTGAAAAAATTTATATACAAAGTTTTAACCCGGAAAAAGTTAAACCTATGGTACACACAGACGAATAAAAAATATTACGAAAAAGAATAGAAAATATTGAAGATACGCAGAAACTGTTATCTCTAATATTATAATGGGAGAAGGCCTTAGTGTCATTTGTAAATGTTTTTTCAATCTACCAACCCGTGTAACACACGTGCATAACTATTATAAAGGAGGTCTGAGATTCAAATCAAGACCACGTCTAAATTTTTAGTTTAAAAAACTATATTTATCAAAACGTGCATCGCACGTGTAAACTACTAGTATCAGAGAATGAAGATGATGAAGAAACTAGAAAAATAATGTATGAAAAAATAGAAGAAATTAATAGAAAACTAGATAAAGGAAAAACTATAATAGAACATCCATTAGAATCCTATTCAGAAATAACTGACTTATTTCAGATATGTAATAGCGAAAACCTAAAATATCTGAAAGTTAAATGTATAGTAAGAATAAAAAATTATGAAATAAAATGTTTAGCTCTAATTGATACAGGATGCAAAAATTGCATTATCAATAAAGATGTAATTCCTAAAGAATATACAGTCAAAGCATCAAAACCAATAGAATCTCAACAAATGGATGGAGGAACATATATATTTGAAGATCTTTTAACACCTAATAGCAAGATTAGATTTGAAACTAATTGCTGTGAAAGCACTGAATATACATTACCTAAAGAAAACACATTGGTTACCATTAAATATGGAAGAAGACTTAATTCTAGGATTAAGTTTTTTGTTAAAGGATAATGGAAGTATACTTATAAGCAAAGATTATTTACAATTACAAAAAACATCCTTTATTTATACTAGTACTAATACACAATGAACCTACCATGACCTGACAAATAATACAACCCAGTATAGAAAAATAATGCTCTTGCCCAGTGGAAGGACAATGTCAATTGAAAGAAATCACTAACGAAGAAATTAATGAAGAATTTGAAATAGAAATACAAACAAAATTCATCAATTTGGAGCACCTATATTATACCCTAATCTGTGAACAAGATATAGAACACTTAATATCTAAAATAGAAAAATTAGGAATCTTAGGAGAAGATATAATAAAATATTGGGAAAAAGATAAAATACTATGTGATTTGAATATAATTAATCATGAATACAAAATTGGGACTACAAAGAGAAGAACAACAAACAAAGACATGGAAGAATTTAAAATGCAAATCTTCGACCTTCTTAAATTAGGAGTGATAAGAAGATCTGATAGTCCTCATAGACCAACAACTTTTATAGTAAGAAAACATAGTGAAATAGTTAGAGGTAAAAGTAGACATGTAATCAATTATAAAAGGTTAAATGATAATACAGTCGATGATGGATATGATATCCAGATAAAACTAGACTCATTAATCAGATCCAAGGATGCACCATATTCACCATGTTTGATCTAAAATCAGGTTTTTGGTAGATCAAAATGCACCCTGATAGTATAAAGTGGACAACTTTCACTTATCTAAAAGGTCATTTTGAATGGCTAGTTATGCCATTTGGTCTTAAGAACGCACCATCAGTTTTTTATGAATGACATCTTTGTCAAACATAAAAAATTCGTTGTAGCTTATATAGATAATATTCTTTTATTCAGTAAAACTAGACAAGAACATAGAGGACATTTACAAATAGTTATTTCAGAATTTATTAGTCATGGCTTAATTGTTAGTAAAAACAAAATGCAATTGTTTAAACCTCAGATAGAATTCCTTGGTGTAATCATAGGCCAAGGCAAGATTAAATTACAACTACACATAGCCCAGAAAGCTTCAGACTTCCTGGGTAAATTAGAAGATTTGAAACAAATTCAACAATTTCTGGGTCTTGTAAACTATGCCAGACCTTTTATTAAGGACTTAGATAAAATAGCAGGACCTTCATATTCAAAGACATCCCAAAAGGGACAGAGGCATTTTAATCAAGAAGATATTAAGTTAGTTCAAAATAAAAAACCTAGTTAAAAAACTTCCTGAATTAAATTTACCATTAGACTCAGATAATTTAATCATAGAAACATACCGTTGTAATACAGTGTAGGGAGCTACCCTTATTGCTAAACCAAATAAATATTCAGATAAAAAAATTGAAAGAATATGTCGATATGCCAGTGGCAAATATAAAGAAAAATATAACATAAGCAGTATAGATGCAGAATTGCTAGCCATTTCTTATGCTCTAAACAGTTTTGAGCTCTTCATAATTTCCAAAAAAGAGATTACTCTCCGTACAGACTGTGAGGCCATAGTCTCCTTTCACAAAAAAATGAATTTAGATGCTCGACGTAGCTCCCGACAACGATGGCTCAATTTTGTTGACCGTTGCTCACACTTAAGGACCCATTTTACTTTTGCCCATATTAAAGGTTCTACTAATACCCTCCCTAACACGCTCAGCCGTCTTCTCCATTAGACCGCTCTCGAAAGCATGGTGGACCGAACTACAGATAATATTAATTTAATAGACCTAAATGATACCCCTATTACTTTTACTGTCACCTCTTATGATCAAGAGCTACTAGAATTGATTTTTTTCTTAGAACATTGCTCTATAAATGAGTTTAAAACAATAATAAATCTGGCCCTTGACATAAGAACTCTGTCTGAATTATTAGAATATTTTTGGACTAATGAAGAATATGCTACCATAATCAATCGCAAGTTACGAGAAATATATTTTAAGTCTATGTTTACACAACCAAGGATAAGGCCAGCTCAATATAATACCAGTATAGAGACTTATGAATTACTAGATTAAAAATTTAATACATTTATTACAACACAACCCAAAACTTAAACTTTAATCATCTTAAATCCAAGGCTTCAACTTTACTTGGGCAATTCACTTGCAAATCCTGCGAGATAAACTGAAGAGTGGGCATGTCAGTTGAAGGCAACTTGCGTCAACTATAGTAATAATGATACTTCTAAATCTCACAATCACAAACTTGATGCATATTAATAAAATGATAATAAATCATGCATAAACAATAATAAATAGAGCATAGAACAATGGTGAAAGAGGCATAAAACAATAAGTGAAGCTAGGCTAAGTATCAAGTGTATGAGATGAAAATAGAAAGCAAGCATAAATAAAACAAGTCAAGAAACACAAATGCCTATGATGATTTCTACTTATCGGATTCTATGCATTCCATACTACATAGGTCCAGTACAAGCCCTTATCATTCTCCACTTTATTGGGTCCAATTCCTCGTTATGTAAATAACCTACTACGGTGACTGAAACAAGATTAGACACTCCGTAAATAGACCCCAGCCCCGGTATGCATCCCGCTGAGCTGTACAAGGGTAAACACGCAAGAACCCCGTAAGCATCGCTCTAACTCAAGAGAATCAGCTCCCTGTCGTACGTTCCGCAAGTAGACCCCTGTCTCGGAATACATCCGCTAACTGTAGAAGTGTACTGCACAAACATACCGAATCTGTCTCACTTCTAGACATTTCTCAAGTAGATCCTTGTCCTGGAATGCATCCCGCCATATTGTGCAAGTGTACTACGCGAAAATACTAGAGAGACAAAAATCACATAGTCCCGGAATAAATCCGTCCGACTGAAATCGAGCCCATACTCACGTTGCCCAAGTTCCATCACATCTCCACTAGTGTCTGTCCTTATTTTGTTATATTCAATTAAAATAAAAGTCATAGTTCCCCCCTAAAGTTGGTGTAACCTACCAGACTTAACTCTACTGAATCAATAACAAAAACCCCACTGGCCAAATTCCATAAAATCTCATTTGCCGGCATGCTAGGCTCCCACTCAAACTCTAGAGTCTCATAACTCAAAATATCATCAACAATCTTTCTAGGGCCCACATCATATACTTAAGCCTCAAATCAAAATCCAACTTAGTTTAAATTATACAAAATACTTTTTATTAATCACATTTCTTTAAATCAACCGATACTGCCATAAAACTCTTCCATATATGGAAACATATCAAACTTACGAAAATTCTTTAAAATCAAATTTAATTACCCCTTCCATTCATTCATAAAGTTCAATCAAATCTACTAGAAACTTATTCAATTCAACTGAAACAAGCCTCTTAGTCATGTGGGATATCGTCCCAAAAATCTGAAATTCTTTTGCCTGAAATTAAATTCTCAAAAATTGAAGTCCTAGAATCAATAATCTATAACATTGAAATTTATTAAATTAATTTTTCACCTAACACATTTTTTTTCCCATTTTATTTTAAAAGTTTTTAATCTCAAACAAAAAAAAAACTCTATAGGAAAAAAAACAAAACAAGAGCAAATAAAAGAAAAACTCAATAGAGGGAAAAAAAACACAACAAAAGCTTTAAAACTAACAAAACACTAACAAGAAACAAGAAAACAAAAAACATAACTGGCCTAACTAGGTTTGAACCCGTGTGACCCAGTAAGAGCCCCACCAAGCCCAAATCCACCTGGGCTAGCCAACTACCTCAAAGCCACTAACTGTCTTAACTGGCGCTATAATAAATATAATTCAAAGCACTGTACAGACCCTAGGTCTTGTACAAACCCAAAAACCTGTAACTCCAAACCCTAACACAGTAACTTGGGTTACTGTTCACCTCGTGAACAGTGTATCTGAAACCTAACATACTCCAATTCAACCATACAACAATTATTCAAACCCTAATATTTAACTTGAATTTTTAAAAATTAAACACAACGAATAAACATGGAACTCTCAAATTTAAAATCAATCAAACACGAATTTAGGAGCATACAATAAGTTCTAATTATTTCTACAAATCTCCATCATGTGCAAGTTAAATCCATGATCATCTATCAATTTTATAGATCCCAAACTAAACCTTTATCAACTAAAAATTTGCATTTGTATGTTCATGACAAACTCTAGGCTATGATCAAGATGAACAACAAGTTCATAAATCAAGATGATCTCTTATATGTATTTAACATTAATAACATTCTTTCCCTTTTTTTGACATGATAATCACAACATCAATGAAGTTCTGATCCCATGAAAAATATCAATACCACCTTCATTCCTCATGCATACATCCATCAAAACTCTAGAATCAAAAACATGAAATTAATTCTAATTAAAAAAACAAATTTTCTTATAAAAATTTCAATTTTTTAATCAACCAAGCAATGACGTGTATTAAATGGTCTATAAATTATCAGAACAAATACCCATCAACTATTGTAAACTCCATGATCATACAAGCATTTTTTTTGTAAATTAAAACAAGTTTTTTCATGCTTCACTAATCTTTAGCAACAATAAATAATTTATACCTGGTAATCGCATCTCAATTAGGGTTCTTATTCATGAATGTTATTTGACTACTTATTCATTGAGATTTATCCTCCAACAGATCTACATCAAGTTTTATAATCATGCAAAATCTTAATATATACTATACTTGATCAATCATCATCATATTCTTTGAGCATATAACAAATGAGAAGTACCACCTGGGCTAGCCAACTACCTCAAAGCCACTAACTATCTTAATTGGCATTATAATAAATATAACTCAAAGCATTGTACAAACCCTAGGTCCTGTACAAATCCGAAACTCTATAACTCCAAACCCTAACACAGTAACTTGGGTTACTGTTCACCTCAACAGTGAACCCGAAACCCAACATACTCCAATTCAACCATACAACAATTATTCAAACCCTAATATTAAACGTGAATTTATAAAAATTAAAACAAGGAATAAACATGGGAATCTCAACTTTAAAATCAATCAAACATGAATTTAAGAACATACAATAAGTTCTAATTATTTCTACAAATCTCCATCATCTACAAGTTAAATTCATGATCATCAATCAATTTTATAGATACCAAATTAAATCTTTATCAACTAAAAATTTACATTTGTATGTTCATGACAAACTCTAGGCTATGATATTTAAAACCCAATATTTAATACACAATCCATCGTCATACAACAAGTTCATAAATCAAGATGAGTTCTTCTATGTATTAACATCAATAACATTATTTCTCTTTTAAACATGATAATCACAACATCAATGGAGTTCTAATCCCATGAAAAATATCAATACCACATTCATTCCTCATGCATACATCCATAAAATTTCTAGAATCTAAAACATGAAACTAATTCTAATTAAAACAGCGAATTTTCTTATAAAAATTTCAACTTTTTAATCAACCAAGCAATGAATCTGCAAGTATTCAATTGTCTATAAATTATCAGAACAAATACCCATCAACTATTGTAAACTCCATGATCATACAAGCATTTTTTTTGTAAATTAAAACAAGTTCTTTCATGCTTCACTAATCTTTAGCAACAATAAATAATTTATACCTGCTAATCGCATCTCAATTAGGGTTCTTATTCATGAAGTTGTTATTTGACTACTTATTCATTGAGATTTATCCTCTAACAGATCTACATCAAGTTTTATAATCATGCAAGATCTTCATATATACCATACTTTATCAATCATCATCATATTCTTCGAGCATATAACAAATCAAGAGATGAGAAGTATCACCCACATCAAAGAAGATCAATTGAAGAGTAGTAATAACAAGAAAGAAAAGCCCTTCCCCTCGCGAAAATCCAAAAGATCCAAGCCTCCAAAACTCCTAGGGGATAAAGAAAATAATATTTTTTGTGAACTAATGAAAAGAAATGGCTGTTGTTGTACAGATATAGGTCGGGATCTGTTCCTTAGGGTTTCTATGAAGATTTTATTAAAAACCCCCTAGAACCAATTATTTACATATATATATATATATATATATATATATATAGATCTTCCAAAACAAGTAGTTAATTAAATCAATTAGGGTAAGACTTAATCTCCCCTAAACACTCCTAATTGACCGGCCCCCAATGCAGCCAGAAATTTTCAAAATTCAAAATTTGCCTCTAAGTGGAAATTTTACATAAAAGTCCATCACTTTGAAATATTTGCAAACATGCCATAAATTATTCATAAAAATAAAAAAAAAATAGAATTATTATCTACTAATAAATATTATATTTTCCAAATAAATTTTTTGAATTTTTGTTCTCCAAGAAAAATATTTGCAATAAAGTCTCCAACAATTACAAAATTACGTAAATATATACTCAAAAAAAATCAAATCAAATTAGAGGAATGAAATCCCCCCCCCCCCCCCCCCCCCCCCCCCCCCCCCGCGCGCAATCTCTCCACTTCCAAACTGGACTACCAAAATAGTCCAACCAAAATTTGAATTCGAATTCACCTCCAAACAAAATTTTGCACAAAAACCCTTTTCTTTCAAGGTATTTATAAAAATACTTTCTTTATCCTGAAAAATCACAAAATCTAGAATTTACTCAATTATAAATGAGTTAATTTATTCAAAAATTTAAAAGTAGAAATTTGCACGTGTTTTGTACGTGTGAAAATGTCAATTTTACAAAAATTCAAAATAATTAATCAAATTGATTTAATTTTTTTTATTAATTCAAATATAGTATTTAAAATTCTAGGGCGTTACATCAATCCCCCCATACAGTAGTTCTGTCCTCAGAACTACTCCTAAGGTAAAAGTGTTATTTTGAACACACCATAAAAAGATTCATTTTTTTGTATATAGTAGTAGGGTTGGCAAACGGGTCGACCGGCCGGGTCGGGTCAAACCCGTCCGGGTTGGAACTCGAGTAGGGCGGGTTCAGGTCGGGTCTGAATGATAACCGGGCCGGGCCGGGTTGGATTTGCAAAATGTCGACCCACCCAACCTGTGAACCCATTCGGGTCCAAACCGGGTCGGGTCGCGGGTTGGCCCGGCTATTTATACTAATTATTTTTTAAACTTAAAAAAATGTAATTTTAATAATTAACGAAAAATGTAAAAATAATAATAAGAATCAAAGAGTGAAATTGCCCAAAAAGAACGTATATATTATTAATATGATTTCAACTTATACAAGTATTCCAATTTTTTTTATAAGAAACAAAGATTTTCTACAAATTTGTTCTATAAAATAACAAATATCTTCTATACAAATTCAATTTTCTTCAATTACCCAACTTTTTTTTATTAAGAATCAAAGATTTTATACAATTTTTATACATTTACAATTTTCTTCAATTTGTTTGTCTTCAATTTGTTGTTGTTGTTGTTGGTCTTCAATTCTTCATGTTGGTTGCTATTGTTGTTGTTGTTTTTGTTGTTGTTCCGGCGAGTTGCTTCCACTTGTAGACATGTCGAACCCTTTTCATTGAGTCCTATCTTCGGCTTTCATCCAGTCTTCCATGCAGACGAGCATCTCCAACCATTGGAGCTTCAAGCGATTTCTGTAATCGGTTAGAATCCTGCCACTTGTAGAAAATGCACTTTCTGAAGCAACTATAGTGACAGAAGGAGTTAGTAGATCTTTAGCCATATATTTAAGAATACTATAAGTATATTCATGGTCTTTCCACCATTGTAAAATATCTAGTGAAGAAGTAAAACTTTCAGAATCTTGTTGATTATACCAATGTAATTCATTTGGTTGATTAATCCTAGCTTTTTTGATTAAATTTTTGCAAATAAATTATATGTGGCATCATCTAATTTAATCTTACCCTTATCTTTAGAAGTAGCAGAAGAAGAATTAACTAAAGTAGTTGTACTACTAGAGGCAAAACTTTTATCATAATAATCATACAAGTTATTTAATCTCGATTCAAATTTAGCTGAAAATGTTCCGCAATCAATTTTAGATTCATCTTCCCCCAAGTAAAGTAAAAAACATTTCAATCAAAATCTTGGTACCTTCTAATTTGATACGAGGATCCATCACAGTTGCAATACAATACAACATAGGAGGAGCATTAATATACTTCAAAATTTTGGTGTATGTAGGTTTCACAATATGACCAATAAAAGCATCATCGATCATTTCTTTTCAAGTTTTCATCATAGTAACTATTGAAATAAAAATGCTACTAGAAGTAAATTCATAAGATTTTGAAAATTTTAAATTTGCGGTTTTAAAAGGTTCTAAAAATTTGAACAAAGATTCGGCATAAAACCAAGCTTCGTGAGCCATTTAAAAATTTGGCATATTTTTTACCATACAAAAATTATTTATACGTGCTTTATATTCAGTAACAACATATAGCAAATCAAAAGTAGAGTTCCATCGGGGTTTAACATCCTTTGGAAATTTCCTAAAATGTACATTTTAAAGCTTACACCATACTTTCCATTCTTAAAATATGGTGCCACTTAATGCAATAAAATGTACACAATTTTTAATTTTTTCTATATATGGGTCGGCTATTTTTAATGCATCTTGAACACATAAATTTAAAATATGACATGCACATCTAATATGAAAAACATCGTCACATGAAGGTTTTAAGGCGGTTTGTAATATACTAATTGATGTATTGTTGTTTGATGCATTATCAAAACTAATACACATAATTTTATCACAAATATGAAAAAAAATCACAAATTTCTAAAATACGATTTGCAATTTCATTACCACTATGGGGATAGGGCAACGAGACAAGTGATATGATCCTTTTTTGAAGAATCCAATCACTGTCGATCCAATGACAAGTTATTCCCATCATTAGAATATTGTTGCAACCTTTCCAATTATCAGAAGTTAAAGAAACTTTACAAGTTAAACTCCATAAAATGGTAATCAAAGCTTCTCTCATTTCGTTGTACATTTTAAAACAATCCGACTTCAGGGTCTGTTTGGTTCAAAGGAGGGGAGGGGAGGGGAGGGATTTTAATGGAGGGGAGGGAAGGGGAGGGAAAGGGAGGGGAGGGATTTAATGAAAACTCTGTTTGGTTCAAAGGAGGGGAGGGGAGGGAAAATAATAATTTTCTTGTTTGGTTCACAAGGGGAGGGAATGGAATTTATAATAAAATTACTTTTATATCCTTTTGCATATAATAAGAAATTCATACAACCACTTCTTACAATAAGAATTGAAACAACAACGAATTAGAGAAATTTTTTTCTTCTTTTTCTAGTTCATCATTCAATCTTTAGGAGGGTGCGCCTAAAACTCTAAATTAGCACAGTGATAATGTCTTATTTTGAAAGAGAGATGAATTAATGTTATTGTTGATAAACATAAATTAGCTGAGATAGAGAAAACAGGTATGCTACATATTTAGGTTTTTTTGCTTCTTGCTTATTTTGTATTTTCACTCAATCATTTGTTCCTGTATCTTCGTTCTATAACATGAAGTTTCCTTCAGTAACGAACTCAAGTAGTCAATAACACATGTAGTTGCAGTAGTGGGGGTGGATTGCAAGCAGTAGGCATATACGACAACTTCGAAAAGTTAATACTTAAATAGAATTTAGTGAAGAACACAAAAACACATGCTGATATGCAAATAAGTTTCTTTGCTGGAGGTAAGAATCCATGAAGAAAAATGGTGAGGTAATTGGACTTGTGTTTCACCCATTTACATGCATGTGATGCGTTGGTGTCTAATTTGCTGTTACAAACGTAAGGGTCACACAAAGACAGAGTATAATATGTAGTTAACATCATTTGCACGTCACTTGTGAAGATGAAGAAAAACATAAAATATAGTTGCATGAGTTTTAGGCTAAACCTATTTGTTTGATCGTGTTCTCACTTTGATTTGACTGGTTATGTTATCCGGTTTTTGAATAGTTATCTGGTTCAAGAAGGTGATCTCTGTTTTGTTGTTGTTGTTGCTTCTGCAGACATGACTGGGAAAGAAACATTCACTGCTAGTAGGGAGAAAGAGAGAGGTTTTTTAGGATTTAGATTTTTTAAAGGGCAATTTGGTCTAGCCACTTTAAAAAATTAGCCCTATTTTCTTTCCCCTCCAAATCCCCCCATTTTTGGAGGGGAGCCAAAATTGGCTCAGGAGGGGTGTTGCACCCCCCATTTCCCTCATCTCCCCTCCTAAAAATTGAACCAAACAAGAAAAGTAATAAAAAACTCCTTCCCTTCCCTCCCCTCCAACCAAACAGTGCCTCAAAGTATTCCTAGGGATTCTTTTAAAATGCGGGTTTAAGGCGGTTTTGATTAAAAGTTTCTAAGTCCCTACTCTCGGAATAGGAAAATGGTAACTTTTCCTTAATTACTAGTCAGGCCATTTACCAACGAACAAGTTTAGGATCATAAAAGTGGCTATCAACTATACCAGTCCTAGGGTGGATTTTTTGTTGGCCGAGTAGCTCAACAAGAAGTTCTTTGTGTGCATTTTTGATGTGTCGTTTTATTGTACCCATCTCCTCATCCTTCTTTCATTTGTATGGCTTCGAACATGTTATACAAATTTTTATACCTACACCCAGATTTTCTTCGTCCAAAATATAATCATAAAATTTGTTCCAATCACTAGTTTCCCCTCTAGTTTTTCTACTACTACTCGGTTGTGTTATTTCGGTTGCTTGTGTTTGTGATTCCTCTTCTATTTCTATGTCTTGTGGGAACACATTGTATATACCTATGTGTTGGGTTATAGGGTACTCTTCGTCGGGCTCAATTCGTGAGACAATAGGAGGCCTACGAGAAGTGCCGGTGGAATCTTGTCCACTTCGGCTACGGCCACTACCTCGTGATCTAGACATATTGATGTAGTAGTGTAGGTGAAAAAATTAAAATCAATCTAGGCAAGATAAGTTTTTTTTAAAAAATCTAGAAAACAATAGGAGGGTTGTGAGAGAGAAGATAAAAAAACCAACAAACTAATATGATACAAAAAAATTAAACTACAAAAAAATATAAAAACAATAAGAGGGTTGTGAAATTTATTTACCATACTTCGCGGATACTCGTCTATATAATGAGAGTGAAAATAAAAGTACAAGTACAAGTAGAATTCCGGACTCGTATATAGATAGAAAGAGAGCTTCTTTGTTGGAGCCTTGGAGGAGTTGTAGACTTGAAGTAGACGTAGTTGAATGTTGAATTCGATACGATCGGAATTTGTCTCTTCTATGTTGCTAGCTTCTTTGTTGACAAAATTTCAAAAAATTGAGAATGAATTGAGTAGTAGTAGTAGTAGAGAGAGTAAGAGAATAAGGTGTGGAATTTTTAGAGTGGTTTAAGGGGTATTTATAAGGAAAAAAAACAAAAAACAAAAAAAACAAAAAAAAACACAAAAAACGATTACAAACAGCCAGCCTCTATTTTTTCGTCCGTTGGACCCGCGGGTCGAACGGTCGACCTGCGCGGGTCTAACGATTCGAAACCCACGAGTTGGTGGGCTGGTTGGGCACTGTTCACAAGGTTGACAGGCCAGGTTGAACGGGTTGGAAACCCTAAAAAGACGATCCGAGTCGACCCGCTTAGGCTCACGGGTTCGACACAACCCGAACCGTATCTTAACGGGCCAGGTTTTGACGAGCGGGTCGCGGGCGGGTCGAAGGTCAGCCCGGCCCGGTTGCCATCCCTATATAGTAGGGTCGTCAATATAAGAAGAACAAACATTGTATCAAAATACATCAGGTAGAAAACAAAACAAACTTAAAATAGTGTACATACATATATATAAAAATGAAGAAAATAAGTGTATCAAGTAGGATATATATATATAAGTGAATAAAGTATAAAGCAATAAGTGCAAGACACGAAAGTACTATTCAATTTTAAAAAAATTATAGAGACGAAATAGGAAAGAAATGTGGCAGCGTAAGATAATATGGATCGAAAGAAATGTCCATACAAAATTAATAATAGGTTAATTATTAAGTAATCAATTCTGAAAGAAATTGAAAAAATGACAGAAATTGAAAAGAAATAAGAAAAGCACAGTAAAAGTGGACGATCTAAAATAAGTATAACAAGCATAATCGTGAAAGTAGTAAGACGTAGAATGAAAAGGAATAAGGAAAAAATAAAAATAAAAATAAAACAGAAGTACAGAACTAAATAAGAAAAAAAACACAATGTAAGTGCAAAGAATTAAAGAATTGAAATAGTATTGATAAATTGTAACGAAGTAAAAAATTTTTTTAAATAGACTAAGGGCGTAATTAATGATTAATTAGTTTAAAAAAAAATCACTATGATGAGAAAAGCAGTATTATGACAAAGATTAAATAGTAATAAACAAAATGAAAATTGTCGGAATCCAAAGCAAACTGATAAATAACAGAGAAGAGCATAATGTTTAAATGTTAGAAGTAACTAATAAGAATTTTAAAAATTAAAGGGAAGAGAAGTCAATTAGAAGAAAAATGTGAAGGATAGAGTGATTAAAATAATCATTAACTAAACTATGACCATATATTAAGAGATAAAAGGAAATAGCAATTTAAGAGAAAATTGTTAGATGTGAAGGAAAGAAATAATAAAAATCTGAGTAATATTCAAGTTTTAAATTCAGTTACCAAAAAGTATAAACAATATAAGATAAGTATAATGGAACAATAAATAAATAATGATTCATAAGAAAAATTTATTAATAATATACAAATCGTTGGCGAAGTTATATAATAACTATATATAAATATATATATATGATTTAAAATTAAATACATAGAATAATGATCAGTATATATCGAAATATTTATAAGTTGTCAAGTATAGTAAGAAAATTAACATATTATATTATATGCGTAGATAAGTAAGAAAGAAAAATGTATAACGGAACAAACAATGTTATAATATGAAAATTATAAGTAGTTGTTGTAGTAAAACAAAGTATAATAACAGTACATATACTAATATATTATCGAAATAGTATATAACATTAAATACATAAATAAAATGTAGATAGTAAATAAAATTATAAATAATAAAAGTTATATTATATGGGTAGTAAACAATATAAGATAAGTTAGCAATTAAAATGAAGATAGTTGAAGTGGTATAAAAATACAAGAATGCTAACATTTGTAGAGATAATGTATATATACAAAATAATAATATTAAGATAACAAAAATAGTTAATAGTCAACCTCAATAATATAGGGTGAAAAATACAATGACGCATATAGAACAGATATGAAAACAAGTATAAATAGTAAGGTAATTAAATGTGTATATAAGCGTAACTGTATTATGAATAACAAACTTGAACTAGCATAGGCTAAGTTTTAAAATCTTATAAAATGGTATGAACCAGTACAAATGAATAGGATAGTGATAAGTAATATATATATATATCTATCTATATAACTAAAAGTGGGGGTTATTAGAGTAGAAAATCTCATTTGTTGCGGGTTTGCCTCATTGATGTCTAGCTGCAGATTTGCCTCCTTGACATCAATTTGCATATTTTCCTCCACGACATCAGTTTGCAGGTTGCCGTCTGGACATTCGCTTGCATATTTTGCCTCCCGACATCCAGTTGCAATTTTGCCTCCATTGACGTCTAGTTGCATATTTGCCCTTTCGACATCAGGTTGCACCAAAATGGTGAAATACAATGATGTAATCTTCCATATGTACTGGGATATTGGATGTTTAATTTAATTATGATGTTACGTTTTGAAATTCGTGATATAAAAATAGAAGCAAAAGTAGGAAATGGAGTAGACAGTCACACGATGAAATTTTAAAATAGATGTATAGATTATAAATATCATACATAAATAGTAGAAATTAGTAGTAATAAAAATGATTTATAAAATTATGGAGAAAGATGGAAAGAAATTCATGCATAAGCTTAAATGCGCACGTGAATGAGAAAATAAATATTTAGTGTAGTAAATTTACACAGTAAATATATATTATAAAATATATGGTAATGTAGTAATTAGATAAGTGTAAAATGATATGCATTGTAAGTATGTTGAAACATATGGTATATAAATAGTAATTAGTAGGAAGTACATGTAGTAATCAAGAATGTAATGATAATAAAAATTGAAATAAATTAAAATATAGGTAGTGAGCACATAGTACATTCGAGAAGTGTAAAGCCACAAATTAATAGGTAGCTATAAACGGTAAAAAGTAAATATAACAACAAGTAGTAAACAATAAGTAATAATAAAGGTATTGAATATAAGATGTAGAAACAAAATTTATAATAAAATAAAAATTTCAATGTGCAGACGTATATCATATTTATATGAGTAAAAATATCACAATCAAGTTTAAATACACTAAAATAAATAAGATAATACAAAATAATGGAAAATGTAGTATCAAAAAATCGAAGTACATATATAAAATGAAAATAAATATGCAAAAAATTAAATTTTATAATATAATAAAAACAATAATGAAAGAAAATAGTAGTAATACTAATAACTTAACACGTAGTAATTCAAAACATAATGTAATATGTAAAACTGATAGCAAAATAAACGAGTAACATAAAAGCGCATGAAAGTAAGAAGGATAAAAACGTCAAGAAAGAAAAATGAGTAAGTCAACTTAAAAGATTAAGACTAAGAAAGATTGATAGAATAGTAAATATCCAAGTGAATTAATAGTATAAGAAAATAATTCATTGAAAAAAAAAAATTAAATATAAGATGAAAGTACTAATAGGAAAATCCACAAAGAAAAAAAAAAATTAAGGAGAAATGTTCGTCAATGTATAAGGTATCATTAATGTAGGTTCAAACCATCCATAGCACTCGTGATACAAGGAAAACATACTCGCATACAATATCACATCAATGTATACGAGGAGAGCATCACGAATGCAAGTTCAATAACTATAACATTCATGACTCAAAACTGACACTCACACATCTAATGTCCACCCTAATAACTGACACTCACACATCTAATGTCCACCCTAATTTTGTTTTCCTATACCATGCTTTTTATTACTAATAGAAGTTTGCTCTCATACAAAACTTGTAGTGCCCCGAATTTACAATAAATAAAATTAGAAATAAGTAGCACAATTTCTAGAATCAACTTTAATTGCAACTATATACACAGTATCATATACAGGGAAAATTAAAACTTTTTATTACAGCTGTTCTTTCTTACATTTGCACAGCGGAAAAATTTAATACATTTATTACAACACAACCCAACACTTAGACATTAATCATCTTAAATCTAAGGCTTTCAGTTTACTTGGGCAACTCACTTGCAAATCCTGCGAGATAAACTGAAGAGTGGGCACGTCAGTTGAAGGCAACTGACGTCAACTATAGTAATAGTGATACTTATAGATCTCACAATCATAAATTTGATGCATATTAATAAAATGATAATAAATCATGCGTAAATAATAATAAATAGAGCATAGAAAAACTGTGAAAAATGCATAAAACAATAAGTGAAGCTAGGCTAAGTGTCAAGTGTATGAGATGAAAACATAAAGCAAGCATACATAAAACAAGTCAAGATCACAAATGCCTATGATGATTTCTGATGCATACTTGTCGGATTCTATGCATCCCATACTACATAGATCCGGTGCAAGCCCTTATCATTCTCCACTTTATTGGGTTCAATCCCTCCTTATGAAACTAACCTACTACGGTGATAGAAACAAGATTAGACACTCCGTGAATAGACCCCAGCTCCGGTATGCATCCTGCCGAGCTGTACAAGTGTAAACATGCAAGCACCTCGTAAACATCACTCAAACTCTGAAGAATCACCTCCTTGCCGTACATTCCGCAAGTAAACCCCAGTCTTAGAATACATCCATCCAACTGTACAAGTGTATTGCGCAAATATACCGAATCTGTCTCACTTCTAGACAATCTGCAAGTAGACCCCAGTCCCGGAACGCATCTCAGCAAACTGTACAAGTGTACTGCACAAACATACTAGAGAGACAAAAATCACATATTATCGGAATACATCTGCCCGACTGAAACAGAGCCCATCCTTACGTTGCCCAACTTCCATCACATCTCTACTAGTGCCTATTCTAATTTTGTTTTATTCAATTAAATAAAAAACACAGTTCCCCCCTAGAGTTGGTGTACCCTACCAAACATAACTATACTGAATTAATAACAAAAGCCCCACTGGCCAAATTTCACAGAATCTCATTTGCCAGCATGCTAGGGTCCCACTCAACCTCTAGAGTCTCATAACTAAAAATATTGTAACCTCTGTTTCCGGTTGTACGAATTTTTATTGTATTTTGTAGTGTTCACTTTTCTATTTTAATGTAATTTTTCGAGTCTTGGGCTTGTTGTGGGCCTTCTGTTGCAATTTATTATTCTTATATTATTATTATTATTCTTGTTATTTTATTTTTGCCGGCCCATACTATTATCCTAGCCAACCCAAACTCTTTCCTTTATTGGATCATAGACTACCCATTAACCCAAACCCATAACCCAAATTCTCCCTAACAACTAAACCCAGATCTTCTCCCTCACAATCCCCCGTATCTTCTAACTACCCACAATTCACTCTCACTAAATATTCTTTTTATTCTCTGTCTTTCTCCCGAAAACCAAAGCAGCCAAACAAACCCCTTCATCTTCTTCAAACCTTTCAACTTCCAAAACTCCCCTTCACTGTTCACACAACCCCCGACCTACTGTGCAAACCCCCTAACCCCCACTGTTCAA
Source organism: Hemerocallis citrina (assembly GCA_017893485.1). Lineage (NCBI taxonomy): Eukaryota > Viridiplantae > Streptophyta > Magnoliopsida > Asparagales > Asphodelaceae > Hemerocallis > Hemerocallis citrina. The sequence continues at coordinate 91,877,311 of CM030365.1, read as the reverse complement.
CCCTCATACCCCTAACTCCTTCCTCCTACCGCCGCCCACTGCCTCGCAAGACCTCTCATCACCTCGCCAGCTCAAAAACCCTTGCCTCCCTACGACTGCAACCTTCGTCTCCTCCACCCTCGCCAAAACCAGTTTCTTCAACCCTGTCGACGTCGAACCACTCCCGACCACTGCCTGCTCGAGCCTTCGGCTCAGCTGTGCCAACTCGCATCCCCCATTGCACCCTTGCCTCGTCGACCTCCGTTGCCGCCTACTCCCATCTCGACCATCCCTGACTCCTCATCGCTCTCAGTCAACAACCTACCGTCAACTGCTCCTCATGCTCACCCTATGCACCGCTTGACCGCCACAGCCACCGCGAACCAGTCATCGACCGCCATCGGTCGTCGCCAGAGCCGAACCATTGATGTTGCTGTTGAAATTTTTATCACCGAATATGGACCGTCCGATCCTCCTATTGATCATCATGATCGTGATCATCATCTTAATCCTTTGATCTCAACCATCCGATCTTGATCCCGATCAAGATCCGTGCCAATCGTGATCATCGTGATTATTTGCTCGTCGCCGTGTCGTCGGGATTCCGATCCCGTTATTCTTCGCATATTTCGGATCTAATCATCATCCAAAGGCAAGTCCACTTAAACTCGTTTATTTTTCTAGTTCAAGATTATTGAATTCTGCAAGTAGTTGTCTTTCAATTATCGTAATATTGCATTGTGTACCTTCCGTTGGGGATATCGAGGGTGTACACGAGCTAACCCGAAATATCCTCGACTTCGTGCCAATATCCGTTGATTCAAACCCAAGCTTGTATGCACACACGACATGAATAAATTGACTAGAAACTTGTATATAGAAATATATAGTGATTGAATACTTGTTGACTGATTAAGATCTCATGAATTGAATCGTAACATGATAATTTTCCTTGTATACTGTAAAGATTCATCTTAACTTGTTGTATATCATGTTAATGCATTCAATGATACTAGAACATGTATATTAATCATTTCAAAGAATGTATATGATTACTTTTTGTTATTTCTTGCTGTCGGTCTTGGTTTGTACTGAGGTTTCGACCCTGTTACAATAATAATCAACCAAAATTACATAAAAAGAAATTGTATCCTAATGAATCTAGTTTCCAGAAAATCTTACGAATCTAGATTCCAATCTGTGAGCAGTGAGATATTATAGTTTTAGTCACTGCTGGTCTGTATTTCCAGAATTGCAATTTAGTGAAACATCGACACAACTTTCAGTTGAAACACCCTGATAATAGTAGTGTAATGACATGAAACTCTCCAGAAACTTAGTAGACATTCTTAGGATTCATTCCTAATTTTTATAGATTTTTATATTGATTTTACACCTTGATTTCACATGTAGAGTTTGGACTATAAGCTGCTGCCAGAACCCTTAACCTGTAAAGATTAGAGTAATTGACCTAGTTATAGTCAGAATCAACTGAAACTTAATGAATATGAATTGTAGCCCCATATGTATAGTTTACAGCCCTTTTGATGAAATTGAATTCCGAATTATAGTTTGTGAGTTATTGCTGTTTTAGTACTACTGTGTCTGCTTTTTTCAGATTCACAATTACATGTATATTATCATGCAGCGCATCATTTTGTTGCATCCTTATTATCTCCTTTACACTCTTATACACATTGCATGATCATGAATAATTTAATAAATTATTAACAAGCCGGGGTAATAAGGGTTGACTTAGCAGTGGATAATCTCAGAAAATGTACTCGATAAGGCCTTATCATTATATTGTATTGTCATGGAAGGAGGAGTATCGATTGTGAATTATTGATTGTCAATTGTTGATTATAAATTAGTGTTATTGATGCCGAGTACATGCTCTGTAGATCTTACCACTGTGTCTAAAACGAACACTGTTTGCATGCACCGAACATGTGGTATGGGACACAATAGTACATGCACTAGATAGGAAAAATAAAATGCTAATAAATCAAAGTTGACACTTGTACACTTGATCATGACAGTTGTTTATCGACATTGTTATTGCTTTTGATTTTGTTCTTACTTCATATTCCTTGATGTACTATGTTCCTTTACTCTTTGCTTTCCACTACTTGCTATCCGTACTTGCTCTAACGGACATTTTTTTTCACTATAGTTGATCCAACCACAGGTGCACAAGGAGAATTGCCAGAAGGCATTGGTGAGCAGTTCTTCTAAGATTAGAGCAGGAGGTGCTTTGAAATAAATTGTTTCTTCCATGTTATTTTTTTATCGCATTGTTACTTTTGTTGAACTTTTTATCCTGGGCTTTGTTGACCCGTAATTGTTTCTTATTTTCAGTTGTGGTTATTATGTTGGACTAATGCATGTTTATTCTAGTATCTGTTTTTGTGATTATGTTTTTATGCGTGGTTGTAATTATTTCCTTTCATGTTATTGAGTTAAGACTGGTACAACTTATGGATGATGTTAAAATCATTCGCTGGGCCTTCGTCACAGACTCGTATTCCCGTATTTTGGGAAGCAGGGTGTGACCGGCTTTTAGTGGTGTCAGAGCTAGGTTTAACTCAATAATAGGTGCACCACATTAATCACATGAATATTTAATAACCAAAATGCAATGTGGATACTAATCATTTTTTGCTATGTTGCAGACTATGGCTTGTGGAGGCCCTTCTACTTCTCGACCGAGGGATGATCAGTCTGAGAACTCAGCTGTACTTCAAGCGCTGCAACAAATGATGGCATTGCAACAAGAGCACAACGAATTGATGAGGGCCAGTTTAGAGGTCGTGAACCGGGTTGCTGTGGGACCCGCTCCAGGGCAACTGCCACCCCGGCCCGGTATGGCAACAGATTTCATGTGACTGCACTTGGACAAATTCTTGGGTACGGAAAAGCCGCTGGAGGCCGAACAGTGGCAGATTCGCCCGGAGCAGTTGCTGCAAGCAACGTGGGTCTCTGACGTGGACCGTGTGGATGTGGTGAGCATCCAGCTTATTGACCTTGGCCGCATCTGGTGGAAGGCAAAAACTGAGAGGTTGGAGAGACCCATCGCGTTGACCACCTTCACTGGGAGCTCATGGTTAAATTCTTCCCCAGTGTCACCAGGGTCGAGATGGAGTAGCAGTTCGTTTCATTGACTCAGGTTGGATAATGTTATTTAATGTCGCATATTGTTGCCTACTACATATGTGACAGAATTAATTAAACACTATCTTGGAACAGGGGAATCGATCGATGGACGAGTATGCCACAGAGTTTGCTCGGCTCAGCCGCTTTGTGACCGCCATGGTAGCAAATGAGGAAGACCGGGCTCGCAGATTCTTGTTGGCACTGTGTTCGGATATTCATGACCAGTTGGTAGCCCACCGCCATCGCACCTATGCCGACGTCACTACAAGGAATTTGACATATAGTGACAGCAAAAATCTGTGGGTAAAAGACGAAAAACCGCAGGTATAGCCCGTAAAACCTATACCAACGGACATATTTTTCTGTCGTTTTTAATTAGCTATACCCACGGCAAAATGCCGTCACTATAGCCTATAGCGACGGTTTTTTAACCCGTTGGACAAAACCTCGGTGTTATACCCACGGTTTCGTATCCATTGGTATAGGTTTTAAGGACACCACTTGCTTTCCTATACCCACGGTTGAAACTCCATTGCTATAGGTTTTAGTAATGGTTTTTGCATCCAAATATTTAAATATATATACCCATCGCTCTATACAAAAAATTTCTTATTAATTACGCGTATGATAGTTTAATATTTTATTTTATAATATTAGTCCAATTATAAACTAAATACACAATAAAATAGATAAATGTGTTTATGAAACAAAATTAAAAAAAATTAAAGTTCAATCATATTAAAAATTAATGAAGTATTACAAGCATGTCAAATTACAAAATAGTTAATAACCAAATACACAATTGAATTCATGTGCAGACATGAGAATCAATACTTTAAACTACGATCAACATATTCAATGACATTATAAGATAACATTCAACTGAATCCTCATTTGAGATACGACACTAACAATTTTCTTATTTTACAGCAACCAGATCTTGATTGATCTCGATTCTCTTTGCAGTAATCTTCTTTTAGCATCTTGCAAATCTCCTTTACAACCTTCTTCACTTCATCATCGGCAAACACAAACTCGACTGCATTTTGAGCGAGTTCAATCATTTCTCGCTTGTTGAGAGCCCTTCACAAACAAAACAAGGCAAAAAGAACTAACTTTGGTCATCAACAAATAGTCAATATTCATATAGCATGCAAAATGTGTCGTTCGGATTCAAAATGCCAGAGAAACGTATATTTGCAAAGTACCTTACTCGATCGAGCATGTGCAATAGTAAATTGAGTTGGGTCCTTGATGACTGGGAATGAACAATCTTCAGTCCTATCCTTGCTCTAGAAACAAAAGTATTTTATTAATAACTGATATAATTAAAAAATGGCTCAAAGAGAGAAGGTAGTGCAAACCATTGACGTAATTAAAGCTTTGCTATGAGATACTGGAGATGTAAGTTAACTGATGAGTTATACTGAATAAGGCGTTGGCATGACTCTTATCTAGTGGTACCGCATTCCATGTCCTTTAATACTATAAAAAGGAAAAAAGATGGAAAATACTAAGTGAACTAGTTTTTGTTTACTTACACATCTGTAGGCTCAATGGTGTGGAGACCCTGTAAAATAATTTTTATTACTTGCTTATGGGAACTACCCCCTTGGTGTGTGAGTAGTACAGAGTAGTAAGAAAAAAGTCAAACAATTAGCACAAGTAAAAAAATAAAGTTCAGTTCATATGCAAGATTGATAATCCTAATTAAGCATTAAAAAAAAGACTCCTTAAAATTTATTTCCAGATCTCATTATATACAAAAAAAACAAATTATGATGGTGATGCTTCCATATAGGAGAGAACTGCTAGGTCTCTTAACTAACCCTTCACAACAGGGTATTTGGATTAACCCACTTCCTTATTCCCTTGAAATGAAAAACCAACAAAGCAACAACCCTTTAAAAGTCTGCCCAATAAGGAATAGATACCTTTATGTCTAAACAGATCATAATATGGAAGTAGCAAGATAATAAGTTTTCTTTTTTGCTTAATTTATTGCTTTCAACAATGAAAGTAAACATTTACCTTAGCACTAGACATACTAGTGGCAATAGCAGCTCTCCCGGCTGCTCGTTTTCCGAGATTAATTTGCACAGAGACATTGGGTTGCGACAGATCTATACCGGAGCTCACAAGCGCCTGATTTTTAGAATCTATTGGATTGTGAGCTGTAGAAAGCACTCCGGTTGCAGGTGGAATGCCATTGTCATCAGAAGGATATATGAACCCTGGAGAAGAACCATTTCTTATGGCTTGAGAAGGGTCAATTGTTCAATCTCCAGGGACTTGGTTGGTATTCTATAAATTAAAAAGAGTAGGAAAGATGGTGAGTCATTTACGTTAAACAACTGAAAATAAGAAGAAATTGTTAAATACAACATATATGTATCTAGTTGTCAAATTATTTTTAAGTTATGAGAATTAAAAATGACAGATACCCATGCATTTTTCCAGAATTATCTAAAATAGACCTTTACCTGCCAAAGAGAAAACCAAAGTGATAATCAATAAAAACCATTCCTTCGTGGAAATGACCAAGATCCACTATTTGCTATTTGCTTAGTTTTGTTTTTTGTAACGAGATCGACTATTTGTAGGGCCAGCTCAAAATGTTCCTAGCATTTTTGGAAGTAGTATGTCACACTTTTTCGCACACATACATACACATTAATGTGCAAGATACTAGAAATTACCACACAGATACAAATCAGTATGGATGTGATAAAAGTTGAATGAGGTTCAAAGGTAGAAAAATCAAGATGATTTGATCTAAAAAAACTAATATACGTTTAGTTAGATGATTTGATTTAAACAAACTAGTAGAGAATCATTAACCATAAAGTTAATCAAATCGCTTTTGCAATAATAGTAAAATATATATAATCAGGTAAGAATTTCCATTAAAAGTAAGCTTCAAGAATTACCCATGGCATTAGTTTAGCATTTTCTTCACCAAATCCTGGGTATGACGACGATTCATACTTGTGCACCTTCTCTTGTAAAAACTGAATATATTCAATAACCTGTATAACAGCAAGGAGTTCCCTACATGTCATCACCTGAACCACAGGATGGAAAGAAGAGAAAAGGTTTAAGCTCCTAGCATGATGCATATGTGTATACCTCGAAGAGGAATGATGCCTTATCTCTCTTTTGGTCATTATTTGGTATGAGTTCTCTTAAGTATCTGAAATCTGCATCACAAATATCTTTTGATTCAATAAGATGGTCTGTTAAATTGTCTACAAAAAATATTGTGATTCAGTATTCAGCACAAGAAAAATAAAAATTGGGCAAGTTGTAAGACGGTCTGTTAAATTGTCTACAAAAATATCGTGATTCAGTATTCAGCACAAGAAAAATAAAAATTGGGCAAGTTGGGTATTTCCAGATTCAGTACATGACAAGATTGAATCTAGGTTTGAATCACAAATTGGGCAAGTTGGGAAATCTAGGAGACACGGCAAGATTTCCTGTGAAATATCCTCACTCTCCTGAATAACAAGACTCATAATTGTCTCCATGGATGTAGGAACATTTTCAGGATGGTCAGGCCTAAAGTAACCAAAAATTCACATCAGAATTGGAACAGATTAAGATATCAGCTCAAAGCTATAAATGATACTAACACGGAAAGACAGGTCAGGAACCACACAGTATAAAGTAACTGTCAATGGCTCACAAATGGCAAGGTATGAAAATCAAATGATACTAGAAAAAATTCAGGTCCCCTAGTGTGTAGCTGCCTAGTGTACCCAAATGATAGTTCTCGTAAAAGGCAGTTAACCATGATGCATCAAACTTGTATTCAATTAAGGTCCCCTGGTGCGTAGCTGACCCAAATGACAGTACTTGTAAAGGCAGTTCACCATGATGCATCAAACTTGTATTCATTCAGGTGCCATTAACTTAACAAATGTACCATGTCACCAAGACCCTAATTTAATATGAAAATGCATTGAAGATGCTCAAGTTGTGCAATGTGTGAAGACCATTCAATGTTTAGGTCAGACATGTCCGATACAAATAGTGCACAGAATGTATGCTTAACTTAGAAGTTAAACCAGGTCCTAATTTAAAGAGGATGGCTAACAGCTCTTAAGAAAAATTATGGTAGTGTATGTGTAACAAGGAAATTAACCAGAGTCCTCACTTTAAGAGGATGGTTGACACCTCTTTAAAAAAATTCCTATATTAATACAAAAACTAGATAATGATTGGAAACATATCGATAAGGATTGGAAATATAAAATATGAATGGAATGTGAGCGCAAATGGTTTTCTGTATCTAAAAGTATTTGAGGATAACTGCTATATTCTACCTCAGAATTGTTGCGCAATAAGATTATCTCCCGGCTCCAAAGATATGTTGCGCAATAAGATTATCTCCCGGGATTAACCCACTTCCTTATTCCTTTGAAATGAAAAACCAACAAGGCAACAACCCTTTAAAAGTCTGCCCAATAAGGAATAGATACCTTTATGTCTAAACAGATCATAATATGGAAGTAGCAAGATCATAAGTTTTCTTTTTTGCTTAATTTATTGCTTTCAACAATGAAAGTAAACATTTACCTTAGCACTAGACATAGTAGTGGCAGTAGTAGCTCTCCCGGCTGCTCATTTTCCGAGATTAATCTGCACAGAGACATTGGCTTGCGTCAGATCTATACCGGAGCTCACAAGCGCCTGATTTTTAGAATCTATTGGATTGTGAGCTGTAGAAAGCACTCCGGTTGTAGGTGGAATGCCATTGTCATCAGAAGGATATATGAACCCTGGAGAAGAACCATTTCTTATGGCTTGAGAAGGGTCAATTGTTCAATCTCCAGGGACTTGGTTGGTATTCTGTAAATTAAAAAGAGTAGGAAAGATGGTGAGTCATTACGTTAAACAATTGAAAACAAGAAAAAATTGCTAAATACAACATATATGTATCTAGTTGTCAAATTATTTTTAAGTTATGAGAATTAAAAATGACAGATACCCATGCATTTTTCCAGAATTATCTAAAATAAACCTTTACCTGCCAAAGAGAAAACCAAAGTGATAATCAATAAAAACCATTCCTTCATGGAAATGACCAAGATCCACTATTTGCTATTTGCTTAGTTTTGTTTTTTGTAACGAGATCGACTATTTGTAGGGCCAGCTCAAAATGCTCCTAGCATTTTTGGAAGTAGTATGTCACACTTTTTCGCACACATACACACACAATAATGTGCAAGATACTAGAAATTACCACACAGATACAAATCAATATGGATGTGATAAAAGTTGAATGAGGTTCAAACGTAGAAAAATCAAGATGATTTGATCTAACAAAAGTAATCTACATTTAGTTAGATGATTTGATTTAAACAAACTAGTAGAGAATCAATAACCATAAAGTTAATCAAATCGCTTTTGCAATAATAGTGAAATATATATAATCAGGTAAGAATTTCCATTAAAAGTAATCTTCAGGAATTACCCATGGCATTAGTTTAGCATTTTCTTCACCAAATCCTGGGTATGACGACGATTCATACTTGTGCACCTTCTCTTGTAAAAACTGAATATATTCAATAACCTGTATAACAGCAAGGAGTTCCCTACATGTCATCACCTGAACCACAGGATGGAAAGAAGAGAAAAGGTTTAAGCTCCTAGCATGATGCATATGTGTATACCTCGAAGAGGAATGATGCCTTATCTCTCTTTTGGTCATTATTTGGTATGAGTTCTCTTAAGTATCTGAAATCTGCATCACAAATATCTTTTGATTCAATAAGATGGTCTGTTAAATTGTCTACAAAAAATATTGTGATTCAGTATTCAGCACAAGAAAAATAAAAATTGGGCAAGTTGTAAGACGGTCTGTTAAATTGTCTACAAAAATATCGTGATTCAGTATTCAGCACAAGAAAAATAAAAATTGGGCAAGTTGGGTATTTCCAGATTCAGCACACGACAAGATTGAATCTAGGAATGTGATTCAGCACAAGAAAAATAAAAATTGGGCAAGTTAGGAATGTTAATAGCACAAGTTGTGATTCAGTATTCAGTACAATCAAAATTTTCTCTCAATTAAGTAACAGTTCAAGGTTAAAGCTTATCGTCAATTATTTCCAGATCTCATTCATCAAAATTCAAAATTTTCTCTCAATTATTTCCAGATCTCATTCATCAAAATTCAAAATTTTCTCTCAATTATTTCCAGATCTCATTCATCAAAACTTTTAAATTGCAATCAACATAATTCCCCATAAAGTTCATTTCTTTACTACCAAAAATAGCTCTTGACCATTTCAAACCCTAACCCTAACAAGAAACCAACCAAATCGAAAGCTCACCTGACTCACCACCGGTGATCGGGCCCCACTTCCGGCAAAATATGAGGTTTCTTCTCCTCCCTTCGATCAAGAAGCTCTCTCCACCGTCCGATTCCACCGCCTCCGCCAAAAATCTCCTCCATCGTACGTCCTCCTCCTCCTCCTTCGTACACCTTCAGAATCTGCCCGCCTTCGGAATCGCTGCTGACGAGGTGAGGACAGCGGCGATGCTGATGTGGCGGCGTGGTTTTTGCGGTTGCGGGTGAAGAGGATGACGGACTGGATGAAAATAAAGAGGCGGAGAGAGAGAGAGAGAGTGTGTGTGTATAAATTGGGGGATTTCTGATTTGGGAGGAAAATGAAAAATTTGGGGGGAAAATAAATTATGGAATATACCCACAGTATTTTATCTGTTAGTAAAACTTATAATTACGGATTAAAAGCTCTAAAGCTATAGGATACCTATAATTACGGATCCATCGCTATAGGTGTCCGTTGGTATATGGCAAATTTCTTGTAGTGCGTCCTTGATGCCGCAAGGATTCAAAAGCAGGCTCACAGAAGGAACAATGCCACTTAGCGGGCGGTGCAGAATTCCACTGCTGCTCGGCCTACCGGAAGGCCTATTCGGAGGCCATTCCAGACTCCCCCAGCAAGGGCGCTACCGTATTCGCCCGTTGCCCCGACGACGGTGCCGACTTGTACCTTCTGCCGTCGAGTTGGGCATTTGCATAAGGGTTGCTGCGTGGTCAACCAACAGTGCCTCGTATGTGGGAGCAATGAGCACGTAGTTCGTGACTGCCCCAGAAATAGGTCCATTGCACCGGCTAGATGTCCAGGTCAGATGGGAGTACCAGCCCAACCTCAGGGCAGACCACCTCTTCCATCGCAGAGGCAGGCCTTCGATCAGCAGAGGACGGACCCTAGAGGAGGTCAGATGAGAGGCCGTGGTCAGGCCTTTAACCTGACTGCAGCGGAAGCTGAAACAGCTACTGGAGTGGTTGCAGATTTGTCGCAGTACATGTGTTATTTATATTCAATTCTTGCATATTTTCTTTCTTTCATGCTTAATCTTTTGTGCACCCTGCATACATTATTCATTCTTATTCATTTGATCTTTCTATTAGGCGTCATACTTGTGTATTCTCTCCCTTCCCATGTTTTATTCGATTTCGGTGCAACCCACTCATTTGTGTCTTCTCGCTTCGTCGATCATCATCAGTTGGAAAGCGATGTTATGCCAGCAGCCTGGGATATCACCACCGGTGGAGGCACCATTGTCTGTTCTAAGGTGTGCAGGCAGAGTCCTCTACTGATATGGGGCAAGGAATTCGAAGCTGACCTGATTGTGATTAACAACTCTGTCTTCGACGTTAATTTGGGAATGGATTGGTTGGGAATTACCTATGCCGTGATCGACTGTCGGAAGAAGAAGGTGGTGTTCAAACTTCCAGACCAGCCAGAGTTCGAATTTCATGCGGGCGAGACACCATCTGGGCTTTATCAAACCAAGTGTTTCACCTTGGGGAGCTCCAGTGTTGTTCTTCAACAAGAAGGACGGTAGTCACAGACTCTGCATCGACTACCGGGAGCTGAACAATGTCACAGTGAAGAACAGGTATCCACTACTGAGAATTGGCGATCTGTTCGTTCAGCTGGGTGGTGCATCTGTGTTCTCAAAGTTGGACCTTCGCTCTGGTTATCATCAAGTCAAGGTAAAGACTGAGGATATTTTGAAGACGGCATTCTGCACGAGATACAAGCACTACGAATTTTTGGTGATGCCCTTCGGTGTTACCAATGCACCAGTGGTATTCATGAGTCTGATGAATAGAGTGTTTTCGCTGTTCTTGGATCAGTTTGTTGTCGTGTTCATAGATGACATCTTGGTGTATTTGCGGGACAGGGAAGACCATGTCGAGCACTTGAGAGTTGTCTTGCAGACTCTGAGAGAGAATCAGTTGTATGGAAAGCTTAGCTAGTGCAACTTTTGGCTGAACCGCATCACTTTTCTGGGCCACATTATCTCCAGTGAAGGTGTATCAGTGTATCTGTCGAAGATTTCTACTGTCAAGGATTGGCCGGTGCCGAAGTCAGTCCTAGAGGTGTGGAGTTTCCTCGGATTGGCAGGGTATTATCGGAAATTCGTCCAAGATTTCTCGAAGGTTGCAAGACCCTTGACCAATTTGACGAAGATGGAGAAGAAATTTATTTGGGATGGTGCCTGTGAGGAAGCTTTCGTGGAACTGAAGAACCGGTTGACATCAGCACATGTGCTAACAATACCAGACAGATCTGCAGGATTCTTTATTCACTGCGATGCTTCAGGTAGAGGTTTAGGCGCAATTCTGATGCAGAAAGGTAAGGTTGTGGGCAGTTGAGGCCGCATGAGAAAAACTACCCCACCCATGACCTAGAACTTGCAGCCGTGATCTTTGCTATGAAATTATGGAGGCACTATTTACTTGGGGATAGAGTGGAAATCTTTACAGACCATAAGAGCCTCAAATATGTGTTCACGCAGAAGGAATTGAACATGAGGCAGAGAAGATGGTTGGAACTGATGGTGGATTTTGATATTAATTTGCAGTATCACCTGGGCAAAGTAAATTTGGTACCCGATGCTCTGAGAAGGAGACCTGCTGCGATGTTTCTGACCAAGCAGAGGGAAATGCTGGAGGATATGAGAAGGCTATAATTGGAGGTGATTTTTCTGGGTACAGCTCCGTAGTGTATGATGTTGCAGTTGCAGTCTTCGTTAGTGGAACAGATCAAGGTAGCTCAGGCTGATGATCAGCAATTGCAGGAATTTCGCAGTGAAGTGGAAGCAGGTTTGAGGTTCGATTTGGTCATTCATTTAAACGGGTCACTCCATTTTGGCTGCAGGTTGTGTGTTCCCAGAGGTGAAGTCAGGTAAAAACTACTTGATGAAGCCCATCGGTCTTCATACTTTATTCACCCAGGAGGCACCAAGATGTACAGGGATTTGAAGCAGCATTTTTGGTGGCATAGTATGAAGAGGGCCGTGGCAAGGTTTGTGTCATAGTGTCTGATCTGTCAACAAGTAAAGGCGGAGCATTAGAGAACTGCTGGACTGTTGCAACCTCTTCCGATCCCGGAGTGGAAATGGGAGAATATCACTATGGATTTCGTGACAGCATTGCCAAGGAGTCCCAAAGGTCATAATGTTATCTGGGTGATAGTTGACCGATTGAAGAAGATTGCCCACTTCATCCCATTTAGAGTGGGTAAGTCTACTGAGAGTCTGACTGAACAGTATATTCAGGAGGTAGTGAGACTGCATGGCATTCCCATCAACATCGCATCCGACAGGGATATGAGATTTACGTCCCAGTTTTGGGAGAGCCTTCAGAAGAGTTTGGGGAGCAAGTTAAACTATAGCACGACATTTCACCCCCAGACAGATGGACAATCCAAAAGGACGATTCAGACACTGGAGGACAAGTTGAGATCCTGTGTTATGCAATTTGGAGGTTCTTGGGAGGATCATCTGCACCTGGTTGAGTTCTCGTACCACAACAGTTATCAGGCGAGTCTCAATGCAGCTCTGTTCGAGGCACTCTATGGTCGCAAATGTAGGTCCCCAGTCTGTTGGGATGACATTGGCGAGAGCAAACTCTTGGGACCAGAGTTGATCACAAGGATAGTTGATGCGGTAGCCTAGATCAGGAAGCACTTGCAAGCTACTCAGGATAGGCAGAGGAAATGGGCTGACTATCATCGACAACCTTTTGAGTTTGAAGCAGGCGATCATGTATTCCTAAAGGTATCACCATGGAGGGGTGTTATTTGGTTTGGTGGTGGGGGTAAGCTGAGTCCCCGATTTATTAGCCCCTCTGATATCGTGGAACGTATGGGCAAGGTAGCCTACAGACTTGCGCTACCGCCGGCCTTGTTTGGAGTCCATGACGTATTCCACATCTCCTAGCTCAGGAAGTATATCAGGGATGACAGTCACGTGATTGACTACACAGAGTTGTCCGTGAGACCAGACTTATCTTGTGAAGTTCAGCCAGCTGCTATTCTGGACAGACGAGAGAAGGTGCTGAAGAATAAAGTTATCAAACTTGTTCGTGTCTCATGGAATCCTCACTCGCCAGGTGAGTCGACTTGGAAACTAGAGGAGGAGGTCCAGAAGAAGTTCCCTCATCTCTTTGAGTAATTGTTTGTTGTTTTTGTTTTGCTTTCTTTTCTCGAGGTGCCCTACGACCTACCGATGTGAACTTTGGGGACAAAATTCTTCTTGTAAGGTGGGTAGGATTTGTAACCTCTGTTTTCGGTTCTACGAATTTTTATAGTATTTTGCAGTGTTCGCTTTTCTATTTTAATGTAATTTTTCGAGTCCCAGGCTTGTTGTAGGCCTTCTTTTTATTTTATTTTTGTTGTGGGCCTTCTTTTTATTTTATTTTTGCCGACCCATACTTTTATCCTAGCCCAATCCAAACTCTTTCCCTTGTTGGATCCTAAACTACCCATTAACCCAAACCCACAACCCAAATTCTCCTTAACAACTAAACCCAGATATTCTCCCCTACAATCCCCCGTATCTTCTAACTACCCACAATTCACTCCCATTATTGTATCATTAAATTTTCTTCTTCTCCTCTCTCATTCTCCCAAAAACCAAAGAAGCCAAACTAACCCATTCATCTTCTTCAAACCCTTCAACTTCCAAAATTCCCCATCATTATTCACACAACTCCCGACCTACTGTGCAAACCCCTTACCCCCCATTGTTCAACCCTCATACCCCCGACTCCTTCCTCCCGTCGTCGCCCACTGCCTCGTGAGCCCGCTCATCACCTCACCACCTCGACAACCCTTGCCTCCCCTCAACTGCAATCTCCATCTCCTCCACCCTCGCCGAAACCAGTTGCTTCAACCTTATCGATGTTGACCCACTCCCTACCACTGCCCGCTCGAGCATTTCACTCGACTGTGCCACCTCGCTACCCCCGTCGCACCCTCGCCTCGTCGACCTCCGTTGCCACCTACCCCCATCTCGACCATCCCTGACTCCTCATCGCCCTCAGTCAACAACCTACCGTTGACTACTCCTTTCGCTCACCCTGTGCACCGCTTGAGCCGCCATCTACACCTCGAACTCCGAAGTCGACATCGCCTCCCTAGTCACGATCGACGCTGCCACTGCGAACGAGTTGTCGACCGCAATCGATCGTTTCCAGAGCCAAACCATTGATGTTGTTGTTGAATTTTTGATCACTGAATCTGGGCCGTCTGATCCTCCAATTGATCATCACGATCGTGATCATCACCTTGATCCTTTGATCTCAGCCATCCGATCATCCGATCTTGACCCCCATCAAGATCCGTGTCGATCATGATCATCGTGATCGTTTGCTCGTCGTCGTGTCTCCGAGATTCTGATCTTGTTATTCTTCTCACATTTTGGATCTAATCGTCCTCCAAAGGCAAGTCCACTTGAACTCGTTTATTTTTGCATTGTGTACCTTCCGTTGGGGATATTGAGGGTTTACACGAGCTAACCCAAAGTATCCTCGACTTCGTTCCAATATCTGTTTATTCAAACCCAAGCTTGCATGCACACACGACATAAATAAATTGACTAGAAACTTGTATATAGAAATATATAGTAATTGAATACATGTTGATTAATTGAGATCTCATGAATTGAATCGTGACATGATAATTTGCCTTGTATACTGTAGAAATTCATCTTAACTTGTTGTATATAATGTTAATGTAACCCCCATTTTCACGAATACGTATTTTCTGGGTATTTTTCTATATCTCGATATTTATGAATTCGTTATTTGTTAAATGTGTTATAAATTTATTGTTAAAGCTTTTTCTAAACAATAGTTATAATTATTTGAATAAACTTTGTCTCTACTTCTACCTGATCAACTATTTACATTTTTACTCAAATCAAGAATGATTATTACTGATTAGACTATTTCAACAAATTCCTATTTTTATACATATGACACTACTCTGATAATTCCTATTGTTATTGTTAATATTTTTAATCTTATTGTAATTACTATTATTAATTTAATCCATTATATTCATGTTCAATCTATTTTTATTATTGGATCTAATACCCAATTGCCCAATTACCCAATATCGTACTTTTGCCTATATACTACTAGTCTTCTATAAACCCTAATCTATTATTAATCTCCTAAACCTCAACCGCCTAACCCTCTCTCCCTGTTCAACCCCCTCCTACTGTTCATCCCTCTCCATCTCTCCCACTCTCTCTATTTCTGCCACCGAACCCATCTCCGATCACCTTCCACCACCGTCACCGCCATCATCATCCTCGTCTCCATCCCTTCACCTTCATCGTCTTCACCATACCTGCTCGAACCCATCTCATCGAACCCAATCCCCCTGTGTTTCCCCATCGCCGTCGCCTTACCCATCTCCGTGCTTTCCCCATTGTCATCGTCGTCCCTCGCCGCTCCACCAAAGACCCCTAGCGTCGCCGTTCAGTCCCTGATCGACTGTAAGCCCTATTTTTAGTTTTCATGTATTTTGTATTATTTTGATTATTGTAATTGAATTCTTTTATTATGGAGTATTTTTGCTTTTCTTGGTTTTTCCTTATTCTCTCTTGATCAATCTATGCTCTTTGGCTTGATTCTGTTCTTTTGTGAATGTTGCTTTTTCTATTTTGAATTTGATTTGTTCTCCATTGTGTTCGTCTCGTCTCATTGCCCTTGTTTGTCTCTTTTTGGAGCCAGAACCGAAACCCAGAACTCACAAGATCTTAACCTAAACCCTAATTTCATGATCCCTATAAATACCCACATTAATTAACCCTAATTAATTCATTCTCTCTCTCTCCGCCGCACTCTCTCTCCCTGTAACCATCTTTCTCTCTCTGTTTTTTCGTAACCCAAACCCAACCCCTTCTCCTCGACCCCATCCGTTCTCCGATCACCGTCCATCCCCGTCATCACCACCGTCTCCGTCTCCGTATCCTCTACATCCCCATCACCATTGCTCGTCCCCCCTCGTCCTCGCCATCCCCAATCGAGACCCATTGCTGAAGTTTTGCCGTCGCCATAACTTCGTCACCGTCACCTTAGCCCCTCTCCGTGCTCCACCATCGTCTTCGTCATTCGCCGCCGCTCCACTGAGGCCCTTGTGCATCGCCGTCGAGTCCCCAGGGTCGCCGCGAGCATCGTCTCTGTTTTCGACCGAAGAACAGGGCGTTCGTCGCCGGAGTGTCGTCGCCACCGTCGCTACCCGACTGTGGTGCCGCCGCCTCCGCAGTGCTCGCGCCGCCGTGCCGCAGCCGTCGCAGTTGCCGCCAATCTGCTGCTTTCTTTCTCTCCTTCCAGTATCGAGAGGTTGAAGACGCGCTGTGAGTGGTCGAAGTTGCTGTCCGCTGTTTTGCCGCACCCAATCCCAAGCCGTTGTCCGCTGTTCGGGTTGGATCCGGTGCGAAGTCGTGATCTGGTGGCTGTCCCCGCTGTTCCGTGTTCTGCCGCAGTCGATCTGGTTTTGGTGTTCTGTGTTTTGGGGCCAGATCCGGTGTGTAGCTGAGGATTTGATTGGCTAGAATTGGTGTTTCACGTTCTGTGTGCACCGGATTCGAACTTGGTGTTCTGCAATTTGTCCAGATCTGGTGTGTGGGATTTCTCTCGGATCTTGCTATTGCGGTTGGTTCTTCGTGCAATTTTTGGGAGACTTCGCCCGGAATTCTGATCCCGTAATTCTATTATTTTTATTAATATCTGCAATAATAGGAAAGTCTCTTCTTGAACCCCTTTCATTATTTGTATTCAAGATTAATTGATCTCATGCAAGTAGATCCGTCCTTTTTGTTATCAAAAATCTGTTTTTGACAATTTCGTTAAGATTATCTCGAGTTTACACGAGCTAACCAGACATACTCTTAACTTCGTGCTTTCTCCATGATCTTTAACCCAGTCCCCAATGTTTCATGCATATGCACAATTAAAATAACTAAATTTGTACTTAGAATTGCTTGATGAAATGGACATGAATGTACTGATTCGCTTTTAATTGATGAATTGATACCATGACTGTAATAAATGTACCATGAACCTTAGAAATTGCATGTTGACACATAGGATTGCTTTGATTACAAATTTACATGCTTTATATGATCATATGATTTAATTATTTGCCAATCCATGTTTAGACATTTGCTGGACTGCTGTATGTTTCATTTTGAAATAGATTTTTGACCATGCTAGAGACATAATTTAAAGGAACTTACTAAATGAAAAATGTAGCCCTTGATGTCTAGATGATTTTTTCCTACTCTGGATTTATATTCCAATTTACTATCTGTTAGTTATCATCACTTTAATGCAACTGTGTCAGTAATTTCAGACTCAGATTTTCATGCATTTTCTGCTGTTGTTTATTTTATTTGACCATGCTAATAGTACAAGAAAATTTTGAAATAATTTAGGCTGGACCTAGACATGTATAGGTATAACCCAGAATATTTGTAGATTTTAATATTGAATTCTCTGACCCGAAACAATTAGTGAACATAACCTACTGCATGCTGCCTGGACTTAAAATCTGATTAGAACAGAATTTTCACCTTAGTTCCTATATCTTTTAAATACCTTAATTATACTCACTGGAACTGTGTGGAAGTCTATTTTCTATATCTTCTGGCGGATTCAGTTTTGCTAATTTGTAGTGCCCGCAATCCATGATTTAGTACAGTAAGGTCATGCTGTCTTGATTTTGGGTAATGTGTTTATTTGATGTGGTTGACCCATGCCTTGTCTGTAATGCTTAGAACTAGTCACACATAGTAATGAAAAATATTGACACCCTCTTGCATGCTCACATAAGATGAAATAAAATGATAACAAGCCGGGGTTATATGGGATGACTTGGTAGTGACCAATCGGAGACTGTACTCAGTCAGGCCCTACTGTACTAACTGTACTGTATGGCTATAAACACTGCTCGAGAAACACTGACACTGAACATGATACCCTAATTTCTTGGCCGAGTACATGAACCGTGAATTTACCATCAGTCTAAAACGTTCACTGTGTTGTGCAGAATCTGTAGTATGGGATGCAGTAGTACGTGCACTAGATATACTAATAAAATACATAATAACCTGCATTTCCTGCTTGATACTGATATCACTCATTACATGCGTGATTTACTGTACACCTTTGATATTTTCCTGCTCTTTGTTGTGTTTCTTATCTTTGACCATGTCCTTATTCCTTGATATCCATGTTTTCTTTACTCTTTGTTTTCTCTACTTGCCGCCCATGACTTGCTCTAACGGCAGTCTTTTATTTCTTTTTAGACCTGAAATTTATAGGTGCTGAAGAAACTATTCCAGAAGGCATTGGTAAGCAACGTTTCTAGAGATGGATCCAATTCCTGCTGCATAATTTTTCTTATTGTTATTTGTTTCTTGAACATTATGAACTTGTATTTGTTTGGGCTCTATGACCCGTAGTTTTGTTTTGATACCGGATGTTGGATATTTATACTATTGATGTATTTCATTATCATTGGAATTCATCATGTTTCATGTGATTATATTTTCCTGCGTGGTTGTATCTTGTTGTTTTATTGCTGAGTTAGCTTGGTACAGCTTATGGATGGTGTTTACATCATTCGCTGGGCCTATGTTACGTGCTCGTGTTCCCGTATCCTGGGAAGCGGGGTGTGACAGGGTTTTTAGTGGTATCAGAGCCCAGGGTTGAGTAATATATCAATCAAACATGACTATCTTTACGAGGGTTAGCTTTGATTAGTGTATTAGTCGGGCTTGGCTCTAACCAGGATAACTCAGTGAGTACACACCACGGTAATCACATGAATGGACGTATAATAACCAACATATGATCTGGGTACTGACCATCTTTGGATCGTGTTTCAGGCTATGGCTCCTGGAAATTCTTCTTCTTGCTCGGATCAGCAGCCGGACAATGTTGCTATTCTCGAGACGATCCAGCAAATGATGGCCCCTCAGCAGGAGCACAATGAGTTGATGAGAGCCACTTTGGCAGCCAATGGGAATGCCGCTGGACCTTCACCTGGTGCTCGTCCTCATAGGCCTGGTACGGTAGCAAATTTCATGAGGTTGCACCTGGATAAGTTTTCAGGTACTTAGTCTCTGTTGGAAGCCGAGCAATGGCTTATCCAGACAGAGCAACTGCTGGTTGCTGCTCGTGTTGCTAAGGCAGATAGTGTGGATGTGGTTCGCATCCAGCTAGTGGATCTCGCTCATATCTGGTGGTGGGTTGAATCTGAGAGCATGCGGCGACCCATTGAGTGGCCCACTTTCTCTGAGAGCTTCATGGCGAAGTTCTTTCTCAATGTCACCAAGGCAGAGATCGAGCGACAATTTGTTTCCCTAACTCAGGTCAGCTAGATAATGTTCTGAACTGACATTTATTGTTTCTTACTTCACTTGTGACAATATTAATTTGAACATTATCTTAACCAGGGAACCAGTTCCGTAGATGAGTACGCTGCAGAGTTTACTCGGCTCAGTCGCTTCGCCCCTAACCTCGTTGCCACTGATGAGGCTCGGGCTAGTCGTTTTCTATCGGGCTTGAGTTTTTCCCTCCAAGACCGTTTAGCTGCTCTTCGGTTTCATTCTTACTCCGATGTTTTGGATGCGGCTCGGATCCAAGAGTAGACTCTTAGCAAATCCAGTGTTCCTCAGAGGACAGTTTCGCACCCCGTTGCACCTCGGCCTTCCGGAGGACCTATTCGGAGGCCAGTTTCGCCCCCTCCCGCGAGAGCACAGCCATACGCACCTGTTGTTCCAAGGAATGTTGAGACTTGTGGCTTTTGTAATAAGACTGGGCATTCACAGCGAGGCTGTAGGAAGGCCAACCGGCAGTGTTTAGTGTGTGGGAGTAGTAAGCACATGGTACGTGACTGTCCGAGTAGCAGAGGTTCTGTGCCGGTTACCCTGATTTTTGGGCCGAGTACATGAACCGTGAATTCACCATCAGTCTAAAGCGTCCAGTGTGTTGTGCGGAATCTGTAATATGGGATGCAGTAGTATGTGCACTAGATAGACTAATAAATTACATAATAACGTTCATTTCCTGCTTGATACTGATATCACTCATTACATGCGTGATTTACTGCACACCTTTGATATTTGCCTGCTCTTTGTTTTGTTTCTTGTCTTTGACCATGTCCTTATTCCTTGATATCCATGTTTCCTTTACTCTTTGTTTTTTCTACTTGTCGCCCACGACTTGCTCTAAGGGCATTCATTTATTTCTTTTTAGACCAGGAATTTATAGGTGCTGAAGAAACTATACCAGAAGGCATTGGTAAGCAACGTTTCTAGAGATGGATCCAGTTCCCGCTGCATAACTTTTCTTATTGTTATTTATTTCTTATGAACTTGTATTTGTTTGGGCTTTATGACCCGTAGTTTTGTTTTGATCCTGGATGTTGGATATTTATACTGTTGGTTTATTTCATTATCATTGGAAATCATCTTGTTTCATGTGATTATATTTTCCTGCGTGGTTGTATCTTGTTGTTTTATTGCTGAGTTAGCCTAGTACAGCTTATGGATGGTATTTACATCATTCGCTGGGCCTACGTTACGTGCTCGTGTTCTCGTATCTTGGGAAGCGGGGCGTGACATCGCCTCTGTCGTCACCCCTCTGTTTCCAACCGAAAACAGAGTTCCGCTTCGTCGAGGCTATCGTCACTGCCGTCGCTTCCCGATCGTGGAGTCGTCGACTTCACCGTGGTGCCGATGTCGCCCCGCCCCCATCGCAGTCACCGTCGCAGTCACGCCGTGTTCTCTCTCTCTCATTGTGGAAGGTTGAAGGAGATCACCGATTGGTCATTTTCGGTGTCCCGTGTTTTGGCACAGCGGATCCGGAGTTGTTGTCCCGTGTTCTGTCCCGATTCGGTGTGGGATTTTGTTGCTGTTGCTGTTGCTTTGTTTTCTTGGATTTCTTGCATGGGTTTTGCACGTGTCTTCTGGGATTTTTGCCCGAGATTCTGATCCTGTTATTCTTATTATTTGAATCAGCAAATTAATAGGAAAGTCTCTTCTTGAACTAGCATTTTATTTCTGTTCAAGATTAATTGATCTCCCGCAAGTAGATCCCGTCCATTTCGTTATCACACTGCTTTTGAATCTCCGTTAAGTCTATTGAGGGTTTACATGAGCTAACCCGATATAAGCTTAACATCGTGCCATTCTCTTTGATCTAAAATCTAGTCCCTATTGTTTCATGCATATGCACATTTAAATAATTAGATTCATGCATAGGACTACTTGATAAGTTGGACATGTTAAATTAAATGTGCTAGATTGTAGTTGATCGATGTATTGATACCATGCCTGTGATAATTGTATCTTAAACTTAAAAATTTGCATGTTGACACCTAGGATCACTTTGATTACCAATTTGCATGAAATATATGATTATATGATTTATTTATTGCCTTTTTATGTTAAGTTAATTTCTGGACTGCTAGTGGTTTCATTTTGAGTCAGATTTTCAACCATACTAATGTCATAATTTGAAATAACTTGCTGAACATAAATTGTAGCCCTGGATATCTAGTTCACTTTCCCTTTTTGCGGATTTGAATTCCGATGTATAATCTTCTAGATATCATCATTTTAGTACAGCCATATTAGAAATTCCAGATTCACAAATGCATGCGTACCTTGTTGTTTCTCAATTTAATTAACCATGCTAACAGTTAAAGAAAATTCTTAAATAAATCTAGCTAGCTAAACCTAGACATGTGTAGGAATGCCCTAGACTTTTTATAGATTTATTTAATGAGTTCTCTGACCTGAATCAAATAGTTGAACACAATTTACTGCATGCTGCCTGAACATAAAACCTGAATAGAATAGAGTTTTCACCCTAGTTCCTGTGCCTTTTATATGCCTTAATTAAATTCGCTGGAACGTGTGGAAGTCTACTTTCTAGACCATTCGACGGATTCAGGTTTACTATTTTGTAGTAACCATAATCTATGTTTTAGTATAGCAAGGTCATGCTGTCCTGGTTATGTGAATTGTGCTTATATAATGTGTTTGCTTTATGCTTTGTCTGTAACGCATAGAACTAGTCACACTTGGTATCATACAACATTGACACCCTCTTGCATGCTCACATAGGATGAAAATAAACTATTAACAAGCCGGGGTATTATAGGTAGACTTGGTAGTGAACGATCGGAAAATGTACTCGGTTAGGCCTTCTCGTTATAATGTCATGGAAGGAGGAGATTGTCATGGAAGAAGATTATCATGTTATCACGTTATCATGTTATCATGTTACGCCGAGTATACGATCCGTGAATTCACCATTAGTCTAAAACGTACACTGTGTTTGCGCTGAACCTGTGGAATGGGACGCAGTAGTACGTGCACTAGATAGATTAATAAAACACTAAATAACCTGCTTCTCATGCTTGATCTTGACTTGACATCACTCATTACATGCGTGATTATTATAAACCTTTGATATTATTCCCTGACTTTGCTTTGCTCTTCATGCTTTTTCTTTATCCTCTGTTTTCTCTACTTGCAGCCCACGACTTGCTCTAAGGGCACTCTTTTTCTTCTTTTTAGATCAAAAGTTTACAGGTAATGAAGGAGCAATCCCGGAAGAAATTGGTGAGCAAACTTTCTGAAGATCGGAGCTGGACTATTAGACTACTTAGCTATCTTTGTTATTTGCTTATTGTATTTCTTTTTATCATACTTTGATTCCTGGGCTTTATGACCCGAAGTTTGTTTTACCCCAGATGTTGGATTATTATTTAGTAAATTTATTTCATGATTAATTTAGAGTTTATTCATTGTTTATGTGATTATATTCTTCCTGCGTGGTTGTTTTCTCTTGTATAGTGTTGAGTTAGACTGGTACAACTTATGGATGATGTATAATCATTCGCTGGGCCTTCGTTACGTGCTCGTATTCCTGTATTTTGGGAAGCGGGACGTGACAGTTAATGCATTCCATGATACAAGAACATGTAGATTAATCATTTCGATGAATGTATATGATGACTTTTTGTTATTTCTTGCCGTGTGTCCTGTTTTGCACTGAGGTTTCGACCATGTTACAATAAGAATCAACCAAAATTGCATAAAAAGAAATTGTATCCTAATGAATCTAGTTTCCAGAAAATCTTACGAATCTAGATTTCGATCTGTGAGCAGTGCGATATTACAGTTTTAGTCAGTGCTGGTCTGTATTTCCAGAATTTCAATTTAGTGAAACATCGACACAACTTTCAGTTGAAACACCATGATAATAGTAGTGTAATGACATGACACTCTCCAGAAACTTAGTAGACATTCTTAGGATTCATTCCTAATTTTTATAGATTTTTATATTGATTTTACACCTTGATTTCACACATAGAGTTTGGACTATAAGCTGCTGCCAAAACCCTTAAGATGTAAAGATTAGAGTAATCGGCCTAGTTATATTCAGAATCAATTGAAAATTACTGAATATGAATTGTAGCCCCATATGTCTAGTTTACAGCCCTTTTGACGGAATCGAATTCCGAATTATAGTTTGTGAGTTATTGTTATTTTAGTAATACTGTGTCTGCTCTTTTCAGATTCATAATTACATGTATATTATCATGCATCACATCATTTTGTTGCATCCTTACCATCTCCTTGACACTATTATACACATTGCATGATCATGAATGATTTAATAAAATATTAACAAGCCTGGGTAATAAGGATTGACATAGTAGTGGATAATTATAATCTCAGAAAATGTACTCGGTAAGGCCTTATTGTTATATTGTATTGTTTTGGAAGGAGGAGTATCGATTGTGAATTATTGATTGTCAATTGTTGATTGTAGATTATTGTTATTGATGCCAAGTATACGCTCTGTAGATCCCACCAATATGTCTAAAACGAACACTATTTTGCATTCACCGAACATGTGGTATGGGACACAGTAGTACGTGCACTAGATAGGAAAAATAAAATGCTTATAAATTAAAGTTGACACTTGTACACTTGATCATGACAATTGTTTATCGACATTGTTATTGCTTTTTATTTTGTTCTTGCTTCATATTCCTTGATGTAGCATGTTCCTTTACTCATTGCTTTCCACTACTTGCTGTAAGTACTTGCTCTAACGGACATTTTTTCCCACTCTAGTTGATCCAACCACAGGTGCACAGGAGAATTGTAAGAAGGCATTGGTGAGAAGTTCTTCAAGGATTGGAGCAGGAGTTGCTTTGAAATAAATTGTTTCTTCCATGTTATTTTTATATCGTATTGTTACTTTTGTTGAACTTTGTATCCCAGGCTTTGTTGACCCATAATTGTTGCTTATTTCTAGTTGTTGGTTATTATGTTGGACTACTACATTTTTATTCTAGTATCTATTTATGTGATTATGTTTTTATGCGTGGTTGTGATTATTTCCTTTCATGTTGTTGAGTTAAGACTGGTACAGCTTATGGATAATATTAAAATCATTCGTTCAGCCTTCATCACGGACTCGTATTCCCGTATTTTGAGAAGCGGTGCATGACAAATATCATCAACAATCTTCCTAGGGCCCACATCATAACCCTGAGCCTCAAATCAAAACCCAACTTGGTTTAAAATATACAAAATACTTTTTATTAATCACATTCATTTAAATAAATCGATACTACCATAAAACTCTTCCATATATGGAAACATATCAAACTTACGAAAATTCTTTAAAATCAACTTTTAATTACCCCTTCCATTCATTCATAAAGTTCAATCAATTCTATTTGAAATTTAATCAATTCAACTGAAACAAGCCTCTTAGTCATGTGGGATCTCGTCCCAAAAATCTGAATTTTTTTTTCCTGAAATTAAATTCTCAAAAATTGAAATCTTAGAATCAATAATCTATAACATTGAAATTTATTAAATTAATTTTTTACCAAAACACAATTTTTTCCCCTTTTATTTTAAAAGTTTTAAAACTCAAACAAAAAAAAGTCAACATAAAAAAGAACAAAACAAGAGCTAAAAAAAAACCACAACAGGGGGGGAAAAAACACAACAAAAGCTTTAAAACAGACAAAACACTTTAAAAAAAAAAGAAAAAAAAACTTGCCTTACCGGGTTTCTAACCCGTGCACCAGCAAAAGGCCCACCATGCCTAAATCCACCTGGGCTAGCCAACTACCTCAAAGCCACTAACTATCTTAATTGGCATTATAATAAATATAACTCAAAGCACTGTACAGACCCTAGGTCCTGTACAAATCCGAAACTTTATAACTCCAAACCCTAACATAGTAACTTGGGTTACTGTTCACCTCAACAGTGAACCCGAAACCCAACATACTCCAATTCATCCATACAACAATTATTCAAACCCTAATACTAAACTTGAATTTATAAAAATTAAAACAAGGAATAAACATGGAAATCTCAACTTTAAAATCAATCAAACATGAATTTAAGAACATACAATAAGTTCTAATTATTTCTACAAATCTCCATCATCTACAAGTTAAATTCATGATCATCAATCAATTTTATAGATACCAAATTAAATCTTTATCAACTAAAAATTTACATTTGTATGTTCATGACAAACTCTAGGCTATGATATTTAAAACCCAATATCTAATACACAATCCATCGTCATACAACGAGTTCATAAATCAAGATGAGTACTTCTATATATTTAACATCAATAACATTCTTTCTCTTTTAAACATGATAATCACAACATCAATGGAGTTCTAATTCCATGAAAAATATCAATACCACATTCATTCCTCATGCATACATCTATAAAATTTCTAGAATCTAAAACATGAAACTAATTCTAATTAAAACAGCCAAATTTCGTATAAAAATTTCATCTTTTTAATCAACCAAGCAATGAATCTGCAAGTATTCAAAGGTCTATAAATTATGAGAACAAATACCCATCAACTATTGTAAACTCCATAATCATACAAGCATTTTTTTTGTAAATTAAAACAAGTTCTTTCATGCTTCACTAATCTTTAGCAACAATAAATAATTTATACCTGGTAATCACATCTCAATTAGGATTCTTATTCATGAAGTTGTTATTTGACTACTTATTCATTGAGATTTATCCTCTAACAGATCTACATCAAGTTTTATAATCATGCAAGATCTTAATATATACCATACTTTATCAATCATCATCATATTCTTTGAGCATATAACAAATCAAGAGATGAGAAGTATCACCCATATCAAAGAAGATCAATTGAAGAGTAGTAATAACAAGAAAGAAAAGCCCTTCCCCTCCTTGCGAAAATCCAAAAGATCCAAGCCTCCAAAACTCCTAGGGGATAAAGAAAATAATATTTTTTGTGAACTAATGAAAAGAAATGGCTGTTGTTGTACAGATATAGGTCGGGATCGGTTCCTTAAGGTTTCTATGAAGATTTTATAAAAAACCCCCTAGAACCAATTATATATATATATATATATATATATATATAGATCTTCCAAATCAAGTAGTTAATTAAATCAATTAGGGTAAGACTTAATCTCCCCTAAACACTCCTAATTGACCGGCCCCCAATGCAGCTAGAAATTTTCAAAATTCAAAATTTGCCTCTGAGTGGAAATTTTACATAAAAGTCCATCACTTTGAAATATTTGCAAACATGCCATAAATTATTCATGAAAATCCAAAAATATAGAATTATTATCTACTAATAAATATTAGTTATCCAAATAAACTTTCTGACTTTTTGTTCTACAGAAAAAATATTGGCAATAAAGTCACCAACAATCCCAAAATTGCGTAAATATATATATACTCAAAAAAATCAAATCAAATCAAATTAGAGGGATGAAACCTCTCCCCCCAATCTCTCCACTTCCAAACCGGACTACCAAAACAGTCAAACCAAAATTTTAATTCGATTTACCTCCAAACGAAATTTTGCACAAAAACCCTTTTCTTTCAAGGTATTTACAAAATTAGTTTCTTTATCCAAAAAAAATCAAAAAATATAGAATGTAATCAATTATAAATTTGAGAATTTATTCAGAAATTTAAAAGTGGAAATTTGCACCTCAAAAATATTTCCACGTGTTTTGCACATGTGAAAATGTCAATTTTTCAAA
Organism: Hemerocallis citrina; assembly: GCA_017893485.1. Classification (NCBI taxonomy): domain Eukaryota; kingdom Viridiplantae; phylum Streptophyta; class Magnoliopsida; order Asparagales; family Asphodelaceae; genus Hemerocallis; species Hemerocallis citrina. Next base: position 91,849,717 of record CM030365.1, on the reverse strand, counting down.
AATCCAAAATAATTAAATAAATTGATTTAAAATTTATTTATTAATTCAAAATATAGTATTTAAAATTCTGGGGGCATTATAAGATAGGTTTGCATTTCCATCTGAATGCAAGAAAGGACACTGTTGGGTCCAAAATTTCAACAGCTAGTTCGGAACAAACTGCTACCGTAAAGACTTACCAAATCCGTTAATGGCTATGACTTTGCCAAATAGTCAATACAGGGACATCATGAGTCTAATCCAATGGCTAGTCTGGCTCAAACGACAGCTAGTAAAGACATATCAAGTCTGTTAATGGGTGTGGCTTTCCCAAAAAGCCAAGACAAGGGCAATGCCATTTTTGAAGAAGAACCTACATACTCTTAGATTACTCAGGTATTACAACAGATAGAAGGACTCCAAAGAACACCACTAAAATTGAAAAAGAAAAAGAAGAAAAGTAGTTTAAGAGCTATCATAGAAGAACAAGTGGCACATGCAGTAAAAACTGCCTTAGAAACTACGACAAGCCAAGTAATAGACATTAAAGAATTTCAAGAAGACAATGAACAAAAGAAGATGGACACTTCGGACGCAGACGTCAGTGGTGACAATGAACCAATGTCACCTGTGTCCCTTGATTCCATTACACATCATAATATAGATACTTAACAGAGGAGCATCCAGAAAAATTTCAATAAGTTAAAAGAGCTACATGATATCCCATTACTGAAAACTACAGAATATCCCACTACTGAAAGCACTCAGAAAGAATCTTAGAAAAAGGCGCACTGAAAAAAGGAATGTACCATTTCATGCCACGAAAAAAGAAAAAGGCCTGGATAAGCTGCTTCCACGTAGCCCAGAAAAAGGCACTAGAAGACCTCCTCTTGCCTGTAAAAGGATTCCTTCATTTCTAAAAAATCACCTTATCTCCATCAGAATTTCCTTCCATCCTTCTGAATTCTCTTCCAATGTACTCCCACCCCCTCTTATAAATAACTTGTATGAAAAAAGAAACAAGCCCCTTAGAGCTTGAGCTACTCTCTCTGTAAGTTTTCTTATCTTTTTAAGGGATTCCTAAAAGGGAAAACCCTAAGCTATGTATCGTTTATGCCCCCCCTATGTAAATTAAAGTTTTAATTAAGCATGTTTTTCTTCTTGTTTTTTCCGTCTCATGTACAAGAAAACCTTTACACATGCATCTGATAATAATTAGGCCCTTAAAACAAACTGTTAACCACTTGTGACCCTATAGGCTCAAGATGGCCGATGAAGAAAGGCTATAAGAGATGCCATAAGGGGAAAATGGTTAAGTTTGGCTGAAAATTCAAACAGGGCTTCGTTCACCATCATTTATCACAGTGGGTTTTTAAAAAAAAAATTAAAAAAAATAGAAAAGAGTACTAGGGACATAAAAAATACATATGCAAGGGGTAAGTACCAAATAGTGGTTTTACACTTTTGAAAAAATTCATCCTATTTATACTCTAATTTTGTTAGTCATTCTTAAAATTCCACTTTGGTACGGTGATGTAACCGATTATTTAAAAACAAAAACAGTAACACTAGAAGAATTAATTTATATACTAAGACAACAAGAAGAAGAAATTTATAATGCCTTAGAAGAATATTTCCTAATAGCAATATTAGGAATCTGAAACCTTCTAAAAGAAGAAAATTTATTTAATCACCACCTTTTCCTTGGTATCAGAGCTCATAAAATAGATCCACTAAAACCTGTAAATTTAGGAAACTTAGAAGACTTAAGCAAAATTACTCATTATTTAGAAGTAATTATTACTACGCTTAGAGAAAAGAATCAAATATTAAAAGGATTACCAGGTAAAATAGATTATATTAAACACCAGAATAGTATTAGTCTAGAAAAACTAAGCACATTAAAAAGTCACTCAACACCAGTAGATAAACCAAACGGACTAGAAGAAAAGTTAGAAACACTGCAAGAAAAATCATAAGAAAATAGAGAGTTATTGGAAGAAATAAAAAGAATTGTCCTTAGTTGATGACATATTTTAATTTTAGTGAAATATTAGGTTTTCCCGTTAACACGTGCCTACGGCACATCTTCGGAACGGTGCACCTGATTTGATTATATAAAATATTTTTGGAGGTCCAGCAAACTAATTGAAGTAGCAAACATATTATATGAGGAAGCAGTATATCTACCTTTAAGCTCAACCATCGCCTTCTTGATCATTAGCTTGAACTTACCTGAAATGCCTATAGTTTGTTAGAAACACTGCATAGAGTTTTTTTTTAACTTCAACATCAATTTTAGATGCTTGTAATCGTTATGCAAGGACATTATCATATAGGTTTTATAGAGCTTACTCTAATTCCATAACCACTATGAGCATGTCTGAATACAATGGTAACGTAAGTGCAGGTGTGAAGGTATCTACAATACCAATAATCTAAACATTTGTTTGTCTGAGACTCATTTTGAAATTAAAATACCTCTTATTATTATTTCAACCAAAATGAAATACATGAAGTTCTCAAAACTCTGATCCAATCTAATCATTTCTTTTATCTCCACTTTGTCTCCTCATTGCACCTTTATAAAAAAAATCAAAATGGATAAATGACAAATTTACTTTAGCTGTCTTTCTTGAGTGGAGAGTTTGCACTCTTCACTGGAAAACACCAGTCATCCTAATCCTATATATCCAAATATACACAAAAAGTTCTTATATGTTATATTATCCATGGTTTCTAATAACCAGTGAAGGGAATACTTCACGATAGTATAATCTCTTCTAATAAAGAAATTAATGTTGCATATTTGCTAAGTTATTTTAGGTTGCTACTCAGCTTACCTGTTCTGCTATGGTTTGGAAGCCCAAATTGAGGCCACCAATTAATCCATCTCTCACTTGCGTACACCTTAAATCAAAACCAATAAAAAAACTTATCAAATAAATCACTAAATTAAAAAAATTTAAACTTAAAAATAAAACAATCATACCTCTCTGAACTTAGATCCCATGCACACACAAAATTCGAGTAAAAAAAAACTGAGTAATCCCCTGCACACGCAAAATTAAAAATTAGAATGAGAATTCAGTTAATGAGATAAAATTAGAGTTGTCGCATCGCATAAAGAGGCTCTCGTTCGGTGGATGGGAGTCGCTGATATGGAGTCGTTTGATATTCGCGCTCGATTTAGTGAAGGGAGTCACCGATACGGAATTAGCAGCAGATCAGATATCGACGATGACTTCTTGATTGGGGTTCGACATTGGATTTGGATTTGGATTTGCTTTGAGATTTTCAAATTTTCAAAATTTCAAATTTCCAAATTTTCAAATTTTCAAATTTTTTTAAAAAATTAAAAAAAAATTATAAATATTTTTTAAAAAAATATTTAAAATATTTTAAATTTTTTATAAGTTTTTGATATTTTTGATATTTTTGAATTATTTTTAAAGTTTTTAAATTTTTTATTTTTTTAGTTTTTAAGTTTTTTTTATTTTTAAAATTTTTATTTTCTTAATTTTCTGAATAGGAGAGAGAGAGATAATTAAATAAAAAAGGAGTTGTTTTGGGTGGGGGGGGGGGAATTTGAATTTGAGTTTTGGGGAAAAACTTTTTTTTGGGGGGGGGGGGGGGGGGGGGGGGGGGGGGGGGAGAATGTGTTTTGTGAGGTTAGATCTGGACCTTTGATTTTGGGGGGATTGAAGAAGAACCACTTGATAGCTTTCTTTGTGTTTTATTATATAGATTACAAGAAATAGAATGCTATACTGCTGAAGCTCATTCTGATAGGTTAGTAGTTAAACAAAATAAGATTATTATAAAGTTATTTGTAGGACTTCATAGAAAGTTAGATAATATTCAAAAACCTACTATAACTGGAATCCAAGAAGAAATCAATAAGTTAACATATAATCTATTAAAATATCCTTAGAACACCAATAAAGAAAAAATAACCAGAAAAGCTAGACCAGTATTTAAATTCCCTGTCCGAAAAATAGAATGAATAATGTCACGCCCTGCTTCCCAAAAAGAATACAGAATACGGATACGCGACTCAACCCAGCAAATGATTTACATCATCCATAAGCTGTTCAAGAATCTTTACAACATCTCACAAAATAATCAGAGTCGGAAGCCAAAAGAGTCAACCACACACATGCAAAATTGAATTAATAAACCAACAGAATTTACTTGAAACAAAATATATTAATTTCAAATAAATCAGAATCTGGGCAAGACAAAATCCTGGGTCACATTGCCCAAAATACAAAGTAATCATCCAAGTACTCAAAATACATTATTCAAAGCAACAATAATAGCAATACTAATAAGCAAGAAATCCAGCACTAATATCTCATGTCGCCAATGTCGTCGGGCAGCTGACCATCCTGATCTGCAATAAATAATTGCAGGAGAAGGAAAAAGAAAACAAGTACCCATCAATGCAAGTTACGGACCACTTATAATGTAGGATACAAGTACATGAGAAAGGTAAATAAATAGCATGGAATAATGCATCAGCAGTAATAACTAGCATGAATCAGTAAAACAAAGGATCAATTAGCATGGAATACTAACAGTACAATGAATGTGTCAAATATAGTGTCATATGGCAACTAATAGTGTCCAGTAACAGTAAGCTCAGTATATCAGTGTAACAGTATAACAGTATCAATCCAACAGTATCAGTCTAACAGTATTAGTCTAACAGTATCAGTCTAACAGTATCACTCTTATAATCTTACAGTCTTCTGTGTATTACTAGCTAGGTAGCACTTCATGCATCCCGATTTTTACTACATAGTTGCTACAACCAACAGTTTCGCTTTTAGATTTCATAGTGGACCATAATGAAAAATTGAATCATAGGTTGTGAAAAATTGAATCATAGGTTGTTGTTTGGAATAACGACCTTCATTCAATTTTTTATAACCTAGGCCATTGTTCCCAACAATGGCCTACATTGAATTTTTTATAACCTAGGCCGTTGTTGGGAACAACGGCTGGGCTATAAAAATTCGTTGTTTCAAATAACCTAGGCTATAAAACTTTATAACTGAGAACAACGGCCTAGGTTATAAAAAATTTAATGAAGGCTGTTGTTCCAAACAATGGCCTATGATACAATTTTTTATAACCTAGGCCGTTGTTCCCAACAACGACCTAGGTTATATCAATTTTTCAGTGCAAATCAGGCGAAGAGTTATTTGGGACGAAAATTTCAAATTAACCCTCCGTTGATCAAGTGAAACGGGTGATGGGGGGCTCGATCTGAGCCGCTGATCACGATCATGAGCAATCCAACCGCTCAGATCGCTGTTTTCCAACCCGTTTTCAATGGAGCATTTTCCATATATATATATATATACTATATTATACTAGTATTATATACTCGAAGAAATACAGGGTGTTACACATACCCCCCTTAAGAATTCAGTGTCCTCGCTGAGTACGGGGCATGAATTCTAATACAGAGTCTCTTTTCTAGCCGATGTGGAGTGGAGTACCCTGATTCAGCTAATTCTAGGCCAGTGCACTGACCTCAGCTCTCTTTCAGGCATTCATCTCGCTGATGTAGAGTGGAGTACCCTGATTCTGCTAATTCTAGCGTACTGAACCTAGCCAAACTGCCAGTGTACTGACCTTAGCTCCCTCTTAGGCATACATCGCACCCACTCCTTTCCCACAATCGATGTCGAAAGTTACCTCTGATACCATTTGTAACACCCCGGCCCTAATCTCAGACAATTTAGTATAACTGCCCACCACAGGCTGCCTCTTAAAAAGTGGTTAACCAATTATGTGACTCTTGATCATAAGCAATTATTTTTATTATTAATTTATTCTTGCTTCCTACCGATGTGGGACTAAGAAAGCCCCACACCACCTTCACCTCCCCTACTCCATGTCAACATGCATACACACAGCAGCCCACACCCACCTCTCATCTCATTTAATTATTCCCAAACCACATTATTACCATATTGCCACCGAACATATTTACCATCATGCCATCATTATATATATATATATATATATATATATATATGATCATGTGAGAACTATATATATATATATATATATATATATATATAGAGAGAGAGAGAGAGAGAGAGAGAGAGAGAGAGAGAGAGAGAGAGAGAGAGAGAGAGAGAGTTGTGAGAACTCTCTAACCCATATACGGGGCCATGAAAGGTAATGCTGACTCAAAGTCAGAAAAAGTCTAATGAGCATCACTCCTTTCAATTAAATAATCTATACTTAACAAAACACCCACATAAAATACACTCTCTATCTTCGACTAAGCAATAATGAACCCACACTCACATGGCAAGATCACTAGGATTAACAGTTTCCTAGTTAACCTAAGCTCTGATACCACCTGTAACACCCCAATTTTTTTTTTTTTTTTTTGAAAACTAAGCCTCCAAATTCAATTCTTTCAATTTCTATATCACTTTAAATATAAACTAAAATAGTTATACTCCAAATAAAATTTTGGCAGAGTCTCCACTAAAATTTCTGCCCCGAAACACAAAAAGTTTACGGAATTCTGCTCTAAATTCCGTAGCTCACAATACAGGCAATATAATCATAGGCTCCCCATGCCAAAATGAGCAGAATCATACAGGCATTATAAATATCATGCACTGGGGGCCAAACTCATAACAGAATATCAGATACCAAATAAAAACCATAAATTTCTTTGAAAACGAGGTAAAAATTTTAGAAAAACCTTTGTGAAATCTACCACAGGGCCCGATACACCACAACGAGATGGGTACGGGTCAAAAACATACCATACTACCCCACACTATACTCATCATCGACATCCAGGTACCGTTACATTCAAATTACAATTTAAACTACAAATTTCACAATTCACCTAACTAATTTTATACAAAAATTCTATAATAAAAACTCCACCCTATAAATCTACGCCTCACCTCTGCGCTGCTGAGGACCTGTAACAGTAAGGGATCTAGGGTAGTCCAGGGACTCCCTAACCCCCCAAACACTAAGGGGTCAGCTAATTCTGGTGTGAGTATAGTTATCAATGAGATAAATTCTTAAATAGTAAAAAGAAAATAAATTAAACTTACAAACATCCAGATAAGAAGATGCAACCTGAATTCTGAACATAAAAACATCACCAATACAAGGTTATATCAAAATACTCTTCCATTCTGCATCCAACTATATAATTATCCATAACATCACACATTTCACTATATGCTTCACATCAACCTCGTATATATCCTTATTTTACATTCGCATAATACAAATTCACGTACAATCCATTGCTTTACAATCTGAATTCCCTAACACGAATATTCATCCTTCCACAATTATCGTCATATCAACATTTCAGTGTTTATATGAATATTACTACATGATGTTATTACATCTTTTCTTCATATCTATTAACCATGCACTTCATTTGCTTGTACTATATTATCATCTCACCCATTCATCCTGGAGGTGGTGCCAAGGCGAGTAGTTCCCCGACACACATCCAAGGTACAGAAACTTATCACACAACATACTTCCCTTAATAACCATTTTCATAACCAATCTCACAAGTACAAAAAACTATTCAAGTAATTCCGGATACTTTCTCCTCACCATCTCCCCAAAGTTCCAGATACAGTCATTAAAATTGACATTCTACTAAGCTTTCAGCAACTGAGCAACTTAACGCCTTGATCATCACTGATCTGCAAAATTTTCTTGTCGACTACACACCTCAAAAGAGGCTTATCCATTCTCGCCTGATAACTAATATCCGTCTTCATTTCATTCCGGGCCACCAAACAATTCTTTTAGAATCTTAATACATCTTCATGCCATCGGGATAAACAACATACTAAATGTAATGATAAATCTCCGTCACCTGCTACACAAGCCATCCACATCAAGAACACCAAATCTACGATAATAACAAGAATTTCCCCCGACTTCCTACTGACCAATCTATAGTATATTCATTAATTCCATCCAAAATTCGATTATGCATCCTCTGTCACAAACAGAAATTTTGAATCCAAGTTCAACCAATCAGTTGTAGGCAGTAGGATAGACAGCTGTATTGATCAACTGCCCACATCTACAATCGTGCCACCCTCTGCCACTAAAATAAAATCAATTTGATCCAATGATCTTTAACACCGTCCATTCCTGTGATGTCATTAAAAGCCAAAATCTTCTTTCTATTTAAGACATTTGTCATCCTATTGCTTTCCCGAGTGGTATTTTATTTCCATACCAAGCTACCAAGGAACTCAAGCCACGTTTATTGCATCCTGCTAAAATCATTTGTAGAACAAGTGTTTAAACTCTTACGATCACAACAAAAAACTAAAACTATTTTCTGAAAAACTAATTTCTCAACACCTTCAATACATGCCCTACTGTCACTAATTTCAAATCTACGTAATTCACGCACCCCGTATAATCATAACTGCCTCAATATATAAATCACAAGCTTTCCTTCATGCATCAAACTGTACTTGAACCCGTACTACATGCACTCCCTTCTCGGGTTATTCAAACCAGGAGCTGTCATTAATCTCCTTCTATCTCGTGAAAATATCTTTCCACGTTGTTCAGGTCATACCAACAGCTCACTCTTTATGATAAAATGAGTCATCGGTATAGCAACAATAGAAAATCGAGGAATGAACCTCCGATAATAGCCAGTTAAAACCAAGAAACTATGAATTTCAACACATCCGAGGGTTATTTCCCGTCTTTTCACCCTTTGTAATTTCCTTCGGATCCACAAATACGCTTTCAATAGACACAATGTGTCCCAAAATTCATGCTTCTCGCCCCCATAATTGGCAATTTACAGACGTAGCATACCACTTTTGGCCCCAACCTATCGATCAGTGCTCCACCATACAGCAAATATACTCCAAATATCATTCACAGATACAATCACCACCCGTCGGTATAAGGATGAAAATGGTCCAATTCGTTAAATTCATGAAAACTGCAGGGACATTCACCAGCCCAACAGACATCACTGAGAACTCATACAATTCATACCGAGTACGAAAAACAATTCCTGAGATATTTTCCCTCTTCAAGGATTATCTGACGGTACTCGGTGTGCAGCTCCAGCCGTGAAAGTAGTGGCGCTTCCTGCAACTAATCCAACAAATTATCTACTCTTTACAACAATACTCAATAGTCACCTTACCCAGTACACCTTCTCGGTGAACTACCCTCTTTGTTACGGAAACTGTCGGTGCGCCCCACGGCGTATCACTTGAACCAATAACCTTTTCTAAAAACACCACCTCAATTCTCTTTCATATCTCCTTATTCCTAAAGTGCTATACCACATGATGATTTAGAAATTGGAGTCATACCAAATATCAAATCGATCTTGAACTCCAGAGTTCGTCAAGGTGGGGGACCAAGAACCTCTTCGAATATATCAGAAACTTTACAACCCACATCAACAATCTCAATCTTCGCCTTAGATATTTCTACTGAACCCCAACGGGCAAAATTTTCATCATCCACGACATTACATACAATAAAAACTGGGTTTCATCGGGCTGTCTCACCTAAATCCTCCCGGCATCATACCCCAACTAAGCATATGACCTACATAACCCTCTACAACTAATCAATCTCCCCAAATATGCGATAAAATCGTAACCACACATCACTCCACAGTTTATAAAATATACACCAATAGGACATACGCCCATAGGATCTACACCAGATCTCTAGGGAATAGCCCCTAACGGCGCACAGCAATCAATATAATAGAATACTCCAATAGTACACAAATTCACATCGGGATTTCTACAGAGGTCAACCCATATACGGGGCCATGAAAGGTAATGCTGACACAGTCAGAAAAAGTCTAATGAGCATCACTCCTTTCCATGATATAATCTATACTTAACAAAACACCCACATAAAATACACTCTCTATCTTCGACTAAGCAATAATGAACCCATACTCACATGGCATGATCACCAGGATTAACAGTTTCCTAGTTAACCTAAGCTCTGATACCACCTGTAACACCCCAATTTTTTTTTTTTTGAAAACTAAACCTCCAAATTCAATTCTTTCAATTTCTATATCACTTTAAATATAAACTAAAATAGTCATATTCCAAATAAAATTTTGGCAGAATCTCCCCTAAAATATCTGCCCCGAAACACAAAAAGCTTACGGAATTCTGCTCTAAATTCCGTAGCTCACAATACAGGCAATATAATCATAGGCTCCCCAGGCCAAAATGAGCAGAATCATACAGGCATTATAAATATCATGCACTGGGGGCCAAACTCATAACAGAATATCAGATACCAAATAAATACCATAAATTTCTTTGAAAACGAGGTAAAAATTTTAGAAAAACCTTTGTGAAATCTACCACAGGGCCCGGTACACCACAACGAGATGGGTACGGGTCAAGAACATACCATACTACCCCACACTATACTCATCATCGACATCCAGGTACCGTTACATTCAAATTACAATTTAAACTACAAATTTCACTATTCACCTAACTAATTTTATACAAAATTTCTATAATAAAAACTCCACCCTATAAATCTACACCTCACCTCTGCGCTGCTGAGGACCTGTAACAGTAGGGGATCTAGGGTAGTCCAGGGACTCCCTAACCCCCCAAACACTAAGGGGTCAGCCAATTCTGGTGTGAGTATAGTTATCAATCAAATAAATTCTTAAATAGTAAAAAGAAAATAAATTAAACTTACAAACATCCAGATAAGAAGATGCAACCTGAATTCTGAACATAAAAACATCACCAATACGAGGTTATATCAAAATACTCTTCCATTCTGCATCCAACTATATAATTATCCATAACTTCACACATTTCACTATATGCTTCACATCAACCTCGTATATATCCTTATTTTACATTCGCATAATACGAATTCACGTACAATCCATTGCTTTACAATCTGAATTCCCTAACACGAATGTTCTTCCTTCCACAATTATCGTCATTTCAACATTTCAGCGTTTATATGAATATTACTACATGATGTTATTACATCTTTTCTTCATCTCTATTAACCATACACTTCATTTGCTTGTAATATATTATCATCTCACCCATTCATCCTGGAGGTGGTGCCAAGGCGAGTAGTTCCCCGACACACATCCAAGGTACAGAAACTTATCACACAACATACTTCCCTTAATAACCATTTTCATAACCAATCTCATAATACGGGTATTTATTTTATTGTATTATAACAAGTATCACATCATAAACATATGTACCTATTCTCATAATACCACATTCATTCATGTCTTATGACACAAATATAACATCTCATTGCCCAATGCAATTTACTCACATTTCATCACATCATTAACACATCACTAATTCGAATACTTATACTCATTGCATCAAAAACATGCTTTATAGCTCATTCTTCTCTCATTATACCACTTTAGTAATTCTCATTCTTATAAGTAATATATCTTATTATCATTTTCACTTATAACACAAATTGCCATTAGCTTCACTTTCATTCTCATCACAATATACTCCACATCCCCAAACACAATTTGGATCACAACATATCACACCCCAAAGTCGATAGCTTGGGTAATAATCACCGCACCCCAAACACACAGTTTGGGTAATATCACATCACATCTCAAGCCGATAACTTGGTTACTAATTCACTTCAATTACTATTCATCTTCACTTTACTTAATTCTCCATTTCCATTAATGATTACCACTATCATGCCAACTCACCCTGCGAATTATGCCAAGGCAGGTAGTTCCCACCATTTCCACCGAAATAGCGGGCAGGTAGTTCCTTGACACAATTCCAAGGTATAACAACTCATATCATATTGTATTTTACTTTAATAATCATTTACATAATTTAATTACTTCATACTGTTCATATGAACACACGCCTCTTTTACTATTCCATTTTAGATTAACCACATACTGCAACTATCCTTTCTTTTCATACACAACTCATAACTCGTATCTCTTCATATTCATTTCATTCACAATCACTTTCTTTACTCTCACAATTTTTTATTTACACTTAGTTATTTTATTAGTTTGTCGACCAGTGAGCCATAGTATCCCAACATACTGAAAGCCGACAGCCCAGTAAACACGCGGCTCGATGCTCACACAGAGTCTTACTCGTCCGAGGCTATGTCTTCCTCTTAGGCGAACTAGCGAGGGAACCACTAATCCCAAGTAGAACTTGGGCACTCTCCGGTCCCACCGGAGGTATCTGCTCTCCCAGGTCTATCCTGGGGTATCAACTCTCTCTCAGGTCTATCCTGAGGTATCATATCTCTCTCCAGTCCCACCGGAGGTATCTGCTCTCCCAGGTCTATCCTGGGATATCAACTCTCTTTCAGGTCTATCCTGAGGTATCATATCTCTCTCCGGTCCCACCGGAGGTATCTGCACTCCCAGGTCTATCCTGGGGTATCAACTCTCTCTCAGGTCTATCCTGAGGTATCATATCTCTCTCCGGTCCTACCGGAGGTATCTGCTCTCCCAGGTCCCACCTAGGGTATCATCGAGGAAAACCGGGCCTCAAGCCGATAGCTTGGGCGATAAAAACCACTTACTCCAAACATAGTTTGGGTCCACTATTCCCAAGCCAGTCCTTGGGCGTTAGGAGGTCTAGCCCAAACCCCCAGGATTGCTGTAGGTACTGGTCAACAAAACCATCTGTTATTAGCATCAATCATTTAATCTTTTCATCTTATTATATCAACATAAAGCATCACAGCTTTTAATTCAATAAATTGCCACATCCTTGCCTATAGCCATGTGCTTGGTTATCTCATCGTACTACGTATATACATCCATCCGGTTATTGCATTATAAGATTATTACTAGAAAATATAGTGTATCATAAGAATATTAAGGTATGTAATTCACCACACTATAACAACTTAAGCATATATTGATTTAAATAGAAGATTCTATCATATTATCACCCATTCGTTCACTATAAACACCGTAATAAAACATACATAAGCTATATCCTTCATTTCATCAATTAACACATCATTACTCATTACCGACAATATGTATATATCACAAAAAGGCACCACAATCACTTATTTCGTATAATTATATCTAATAACATCCCAATATAGCAAGCTAGCCCATACACAACGTTCCACATAAGCCAAACCGCCTATAAGGGCCTATGTGGCCAAAAACATGCACGAAACATGCACGGAGTAGAAAAAGACATAAACCGTGTGGGTTATTAATTTTTATTGCTTAAACACGTCACACTAACCTCTAGGGTAGATTTGATGTGTTCAAAATAGTGAATTTCGGCAATTCTCACAAAAACCTGTTTTTGGCACTTAAAAATCCGTATTTTTCTGAAAAGTGAATTTTTAGCATAACTTCCACTAAATATATCGAAATGCCACAAAATTAGACTACAACATAGAGTATACATAAATACAACATACTCACCTGACGGATCGAGTAAACAAGGTCCCACGTCTGCCCGGTAGCCAATCAAAATTCAAAATTTTCAACCTAAATAGAAAATTATAGGACCGATTAGCTCAAAACTCAAAACTCGACCTACGAACCTCCAAATTCGAATCCGTCTTCACCCACATGTCACAAATGACATATGTAGGTGAGCTACATCGATGGATTTCGAATTCGGGTCCCCATCCAAAAATTCATTGATTAATCGGAAACTTATTACTAAGAAAATTCCCTATCTCCTAATTTCCTTAATCTCTTTTTCCTAATATCTCAAATTAGGATTAACAGCAATAATAAAACTTAACCACACCACCGGATGTATCAATTGCTCACTTCACTCTCGCTCGGGCATTCCACCGAACACCCGGCGTGCATAATTAACCTTTTCATTCTCTAATCATTTCCATTAAGTTCTAAATCTACAAAATTCATTCTAAATTTATATTACCGCTCTCACACTACTCCACAACCTCCCATGCATTTTCTAAACCCGCTAGAAGCAAGTTTCTTACTCGACTTCACCTATTTGTAAAAATTGGCTTCATGCCAAATTCACCACTCCATAATTTCACCATACTAAGTATAATTTCTAACTCCTAACATCTCCAAACCTCCCTATCATAATGTTTCTACTCAATAAAACTACCTACACTTAATTTTATATAATAAATAATTTAGGGTTTACCTTTTCGAAATCCTTTCGAAAATCCGACGCTACCACGATGTAGAGAACCCTTCAATTATCATATCCCTCAATTTAATTTGAGAATCATTAGGTATTTAAGTGGATTGGGCGAGGGAGATGATCGGCCGAACCCTTATTCGATGGGTTGTTTTTCCGCTCGGGATACACACAGGGAAGGAAAAGAAAAGAAGGAGGAGGGGAGAAGGGAGGGGGTTTTGGGAAAAAATTAAAACAATATATATATTTAATAGAGTAATTATACATTAGCCCCCAATCTCTAGAATATTTTAAATAAATCCTCAACTCTACTTTTAACAATACAAATTATATTAAAACATCCCATAATAATCCTCCAAAATCACAAAACAAAATAAAAAATATTTTCCCATATAAAACTCGACTCATACTTCAATATACCATCTACACCAATCCAATAAATATTCATACCAATATCAATATTAAAAATAAAATTAAAATAAGCTGTAGCTAAAAATAATAATTCTGACCACTACAAAATTATAGAACAAATATCTTCGGTGTTTAAAATTCGAGGTGTTATAGATACCATTTGTAACACCCCGGCCCTAAACTCAGACAATTTAGTATAACTACCCACCACAGGCTGCCTCTTGAAAAGTGGTTAACCAATTATGTGACTTTTGATCATAAGCAATTATATTTATGATTGATTTATTCTTGCTCCCTACCGATGTGGGACTAAGAAAGCCCCACACCACCTTCACCTCCCCTACTCCATGTCAACATGCATACACACAGCAGCCCACACCCACCTCTCATCTCATTTAATTATTCTCAAACCACATTATTACCATATTGCCACCCAACTTATTTACCATCATGCCATCATTATA
The DNA here is from genome assembly GCA_017893485.1 of Hemerocallis citrina. NCBI lineage: Eukaryota > Viridiplantae > Streptophyta > Magnoliopsida > Asparagales > Asphodelaceae > Hemerocallis > Hemerocallis citrina. Next base: position 91,834,656 of record CM030365.1, on the reverse strand, counting down.
TATATATATATATATATATATATATATATATATATATATATATGATCATGTGAGAACTCTTTCGGTGAGAACCAAGTGTGAACTTTTTTTTGAGATATAAATTGAAAAATCCGAACTGTTCATTTTGATCTATACATCTAAATTAGTCTACGGATGAGAAATTAAGTCATAAGAGATTTGTTTGTCCATACATTTAAGTGTTACAAATTGTATGGCTGAATATCGTTATTTTTTATAATGACGTGATGGATAGACAAATGAACTTCAAATAATTTGATTTTTGCATAGTTTTGAATATTTTTGTCATTCTAAACAATTCGAACGGTTTAGATCATCAATGTGATGGCTATGTAAAAAGTTCACACGAAGCTTATCGTGAGAACCAGTTCTCACATGATCACTCCCATATATATATATATATATATATATATATATATATATATATATATATATATATATATACTTATACTATATTTTACTAGTATTATATACTCCAAGAAATACGGGGTGTTACACTGATAGTCCCCATATATCAGCAGCTTTTATAGTCAGAAAACATAGTGAAATAGTTAGAGGTAAAAGTAGAATGGTAATCAATTATAAAAGATTAAATGATAATACAGTCAATGATGGATATGATATCCCAAATAAAACTAGACTCATTAATCAGATCCAACGATGCACCATATTCAGCAAGTTTGATCTAAAATCAGGTTTTTGGTAGATCAAAATGCACCCTGATATTATAAAGTGGACAACTTTCACTTGTCCAGAAGGTCATTTTGAATGGTTCATTATGCCATTTGGCCTTAAGAACGCACCATTAGTTTTTCAGAGAAAAATGGATGACATCTTTGTCAAACATAAAAAATTCGTTGTAGCTTATATAGATGTTATTCTCGTATTCAGTATAACTAGACAAGAACACGAAGGACATTTACAAATAGTTATTTCAGAATTTATTAATCACGGCTTAATTGTTAGTAAAAAGAAAATACAATTGTTTAAACCTCAGATAGAATTCCTTTGTGTAATCATAGGCCAAGGCAAGATTAAATTACAACCGCACATAGCCCAGAAGGCTTTAGACTTCCCGAATAAATTAGATGGTTTAAAAAAAATTCAACAATTTCTGGAGCTTGTAAACTATGCCAGACCTTTATTAAAGACTTAGGTAAAATAGCAGGAACCTTATATTCGAAGACATCCTAAAAGGGACATAGGCATTTTAATCAAGAAGATATTAAGTTAGTTCAACAAATAAAAAATCTAGTTAAAGAACTTCCTGAATTAAATTTACCATTAGACTCGGATTATTTAATCATAAAAATAGATGGTTGTAATACAAGGTGGGAAGCTACCCTTATTGCTAAACCAAATAAATATTCAGATAAAAACACTGAAATAATATGTCAATATGCCATTGAAAAATATAAAGAAAAAGGTAACATAAGCAGTATAGATGCAGAATTGCTAGCCATTTCTTAGACAGCTTCGAGCTCTTCATATTTTCCAAAAAATAGATTACTCTCCGTACAGACTATAAGGCCATAGTCTCCTTTCACAACAAAATGAATTTAGACACTCAACGTAGCTCCCGACGACGATGACTCAATTTTGTTGACCGTTTCTCACACTTAGGGACCCATATTACCTTTGCCCATATTGAAGGTTCTACTAATACTCTCCATAACACGCTCAGCCGTCTTCTCCATCAGACTGTGCTCGAAAGCATCGTGGACCCAACTACAAAAAATATTAATTTAATAGATCTAAGTGATACCTCTATTACCTTTAATGTCACCTCTTATGATCAAGAACTACTAGAATTAATTTTTTCTTAGAACATTTCTCTATAAATGAGTTTAAAACAACAATAAATCCAGTCCCTGATTCAAGAACCTTGTCTGAATTATTAGAATATTTTTTGACTGATGAAGAATATGCAACCATAATTAATCGCAAGTTACGAGAAATATATTATACGCCTATGTTTACACAACCAAGGATAAGGCCAACTGAATATAATACCAGTATAGAGACTTATGAATTAATAAATGATGAATTTTCGTTATTTCAATTTCCTCGAACATGTTCCATAAAAACATCTAGTCAGAGTATTACTAAACTAACAGATAGATATTCTATATGAATTAGCACGTATATTTGATCTCTATACCCAAGAATGATATATATGTAGATTACTTATTTTTCGTAGAATAAAAGAGCTTACACCTAAAATATTTTCTATGTGTACTTTTTACGGAGTACTCTTTTTTTTAAAGCCATAGTCACAAACCCAAGGAGTCGATCTTCTGTACACTATTACTAGAGTATTAAGAATGAATAGACGTTTAATTAATAAGAAATTAATGAAACAGAAGAGTCAAATAGTTTTCTCGTAGCTGGAATTCTCCAATAGTTGGAAAATTAATGTACTGAGTTCTCCAAGATGGGGTTGAGGGGCTTATGTTGATCCAGTTGATGATGCTGGCTAAGTCGTTCACAGCCACACAAGAAACTGTGGATAGTGAAAAGCTAGTAGCATGCATTGATGAATTGCAATAATGTCAGCCTAATATGAGTGATCATTTGGAACCACCGGAACTGCTTTGACATGGGGACTAACCCTTTCATATGTTTTCTTACTAAAGCTACAACTGATGACTTGTTAGACCCAGCATCAATATTTACATTAATTAAAGAACCCTCTGCAGGTGTGAATAAGGTTGTTGTCGCTGCTATTTTCTCTACGGGAGCTAGCAGATGTTATGAATTCTTTTTGGAAACAATAAAAGAACTTACATTTTAATTTTTGCCGATATTGACTATTGCAAACTAATATTGATTCCAAAATCTAACTTGTTTGAACGGTTGGATGTAATCTGAATAGTGGAGATCGCTCCGATTGATTTGCAAAAGCCTATAACACTGGGGTTGGCCCCGGCGACAGACCCTCCGATGCTCAAGTAAATACTCAGAAATAATAAGAGTGTTTAATGGCAAAATATTGATTACCTGATTCCTGTGGAGGTCGTGGGGTATTTATAGTCGCTTAGAGGGTTGATTTCAAGATATTGATTAATCTATATTTCCAGTGTTTTGAAAAGGTTGGTTTTTCTCTTCTTCATGAAGAGATAGGGTCACTTACTCTTCTCTTAATAAATAGATAGAGTTAATTAACTTTCTTCTTCATAAAGAGAGATAATTAGTTGTGGAGATAGAGTTAGGACTTTTCACTTGATACAGAGATATGATTTTTAAACCGTCTCTTATGGATGGGGAGATATAAGTGGTTACTCTCTTGGAGATACAGACTTCAAGACGGCACTTCAAATAATTATGAATTCCTCATTGTTGGGCTAGCAATCCAGTTTTTGACAAGCATGTTTTTAGTTGTTGGACTTAAAAGTGTCCAAACTCTTTTTTTACGGAATCGTTTCTAGTAAAATTTACCATTTTACCTTTGAGAACTTTATATTCGTGTCCGGTTTAAATGGTCGGGATTTTTTTTTCTATTTCCACCCATACCAGTTTTCTGCACCCAATCAAATTCTCAATTAATACTTTAATCGCAAGCTAAATCAAGACAAAACAGTAATATGAACGTCAACTATATTACTAGTCCGTGCACTGCTTGTGCTTAAAGGGAGTTTGTTTGGTGGATTATTGTCTTTGACCCTAAACTATTGGATTGGATATAGGAACCAATAGTTGAAATTTGGCTATTCCATTTGTTTAGGTTTGATTGGTTCAACTCATCCTAGGTTGGACCCACAAAACTAGTGCAACTCATTTTGCTAGGATTTAGCCTGCAATTACCAGTCCACCAATAGAAACCCTTTCACCCTCATCAAACACCAAATGGGAAAAAAAATCATATGGAAGAAAAAAAACAACAACATGGTCATAAAAATATAATACACTGCCTTGTTTTAAAATTAAAGAACATCCTATAGTTTTGGAGGTCCAGCAAATTAATTGAAGTAGCAAACATAGAGCAAAAACATATTATATGATCTAACCTCACAACCCCCCCCCCCCCCCCTCCCAAAAAAAAAAAAAAAAAAATCAAATTCCAAAACAAAAAATTTCACTTCAAAACTAAAAAACTCATTACTTTATTATTATCTCTCTCTTCTCTCTTCACTTTTTCATATTTCTCTTTTTTTCTCTCTCCCTATCTCTCTCTCTCTCCCATTCTTTCTTTATTTACTTAAAAATTTAGATTTTAAGATTTCAGGTTTGTAAATTTTCAGAATTTTTATGTTTTTTTTCCACATGTTATATTGAAAATAGCAAATATCTCTTCAACTGTTAAATTTCACCATTTTTCATACTTAAAGTTCTAAGAAATTAGATTTTACACCTCCATTTAAAATTATTTTTCTACATATACTAATGGAAACATGGACTTTTATTTACAACTAATTATTGTCGTACTATTCTACATAATTGTTGTTTTACCTTTTACAGTGCTTTTCGTGTTTTGTATCGTTCCGAAAATGTGCCGTAGGCACGTGCCCACGGGAAAATCTAGTGTATATATATATATATAGAGAGAGAGAGAGAGAGAGTAAGTCTATTATGAGATGGTGAGATGGGCTCCTTATCGTGAGTGGGAGTTCTCAGCCGTCCGATCACGTTTGATCACGATCGAACGGCTCAGATTTTACCCGCTCAACCTCTGTTTTGATGAGGGGTAAAATCGTCATTTCTAGCTCTCTTTCTTTCTCATTCAGATCTCATCCACCTTATTTTACCCCGCTCAACCTCTGTCTCTTTCTTCATCAAAACCCTAGCCAAAGTTCTCAGCTCTCATCTCTCATCAATCTCACTCCCGCTCTGTCTCTTTCTTCGTCGAAACCCTAGTCGAAGCTCTCTCACGTTCTCTTTCTCTCGTCGACGAGAAACCCCCCTACCCTGAGAATTGGTTCTCTCCGACTCTTCGTCGAAACCCAAATCTTCGAATCGGATATCGATTTCTACTCTCTCCCGTTCTCTCTCTCCCTTCGACGAAGAAACCATACTGGGCATCTGCCATTTAGGGTTTCGATTTCGGTTGTCTCTTGGATTCTCTCTCTTCGAATAGAAACCCAAATCGCCGTTAGCCCCTAAATCGATTTGTTTTGGTTGCGATTCGAAGAGAAACCACTAAATCAACTTGTATCATTTTTCCTGATTAAATTTTGACTCTGTTCATCTTGTCTTTATAGATATATTCACCTCATTTGGACACGGCTCCCCCTAGATGGGTCCACTTGGCTCATGGTCCGTTTTTCAAAGATTACGATGGGACGGCAGCTTGATACATTGAATGTAAGTGGTTCATTGTATTTTCTTCTTTTCATTATTATGTCAATAGTTATCCTATGTGTGTGTGCCAAGGGTGCCAAACCTAGTAGGGGGATGTGCCAAGGGTGCCAAACTTAGTAGGGTAATGTGGAATTTACCCTTTTTGAATTTTGTCTTTTAATAAAGCACACTTATCTTGGATGCCTATGAGATGAGGCGTAGAGGAAGAACATGGTAATACTTTATTCATGAGAATCCTAAATTAGAGTTATGTGAAGTAGAATAATCAGGATGGGGATTTGTGTGTACCAACTATCGCTTAACTTGTTTGACATTTGTATAGTTTAAATATTAACATCATTTTTAAAAAAATTATTTTCGTACAAATTGGGGAATGTTTAGCTAGGTGAGAGTTAGTTATGTGGGCCTATGCAGAAAGTGTAGAGTGGTCAATTAGAGAGTAGGGAAACTTAAGAAAGAAGAGTTTGACAATATGGACTTACTTTGTTTGAAAAAAGATGGGTGGATCATGTGTATGTAGCTTTGTTTGTGGTTTCTAATCTAATGCTGGTTTGTATTGGTGACAATTCAGATCGAGAAGTGGTCCAAATTCAAAATTGTCAAACTTCTCATAAAGAAGAGAGATCAGTCGGTTATAAGATATAAAAGCTCTAACTACTTGAAACAGATATGTCTGTTATTTTAATGTATATGATTGAAATTCTAAGCGACTTTGATTTTATATACTCAATTAAATAACACATAAAGCAATCATTTAACAAATATGCCTACAAGTATGGTTGGCTGTATCTTTTGCTATGGTATACTCATATGGTTTATTGTTATAGTTGAAGCTACCAATTTATTTTCTTCTTCCTTCTTTCCTGATGCTGATATTACCCATTATCTGAATAGATGACTTCTGGTGCACTATCTTCAATTGTCTTGTTGTATGCTCTACCTATTTGTGGACTCCCTGGAGTGTGGGCTGGCTTAACCCTTTTCATGGGTTTTCGTACGGTTGCTCGGTTTGCAAGGTCAAATTGAGGGCAATGCTGGAATTTTCTTCCAAAAAAAACATGCATCAAGAATATGTATGTCATTCTGCTTTTTGTTGTATAGGTAGGACCAATCTTATCGTATCGATTGATTCTGTAAAGATAGCTGATTAATGAAGTTGAGGTTGTTGTGGAATAAGTGGTCCACCATTTGTGAATGTGATACAAACATTTTAGTTGTGAACCAACCTTAGCTGTAACATATATCTTTCGACTTGTAAATATGTGAGAGCATGATTCTTGTGTATATTGCTTTCATGAGTTAGATAGCTAATAGCCTTGAAAGCCAAAATGATTGAGCTTCATCTGTGAAACAAATACGATGGAAGTTTTCTACTGCAAACTAAAGGTCATTCAAATTTCCGGTGCTGTGGATTAAGCTATGGTCTTAAAAGTTGTTAAATTGTTCTATCTTGATGAGTTAGTCGTGTAAACTATTTGCGTAATCAAGGTATTGTTTCATTAAATCCTCTGTAACTCGTTCCTTTTCAGTAAAAGATTTTTTTACTTCGCATTGTATACAATAAGGTTGTGATACACCTCCACTGAATTTCAGAATATCTGGAAATGAATATAACCTTGTAAACAACCAGGGAAGAGCGGGCATCAACATATTGTATACTGTCAATCCTCTGAAAGTAATATATAAGCATCTTTTACCTCATACCTGACTTTGGAACTCTAGTGTAAAAGTAACAGAAAAGTAATATATAAGCATCTTTTGCCTCATATCTGACTCTGGAACTCTAGTGTAAAAGTAACAGAAATATGCATTCACTCCCACAAAATTGATGCTAGCAATTGATTCGCAAATTATATGAAGAATTTAAGCACAATATTTTAAAGGTGATGAATGGATGTGGTTTCTTTGTTAGTCGTCTCAGCAATCTTAGTTCCAATCTTCTCTTCTGAAATAAGCCCTAACTCACCATTCTGATGCAGAACACACCACATAGAAAGGGATGAACACAACCTTCCTTTGGTCAGAACTCAATATTTGCACATCAAAAATAAATTACATTTATTACAAGATTCAACTCAATATGGTCGAGTTTGTCTGTTTACATTTGGTCTTACTTATCCGAGAACAGAACATGAACATTAGCAAAACTGATGACAACGTAAACAACCTATAATAATTTCTCAGTTTTTGCATTCCGAGTGCAAGGCTGTCCACCATCGTCCTCCTTTCTCCACTCTCTCCCACTAAGCTTCCAAGCACTACATTGCCACCTATAGAGATCATTCTGCCTAGTTCATGGGCTTTCTTCAGTTGATCCGGCCCGATCTCAAATCATTCGAGGAGTGATGAACACCAATCACTAAGAACTCTCTAAAATTTAGGAATGAGACTGGTCCTTAAATTCTTTATTATAATTCTCATATAAAAGAAGGATGTAGTCCACCAAATTTTGCATACCTTGAAAGTGGCAGTATCTATCGGATTAAAGATTTTAAAACAGTCTTTCGAAGAGGCTGAATTGTCACCATATATCTGTGCACAAAATGTAGGAAATAGGTATTTTCACTCAAGAATGAGTATTGATAACCTGAAACTTTAGAAGCGGAGCTTACCTCGAAAGTGAAAGATCCAGGAACCTTGGCGACATCATACATGTAGTCGGTTGTAGTCCCATGTGCAAAGTAACTGAAAATCATATTTCAAATGAGGAAGGAAAGATTATTTGACTTTCTCTTTATGGGTCCAAAGGTAAATAATCAAAATAGTTGCTGTTGCCGCTAAATCTGGTGTGGGGGCAAACAGATAGTATTTGTGGATTCTTAGGAAAACTGAATAGCAAACCTGTTACCTGTTCCGCCGGAATTTGACGCTGTCTCCCGCCGTACACCTGCAAAAAGTGAGAGACACCGGGGTTGTTCCCGGCGACGCACCTCCGACGCTCAAGTCAGTAATCAGGAATGATTATGAAAGAGCGCAAAAACTGGCAAAAGATTGATTACCTCTTAATGGAGATGGGTAGGGGGTATTTATAGGAGCCGCTGGGATCAGATTAGGAATGTAATCCCTGTGGTTAGATAAGGAATGTAATCCCTAATCCCCAGTGAAAGGATAGATATGAATCAGGGCCGTTGATTATGATTAATCAGAAACCCTAATTCTATCCTGGACCGAGTTCGTTGCGGGTTGAAATCCACACCCAGTTGAGGTGGATCCGTTCGCGGGTTAGTGGGTCTCCGAGGAGGAGAACCAGTACCCGCTTCAGACCTATTTGTAGGTGAAATTACTGTTTTACCCCTGGGCTTCACGATTCGTGCCCGATTTGGACGGTTCCGATTTAACCCCATTTTTAGCCATATCACAAGCCCCCCACTCCTAAAGACTGAGTTTGATCAGCCTTTGAGGAGTAGTTTTACTGTTTTAATGGCTAGTGGAGTTGTATCGGAGTCCAAATGGAGGGTTTTGAATCTCCGAAGGAGGTAGTGAGGTGATTTTTCAAGCTGTTCGTACTCTAAGCTATTCTTGAGCTTCTCTGGATATTTGGTGATTTTTATCTATTTTTTCGGATTATTTATTTAATTTTGCGATGTGTTAATCAGTCCTTCGGGGGTCTTAACAATACATTCTAGGCAATAATTGTTCGTTCAGGGGCTCAAAAATATTCCTCCAAATTTATAATTATTTTCTAGAATTTTTAGTTAATTTTTCCAAATTTTTAGTAATTTTTTCGCACTTTTTAAATAAATAAAACGATTAAAATAAATAAAAACTAATTTTTAATACCGATTTATGGCGTGGCGCGATCTGGGCCCTCTATCAGCACCGAGCGCGATTTTCTGGGCGATCGGTCGATCTGCGTTCCTCGGCAGATAGTTTCTTCGTATGCGAGGGTCGGTTCCTCGTTCCCTCGGCTTGGCAGCTCGGCACTTAGCTCGGAATCTGCCGAACTACGTGGCATGATCCTGAGCGTCCATCTCAGCGCGGATACCCAAAAAGCGCTATCTTGTCGTTTAGTGAACGTGGCAAGATCTGGGCCGTCCATCACGACGAGCGCGTTTTTTGACAAGATCCAACGGTTGAGAAGGGTCGGCAGAATTTTTCTCCATATGTGAGGGTCGGTTCCTCGTCCCCTCGGCTCGGTAGCTCGGCACTTAGCTCGGAATCTGCCGAACTACGTGGCGTGATCCTGAGCGTCCATCTCAGCGCGGATCCCCAAAAAATGCTATCTTGTCGTTTAGTGAACGTGGCAAGATCTAAGCCGTCCATCACGTCGAGCGCGTTTTTTGACAAGATCCAACGGCTGAGGAGGCTCGGCGAAATTTTTCTCCATATGTGAAGGTCGGTTCCTCGTCCCCTCGGTTCGGAAGCTCGGTGCTGTTAGCCTAGGTATGGAGTTAGACGTTTTGAAGCGTTCCGGCTTTGAAGCATCGCCACCCTCCGACTCAGTAGCTCGGTTGCTTAGCCAAGCTGTTCGGTAGCTCGGCTAGGTAGGCCGGTGGCCAGCAGCTCGGAAGGTACACGTGGCCAGATCTGGAGCGTCCATCATTGCGTGAATCACGAGGACGGGGTTCAGATCACGAGAAATCGTTATTTTGTCGTTTTGTGAGCGTGGCGCAATCTGAACCGTCCATCGAGTCTTGACACGAATTTTGGAGCGATCCGATGGTGATTCAGCCTCGGTAGAATTTTTCTCCATATGTGAGGGTCGGTTCCTCGTTCCCTCGGTTCGGAAGCTCGGTGCTGTTAGCCGAGGTATGGAGTTAGACATTTTGAAGCGTTCCGGCTTTGAAGCGTCGCCACCCTCCGACTCAGTAGCTCGGTTGCTTAGCCAAGCTGTTCGGTAGCTCGGCTAGGCACACCAGTGGCCAAAAGCTCGGAAGGTACACGTGGCCAGATCTGGAGCATCCATTATTGCGTGAATCACGAGGATGGGGTTCAGATCACGAGAAAACATTATTTTGCCATTTTGTGAGTGTGGCCAATCTGAACCGCCCATCGAGTCTTGACACGAATTTTGGAGCGATCCGACGGTGATTCAGCCTCGGTAGAATTTTTCTTCATATGTGAGGGTCGGTTCCTCGTCCCCTCGGTTCGGAAGCTTGGTGCTGTTAGCCGAGGTATGGAGTTAGACGTTTGAAGCGTTTCGGCTTTGAAGCGTCGCCACCCTCCGACTCAGTAGCTCGGTTGCTTAGCCAAGCTGTTCGGTAGCTCGGCTAGGCACACCGGTGGCCGAGTCATGGACATAAGCGATTTGAGGAGTCTTTGTTTTGAAACGTCGCAACTTTCCGTTTTGGCGCTTTGGCTTTTCTTAGTGGGCTTTTAAATTCCCAAGGAAGCCCAAACGTTGCATTGTGGTTATAAGTTCCCACTCCCCCACCCCCAAGCTCATTTCTCACTTTTTACTCCAAGTTCACTTTTACTCTCTGCGTTCTCTGCTAGCGGCGATTTTTGCTCCAAAGAGGTTGCGTTAGCTGTCGCGTGGGCCAGGCGATTTCCGGCGAACTAATTCCGACCGTGAACGTCACTTCAAGGACACGTCACATCAAGGTCAGTTTACTTGCCTTAGCTCTTTTAGAGATGTCAAGGGTAGACTCGGGGAGTGAGGCCTCGTCCTCGGGCGATAGTGGGGCCAAGGAGAGGAGGCGAATGGAGATCCAGAGAAAGGGGAAGCGGGTGGCCGAGCCGTCCGTGGCCGAGGCGAAGAAGAAGAAGAAGGTAGTGGCTCAATCTCCTGTAGTCGAGGAGATTGTGGAGACCCCGAGGCAAGCCCCTGAGTCGGGCCGGTACCCTTGTGTACTGTCCGGGCATGCTGGGGTCAGGCAATACGAGGGCGACCTTATGAAGAAGGCGATCCTAGGGCAGTCGGAAGTCTACGAGGAGAACAACCCGGTTCTGATCACCGAAGTGGACTAGATTGCATCGGTGTTATCCGAGAGGGACTTGCTCCGGATCAGAAAAGGGTTCGCCATCCCTCCGGAGTACAAGCTAATTCTCCCCGGCCCTGGGATGCGAGCGAACTCCAAACCGTCGTCGTCAGATATGTGCATGTTCGACTAAGACTCGCTGAACGCTGGGTTGCGCTTTCCTCTGCACCCCTTCGTGCTACAGGTCCTCGGGTCGTACTGCCTTGCGCCGACCCAGTTCATGCCAAACACCTGGCGCCACGTGAACGCCTTCTTGCTGCAGTGCCGCAATACCGAGGTCGAGCCGGACCTGACGATCTTGCGGAGCATGTATCGGGTTCACCGGATGCACAAGACCGAGCATCGCTACTACCTGTTGCCGAGGAAAGGGGTTCGGATTATAGAGAACCCAGACTCGATCAAAGGTTGGAAGGAGAAGTTCTTTTTGTTGAGGGAGCCCTCGATGTTGAAGATTCCGACTCAGTGGAAAGCAGAGGTGCCTAAGTTTGCGAGGGTCGACCCGGTACTGACTGCGGCTGAGGAAGAAGTGGTGGGGAAGATCATGGCCCTCCCGATGTTCAACTGGAGGGAATTGACGGAGGAGGTGCTACACGGGTCGGGCCTCAGTCCAATCGACCCGAGTACGCTCCTGACATCTCGCAATATATTTTTTTTCTAAGTTTTTAGCTCGTTTCACTAACTTGCTGTTTGTTTGTTGTTTGGAACAGAAGCGCCGAAGATGGACTTTTTGGGGATGATGAACGAGCGAGGCAAAGTTGCCGATGGAAGGAAGAGAAAGAGGTCGAGCACGACTGCTTCGTCTGGTCGGCCCTCCAAGGTTGCTTCGGCAGTTGCTCCGCCTCCCCATGTTGCCGAGGTCCCCACGCCAGCGGTAGTCGTTGTCGCCGACCCCTCGGCTCCTGCCACATCTGCCACGGCCGGTGAGGCCTTCAATATTTTGGCGGCGCTGTCGCTCCAGGCTCCGCCGCTGATCCCTCAGGCCGAGGTGATCTTGACCGAGCAGCATAAGAAACTGTTCATCCCGGACTGGCGGGTCAAGAACCACGACAGCTTCCTCGGGAACTCGCAGATGTGCATGCAAGCCGTCAAGCACTTGGCAACCCCGAAGGATCGAGCCGCGCTGAAGGCGGGGACGGTTGGCGACGACACCTATGAAGTCGCTTGGTCGCTCGTATCGGTAAGTTTAGCATACTTTTTCTTGAGAATTTCTTCAAGTCTGCCGTTCGGCTCTTACTTTGTTCTTATTCTCTTTTTCTTTCGGCAGGCCACCCGTCACTTCGGCCATCTCCTTCAAGCGTTCACCAAACAGGAGAAGGAGATAAAGGCCGCCAGTGATAAGGACAGGGCGGACAAGGTGAGGGCAGTTCGGCAGCTCGAAGCAGAGCAGAGACGAGCTGAAGGTTTGGAGGTCCAGGTTGCCGACCTTGAGGCAGACCTGGAGCGAGCGAAGGGGCGGCTTGCTGAGGAGGTTGCCAAAGCTGCCAAGGTTGCCGAGGAGCTGGCGGCGTCGGCGAAGGCCCTGGCGGAGGTGAAGGCGGAGAAGGATGCTTTGGCGATGGTGATCCTGGCCGAAGTCGAGGCCGTTGCGAAGGCGCACATGGCCTCGAACATGGAGAAGTCCTACGAGAGAGCCCTCGACCACGTCCAGGATCGCGTCCCCGGCTTTCAGTGGGTCGGCTACATGCTGTAGCCTAGAGCTGTGGCAGATGGTGAAGAGGGGGAAGGCGAGGAGGAGGAAGGCGACGAGGAAGAAGGCGAAGAGGAGGAGGAGGTGGTCGCTCAGGCTGGGGCGACGAGAAATGAGGGGCCGTCTGACGAGGCGCCTGTGGTCGAGGCGACGATGTAGGTGGACCCCTGATCTCCTCGTCTTTCGTACTTTAGTTTTTTTTTTCAAAAATGTAACACCTTTTTGCGGACTGGCCACCGCCTCTTCTTTTATGAATAAAATTGTTTCTTCAAATTTGTCTCAAGTGTTTGGCTCGTACTTTTAGTCTTTGAATGTAATGTGCTCGTCTTTCAGATCTTCGTTCATGCTCCAGACACCGCAGCAGCTCGGCGTCGTGCTGAGCTATTTAAGCAGTCTCGCGAGGCTCGGCTCGAGGGTGAGATCGAGCTGATCAGGAGAGTGTCGCTCAACGTAGAGAAGAAGAACAGCGAGCTGCTGGCCGAGGTGCACCACCTATGGATATTCGAGGAGGAACTCTCGACGAAGGAGGAAGAGCTACCCTCGGTGCGGGCCGAGCAAGACGAGCTCGTGAAGAAGGTCGAGCAGCTGCAGAGGGTCACGGTCGACAAGAGCATCGAGGTGACCAACTTGCGTCGCATTATATCTGATAGTGCTCAGCACCCGGGTTCGGCGAAGCTCCCTCGATTCAAGATACTGGTCAAGGACGACACTTTGAAAGACAGGATCGTTGAGCTCGAGAAGGAGGTGGCTCGTCTGAAGCCTCAGCTCGTGAGGACTAACGTCCGCAGCACCTAGTGTACTCGCAAGGAGAGAGAGCGAGGGATATCCTTTTACGAGCTCGCGACTCGTCCTCCCGTCGTTGGTCGGACTGCAACTGACGCACAAAGCGGTGTAGCTGTTAGCTCGAGCGGAGCCTCGGTCGGAGCTACTGTTACGGTTAGTGGTGAAGCGCCATCCCAGTTCGTCGGCCTAGAGACGAGCTCGGAGATGAAGAAGCGAAAACCCCGAGTGTCTCTGAATCGAAATGTTCCTATTCCGAGGAGGCGCTGAACAAGTTGTATCGAGCTTTTGACTTCTTGCATCGTCTTCTTCGTTGTAATAACATGCCTTGTAAATTTATCAAGTTGCTTTTTTGCTCTAACTTCTTGCCTTGTAAATTTATCAAGTTGTTTCAATAAAATCAAAGTTCGTCTGCCCATTGTTGTGCGTTAGCTTCTTCGAGTGTTTTAGCCGTAGACCTCTTGCCTTAGCTGTAGAACTTCAGCTTTTGCTCGGAGTATACCAAGAAAACTTTGCACTTCGGTGGTGCGATAGCTCGGATTTTAGATGCAGTCCACGTGACTCAATCTGGACAGTCGATCACGATCGTGGCATGCATCACGAGGTGGGAGGCACGAGTTTCAAGAAAACACTATCTTGTCATTTTGTGGATACGTGGCACGATCTGATCCGTTCATCACGTTCTAGTACGCATTTTGAGATGATCTAACGGTGAAATCAGTTCGGTAGAATTTTTCTCCATATGTGGAGATCGGTTCCTCGTCCGCTCGGCTCGGGGTATTGAGTGAGCGCAGTCGAGCCAAATGTTGGACTCCGAACCATCGTTAGAGTTGTTCAACGGTTGTGGGAGCAGTTCCGAATGGCGACCTACTTCTAGCTCACTTAAGAGCGAACTTGTGAAGTAGAATCGAGCCAAGTGTTGGACTCCGAACCATCGTTAGAGTTGTTCAACGGTTGTGGGAGCAATTCCGAATGGCGACCTACTTCTAGCTCGCTTAAGAGCGAACTTGCGAAGTAGAATCGAACCAAGTGTTGGACTCCGAACTATCGTTAGAGTTGTTCAACGGTTGTGGGAGCAATTCCGAATGGCGACCTACTTCTAGCTCGCTTAAGAGCGAACTTGCGAAGTAGAATCGAGCCAAGTGTTGGACTCCGAACCATCGTTAGAGTGAAGAGCAAAAGCAGAGAGATGCAAACAACTTTACAAGTAAAATATGAAAAAACTTTCTTTATTGATGACTAATGGTCGGCTGCTTCTAAAGTTGCAAGCCGTTATTACAAGAGAGAAATAAAAGAGAAACATTGCAAGTAATAGGAGAAAAACGGTTCGACATCCCAAAATACCTAGAGAGGCGTTGGTGCTCTCTCTTGGTATTTTAAAAGATGGTCGGCATTCCAAGTCCTAGGGATCTCCCTGCCTTCGAGGTCTTCTAGTCTGTATGTGCCGGGCCGAATGACTTTGGTGATCTTATAAGGTCCCTCCCAATTTGGAGCTAGTTTGCTCTTCTGATCGGGGAAAGAGATGGCTAACTTTCTGAGGACCAGGTCCCCTTCTTTGAGGTCGGTAGGGCGGACTCTCTTGTTGTATGCCAACTCGATCCTTCTTCAGTAGCTTTGTTGGCGAATGGCAGCTCTTTCTCGGATCTCATCAATCAGATCTAGATTTGCTCGGAGCTCTCTGGCATTTTGTTCTTCCTCATAAGCCATTAGACGAGGAGAGGGTATACCAACTTCTAGGGGGATCATAGCTTCGGACCCATAGGTGAGATTGAACGGAGACTCTCCTGTGGGGGTCCGTTTTGTGGTGCGGTAGTTCCACAACACGTTGGGAAGCTGATCGAACCATAAGCCTTTGGAACATTTATCCAACCTCTTCTTAATGCCGGAGAGGATCTGTCGGTTAGCATTCTCGACTTGGCCATTCGATTGGGGATGGGAAACGAAGGAGAATCGGTGTTGGATGGCGAGGTCTTCACATAGAGCTCGAAAGGCAGCCCCGGTAAACTGGGTTCCATTGTCTGTTATGAGGACCCGAGGGACGCCGAATCGGCAAATTACGCTCTTCCAAAAGAACTGAACTACCTTGTTCTCGATGATCGTGGCCAAGGGCTCAGCCTCTATCCATTTTAAGAAGTAGTCGATTGCCACGACTAAGAATTTGAACTGACCGGGAGCTTGTGGAAATGGCCCTAGTAAATCCATCCCCCACATTGTGAAAGGGATTGGACTTGATAGGGAAGTGATTAGAGCTTGTGGGAGGCATCGGATGTCGGAGTACTTCTGACAAGAGCTGCATTGCCGAACGTGTCGCTCGGCGTCTCGTAGGAGAGTGGGCCAGAAATATCCGTAATTCAACACTTTGCAGGCTAGAGATCTGGACCCTGAATGTGCCCCGCCGATGCCCTCATGAAGTTCTTGTAGGGCGTAGTCGGCCTGCTCGGGGGAGAGGCATCTCAGGTTAAGGCCTGCCGTCTACCTGTGTGAAGGAGCGTTTATATAGGACGCCTCCGATCAGTGTGTATCGCTCGGCTCGGGTTCTCACTCTTCGAGCTTCTTTAGGATCTTCGGGGAGGAGCCCGTCCCTTAAGAATTCGACGAGGGGTTTCATCCAGTCATCTTGTAGCAGGACAGGTAGAGACTCCATAGAGTCAGAAGTTTCATCCTCTATACTTGGCTTCAGAAGGACCTCTATCAAGACGGTCTGCTCGAGACCTTGCAGGGAGGAAGAGGCTAGCTTGGAGAGGGCATCGGCTTGGGCATTTTCTTCTTGGGGGATTCGTTAGATGAAGGCTTCTTCAAATAGTGCCATGAGGCTCTTGACCTTGGCTAAGTATTTAACCATCCGGTCGTCACGTGCTTCATATTCGCCGAGGACTTGATTTACGACCAGCTGGGAGTCGCTAAAGATCCGAAGGCATTGTGCCCTTGCATTGCGAGCCATCCCAAAGCCGGCTATGAGTGCCTCGTATTCTGCTTCCTTGTTTGAGGCCTTGAAGTTGATACGGAGGGAGTATTGGAGGATGAAGTCATCTGGGTCTGCCAGAATGACCCCGGCTCCGCTTCCCTCATTGCAGGAGGATCCATCCACATAAACCGACCAGACAGGTGGTCCCTTCATTGCTTGGCTGAACTTAGGGATGGTACTTTCAACTATGAATTCTGCTAAGGCCTGAGCCTTGATTGCGGTCCGAGGCTGATAAGTTATATCATGCTGGCTCAGCTCGATAGACCATTTCATAAGACGACCGAAGGTCTCCGGCTTGTGGAGCACTTGCTTCAGCGGTTGGTCGGTAAGAACGACCACCGAATGGGACTGAAAATACGGGTGAAGCTTTCTCGCGGCCATCACCAGGGCATAAGCCATCTTTTCTATCCTCGGGTAGCGGAGCTCGGCATCCCGAAGTACTTTGCTCACATAGTAGATGGGCTTTTGAGCCCGGTCTTCTTCCCTTACTAAAACGGCACTGAGGGTCTGCTCGGAGGCTGCCAGGTAGAGGTAGAGGGGTTCACCAGGAATGGGTTTGCTAAGGAGAGGACGGTTGATGAGGTAAGCCTTGAGCTGGTCGAACGACTCCTATTGCTGCTGACCCCATTCGAAACCTTTAGCCCCCCTGAGGGCCTTGAAGAAGGGGAGGCATTTCTCCCCGGACTTCGAGAGAAAATGCCCTATGGCGGCTAGGCGGCCTGTTAGCCTCTGAACTTCCTTAACATTCTTGGGAGGGGCCATGTCTAATATGGCCTTGATTTTCTCAGGGTTTGCTTCAATTCCTCGTTGGCTGACCATGAAGCCGAGGAACTTTCCCGACGAGACTCCGAACGCACACTTGTTCGGATTGAGTCTCATGTTGTGCTTTCTCAGAACATCGAACGCCTCTTGTAGGTCAGTCACATGATCGGCTCCTCGGATGCTTTTTACAAGCATGTCGTCAACATACACCTCCATATTCCGGCCGATTTGAGCTTGGAAAACCTTGTTGACGAGGCATTGATATGTTGTGCCTGCATTCTTCAAACCGAAGGGCATAACCCTGTAGCAGTAGAGGCCCTAGTCGGTCACGAATGAGGTCTTCGGGATATCTGGCAGGAACATCCGGATCTGGTTGTAGTCTGAGTAGGCGTCCATGAAGCTGAGGAATTCATGACCCAAAGTGGCGTCAATCAGAGTGTCAATACTCGGAAGAGGGAAGGGATCCTTGGGGCAAGCCTTGTTGAGATCGGTAAAATCGATACAAATTCTCCAAGTCCCATTGGACTTCTTCATCGTTAATACATTCGACAACCACTCGGGATAGTTCACCTCTTGTATGAACCGGGCCTTCAAGAGCTTGTCCACCTCCTCTTTTATAGCTAGCTGGCGCTCGGGGGCGAACTTGTGCCTCTTCTGTTGAACCGGTTTGGACCCCGGAGCAACGCTGAGGTGGTGGACCAAGAGCTCTTCGGAAATTCCGGGCATGTCTGCAGCTGACCAAGCAAAGAGGTCTCGGTTCCTTCGGATGTACTGGACTATGTCTGAGCATAGGGCGGATGGGAGGGTCTTGCTAACAAAGAACTTTCGGATTGGATCCTGCTCAGAGAAGAGCACTTCCTCCAATTCATCCACCGGCTCGGACGTTGGTCGGGCAGCATCTTGGGGGATTTCCAGAGTTTCTAGGGAGAGGACTGGACCGAGGGTAGAGGTCATGTAGCACTTACGGGCCGTTTCCTGATTGCCTTTTACTTTCCTTACTCCTGCCCGAGTAGGAAACTTCATCTTGAGGTGATAGGCGGAGGGGACGGCTTCAAGGGCAGCAAGGCCAGGCAGCAATTCATGATGGTTGCATCTTTATCCTCCTCTGGCCCATAATTCTCTACCCAACAAAAAAATTTTCAACCATGCATAACATTCTAACGAAAAAAGACATGCTACAGGTTCAACTTGCACATGCATCCAACTACACACACTAAAACTTAACTGAAATATATAACTACATATTCATGGAAAATGCCAAATAACATAGTTCTGTGATTTTAACATAGTTCTTTTGCTAATTCTGTGATTTTAACCTAACAAGTCTAACAAACAGTATATTTTTGCACGTTTTTTCCCATTCACGCTTCAGCGTTAGGAGATCATCATTACACTAACTACTGATATGAAATACTTGACAAACAAACCTGTACCAAATTTGAAACGTTAATCAATCTCATAATTTCGGATTTCATTTCGACAATAGCAAATTAATTTTGAAACTGAGTTCAGTGAAATGGTTTTTTTTTTCAACAATATCAAGAAAAAAAAAATTAAAATGCAAAAAAAATCAAATCGATACCTTCAATAACGATCGGGTGCGAACTGGAGATAGAGATGAGAAATTGAAAAGAGCCTGAAGATCTGGATCGCGTCACTAGGAGGAGAGGAGATAGGGTCGATGGGTCTCCCTAACTCGATTTTGGGGGTAGGGTTTTCAAATCGCCTCTAGCAAATGACCAAGAACAGTGGAAGGGAGCGTCGGAGAGGGAGGGACGGGGAGATGATTTGGGGGCTAGGGTTTTTTCCAATCGAAGAATTAGAAGGAGATGAGCGGGAGATGGGAAGAACACTGAGCAGGAGAGAGTGGGAAAGGAGATAGGGAGATGGAGATAGGTTTAGTGTGTGTGGGGGGGGGGAAATTCCGATTATACCCCCCCATATTAAGTGCCCCATCAGAATGAATGCAAACAGTTGGATGGGGATGATGATGGATCACTTCGATCGGACGGTCCACAACTAGTGCGCACGGGATTGAACACTAGCCCAGTGTGCAACGGATCCTTTCCCTATATATATATATATATATATATATATATATATATATATATATATATATATATAATAAAACACAAAGAAAGCAATCATGTGGCTATCCTTCAATCCCTAAAAAATCAAAGGCCTAGATCTAACCTCACAAAATATATTTTCCCGCCTAAAGTTTCTCCCCAAAACTCAAATTCAAATCTCACAACCAAAACAACTCCTATATTTATTTATTTATTTTTCACTCTCTCTCCCTCCCTCTTCTATTCAAAAAATTAAGAAAATATAAATTTTTAAAAAATTAAAAAAATTAAAAAATTAAAAACTAAAAAAATTAAAAAAATTAAAAACTTTAAAAATAATTCAAAAAAAAATCAAAAAAATCATATAATATGTTTTTTGCTCTATGTTTTCTACTTCAATTAATTTGCTGGACCTCCAAAACTATTTTATATGATCAAACAAGGTGCACCGTTTCAAAGACGTGACGTAGGCACATGTCAACGGGCAAACCTAGTATGTATATATATATATATATATATATATATATATATATATATATATATATATATATATATGAGCTTTCTTCCATTGCAAACGAGTCGGAGCGGGACTGTTCGCACAGACCCATGCGAACTTTGATCTGGACCGTTGGATCAAACCCAACGGTCCAGATTTTTTTTAATAAAATTTTGCCTTAACCCGTTGTTGGGAAGGACGGGTCAAGGCAAAATTTTATTAAAAAAAATAGCCTTAACCCGTTCTTGGAAGGACGGGTTAAGGTTATCTATATTCATTTGTATTTCCATTCTGTTCGTCTTCTTCGGCGATTGCTCTCTCGCTAGTTCTTCTTTCTTCGACGAACCCAACGGAAAAAAAAACCCTAGCTCCGCCTTACGACGGCATCTACAGCTCCCCGTCCGCTCCCCCTTCTCTCTCCCAACTCCAAAGTTCGAAACCCTACTCTCTCATCCCCTCTTTGATACGAAATCGAAACCCTAGTTCTCTTCCAAATTGATTCATTGGCTTCATTTGGAACTATTTTGTAAGGTATAGACTATTTCTTTACCTCAACAATCTATATTTGAGTTTATTTTTAAATTTGTGTATACTAAAATATTTATTTAGTGGGGAAAATTTTATTTGCCTTAGTGAATTTTAGTTGTTGAATTGGGTTGACTTTAAGTATATTCAATTGCCGAATTTATTTGCTTGCGTTAGTAATATGTAGAACTAGAATTGTATATACGAAATTAGTTAGAAAATTTTCAGTGCGGTTATGGTTGAAAACCCTGCAAACGACCGTAAAAAAATACGAAACTTTGCGAGTAGGTTCGTCTCACGTAGTACAAGCCAACCCAAGTTGTAGAAGCGAGTTTCGACTCACGGTTCGAGAGATACGGCCGCGTATCGATTTCGGTTGAAAAAAACCAAGTAAAGCGGTAGACGGCCGTATCTCCCGAACCGTGACTCGAATCTCGCTTCTACAAGTTCAGGTGGCTTGCCCTACGTGAATTCGACCAAGTCGGAAAGTTTTATAATTTTTGGATGCCGTTTGTGTGGTTTTCTTCAATTCCTCGCATGAGAAGTTTATGACTTAGAATTTTATAAGAGCGGTTAGATTAGAAAACCCTTCAAACGACCTCCAAAAAATATGAAACTTTGCGAGTTGGTTGGTGTCCGATAAGAGAAGCCAACCCAATTTGTAGAAGTGAGTTTCGACTCACGGTTCGAGAGATACGGCCGCGTATTGCTTTCGGTTGGAAAAAAACCAAGTAAAGCGGTAAACGGCCGTATCTCGCAAACTGTGACTCGAAACTCGCTTCTACAAGTTTGGGTGGCTTGCCCTACGTGAATCCGACCAAGTCGGAAAGTTTTAAAATTTTCGGATACCGTTTGTGTGGTTTTCTCAACTTCCTCGCATGAGAAGTTTTAAACTTAGAATTTTCTAAGTGCGGGTAGATTAGAAAATCCTTCAAACAACATCCAAAAAATACGTAACTTTGCAAGTTGGTTGGTGTCCCCTACGAGAAGCCACCCAAAGTTGTAGAAATGAGTTTCGACTCACGGTTCGAGAGATACGGCCGCGTATCGCTTTCGGTTGGAAAAAAACCAAGTAAAGCGGTAGACGGCCGTATCTCGCAAACCGTGACTCGAAACTCGCTTCTACAACTTCGGGTGGCTAGCCCTACTTGAATTCGACCAAGTCAGAAAGTTTAAAAATTTTCGGATGCCGTTTGTGTGGTTTTCTCTACTTCCTCGAATGTGAATTTTTTGACTTAGAATTTTGTAAGTGCGGTTAGAGTTTAAAACACTTCAAACCACCTCTAAAAATTACGAAACTTTGCTAGTTGGTTGGTGTCCCCTATGAGAAGCCAACCCAACTTGTAGAAGTGAGTTTCGACTCACGGTTCGAGAGATACGGCCACGTATCGTTTTCGGTTGGAAAAAAACCAAAGAAAGCGGTAGACGGCCGTATCTCGCAAACCGTGACTCGAAACTCGCTTCTACAAGTTTTGCTGGCTTGCCCTACGTGAATTCGACCAAGTCGAAAAGTTTTAAAATTTTCGGATGCCGTTTGTGCGGTTTTCTCTACTTCCTTGAATTTGAATTTTTTGACTTAGAATTTTGTAAGTGCGGTTAGAGTTTAAAATACTTCAAACCACCTCCAAAAATTATGAAACTTTGCGAGTTGGTTGGTGTCCCCTATGAGAAGCCAACCCAACTTGTAGAAGTGAGTTTTGACTCACGGTTCGAGAGATACGGCCGCGTATCGCTTTTGGTTGAAAAAAATCATTATAAAGCGGTATACGGTCGTATCTTGCAAACCGTGAGTCGAAACTCACTTCTACAAGTTTGGGTGGTTTGTGCTACGTGAATTCGACCAATTGGGAAAGTTTTATAAATTTTTGATGCCGTTTGTGCGGTTTTGTCACGTTCCTCGCATTATAAGTTAATGACTTTCAATATTTTTGTGTGGTTAGAGTTGAAAACACTTCAAACGTCGTCCAAAAAATACGAAACTTTGCGAGTTGGTTGATCTCACTCAAACACAACCCACCTCAACATGTAGAAGTGGGTTTGGTATTACGGTTCGCGATATACGGCTGTGTATCGGTTTATTTGGGTTTTTTTACAACCTAAACCATCTTACACGCCCGTATCTCTTCAACCAAGATTTGAAACTCACTTTCACAATTTGGGATGACTTATGCTACGTGAATTAAACCAATTTCACCTTCAGTCCTTTTTTTGTTTTCATTCGTGTGTTTTTCCCCACAATCTCGGTATGTTTGTTCTGTTGTCATTTGTACCAACCACATTTTAAATTTTTTGTCAGATAGATAAATGGCGAGAACAAGGCAACCGAGAACCCCATCCAAAAGCACTAGTGGCGCACCAACTACTAAGGTAAGATTGATTATTATTATTGGTTTTAAATACAAATATGTAACATTATCTCAATAACATCATTTGTTATATTTATTCGTGTAGGTTGGTGGCCGTCAATCCACATCTGCTGAGGCAGGTCCATCGTCCTCAGTTCTCGTTATATCACCCGGACCCGTGGACACAAGCATACTCACCTTGCAACCCAAACACCGATCGGAAGCCGTGTGGAATGGGTCCGATAAGAAATGTAATTTCCGGAAGCACACAGTTCTTCCTTTTGACCCCCGTATCACGCCGTATGCGGTGGAGGCCGGTTTCTACGGAGCTAGATTCATTCACTCAGTGAAGCTAGATCGGCCACTCCTTACAGCTCTAGTCGAGCGATGGAGGTCGGAGACCCACACATTCCACCTACCAGTGGGTGTGATGATTGTGACCCTACAAGATGTGGCAATGATAACTGGACTACCAATAGATGGGGTTGCCGTGACGGGGAACATGGACTTCGATCGAGTTAAAGTTGTTCATGAATTACTCGGTATCGACCTGCAGTTGATAGTTCTCCAAAGAAAAGAGGCCGCTAAAAAAGAAATCCACGAAAATGTACCTGCAAATTTTGATGAAGATTTATTGTATGAACAAATAGAAACTGCGAAAGATAAAGCGGAGGAAGAAGTGATGACTGAAACTTTCGATGGTAAATCACTGTACATCAGCTAGTTAAAATTTCAGTTCGAGGAGGAATATTTGGCCGTCGATTCGGACGAGCAAACCCTGACGTACTATGCACGTGCATACATTTTTAGTTTGATAGGGGGACTTATCTTCCCGAACTCATCCGGATCAACCGTGCCGCTAATGTACCTATGGTTGTTGGAGGATTTCCGGTATGCGGGTCGTTTTAGTTGGGGGAGTGCGGCACTGGCGCTACTATATAGGAATTTGTGCACATGTTCTTTAGGTAGCGTACAGATGGGTGGCCCAATGGTGCCACTGCAGATCTGGAGTTGGGAACGCATCCACATCGGACATCCCCGTATTGTTGAGGTTACACCGGATTGGTTGGCCGCCCTGGGGGCAGCGGAGTTGTTACCTCCTCTAGGAGCATATTGGGCGGGCTGGCACACGTGGGTCGATAACCCACGCCAATCTTTAACCTACTACAGAGATGAGTTAGACAACCTGCGGGACAAGTTCGTCAATTGGGAACCGTACTCGGTCGACAGGTTGCAACGGGTTCCTCCAGTCTGCGTAGACAGATCCCTTTGGTTGACGGCTGCACCTCTTGTGAATTTTGGAGTTGTCGAGTTCCAGTATCCTGATAGAGTCTTGCGGCAATTCGGATATCAACAAAAGATTTCCGAGGTCAGGTCTTATGATAAAAAGTTGCACGAGGTTAGGAGAACGGGACGAGTGCCCAACTTCGATTGGGCTGATTACCATCGTTACCATGTAGCCAACTGGAACACCATGCGGCGGCAAATGACACCAAATATGATGTACGTCGCGATACCATATGATGTCTCCCTCCAGCAGGCATACATAATGTGGTACAAGTGAATAACCCGGTTGTATGTTTCTCCAAAAGCTGCCGTACCAGCTGGTATGCAACTTCCGATTCCCCCTACCCAGGCAGAACTAGCTCCAGCATATTCCTCCTCCCAGCCAATGTACCAACCAAGGGCAGAGACATATCGAAAAACGGTCAGTCAAATTTCATATAGTTTGTACGCATGTAATGTATTTAATTGA
Source organism: Hemerocallis citrina (assembly GCA_017893485.1). Taxonomy (NCBI): domain Eukaryota; kingdom Viridiplantae; phylum Streptophyta; class Magnoliopsida; order Asparagales; family Asphodelaceae; genus Hemerocallis; species Hemerocallis citrina. Next base: position 91,810,034 of record CM030365.1, on the reverse strand, counting down.
TGCCGCTAATTATGAATGATGTTTAAATTGGAATTTTTCACCAACTGTAGATTGAAAATGCATGGGAGGTTGTTCGAACAGCTGCTCGCGTCTTGAAGACTAGGATACCCGAGAGCTTTAAGGAGGTAATCCGGGAGATGCTAGCCCCGTGCCGTCGTACTCTGGAGGACGCGGGTGAAGGTCCACAAGTTGAGGCCTATTTGAGAGCCAACTTGCCATCAACGGGTACTAGGCAAAAACAAACTGTGAGTAGGTCGGGAATTCGCATCACCGAGCCTCAACAGGTGCAACACCAACAACCACAAATTGATGATGAGTCGGAGCCTTGGGAAAATGATGACCCTCAATCTCCCGAAACCGAGGGTAGACGACGGAATCCTCAACGAAAGAGGAACCCACCTGAACATCTATCACCAAGTGGTCACAAACCGCGTGGTCGTAAAAGGTAGTATCTAACAATAGGTTGGTTAAGTGGTATTTTATTGTTTGGATTTTGATTTTATTCCGTTCAAATAACTAAGAACTACTGTTTGTTTCTATATTTGTAAATGTTGTAGATAATTATCGGGCATCCGCGGAACTCAACCATGAAGATAGGTGAATCGATCCAGAAATGTACTCGAACGATTAAACAATTTGTGAAATCAACTGTTTGTTTATATTTTTTTGTAGTAAATGACTTGTAATAGGTAGTTGTAAACAATACAGAAATGAAGTCGAACGATTTGGTGAGATTAGTATTTGCTAATGAATGTCCTATTTTATGTCTTCACATATATATTGTTGCGAACATGGATTTCTGAGTTGTTGTGGTACCGCTATATATATGTAGTTTTATTATTGTGAACTGAGTTCTCAATTCTTGTGCTATGAATTGTTGTTGTGAGGTTGTATTGCTGTGAACTCAGTTTCTCAATTCTTGTGAGTTCTTGTGAGGTTGTATTTTTCATCAAGACACCTGTACTGATTGGGCCGAAATATCCCTACCTAACCCGTCATTGTAGATAACGAGTTACCTACACCTAATCCGTCATCGACAATAACGGGTTAAGTAGACATATATTGGCCAAAGTTTTTTAACCTACTGGCCTGTACATGATATAATTCTGCCAAAATAGGTAAACTTAACCCGTTATTGTGAATAACGGATTAGGTGTAGGTAACCCGTTATCTACAATGACGGGTTAAGAAGACATATATTGGCCGAAGTTTTTTAATATCAGGTCTGTACATGATATAGTTCTTCCAAAATAGGTAAACTTAACCCGTTATTGTCAATAACGAATTAGGTGTAGGTAACCCGTTATCCACAATTACGGGTTAAGAAGACATATATTGGCCGAAGTTTTTTAATATCAGGTCTGTACATGATATAGTTCTGCCAAAATAGGTAAACTTAACCCGTTATTGTCAATAACGGATTAGGTGTAGGTAACCCGTTATCCACAATAACGGGTTAAGAAGACATATATTGGCCGAAGTTTTTTAATCTCAGGTCTGTACATGATATAGTTCTGCCAAAATAGGTAAACTTAACCCGTTATTGTCAATAACGGAGTAAGATCACCTAACCCATTATCGACAATGACGGGTTAAGAAGACATATAATGGCAGACGATTTTTAATCCCAGATTTTTAGTTGACAAAGTTTTGCCAAAATAACTCAGTGTTATTGTGAATAACGGGTTAAGAACAATTAACCCGTCACCCTTAATAACGGGTTAAGTAGATATATATTGGCAGAAGAATTTTCATCTCAGCTCTGTAGGTGATAAAGTTCTGTCAAAATTGTTTTACGTAACCCGTTATTGTTAATAACGTGTTAGGATAACTTAACCCGTTTTTGACAATAACGGGTTAAGTAAGAAAATATTTTTATCCTTTCTACAAATTTCTCTTCACTCTTTGCGAGAATTGTCTCCCGAACTGTGCAAAGTGACATTACTATGCCCATAAATTGTTTATATTTTTTATTAATTTTCATTTACTACCTCGTAACTAACCACTATAAATTTGTTACCATTATAAGTGTTGTAAAAGTTAAAAAATTAAATTACGAGATTTTTGTACCAAGGGTTAGGGTTAGGGTTAGGTTAAGATACGGTTAGTGTTGGGTTAGGGTTAGGGTTCGGTTAAGATAGGGTTATTGGTGAGTGTATGTTTTTTGTTTTGATTAATTAGGTTCATATTTGTAGATCCCCACATTTATATTTGACTTTGCAACATGTGGAACCACATGTACAACATGGCAAGTATCTTAACTTATAGTACAAGTCGTTAACTTGTAGTACATTAACGGGCCGTTCTAAATTTCCAGATTAATGAATCCATCCATCCATCAGTCAATCAATTTGAAGGTTCAAATCAGGGCTAATCAAATATATCTTCCCCCACATGTCTTTATTGTGCTACTACATGTGAACTTGTGCCCCCACATGTGATCAGATCTAGTTTTTGTTACCCAAGTAATTAGCTCTGGTGGCATGGCACTCTAATAACGCGTTCGTGCTTTTCCATTAGGGATACCATCATCATCACAGTTGATCCAAATCTGTATTGGTCTTTTTGTACATGGATGTGGGGGATCTACATGTGGTTTTTCCCATATATAGGCTACATGTGGGGGATCTACATGTGGTTTTTCCCCATATAGGCTACATGTGGGATCTACATGTGGTTTTTTCCTAACTTATAGGCTACATGTGGGGATCTACATGTGGTTTTTCCCCCATATAGGCTAAATGTAGGGGTGTACATGTGGTTTTTACCTCTGTGTAAGCTACATGTGGGGATCTACATGTGGTTTTTCCGTTTATAGGCTACAATTCCATAATGATATAGGCTACATCCCAACAATCTAGAGTGTAGGCCGTTGTCTATACCAAAGAAGTGGTATTGTCCTCTAAGCTAAGTGACCACCACAAGCCAGAAAAACTTTGAAGATACACCTCAGTGGGAAAAAGCACCAAGCTAAACAAGCAGAACTCAATCTCATGTGCAGAACTCAGCACCCACCTAATATTATTACTGACACTTCAATATGGGAAAAACCTAAACTACATAACCACATGGCTTGATGCATCTGGTTAGGCTTTTCCAATTGGGATATCATCATGTGGGGATCTACATGTGGATCCCCACATGTATAGGCTACATGTGGGAATCTACATGTGTTTTTTCCATGTATAGGCTACATGTGGGGATCTACATGTGAATTTTTTCCTAATCTTCCCGTATCTATCTTCTTCGTGTTATCAATGGCTTCCAAAAAACCAACAAATGTTATATGTGGTTTTCTCCTAACATGTGGGGATATGCAGTTGGTTTTTTGTTTTTTAATTCTTAACCCTAACCTAACCCTAACCCTAAATTTTGCCTTAACCCTATTCTTCTAACCCTAACCTACTAACCCTAGAATAACCCTAACCCGTTACCTACAATTTTTTTAAATTGGTGGTGATTTTTTTAAAATTTTTTAAATAAATATAAAACAAGATGTAATTTGCAGCCCCTGACCCCTGCTAACCCTAACCCTGCCCTTAACCTACTGTAACCCTACTCTGACCCTACAAAGTAAACCCAACCAAAAATTATATCTAACATAATTGTCAAAAAGGAATTCGCTGAATGAACGTATATGTTTTAAAAATTTGTTTGTTTACAAACAAAATTTGAAATGGCGTAACGAACATCTATGGAAAGCTGATTATATAACATTTTATGAGCAGATTTTAGTATGGTCAAAGTGGTGTTTGAATAATTTATCATAAATTGTTTTCATTAAGTGAACTACTTTATATGTTATATGTACAAACTTGTTTACACATTTTTTTTTCATGCGATTTAATAATAATCTTGAGTACTGCCGATATATGTACACCTAACCCGTTATTTACGATAACGGGTTACATGTACGTAACCCGTTATTGTCAATAACGGATTAAGTTAACGTATATTGGCAGAACTTCGTCATCTACTTATGCATGTAGCCATAAACTTCTGCAAATATATGTGTACTTAGCCCGTCGTTGGTGATAACGTATTTTGCTAAAGTAACCCGTTATCTGTGACAACGGGTTAAGTTGACAAATACTGGCAGTGGTTCATCATGTAGAGACCAAGTTTTGGTATAGACCTAGTATACTTAATCCGTTCTTGGTACCAACGGGTTAAGTGTACTTAACCCGTTGTCACCAACAACGGGTTATGCACATGTAATTAGCCGACATGGTCCGTACATTTTGAGATGTGTATCAATTTGGTGGAGACAATTGTTGTCCTTGCTGCTGTTTTTTGGAGACTTGTATCATTCTTTTCAATATAAACATTAGTGTGAATTGTATCAAGGATTTAACCTTCTTGTCTTCTTCTTCTTCAAATTTTGATCCCTCCTTGTCTTCTTCTTCTTCTTGTTTTGACTTATGCTTGTTTGATGATCCTGTGGTGTGGACATGATAACTGTCATGTCATGCACCCCTCCTTCTAATCATCCCTATAACTGCATATTGAGTTCATAACTCAAATGAGAATGAACTCAATGTAGAGAAGAAAGGGAAAAAAATAGGGAGGAGATACGATGGCAAGTCATTCTCCCAAAAATGTATGAGAAGCCATGCTTTTCTTGTGGAAGTCATTCTCTCAAATGAGTCATTCTCCCAAAAATCTTCAAATAAGTCATTCTCTTAAATGAGTTCAAAGATGATCGCCTACAATTGTTGTTCTTGTGTATGAAGATGCAGGAGTAGAGAGACTTGTGCATGAATATTTCAGTGTACAAGTGCATGATCGGTTTCTCTCAAGGGGTAGGAAGGGCCGCCGACTCTGCCTTTTTTTTTCCTTCATTTCCTTCAATCCTCTTTCTTCTAGCTTTTAGATGCGTTTGCATAAGTAGTGGTTGTCCTCCTTTCATATACATTAGTTCTCTATTGCTACACAGAGTGTAAAAATTCTCTGCTTCGTAGGACGGAGTAGTGGTGGGTGCCACAGTGTATTCATGCTACTTCTCAGCTTCTTGGCATGCACACCTCGCAATCGTGCAACAAATAGCACGATTGCGAGGAGTGCGTGTCAAGAAGTTGTGAAGTACTTTGAATATACGGTTACACCCACTACTACTATATCCCACGAAGCGAAGAATTTTTACCTCTATGTAATACTAGTGAACTAAATTATATGCAGGGGGGATAACTGCTACTTATGCATTCAAAAAAAGGCAGAGTCAACAGTCCTTCCTTTCACTTTGAGAAGAAAGCGAGCATGTAGTTGTATACTAAATTAATTTCAATTTTGGAGTAGAGTGTCAAAGGATGACTTTGTAATGTCAATTTGCTTGAGTTATGTACAATTTTCTATGTATCTTCAAACAATATGTTCTTGCCAGTTTGTAATGTTTGATATATGAATAAATTTGATGTTGCAAATGGCTTGTTGTGAATGAACAGATTTGTATATGTATCAACAAAAGAAGATATATCCAACACAGACGAAAGTTCATTAACATATTTGTTGTGAATGAACAAATATGTATATGTATCAACAAAAGAAGAAATAGTCCACAAAGTGGAAAGTTCTGTAAATAAATCTCAACTTAACCCGTCATTGGTAATAACGGGTTAGGGGATATAAAACCGTTAATGCCAATAACGGGTTAATTGGAGAGATATTGGCCGTACTTCATCCCCTACATGTGAAGTATTGGTTAAGGACTGCCAAACTCTATCTCCTTAACCCGTTATCGAGGATGACGGGTTAAGATATCTTAACCCGTTATCCTCAATAACGGGTTGTGTAGAGAGTATCTGGCAGCATCTTTTCTTCAATACTGCATACATTTTCACAAATTTCCACAATATCGATATACCATCCACAAAATACAGTCTCCCACACAAAGAATAAATCTGTTGACATCAGCATGCAGACAATTTTCATTAACAAAAAATTCACAAAGCGATCGAGTTGCCCAAATTGCACACATCTTCAAAATTCACAAATTTCGACATAAATAAACATTCGCTACCCAAATACAAGATCAAAATCCGTAGCAACATATGTACTTCACAAATATACAAAATAAACTGATATACAGATATTACACTCTGATTAAATACATCATTAATTTACTTGTACCAAACAGATACATTCAATTAACCATATATATACAATCCAAAAGTAACGATTTTTGGAAGGCATTGCTTCTTTCCATTGGGGGTGTTTTTTACAATTTTCATTCCGGACCTACACCAAAAAATAAAAAATAAAAAAGTTAATAATCGAGTCAAAATTAATAATTATGTGCACAAAAAAAATAAATAATTCACCAATTATTCGGTGCTTATCTTGAAAGTTTGATATGACATCCATATTACTTAAAACCCCCTAGCACGAACCTTCGCCTTCGTCATCATCACTCTTTACAGTGTTTGGAGCTTCTTCATTCCCTACCGATCCACTAAATAAGGAAGAAGAATGAGTTAGTACCGACTACAACAAGTTTACATTCATTGAGTCTAATTAACAAATACAAAATCTCTGATATAATACCTTGCTACATTTTTTGGGCAATTCCGTGAATCGTGACCTACGACACGAAGGCATGTCCTGCAAAGTCTTGGCCTCTTCGTTTTCTGACCTTCTCTTATAGACGTCAACAGTTTCCTTTTAGGCCTCCCCTTTGTGGTGCACTGTACAGGGTCACCTACATGTGCATGTGCATGTGCATGTCCACCACTCTCAGGTTGTGCGCTAGCTTCGTGTGGTGTGCTGTTCACTGACTCAATGTTAGCAAAGCCTTTGATTCCCTTGAGCATGTGGTCGAGCATGTACTTGTATCCTCACTCTGAAGAACAACCAAGATCGACCAAATGTCTTGAGTGCATAGTCAGTTCACAATAACGAGAGGCAAAATTGTCGCCCATACTATTGGGAACCGGTATACTGCTTCTTCTCAGTTGATCCCTGGTCCATCGCTTACAAATATATTGTTCAGGTAGTGCAGTGTGATCTGTGAATCGAATAACTTCCAGTAGATGTTTGCAGGGAATGCCTACGAAGTCGTACATGGAACAAGGGCATTTAGCAATTCCAGTGATTTTACAATAAGAAATCACCCTCCCCGGTTCTGAATTTCCACAAACTGTTACAGAATAAGCTGTACTATCCGGTGTATCCATACTCGGAATTAAACTCACATTAAGTAATAAGCTTTTGACAATTTCTTGTTGAAATTTGTAGAAAATCTTCAAAGTGTATATTCCTGCCATTTATGACTCCAATGCCCATTCGGTCTTCAATTTTGGCCTCTCCTCGCGATTACGATGTGTTTCATTAAGTTCATCGTGTCTTTGTTTTACTAAGAGTCAGTCAAAGATGACGGTAAATTCATGTATTGAGTACTTTTTATGAGTATGGTGCTTCAAGGATGAATGTAGCGATTCGCTACGTTGGGTACTCAACATGGCCCCCCAAAATGAGTCTCTTGCGTACACAGGAGCCCATTTTTCGCGGATCTCAAATTTTTTCTTCAACCATTTTTTATTCTCCAGTTTGTACTGGGAGATCAAATTTTTCCACTTCTGTTCGAATTCTGTTTTAAATTCCAACGTATAAATGATAGTCTTTAAAGCATCCCTGAACCCATCAACGTTCTTCGGGATGTGCACTTCATGCGGTAGCTTATCCAAAATATGCCAAATACAATATCTGTGACGTGATTGGGAAAACTTTGAAAATTGCAGAAGTTATCCCACAATCCTCATCTGTCACGATGTTGATCGGATCATAGCCCATTGCAGCTCGCCACTTTTCAAAGAACCACTCAAATGAGGATGTCTTCTCATTGGGGATGAACCCACAACCTAGGAATATTGATTGCCAATGATGGTTGAATCCAACAAATGGTACGAACAACATCCCATATCTGTTTGTGTTGTAGGTAGCGTCAAAGTAGAGAACATTCCCGAATACTTCAAAATTCTTTCTAGCGATACCATCCACCCAGATACAATGTGACAATCGCCCTTCGGAATCACATTGGTAATCAAAATAGAATAAAGGATCGGTCTCCTTTTTGGATTCAAAAAACTCAAGTAGCATTTGTCCGTCATGTCCTTTTAAATCCTCCATCTCGTCTCTCCTGAGATTTCTGACATCGGTTTCAGTGAACCCAATTTTCTCATTATCTCCACTTGCACCTTCAAAGAATAGCTTTTGTTTGCATACAGGGACATTAGCTTCGGTAAGTTGACCAATTACTTTTTTATCTGTCCTAGTCAATTCACGGTTTCGAGGTAGCAAGTGACGTCTACCAGGTGAAGTAAATTCGTGATTGTGTGCTTCATTTAACGAATAAATAATCCACGAGTTACTTTGTGAATTACTTTGTCGGTTTAATTTGACACGAAGGAAAGCTTTGCAACCCGTTCTAGAAGTTGTACCTCGTCTAGTTTCATTATGATTATTCGGTGACTCCCCGGCTTTATTACAAACATATGATTTATCCACTATATCGTTTTCCTTATATTTATTTCCACCCTTACGCATAGAGAATTCCGCACATTTGCAATATGATGAATAAAATTTATCCGCTTCCTCAAGAGTGGAAAATGTCATACTAATCTTCGGTTTTATGTGCTCGTCAACTTGTGGAAGATTCGCCAATTTTTTGTGCACGAACAAATTTCTCTCCGGCAACAGAAATTCCTTCGAAACTGTCCATACCTAAGAAACCGTGAAAAGGAGAACAATTAGAGGTAATAAACTGTTGTGCATGGTGTTTTTATAAGTGCGCAAGTCACAACAACTTGTAAAAATCAGTTTCCACTAACGGTTCGAGAAATACGGCCGTGTATCACTTTATTTGAGTTTTTTTCAAACAAAAGCGATACACGACCGTATCTCTCTAACCGTGAGTCCAAATTGACTTATACAAGTTCTGGTTGCTTGTGCTACATGAGATCAACCAACTCGCAAAGTTTCGTATTTTTTGGAGGTGGTTTGAAGTGTTTTCAACTCTAACCGTACTTAGAAAATGTTTTGACTCAAAAAGTTCTAAAAAAATAAACTTGAGAAAACCGCACAAACGGCATCCAAAAATTATAAACCTTTCCAACTTGGTCGGATTCACGTAGGACAAGCCACCCGATCTTGTAGAAGCGAGTTTCAAGTCGCGGTTTGCGAGATACGGCCGTGTACCGCTATACTTGATTTTTTCCAACCGAAAGCGATACGCGATTTGATATCTCTCGAACCATGAGTCGAAACTCACTTCTACAAATTGGTTTGGCTTCTCATAGGGGACACCAACCAACTTGTAAAGTTTCGTATTTTTTGGAGGTGGTTTGAAGTGTTTTCAACTCTAACCGTACTTAGAAAATGTTCTGACTCAAAAAGTTCTAAAAAAATAAACTTGAGAAAACCACATAAACGGCATCCAAAAATTATAAACCTTTCCAACTTGGTTGGATTCACGTAGGGCAAGCCACCCGATCTTGCAGAAGCGAGTTTCGAGTCGCGGTTTGCGAGATACGGCCGTGTACCGCTATACTTGGTTTTTTCCAACCGAAAGCGATATGCGTCCGTAACTATCGAACCATGAGTCAAAACTCACTTCTATAAATTGGTTTGGCTTTTTATAGGGGACACCAACCAACTCGCAAAGTTTCGTATTCTTTGGAGGTGGTTTGAAGTGTTTTCAACTCTAACCGCTCTTACAAAATTCTAAGTCAAAAACTTCTTATGCGAGGAAGTTGAAAAAACCACACAAACGATATCCGAAAATTATAAAACTTTCTAACTTGGTCGGATATACGTAGGGCAAGCCACCCGAACTTCTAAAAGCGAGTTTTGAGTCACGGTTTGCGAGATACGGCCGTGTACCGGCTTTAGTTTTTTTTTTCCAACCGAAAGCGATAAGCGGCCGTATCTCTCGAACCGTGAGTCGAAACTCACTTCTACAACTTGGGGTGGCTTCTCGTAAGGGACACCAACCAACTCACTAGGTTTCGTATTTTTTGGAGGTCGTTTGAAGGGTTTTCTAATCTAACCGCACTTAGAAAATTACAAGTCAAAAACTTCTCATTTGAGAAATTGAAGAAAACCGCCCAAACGGCATCCGAAAATTATAAAACTTTCCGACTAGGTCCAATTTACATATGGCAAGCCACCCAAACTTGTAGAAGTAAGTTTCGAGTCACGGTTTGCGAGATACGGCCGTGTACCGACTTTAGTTGTTTTTTTCCAACCAAAAGCGATACGCGGCCGTATCTCTCGAACCGTGAGTCGAAACTCACTTCTACAACATGGGGTGGCTTCTCGTAGGGGACACCAACCAACTCGCAAAGTTTCGTATTTTTTGGAGGTCGTTTGAAGGGTTTTCTAATCTACCCGCACTTAGAAAATTCTAAGTCTAAAACTTCTCATGCGAGGAAGTTGAGAAAACTGCACAAACGGCATCCGAAAATTTGTGAACCTTTCTAACTTGGTCGGATTTACGTACGGCAAGCCACCCAAGTTGTAGAAGCGAGTTTCGAGTCACAGTTTGCGAGATACGGTCGTGTACCGGCTTTAGTTGTTTTTTTCCAACCGAAAGCGATACGCGCCCGTATCTCTCGAACCGTGAGTCGAAACTCGCTTCTACAACTTGGGTTGGCTTCTCGTAGGGGACACCAACCAACTCGCAAAGTTTCGTATTTTTTGGAGGTCGATTGAAGGAGTTTCAACTCTAACTGCACTTACAAAATTCTAAGTCAAAAACTTCTCATTTAAGGAATTGAACAAAACCGCACAAACAACATCCGAAAATTATAAAACTTTCCAACTAGGTCCAATTCACATAGGGCAAGCCACCCGAACTTGTAGAAGCAAGTTTCGAGTCATGGTTCGGGAGATACGGCCGTGTACCGCTTTACTTGGTTTTTTTTCAACCGAAAACGATACGCGGCCTTATCTCTCGAACCGTGAGTCAAAACTCGCTTCTACAAATTGGGGTGGCTTGTACTACGTAAGACGAACCTACTCGGAAACTTTCGTATTTTTTTATGGTCGTTTGCAGGGTTTTCAACCATAAGAGCATCCACAGTCGTTTTTCTCATTTTTCATAAAATGGCAGCTACAGTAATAGCAAATGGACGAAGCGCTTGCAGTCGTCGTTTGCTAAATTTTTCTCATATTCGTTAGAGACGGGATATGATTAACCGTCCCAAGTTTTATAATTTTAAAATGCGGTAGGACGGGGAATCATTCCCCGTCTGTCAAAAAAAAAAAAAAAAAAACAAAAAAAAAAAAAATGGTCGCTAAAGCTCGGACGGGGTAACATACCCCGTCCATGAAATCTGGTGTGAGAAGACATTAATTATGGTCAAATTGGGGATTTTAGTGTGAGAAGACATTAATTAGTGTGAGAAGACAGTAATTAGTTTGAGGGGATTTTAATTAGTCTGAGGGGATTTTCAAAGTGTGGGACGGGGTTTGATACCCCGGACGGGGTATCATTCCCCGTTTGAACACTTTTACAAAAAATTTTAATTAGGTTAATTAGAGAGACGGGGTTTGATACCCCGGACGGGATATCATTCCCCGTCCGTCCTCTTTTAAAAAAAAAATCAAGAATTATTGGGACGGTATATGATCGTCCGTCTGATACGATTAAAAAATAATTATATCGAAGAGACGGGGTATCATACCCCGTCCTTTATAATTTGAGAAAGCTCAGTTCGTTTCTCATATTTGAGAAATGGAAATAGAAGCTTTGCCAAAAAATGGGAATATGAGAAACGACTGCAGTGCTACTTTTCTATTCGTTTGCTAAAATTTGGAAAAATGGGAATTATAGAAAACGACTGTGGATGCTCTAACCCCACTGAAAAGTTTCTAACTAATTTCGTTTATACAATTCTAATTCTACAAATGTCTAACGCAAGCAACTTAATTCGGCAATTGAATATACTTGAAGTCAACCCGATTCTACATCTAAAATCTACTAAGGCATATAAATTTTTCTCCAATTTCTAAATAATTTACTACACACAAATTAAAAAAAAGAACACAAATATAGATTAATGAGGTAAAGAAATAGTGTATACCGTACAAAATAGGTCCAAATCAAGCCAAACAATGGATTTGGAAGTGAACTAGGGTTTCGATTTCGTATCGAAGAGGGGAAGAGAAGGTAGGGTTTCCAACTTGGGAGTTGGGAGGAGGGGGAGCGGACGTAAGTGGGTTGATTTGGGTTTAGACAAAGGATTATGGTATTTTTTCTGTTGGGTTCGTCGAAGAAAGAAGAAGGAGCGAGAGAGAAATCGCCGAAGAAGACGAATAGAATGGAAATACAAATGAATATAGATAGCCTTAACCCGTCCTTCCCAAGAACGGGTTAAGGCTATTTTTTTAAATAAAATTTTGCCTTAACCCGTCGTTGGAAAGGACGGTTAAGGCAAAAAAAATTTTAAAAAAATCTGGACCGTTGGATCTTTGATCCAACGGTCCAGATCAAAGTTAGCACGGGTCTGTGCGAACAGACCCGCTTCCGACCCGTTTGCAATGGAAGAAAGCTATATATATATATATATCTACTATTTTAATGGGAGAGTTAGGGTTGTAAACAAACAAACCCTAATTTTGTAACTGAGTAAACACGTGCAATATACGGCAAACTAAATTCACCAAACATACCCGTGTGATGCACGTGCAGCTCCTAAAAAGGGATATTTTAGCAAATGCCCCATTTAAAATGTGAAAATTAGCATATACTCCCACTATTTTTAAAAACTAAGAAATACTCCTATTTCTAATATTATAATGGGAGAAGACCTTAGTGTCATTTGTAAATGTTTTGTCAATCTACCAACCCGTGCAATACACGTGCATACTATTATAAAGGAGGTTCTAAGTTCAAATCCAGATTATGTCTAAATTTTTATTTTAAAAAACTATATTTATTAAGACGTGCATCGCACGTGCAAATTACTAGTATATATATATATATAAACCTTCCGCTGTGCACTAGCCATGGTGTGCACTTCGTGTGCACTCGGCCTTCGTGCATTTGTATCGACGATCCGAACGGTTCATATTGATCTACACGTCTAAATTAGTTTAAATATGCAAAATCAAGTCATTTGAAATTCATTTGCCCTTCCATCATGTCATTATATAAAAAAAACGATATTCATCCATAAAATTTTGTAACACTTCAATGCATGGGCAAATAAATTTCAAATGACTTGTTTTTATATATTTAGAATAATTTAGACATGTGAACAGTTCAGATCGTCGGTACGAAGACCCGAAGGCTGAGTGCACATGGAGTGCACACCATGACTGGTGCACAATGGAAGGGGACTTTTATTTTATATATATAGAGGGAAAGTTAGTAGCTCTTACAAACTTCTAAGGGACGGGGGACCGGATAGGGTTGGAAGTTGGTTTTAGACTATTATTTGAAGCTACATAGTCTTAAGTCGAAGAGAGGGCAGCGGACGTCTGTCATTCACCACAACTTGCCTAAGGCTATGAGTTCTTAACCAAGCTATCCCCAACAAGTCTCAACCTGTTATAAAAAGGATCTCCCCCGCTCTGCAAAAAACCAAAGCAGTATTTAAATATAGTTACAGACAGCTCAGTTAACACATGGAAACATCATATGGCAGTTTGATCAAAATAGTAAAAACCAAAAAGTGTCTAAGCTGATATGCAGTCTGAGTTCTTCCTCAACTTTGACTCAACCAACGGTGCTTGCGGCTTCACTCGCCTACCAAGATGCTATTGGTGGTCTGTCTCCTATAAACATTGCACTTGCATGGACATCCTCTAGCCCATGCATGATCTTCTCCTTTTGCTTGGAGCTCTCACATCCATCTAGCCAATGAGAGAACCAGAATTTAACATCAGCAATAAGATTTTTCTTTGAGTGCAACATACATATAAAAACTCTATCAATTCTATAGATCCATAAAGTCAAGCAAACAACAATTTTAACCAAGTGCCAAGTGCATGAGTATCTGCGTCTGTGTTGAGAAAAACACCAAGTTGTGAAGCAATCATAAATGGAGTCAGGAAGGTGTGTGATGCTGAACATTGCGGTGAAGTGGTGCCAAATGCAAAGTGCCACTGGGCATTCAAAGAATATTTGGAAGGTGGGCTTAATCTGACATGCACAAGCTATGGATGTTAGATCACCATCCCTTCGTTCACCGTGAAGCCTGGTCTTGGAGTTAAGCTTCTCCCAGCTCAATAGTCAGATAAAGATCTTGCACTTAAGGGAGGGAATGTTGTTCCATGTAGGTTTGTCGAATAGAGATAGGAGCCCTGAAGTGCTGAAGAATGTATAGGCTGACTTGACTGAGAAATAGCATGTTGATGAGTGCCTCCAAGTTGGAATGTCATGCCCCGCTTCCCGTTATACGGAAATACGGGTACGCAACTGAAGCGTAGTGAATGATATAAGTATTTTAACTCATATCATCCATAAGCTGTACAATAACAGTAATGTAACTCCTATTTTTCTATTTTGGATTTTATTGTATTTTATTTTCTTTTTCTTGATTATTGTGTCTGAATTCATTTTTAATAATACAATTTTGTTTTTCTTGGGTTCATTTATTCTCTCTTGATCATTCCGTGCTTTTTTGGCTTGAATTCTACTATTTTTGGCTCATTACAAATTTTGCTCTTCCTGTTTTGAGTTTGAATTAATCCGCTATATGTTCATCTCACTGATTTATATTTATTCGTCTGTTTTTGGAGCCTAAACCCGTACCCTAAAACCCACTAACCCGCAACCCAAAATCCTATATCTTACTTACCCTATAAATACCCATTTAACCCTAATTATTATTAACCCTATTATTCTAATCCTCTCTCTTCCGCCGCTCACCCCTCTCTCTCTCTGTTTTCGTCGCCCTCTTCCATCATCGACCACCCACCTCCCATTCGTCGACCCCTCATCATCACCCCATTATCACCCCCAACATCCTTGACTTCGTCTCCAAACCCATCACCAACAGAGCTCCACCTCCCGCTCTAACCTATCCACCGTAGATCCCTCGTCGCCTTCAGTCCACTTCGTTCCCCTCCGTTGTCCCTGCATCCACCGAAGATCCCCCTCATCGTCGTCGCCAACATCCAAAGCCCGAATCCCCGCCATCCCGCTTCTCCTCTGTTTCGTCGAGAAACAGAGCACCGTTCGAGCCCGCCGTCTCTCGTCGTTGCGTCACTTCCTAACCGCCAGCGCCCTGCCGTCAGCTGCCGTTGCTCTCGTCGCTGCTGTCGCTCCTTACCACAGTCGTCCGTCGAGCCGCTCCCTCTCTCTGTCGACTTGTCTGAGAAGGGAAGAGTTGGGTTCTCTGTGTTTGCTATTTGGTGAAGGAGGGGAGAGAGAATTGGTGTTTTCTGTTCTGCAGAGTAGGGGATTTGATTGTTGCTGTTTTGCTATTTTGGAATTGGGTTAGTTGTTCTGTGTGTGGGCATTTGCACGTAGCTTGCACGCATTTCCGTTCGTGGATTCATCGCTCGAGATTCTCATCCCGTTAATCTAAATATTCGAAATTAACAACTAAAATGCAAGTCTCTTCTTGAACTAGTTTATTGTTTTGTGTAAGATTTTTTGATCTCTGCAAGTATATCAAAATCTTTTTATCATACCGCTATTTGAATTCAGTTAAGTATATTGAGGGTTTACACGAGCTAATGATGAACCCAATAATATTCACATTTAAGAGCAATAATCTTAATGCAATGGGACATTTAAATGCTCTATATGTGGTATTTTACTCTTAATTTCTCTTTTCCATAGGAAACAGCCTAAAGCAGCAAAACAAAGCAGATTCAGGATTTTGAGGATGGTACACAGAAACTGCAGGGCATAAGTCGACTGGTGCTTCCAACAATCGACGGAACAGAGAGGCTGACGATGCTCGGCACAGTCGACTTACTCCAGAGACAGTCGACTTGACTGATGAATCATGAATCTACGAAGCTGCTCGGCACAGTCGACTTACTCCAAAGCCAGTCGACTGGTATTCAGCAGAGTTAGAAGATAAGAACAGGGAAGATTCGTCCTCATCCAAATCCGAAGCAAGAATAAAGTTATCCAAACCCAGGGCTTCTGCGAATAACAACTCTCCATTAATCGAGATAGGAGACCAGGGTTGGCAAGTGAGAAGATCGACTCAAACTTATATTCAATGTAAAGAGATAGAATTGGAATCTGCAGATGTGGGCAAAAGAAGTTACAAAAAGGCTGGAATAAGAAGTTAAGGGTATCACTTAATCTCGGAATCATCAATCATCAACCAGGAGGCATTATTCTATCAGGATCGAAGAAAGAAGGAGATCAAGTACACTGAAGGGAACAAGCCAGTCGACTGAGTGACAGCAAGTCGACTTCTCAGGCCAACATCATCAGTTTATTTCTTCTCGTTCTAATTCTTTTATTTTAATCATGTATTCGAAACAGTTAGTTAATAAAAGTCTTATTATGTGGAACTAATTTCATAGTTGGGTAGATTGAAACCGTAGTCATGTAAAGCTATATTCTTCTGAATGCTACTCTATTACTTATTGATTAAACCTGATTGAATTGGTATAAATTTATAATAATCAAACTTGTCCAGAAGTTCTAAGAGCAGTCGACTGAGAGTGGCAGCAAGTCGACTGCCATGCAGAACCTGAGTTTATCAAGTTTGCGTATTATAGATCTGAATCTTTTATATGAGCATAGAGACGACCCATATCTTGTGTTCATAGTTTGTAATACAAGAATCTCCAGGGGTTCCTGGTTTAATCAACTTGAAGGATCTAGATCTGATACCAATTTCTAGAACTTCAAGTGTTTGTTCGTTTCCATTGTTCCTATGTTTTCCTTAAGTGCAACTTAGTAGATACCATGCTAAATACTCAAGGAAAGAAACGAATTAGAGTAGATACCATGCCTAATTCTTGGCTTAGGGAAACAATAACTTTAAGGAGTAGATACCATGCCCTTAAAGGAACAAACATGAGTAATTAGAGTAGTGTAGAAGGTGACTTAGCATTATTGACTATAGGTGGAAATCAAAGCCCAACTACTTAATAGATATTTGTGATTCAGAACTACTTGATCTAATCTTCATCTTGTCATTTCTTCTAGAACAACACTTTAAGATTCTTATTTCTGTTTTATTGGTTAGTAAGTTAATTTCTACAATCTCTGTGGGATCGACCCTTGCTTGTCACTACGCTTCTATAAACGATTCGTACACTTGCGAGGTTTTTAATTTGTTTCCAGATTATCTATTTATTTAGATCATCTAGATTGCACAACAAGTTTTTGGCGCCGTTGCCGGGGATTGTTTAGTATTTTAACTTACAAATCAGTAAAATAGTTTTCATTTTTCTTTTCTTTTATTGATAAATATTTTTCTTTTAGGTTACAGGATTTTGGTGAATGCACGGGAGACGATCACTTCGTCCAGAGCTACTACCTATTGACGCAGAAACAGAACGCACATTGCATAGACTAGGTCGGCTGTCTGCAACAAACCAGTCGACTGGTGCACGGAACAAGTCGACTGCACAGAGATCCAATTCACAAGCAGCAAAGGCTGAGGAAGTACCAAATCGAGTACCAATGCAGGACAAATTCATGCCTAAGAATATTGAGCAACCTTCCTGCATTGCTTATCAACCTAATGTCACAGGGAATATGCATCTGTCTCCCCAATTACTTAGCATGGTTCCCCACTTTAGTGGCAAACCAGACGAGGAGTCTCACCTCCATCTGCAAGACTTCTTTGATCTTTGCAGAACACAAAGTGTCCAAGGGCTTACCCCTGAACAAATCAGGTTAATCTTGTTTCCATTCTCTTTAAAACTTAATGCTAAATTGTGGTATAATTCTTTGGAACCAGGATCAATTAATTCATGGGAGTAATTGGCAACAAAATTCTTGAAAGAATTTTTTCCAGCCCAGAAAACCAAACAATTAAAAAGGGAGATTCAACTCTTCCAACAAAAAGATGGAGATTTATTCTTCGAAGCATGGAAGGACTTCAAAAACAAGCTTCTCAAGTGTCCTATGCACAACATGCCTAAGGATGATCAGGTACAAGCATTTTATAAGGGTTTAAATGATACTAACAAGGCAATTGTGGATTCAGCTTGCAACGGGATCTTGATGAGGAAAAGTGGTGAGGAGGCCATCGAATTATTTGAAGAACTCAGCGAGAACTCACAGCAATTCTCAACAAGGGGAAGAGGCATTTCTAAAAAACAGGGAGTTTACAAAATTTCTGGTAGTAATAACATACAATTAGAAATGGTAAACATGAACAAAAAAATTGATATGCTTGTTAATGCAATGACGACAATGGGCGGTGTAAAAAATCAAACAAAAGAAATTTGTGCAATTTGTTCCCATTTGGATCATACAACTGACACGTGTCCCATGTCTTCTTTCACAGATCAGGAGCATGCAAACTATGTGGGACAAGGAGTGTTTCCATCAAAGAACAACCCCTTCTCAAACACATACAACCCAGGGTGGAGGAACCATCCAAATTTCTCATGGAACAACAATCAAGGCACTCAATCTTCACAAGGACATGCACGGAACTTCCAGATGGGAGGTGGGTTTGATCGGCCAGTACAAGAACAGAAGAAGTTGGATTTCGAATCCACCGTTCTTCAATTGCTCCAACAGCAACATCAAATAAGTAACCAACAAGGGCAGGCAATTTAGAAATTGGAAACCCAAATCGGTCAAATCGCGAAAGAGTTGAGTGAAAGAAAGGCAGGAGAACTTTCATCACAAACTATACCAAACCCTAGAGGCCAAGAACAGCTCAAATTAGTAATAACTCTGAGAAGTGGTAAGACAATTGACAGCAAGGTTGGAACACACGCAGACGAATCAGATACACAACCATCAAAAGCTTTGGGTTCCAACAAGGTAAGTGAAAAAGAAAGGACAGTTTTGCCACCATTCCCTCAAAGGTTAGTCAAGCGAAATAAGAACAACATTTATTTGATATCTTTGAAACTCTCAGAAAGGTAGAGATTAATATCCCCCTACTTGATGCTATTAAACAAATTCCTTCTTATGCCAAATTTTTGAAAGAATGTTGTACTCACAAAAGAACATTTCAGGTTAGGGAGGATGTGGCTTTGACAGAGGAAGTGAGCACCGTTTTGTTAAGGAAACTACCTCATAAACTGAAGGACCCAGGTAGTTTTACCATTCCTTGTAGGGTTGGTTAGCACTTCTTTGAAAAGGCACTGCTAGACTTGGGGGCAAGCATTAATCTTCTTCCTTACTCTATTTACGAAAAGCTAGGATTGGGGGAAATCAAACCAACTTCCATCACTTTGCAGTTGGCTGATCGCAGCATCAAAAGACCTAGAGGTATTTTGGAAGATGTCCTAGTTTAGGTAAATGATTTCATTTTGCCTGCTGATTTTGTTGTGTTGGATATGGAGGACTCTTCAATGCCATCTTCTTTACCGATCATTTTAGGTAGGCCCTTTATGAGTACGGCTGATATAAAAATTTGTGTTAAAAATGGTACTATAAGTATGAAAATAAATGGAGAAAATGTTGAATTTAAAATATTTGATACACTGAAATTACCACATGATGATTATGAATGTTATAATATTGATGTGGTACAGGAGATTGTCGATCAAACATTTCAGGTACATAGTGTTGAACCACTACAAGCCACAATTACACAATCTCTAACATTGTCTCATGTTGAACAGGAATACGATGACTGGAGGATTGCAGAGACAGTACATTACCTTGAAACTCCAAAATCATATTCAGGTAAGTTTGTACCTGCATTTGAAAATCTTGTGTCTGATAACACTTCTGTTTCCTCTATACCAGTCGACTGGTTTTGTGACCAGTCGACTGTTACGAGGACACCAGACGTAGAGCTTAAGCCGCTGCCTGAACATTTGAAGCACACATATTTGGGTGAGAACCAGACGCTACCTGTGATAGTTGCTGCAAACTTGAGTGCGCAAGAAGAAGATAAGCTGCTGAGGGTACTGCGAGAACACAAGGGTGCAATAGGATGGACCATTGCAGACATCAAGGGAATAAGTCCGTCCAAATGCATGCATAAAATACTTCTTGAAGACAAAGCAAAACCTAGCAGGGAAGCACAGAGAAGGCTTAATCCACACATGAAGGAAGTGGTAAGAACAGAGGTCTTGAAGCTACTAGATGTTGGCATCATCTACCCTATCTCAGATAGCAAATGGGTGAGTCCTATACATGTAGTACCTAAGAAAAGTGGAGTCACAGTGGTGAAGAATGAAGAGAATGAGCTTATCCCTACAAGAATGACCACAGGATGGAGGGTATGCATTGACTACAGGAAGCTGAATAACGAAACCAGGAAATATCACTTCCCTCTTCCTTTTATTGATCAAATGTTAGAAAGATTAGCAGGATATAGTCATTATTGTTTTTTAGATGGTTATAGTGGCTATAATCAAATTTCTATTGCTCCAGAAGATCAAGAAAAAACCACTTTTACATGTCCTTTTGGTACTTTTGCATACAGGAGGATGCCCTTTGGATTGTGCAATGCACCAGCTATATTTCAGAGATGCATGATGAGTATATTTTCAGACATGGTGGAAAGGTTCATCGAGGTATTTATGGATGATTTTAGTGTTTTTGGATTTTTTTTGATGAATGCCTTAACCATTTGCAGCTTGTACTTAAGAGATGTGAAGAATGCAATTTAGTGCTGAATTGGGAAAAGTGCCATTTTATGGTACAACAAGGTATTGTCTTGGGACATGTGGTGTCAAAAAGGGGCATAGAGGTGGACAAGGCTAAAATTGACATCATATCAAAGCTACCCTCTCCCACTACAATCAAGGGGATAAGGAGTTTTCTTGGACATGCAGGGTTCTATAGAAGATTTATAAAAGATTTCTCCAAAATCTCCAGACCCCTTTGTGAATTGTTAGCTAAGGATGTTGAGTTTGCATGGACAGAAGAGTGCACAAATGCTTTCATTACATTGAAAAATCTTCTCATTTCTGCACCTGTCATCATGGCACCAGATTGGAACCATTCTTTTGAGCTTATGTGTGATGCAAGTGATTATGCTTTGGGAGCTATTTTGGGTCAGAGAATAAATAAGGTACCCCATGCTATTTACTATGCTTCTCGAACTTTAAATGATGCACAGCTTAATTATTCCACTACTGAAAAAGAAATGTTAGCTGTCATTTTTGCTGTAGAGAAGTTTAGATCATATTTGATTGGTTCTAAAGTCATTGTTTTCACTGACCATGCTGCTTTGAGATATTTGTTTGCTAAAAAGGATGCGAAGCCTAGGTTGATCAAATGGGTGCTGTTGCTTCAAGAATTCGACCTTGAGATTAGAGACAAGAAAGGAAGTGACAATGTTGTGGCGGATCACTTGTCCAGATTACTACATGATGAAGAAAGAATTGTGCCCCCACTGAATAAAAATTTCCCAGATGAAAATTTATTTGAAATAAATATACAACTTCCATGGTTTGCAGATATTGTAAATTATCTCACTGCTCATGTTTTCCCTCCAGGTATGACAAGTCAAGAAAGAAAGAGATTGGTGGCCATGTGCAAGCACTATTATTGGGATGATCCTTATTTGTTCAAATTCTGCCCTGATCAAATTACAAGAAGATGTGTGGCAGAAGAAGAGCAAATAAGTTTTCTACCACATTGCCACCAATATGCATGTGGAGGACACTTTGGACCAAAAAGAATAGCACTTAAGGTATTACAATCTGGTTTTTATTGGCCCAATGTATTCAAAGATGCTTTTTCTTTTTGCAGGATTTGTGACAAATGCCAAAGGACAGGCAACATCTCTTCTAGAAATCAAATGCCACTGCAAAACATCCAAGTAATCGAGCTTTTTGATGTTTGGGGAATCGACTTCATGGGTCCCTTTCCTAACTCATTTGGTTATTTATATATTCTTGTGGGTGTGGATTATGTGTCTAAATGGGTCGAGGCTGTCCCCTCAAAAACTAATGATCACAAAGTTGTTGTCAAGTTTTTGCAGGAAAACATATTCACCAGGTTTGGTACACCACGAGTAATAATTAGTGATGGAGGGAGCCACTTCAATAATTTTCCATTTGCTTCATTGATGAAGAAATATGGGATTACACATAGAGTGGGTACCCCATATCATCCTCAAACCAGTGGGCAAGTGGAGATTAGCAATAGAGAGATCACGAGCATTTTGGAAAAGACAATGAATACAAGGAGAAGGGATTGGTCGCTACGCTTGAACGATGCATTATGGGCCTACCGAACAGCATACAAGACACCCATCAGCATGTCACCATACCGTCTGGTTTTTGGAAAAGCCTGTCATCTGCCAGTGGAGTTGGAACACAAAGCTTATTGGGCCATTAAAAGGTTTAATTTTGATATGAAACAAGCAGGTGACAAAAGAAGATTGCAACTGAACGAGCTTGAAGAATTGAGGCACGACGCATATGAAAATGCAAAGTTGTACAGAGAAAGGATTAAGATGTACCATGATAAACAGCTGGCAAGGAAGGAGTTTTATGAAGGATAGAAGGTATTGATATACAACTCAAGATTAAGAGTCTTTCCAGGCAAGCTTATGTCACGATGGTATGGTCCATACATTGTTACAAAAGTCTTTCCACATGGAGCATTGGAGGTTCATAGCAAAGAGAAAAATCAAACATTCAAGGTGAACGGGCATAGGGCGAAACCTTATATTGAGATGAGTCTTGAGCCGCAAGAGGAAGATGTGAATCTTCAAACCATTCAATACATTGCATGAACTCATCCAGTCTAGCTGAAGACAGGAAACACTGTGCTTATTGGGAGGCAACCCAATTTTCAGGGGAGTATTTACACTTTCTCTTTATTTCTTTTTTTATCTCTTTATCCAAATTTTTTTTTTATTATTTTATTTTTCTTTCCTTCAAACCGGATGGTAACTTATGCCTATTTTAAATTTTTTATTTCAAACATTGAGGACAATGTTCCATCTAAGTTTGGGGGTAGTTATTTACATTTGGAGTCTTTTGATGTTGAGTCTTTTCTAACAACAATGATGAGAAATGAGCTCAGTTACTATAGGTAGAGAGTGGAGAACGAGTATTAAGTGTGGTCTTTATCTGTAAAAATGTTAATAACTTATCATAGGGATCATACTTGAAACTTTCATTCATGTGGCTATGTCAATTTAACGAATTGTGAAAGAGAATAGTAAGTTCAACTGTGAGTAAACTTAACTACACAAATTGTGAGTTTTTGAGCCTTAAATATTTCTTTTGAGAGAGTCACACACTTGAAGATCTCAGTTGACTGCATTCTTGAGATGATCTAGAACTTGTTTTTGCTACTTTTCGAAACCTATTTTTGGTTTTTGCATAAAAACTTGGAAATGATTAAGGCACCTAAGATTCTATCACCAAAGACAAATAGCCTACCCAACATCAATTATCCACTAGTTACCCCTCTGAAGCCTATAAAAGCTTTCTTTTGTAAGACACATCATCCTTAACCAAAGACTAGATGAATAGGTCACCTTACCTATATCTATTGAGTTAGTAGAGCAAGAATTGTAAAGAGATCTGGTATGTCAAGATGAAGGGGATGAAAATATAAAGAAGAGTTAGAGGATTTGTCATAAGAAAATATGAAAAGATGTAAATTGCTGGGGGAAAAGGTGTTGGCCTGTGATATATGGCCTAAAAAAAAAAAAAAAAAAAAAAAAAAAAAAAAAAATCTTTCTTTTAGAACAATGCAAGTTGCTCTACTAACTCTTTAGAATTTTGTATTCCTTTTTCCCTTCCTTGATTAAACCTTCACCCAAGGCCCCATTACAACCTATAAAAGACCTTTTGATCCAAGTAGTGTGAAAATCAATGGTGTGAAGATGTAGTAGCAAGATCAAGCATATGGTTTCATCCAAGTAATGAAAGTTGTCACGAGATCTAACTTGAATGTCCCATGTCAATGAGAGCTATATTTTCTTTGTGAGTGTATGCCATGGTGAGAATTTGGAGTTGAAATATAGTTGAGCTAGCTGGCCTTAATCATGATTATGTTGCAGAGGCATTGGCCACACTATTATTTAATATTCAAGTTAAGTGTTCTTGTGAACAAGTGATTAACATTTAAATTAAAAGCCTGTTTAGACCTATCTTAATGCTTGTTCTGACCTTGACATCTAATGTAGCAAGTTCTCTGAGGTAAAGGTTGGAAGGGTCAAGATGTTCAAGAGGTGCTTGTAGTTTAATTTTGCTTGAGGACAAGCAAAAGCTATGTTTGGGGGTATTTGATGAACCCAATAATATTCACATTTAGGAGCAATAATCTTAATGCAATGGGACATTTAAATGCTCTATATGTGGTATTTTACTCGTAATTTCTCTTTTCCATAGGAAACAGCCTAAAGCAGCAAAACAAAGCAGATTCAGGATTTTGAGGATGGTCCACAGAAACTGCAGGGCATAAGTCGACTGGTGCTTCCAACAGGCGACTGAACAGAGAGGCTGACGATGCTTGGCACAGTCGACTTACTCCAGAGACAGTCGACTTGACTGATGAATCATGAATCTACGAAGCTGCTCGGCATAGTCGACTTCCTCCAAAGCCAGTCGACTGGTATTCAGCAGAGTTAGAAGATAAGAACAGGGAAGATTCGTCCTCATCCAAATTCGAAGCAAGAATAATGTTATCCAAACCCAGGGCTTCTGCAAATAACAACTCTCCATTAATCGAGATAGGAGACCAGGGTTGGCAAGTGAGAAGATCGACTCAAACTTATATTCAATGTAAAGAGATAGAATTGGAATCTGCAGATGTGGGCAAAAGAAGTTATAAAAAGGCTGGAGTAAGAAGTTAAGGGTATCACTTAATCTCGGAATCATCAATCATTAACCAGGAGGCATTATTCTATCAGGATCGAAGAAAGAAGGAGATCAAGTACACTGAAGGGAACAAGCCAGTCGACTGAGTGACAGCAAGTCGACTTCTCAGGCCAACATCATCAGTTTATTTCTTCTCTTTCTAATTCTTTTGTTTTAATCATGTATTCGAAACTGTTAGTTAATAAAAGTCTTATTATGTGGAACTAATTTCATAGTTGGGTAGATTGAAACCGTAGTCATGTAAAGCTATATTCTTCTGAATGCTACTCTATTACTTATTGATTAAACCTGATTGAATTGGTACAAATTTATAATAATCAAACTTGTCTAGAAGTTCTAAGAGCAGTCGACTGAGAGTGACAGCAAGTCGACTGCCATGCAGAACCTGAGTTTATCAAGTTTGTGTATTATAGATCTGAATCTTTTATATGAGCATAGAAACGACCCATATCTTGTGTTCATAGTTTGTAACACAGGAATCTCCAGGGGTTCCTGGTTTAATCAACTTGAAGGATCCAGATCTGATACCAATTTCTAGAACTTCAAGTGTTTGTTCGTTTCCATTGTTCCTATGTTTTCCTTAAGTGCAACTTAGTAGATACCATGCTAAATACTCAAGGAAAGAAACGAATTAGAGTAGATACCATGCCTAATTCTTGGCTTAGGGAAACAATAACTTTAAGGAGTAGATACCATGCCCTTAAAGGAACAAACATGAGTAATTAGAGTAGTGTAGAAGGTGACTTAGCATTATTGACTATAGGTGGAAATCAAAGCCCAACTACTTAATAGATATTTGTGATTCAGAACTACTTGATCTAATCTTCATCTTGTCATTTCTTCTATAACAACACTTTAAGATTCTTATTTCTGTTTTATTGGTTAGTAAGTTAATTTCTACAATCTCTGTGGGATCGACCCTTGCTTGTCACTACGCTTCTATAAACGATTCTTACACTTGCGAGGTTTTTAATTTGTGTCCAGATTATCTATTTATTTAGATCATCTAGATTGCACAACAAGTTTTATATTATTAACATCGTGCCTACATCTTTGATCTAAAACCTACTCCCTCTTGTACATTGCATATGCACGTTTACATGAAAGATAACTAGATCCATATTATAGAATTGTTTGATGAATTGAATATTTAGATTGAATTTGAATTAATGAATTGATTACCATGCCCGTGAAATTGCATCTTAAACCTAGAAATACGCATGTTAAATATCTAGCATCATTTTGATAATTAATTAACATGAACTATATGGTTGTATGTTTAAGTTGTTGCCTATTCATATCAAATTAAATTCTGGCTTGCTGTTTGTTCCTTTCTGTATCAGATTTTCGACCATGTTGCTATTGTAATTTGAAATAACTTTCTGAATATGATTATAGCCCCATGAATCTATTTTTCAGAATTTTTAACGGATTTGATTTCCGATGTATAATCTGTTAAATATCAGCATTTTAGTACAATTAGGTCTGAACTTCCCGATTTACAAATTCATGCATATCTTTCTGTTTTAATAATTAAATAGAACATGATAATAGTAAAATAAAAATATGAAATAAATTTGGCTAAGACTAGAAATGTGTAGGAGCTACCCTGAATTTTTGTAAATTTAATTGATGAGTTTTCTGACCTAAAACATATATGTGAACACAATTTACAACTCGCTGTCTAAACATAAAATCTAAAAAGAATAGGATTTTCACCCTAGTTTCTGTAACTTTTATATGTCGTATATATATTTGCTGCAACCGGTAGAGAGTCTAGTTTCTAGAATTTTTGATGGATCCAGATTTTCTTTTCTGCAGTAGCAGTAATCTGTGTTTTTGTACAGCAACGTCAAGCTGTTCAAATTGTGTGACTTGTGTTAAATTAATATGTTTGCTTCTTGATTGGTTTGTAACGAGTAGAATTAGACACACCTAGCATGGTACAACATTGAAACCTTCTTGCATGCTTTCATAGGATGAAATAAAATGATAACAAGCCGGGGTATTATGGGATGACTTGGTAGTGAACAATCGGATGACTTCGTATTATGTGTTGCTGTTTCGGTTCCCTCGAACGTAGAACAAACGTGTTTTTGTACGTGTGTGGATTCGTGGTTCGTAGCCCGGGGTCCTAATCCCGTTATTCCCTATATCGAATCTAACGTTGTTCTAAAGGCAAGTCATCTCACTCTTGAACTGTATTGTATCGTATTCGTGATTGTTTATTGAATCCCGCAAGTAGATTCATATTGATTAGTGTATATTGTTTATTGTTGTTCATCATTGGGATACTACAGATTTACACAAGCGAATCCAAGTAGTAGTCCTGACTTCGTGCCGTCTTTTGCCTCCAATTTATAGAGATCTTGCATGCATTCACGTAGTTAATTATTGAATATATGAATAGAAATTGTTATTATAATTCATGTCATGACATTACACGACTATTGTAGATTGTATGCTAGTGTTGGTTATTACATGATTGATGTTGGTGTATTGGTTGATTGTGATTAGTAAGGTTATAGACATTATACATCTTAATACCATGTTCACATAGATGTAACTTGCTGTGATTTATGATTTGTTAACCCCTAACTCATCGTTCATAACATTTTAATCATTTTATTCATGAAAAATATATTGAGACCCTGAAATTTACTGTCAACCTGAACATTGTCATGCTGTTTCAACCTAGATAATATCATCAAAATCAATAACTTTCTGAATATAAAATGTAGCTCCAAGTGTCTAGTTTCCAGAATATCCATAATTTCTGAATTTCGACTTATATTGCACGAGTTATGACCATTTTACTGCAGCTACGTTCTATTTTTCGATTTATGCATATACCATGTTAACTTTATTAAATAGATGAATAAATGATCAAATATTACCAATGATAATTCACAGATTGATAGTCAACATGCTTAGGGCAATGAAAATTATTTTCACTGATTTTTAAATTGAATATTTACTGCTTTTACAACTGAAACTAGTTAACATTAATAACCAGCCAGAACCTGTAACCTGTCAAGAACACTGAAATTCACCTAGCTACTGTTGTCAGAATTTGGAATTTTAATATGCATTGGAACTGGGAAGGAGTCTAGTTTCTAGATCTTCTGACGGATCCACATTTTCTATTCTATAGGGGCGGTAAATTCAATTTTAGTACAACAACCTACTGCTGTCCAGAATTGAGTTTCCATGTTTGACAATATATAATTAGATCTATAATGTTGTATTGGCTGCATTTAATTATATAGAGTACATTGTATGATCTTAGGGTTGTGTTGTCATCTTTCTAGTGTCCCTTATTAATCGCTTTATCATTTTCCATTGATATTTCTGTCCCTATTGTTCCCTATTCGTATTGCATGTTAATTGAATAAAAAATGTTAATCAAACCGGGGTTGAGGGTTGATTAGAGTAGTTGATAATATAGTGACTGTACTCGGAAATGCAGGCCTCATTTCCAAAATATTGTTATCGTCATTGTGCAAGAAATTGCGTTGATGACTAGTTTTATCGTTATTGTGCAAGAAATTGCTACAATAGCCAATGTTATCATTATTGTGCAAGAAATTGCTGCAATAGCCAGTGTTATCGTTATTGTGCAAGAAATTGCTGCAATAGCTAGTGTTATATCGTGTCGAGTACATGACCTATAGAATCTACCACCTAGTCTAAACGAAATTGATTGTATGCATCGATCCTGTAGTATAGGATGCAGTAGTACGTGCATTAGTTAGGATTAAAATGAATAATAGACTTAAGGTTTTCATCGCATCATCATTGCATATTGTCATCATTATTGAACAATATTATCGTTATTGTTTACCGTTATTGTTATCATTTATTATCATCGTTGTCAATCATCGTTATTGTACATTGCATCGTTATCATTTTGTCATTGTCCATTGCCATCGACTCTATTATTTATTGAATTCATTGTTATACCGTAAATGTCATTGTTTCTCTGTTTTTCTACTTGCTTGTAATACCCCGGATAATATAAAGCTTTTGTATATATATATATATATATATATAGAGAGAGAAATCTTCGGTTGCACACTACTTTGGTGAGCACTCCGTGAGCACTCACGAACTAGAGACCCTATGAAAAATCTGAACCGCTCATATTGTTCTATATGCCTTAGATAGCCTAACAATAAAAAATCAAGTAATTTGAAGTTCATTTACACATGATTTACATCATCACAAAATTGTATGGCTGAAAATTCTAACAGTATGATGGATGGGAAAATGAACTTCAAATTACTTGATTTTTTATTGTTAGGCTATCTAAGGCATATAGAACAATATGAGCGGTTCGGATTTTTCATAGGGTCTCTAGTACGGGAGTGCTCACGGAGTGCTCACCAAAAGTAGTGTGCAACCGAAGGGGACTCTATATATATATATATATACAAATGCTTTATATTATCCGGGGTATTACAAGCAAGTAGAAAAACAGAGAAACAATGATATTTACGGTATAACAATGAATTCAATATATATATATGTATATATATATATACATACATATATATATATATATATATATATATATATATATATATATATATATATATATAGTCTGTGTGTGTATATATATTGCAGTGTTGTTTGATTATATATGTAGGAATGATGGAGTGCGTTTTTATTTGAGGGGTGGTTCGGGTGGATGGTTGCGTTCTTGATGATGCGCGAGAATGAGAAGGACTGATACTAGTACATACACTCGTTTTGAGTACATATATATATTGTCTGTGTGTGTATATATATTGCAGTGTTGTTTGATTATATATGTAGGAATGATGGAGTGCGTTTTTGTTTGAGGGGTGGTTCGGGTGGATGGTTGCGTTCTTGATGATGCGCGAGAATGAGAAGGACTGATACTAGTACATACACTAGTTTTGAGTGCGGTATGTATGCAAATATATAATTGTATGGTATTACAATGGATATATTTTGCATGCACTCAAATCTAACATCTCATCTCTCATTTAGAGCTTGATCAAGACCAAAGAAATTCAGCCCAAGCCTTGTCTCAAAACAATGAGCTAGAGACCATGGTTTGGAGCAAAACCACCTTGTCACCTTACCCTACCCCTACCCTATTATTGGCCAGCCTCTTTCCCCCCTCTTTCCTTACTTCTCTCTTGATTAAAAACCCCTCTTCTCATCTCTTGAACTTTGGAATTTTAGAAAAGAAAAAAAAGAAATAAAGGTGTGAAAGGAGCTAATTTGATGAAGTGTTCTCAAGCTTGGGAGTAGAACTTTGGAGGAGCAAGCTCAAGGCATACCTCATCTTCTCAAGCCAACTAAGGGTAGAGAGTTCTCTGAACTTTTTCTTGTTCATTCTTGTTTAATTACTTGCATGCAATGAGTATAGTAGTTGTGGATAGTTGATTTAAGAGTAGATTATTAGAATTTGGAAATGATAACAGAAAACCATGATCTGCATGCCTTAATTTCGAATTTCCAGAGAACAAATTACTTGGAATTTTATGATGAAATTTATACAGGATGGTCTAATATATATCTAGAAGATTCATGATTTATTTCAGAATTTTGTGATGATGTTTGATATTTTAATAAAATCCAACTTGAGGACTGAGCCGTAAGGCAGGAACAAGATATGTCTAGTGATAACTGAGCTTGTGGGAATTCTTATAATTAATTGACACATGATCTAGTTCTGAATTTTTTACCATGATTTCTTGCATGCATCTAGACACCACGGAAAAATAATGAAATTATTTGGATGAAGTTTGATGCATGTTCAAAATTAATTAATTAAAAGTAATCAAAACAGAAACTGAAGAACATCAGAATTTTTATGCAAGTTTAAAACAGGTAGAACTCAGTGAATACTTAGAATTTGGATATGAAACTTTTTTCATGTTACTCATGATGATGTCTAGTTTCTGTAATGCAAATTTGGTGACCATTTGATCAGTATGTTATTTATGATGAATATTTAGCATGTACTGTGCTTAACTCAGTCAGTATTGACACTCTGATAAGATGGTACTTTTGTGGCTCTGTAAGAGCATAATTTGAGGGAGTGTTCTACTAGGAAATTGTATTAAACATTTGGAGCTTTCCAACACGCCTTATTTGGAGAAATTCCTGTGAGGAGATTATTAAATATGATTTTTGCAAAATTGGACAGAAACCAGGTTTGGAGCAGAAGGCTCTGTTTGAGTAAGGCTTAGTGTGTGGTTCTGTATACTTGAGAGTAATGTCTGTTTTAGGGTGATCAAATGATATAATTTAGATTGGTGATCAACTAGGAAGTTGTTGAGGACAGTTAAACCTTTCCACAGAACCTAGATTGGTATCATTCCAATGAGCAGGTAGAGTTTTATACTATACATTAGGTGCAGCCAGTGTACGGGAAGTACACAGGTTGAGGCTTGTGAGGCTATTTTGAGGATTTAGATGACTGAATCTAAGAGTATGATCAACTAGAGAGTTGTATCCTAGGTTTTTACCTTTCTAGATTGAGCTTGAACACCCAAATCTAAGTTGTAATGTGGGAGATATGACCTTTCTAAGTTTCAGGCAGAAGCAACGTAGTTGGCTAGTCATGATTTTTGACTAGTGTTGAATGTACTATTTTCCCTCTTGTAGATAAGAGTTAATGGAGTTTCTTTTGGGTGTAATAGGTGATATTCTTGCAAACCCAGTACATGGATTAGAAGTTATGGACTTATGGCTAGTAACGTTGCAATACTCAAGCATTTGACCTTATCGCACTTGGAGTATGTTTGTTTGTGTTTATATCCTTCGTCTGTCAATAGTTTGGTGTTATGATTGAAAGCATTACCGGTAAAAGGCATTTCTTGGGCACCGTTGTACCACTCGCTGAAGGTCACTGGCCGGAAGTGGTCAAGGACCAACAGGAGTGTGGCAGCCGATAAGTATCGACTCGCCAGATTATTATTGTGGCAGAACAGTCGGGGATTAATTGTTCGATAGAACTACGTGCATAAATTTGGATGACATGCATATTTTAGTATTTGTTTTTAAATTAAGTTTCTTACTTCCGCTTAAGGACCATGTTGGTATTAGGGGTGATTCCCTATAATTCGACTTGTTCTGAAGGCCAGCAGTAGGCGGTGATAACCAAGGTTGTTCTCTTCCTATCGTAGGGATACGGGCTGTGTTCGCTCACTAAGTGACCCCACAAAAGCCGTATCTCACTCTGTTAATTCCCGAAGTGCTGTGGTAAGAATGGAGAGAAACTCTATTGGCTATGCGGCTTAGACCCTTGAGGCCATCATATTTTTATGTTGGTGGACACGAATGGACCATAAGGGGCGGCAGTCTCATGGATCTTTGGTGCCATGGATATGCAGAACTTATATCTATAAGATCGTCACGACATTTGGTGTGATCCAGACCGGATTGGGCACGAGTGGCAAACGGAGACACCACTGTATTAGCAGTAATAACTGTAGGATTAACCTGCCACGTGGTTTCTATCTAGAACAGGTTGAGTACAATAATAGAATGCATTTGCATGGCGAGGGTTCGAAATCCTGAATTTGGAGAGGACGGCTTGATTTA
Source organism: Hemerocallis citrina (assembly GCA_017893485.1). Lineage (NCBI taxonomy): Eukaryota > Viridiplantae > Streptophyta > Magnoliopsida > Asparagales > Asphodelaceae > Hemerocallis > Hemerocallis citrina. The sequence continues at coordinate 91,777,541 of CM030365.1, read as the reverse complement.
GAGTGTATGTAGTATGGGATGCATGCATATCCAGAGTCTTGCTGACATTAGTTTAAGTGCATCTGAATCTGTACCTTGTATTATGCATTAGACATCAGGTCATGACATACACAAACACTAGGGAATTAGGATGTACGTTTTCTTTTCCCATTCAAGATGGTTTGTGGTTGCCAGTTTGGAGATCACTATTTCTTATCAGCATTGCGTCAGTCGAAGTACTGACGTTCCCTACCTTTTAGGTACCGGTCCTACCTTTCGAGCAGGTGCAGAAATATCAGAGTCGCACAGCAGAATACTCAAGCCGAGGAGCAAGCCCCAGGGAAGCAGATTGACCACTCAGCAGAACTTCGGCGGTGATCAGTCGATTACTATTCCGTGAGACAGCTGATAGCTTTAAAAGAGTAGTTGGTAAATATTTTGTAATAAAATGTAATGAGTTAATGTAATTTGTATTCTTGTTCAAGAACAAGATATTGGTTGTAATCGATGATGTAATGACTTTATTTGGTAATAAAAAGTTTTTTAAATTTTCATGTTATTACTGTGTTGAAATGCATTTGAAGGCAGAGATTCCGGTTGCGTCACGGCTGTCCGGTAACGGGGATCCGGGGCGTTACAAAAGTGGTATCAGAGCTGAATTCAAATTGCAGTCTAACATGGTAGGAAATTAGACTTGAAGGCCAGATAAATTGAGTTTAGTTTGGTAGATAGGACGATCGTAAATCATGTGGTAGCACTTTACAACTTATGATTATGATCTTCCTTATATCTGAACTAGTCTCAGTGTACTTCGTTTTTACTAACAAACTTGGTGCAGTCAAGTTCAAATGGCGGCTAGTCTGTAACCAGACATCAATTGAGGCAAAACTGTAGCTGGATATCGGAGGGCAAGTCTACATCCGAAGGTCCAGAAGGCAAACCTGCAACTGGATATCGGAAGGCAAATATGCAACCGAAGGTCCAGAAGGCAAACCTGCAACTGGATATTGGATGGCAAGTCTGCGACCGAATGTCTAGAAGTCCAATCTGCAACCGGATGTTGAAAAAGAAAATTCATAACCTGATGTGTAGGTAGCAAGTCTACAGTCGAACGGAAAATGAGGGCGAGTCACAGCACAAAGTTGAGGAAGAATGACAAGGCCATACCGAGACTCAATATTGAGACTAGAATTCGCAACATACCAAGGAATGCAATGGAGGAAATCTGTGAAACGAAGAACGGGAAAAGGACCCATAGAATGGGGAGGACTTCCTGGACGAGTTTGAGCAGCATTTTTTTCCCCCAGACTTACAAGAAGAAAAAAAATGGAATTTCAAAATCTAAAGCAGGGAGGTATGACCATCCTGGAATATGAAACTAGATTTACTCAATTGTCGTGTTATGGCCTAAAAAATGGTGCAAGACGAAGTAAAGAAGGTCAAGAGATTTGAACAGGGACTTAGGCCTGGACTTAGAACCAAGTTAGTACCGTTGTGCATTCGGAGGTTTTAAAAATTGGTTCGACGAGCTTTAGCTTAACTGGAAAGAAGTATGAAGTGGTATGGACTATCATGGTCCACAAGTAGTAATATATTTGTTAGTTGCATTTTGGCAGCCATGGACGAAGAACTTGTAATATGTTCTACAGTAGGATAGTATGACTTTTATTAAGACATGAATGTTTTTGGGCATTTGGTCATCTCGTGTCTTGTGTTTATTTCATTAAGTGTTTGGTATAAGGCATAAAGGTGGAATTTTTGCCTTCTCCTTGGTAAGCCTCATTTTCTTCTCAGGAGGGAGTGGTCACTGACCCTCAAGTGGTGCAACCGAAAGCTAGAAGATATACTGAGAACTTGACTCGGGCACTAGAAGGGGATATGATGAAGCAAGAACAATCGTTAGTAGGGAGGCTCCAGAATGATCCACAAAGTGAGATATTCCCCAGTATTCCTGACGAGGAATGAAATAGGCTCCAGAGTGATCTGTGGAGTGGGATTGATCTCCAGTATTTCGGGACGAGAGCGATACTCATGGGGAGTTCGTATAAAGAGGTCGGCTCCAGAATGATCCATGGAGTGAGACATTCCTCAGTATTCCAGACGAGAAATGAAATAGGCCCCAAAATGATCTGTGGAGTAGGAATTGGTCTCCAGTATTCCAGGGACGAGAGCGACACTCATGGGGCAAGACTGTGTGACGTTGGCTCCAGAATGATCCATGGAGCGAGATGTTCCCCAACATTCCAAACGAGGGATGAAATAGGCCCCAGAATGTTCTGTGGAGTGGGATTAATTTTCAGTATTCTAGAGACGAGAGCAACCTTCACAAGCAAGTTAGTAGGATGTTGACTCCAGAATGATCCAAGGAGTGAGATATTCCCTAGTATTCCAGATGAGAGATGAAATAGGCCCCAGAATTATCTGTGTAATGGGATTGATCTCCAGTTTTCCGAGGACGAGAGTAATACCTACGAAGGAATTCACAAATGAGTAAGGTCTCCAGAATGATCCAGGAGTGAGATATTCCCTAGTATTCCAGACGAGGGATGAAATATGCTCCAGAATGATCTGTTAAGTGGGATTGATCTCTAGTATTTCTGGATGAGAGCAATACTCATGGGGAGTTCGTGTGGTGGGGGCCCTAGAATAATCCATGGAGTGAGATATTCTCCAGTATTCCGGAATGCGGATGCGATAGGCCCCAAAAAGTTCTGTGGAGTGGATTGATCTCCAGTAGTCCAGGACGAGAGTGACATCCCCCAAGGTGATTCATCCGCAATACGGTGGATGCGGGATGAGGTAGGCCCCAAAATAATTCACATGATGAGATTGATCTCCAAGATGGATGATGCGTTGAGCACTTTAAGAATCTGTTTTCAAGGGTGTTCCTCGAGGAATTGGAGATGATTAAGGAAAGTGTCTTCTAATCATGGATGATTGTATGCTATTTTGCCCTAGCGTCATTCTGGGGACAGAACGATTCTAAGGAGGGAGTAATGTAATACCCCGGATAATATAATGCTTTTGGCTATATATATATCTATATAATAAAACACAAAGAAAGCTATCAAGTGGCTTTCATTCAGTAGGGTTGAAATCAGTGGTTCAGATCTAACCTCACAAAACATATTTTCCAGCCCAAAAATCCCCCCCAAAACTCAAATTCAAATCCTCCCAAAACAACTCCTTTATTTATTTATTTATTTCTCTCTCTCTCTCTCTCTTTCTCTCTCTATTTATTCAGAAATTTATATTTTCAGATTTCAGGTTTGTAAATTTTCAGATTTTTTATGAGTTTTTTATTTCTCATGTTACATTGAAAATCGCAAATATCTCATCAACAGTTAAATTTCATTATTTTCCATACTCAAAGTTCTAAGAAGTTGGATTTTACACCCCCATTTATAATTATTTTTTAACATATACTAATGGAAACATGGACTTTTATTTACAACTAATTATTGTTTTACTATTCAAACTTGAGCTACATATTTGTTGTTTTACTATTTACAAGACTTTCATATGCTGTATCTTTCCGAAGACGTGCCGTAGGCACGTGCCCACGGGCAAATCTAGTATATATCTAGTATATATATATATATATATATATATATATATATATATATATATTGTCTGTGTGTATATATATATTGCAGTGTTGTTTGATTATATATGTATGAATGATGGAGTGCGTTTTTGTTTGCGGGGCGGTTCGGGTGGATGGTTGCGTTCTTGATGATGCGCGAGAATGAGAAGGACCGATACTAGTACGTACACTAGTTTTAATTGCGGTACGTATGCAAATATATAATTGTATGGTACCACAATGGATATAATTTGCATGCACTCAAATCTAACATCTCATCTCTCATTTAGATCTTGATCAAGACCAAAGAAATTCAGCCCAAGCTTTGTCTCAAAACAATGTGCTAGAGACCATGGTTTGGAGCAAAAACACCTTGCCACCTCACCCTACCCCTACCCTATTATTGGCCGGCCCCTTTCCCCCCTTCTTCCTCACTCCTCTCTTGATTAAAAACCCCTATTCTCATCCCTTGAGCTCTGGAATTTCAGAAAAGAAAAAAAAAGAAAGAAAGGAAGGAGTGAAAGGAGCTAATTTGAAGAAGTGTTCTCAAGCTTGGGAGTAGAACTTTGGAGGAGCAAGCTCAGGGCATACTTCATATTCTCAAGTCAACTAAGGGTGGGGAGTTCTCTGAACTTTTTCTTGTTCATTCTTGTTTAATTACTTGCATGCAATGAGTATAGTAGTTGAGGATGGTTGATTTAAGTGTAGATTATTAGAATCTAGAAATGATAACAGAAAACCTTTACAAAAACCCATGATCTACATGCCTTAGTTCTGAATTTCCAGAGAACAAACTACTTGAAATTTAATGATGAGATCTATACAGGATGATCTCATATATGTCTAGAAGATGCATGATTTATTTTTGAATTTTCTGATGATGTTTGATATTTTAATCAAATCCATTTTAAGGATTGAACCATAAGGCAGGAACATGATCTGTCTATTGTGATAACTGAGATTGTGGGAATTCTTATAATTAATTGACAGATGATCTAGTTTTGAAATTTTTACCATGATTTCTTGCATGCATCTAGGCTCTAAGAAAAAATCATCAAATTATTTGGATGAAGTTTAATACATGTACAAAATTAATTAATCAAGAGTAGTCAAGACAGTAACTGAAGAACAGCAGAATTTTTATGCATGTTTATAACAGATAGAACTCATTGAATACTTGGAATTTGGATATAAAACTTTTTGCATGTTACTCATGATGATGTCTAGTTTCTGTAATGCAAATTTGGTGACCATTTGATCAGTATGTTATTTATGATGAATATTTAGCATGTACTGTGCTTAACTCAGTCAGTATTGACACTCTGATAAGATGGTACTTTTGTGGCTCTGTAAGAGCATAATTTGAGGGAGTGTTCTACTAGGAAATTGTATTAGACATATAGAGCTTTCCAACAAGCCTTATTTGAAGAAATTCTTGTGAGTACATTATTAAATATGGTTTTCGAAAGATTAGACAGAAACCAGGTTTTGAGGTGAAGGCTTTGTTTGAGTAAGTGTGTGGTTCTGTATACCTGAGAGTAATGTCTGTTTTAGGGTGATCAAATGATATAATTTGTATTGGTGATCAACTAGGAAGTTGTAGAGGACATTCACACCTTTCCACAGAACCTAGATTAGTACAATTCCAATGAGCAGATAGAGTTTTATGCTATCGGTAATGTGCAGCTAGTGTAGGGGAAGTACACAGGCTGAGTCTTGTGAGGCTAATTTGAGGATTTAGATGACGGAATCTGACATGATGATCAACTAGAGAGTTGTAGCCTAAGTCTTTACCTTTTTAGATAGTTCATGAACACCCAAATTCGAGTTGTATTGTGGGAGATATGACTTTTCTAAGCTTCAGGCAGAAGCAACGAAGTTGGCTAGTCATGATTTTTGACTAAGTGTTGAAAGTACTATTTTCCCTCTTGTTGGTAAGAGTTAATGGACTTTCTTTTGGGGGTAATAGGTGATATTCATGCAAACCCAGTACATGGATTAGAATTTATGGACTTATGGCTAGTAGCGTTGCAATACTCAAGAAATCGACCTTATCGCACTTGGAGTATGTTTGTTTGTATTTATCTCCTTGGTCTGTCAATAGTTTGGTGTTATGATTATAAGCATTGCTGGTAAAAGGTATTTCTTGGGCACCATTGTACCACTCGCTGAGTGTCACGGGCCGGGAAGTGGTCAAGGACCAACAGGAGTGTGGCAGCCGATAAGTATCGACTCGCCAGATTATTATTTTGGCAGACCAGTCAGAAATCAATTGTTCGATAGAACTAAGTGCATGAATTTGGATGACAGACATATTTTAGTATTAGTTATTTAATTAAGTTTCTTACTTCTGCATAAGGACCAAGTTGGTATTAGCGGTGATTCCCTATAATTCAACTTGTTTTGAAGGCCAGCACTAGGCAGTGATAACTAGGGCTGTTCTCTTCCTGTCGTAGGGATACAGGCTGTGTTCGATCACTATTTGAGTACACGGAAGCCGAGCGTGGCATACACAAACACCAGGAAGTCAATCTGCTTTCCTGGTGGACACGAACGGACCATAAGGGGCGACAGTCTCATGGATCTTCGGTTCTATGGATATGCAAAATGCATATCTGTAAGATCATCACGGCATTTGGTATGATCCAGACCGGATTGGGCATGAGTGGCAAATGGGGACACCACTGTGTTAGCAGTAATAACTGTAGGATTAACCAACCACGTGGTATCTATCAGGAACAGGTTGAGTACAATAATAGAATGCATTTGCATGGCCAGTGTTCAAAACCCTGAATTTGGAGAAGACGGCTTTATTTGGAGCGTATGTAGTATGGGATGCAAGTGTATCCAGAGTCTTGCTGACATTAGATTAAGTGCATATGTTTCTGTACCCTGTATTATGCATTAGACTTCAGATCATGGCATACACAAACATTAGGGAATTAGGATGTATGTTTTCTTTTCCCATTCAAGATGGTTTGTGGTTGCCAGTTTGGGATTGCTGTTTCTTACCAGCATTACGTCAGTCGAAGTACTGACGTTCCCCAACTTTTAGGTACCAGTCCTACCTTTCGAGCAGGTGCGGAAATATCAGAGTCGCGCAGCAGAATACTCAAGTCGAGGAGCAAGCCCTAGGAAAGCAGATTGACCACTCAGTGGAGCTTCGGCGGTGATCAGTCGATTACCATTCTGAGAGACAGCTGATAGCTTTACAAGAGGAGTTGGTAAATATTTTGTAATAAGAAGTAATAGTTAATGTAATTTGTATTCTTGTTCAAGAACAAGATATTGGTTGTAATCGATGATGTAATGACCTTATTTGACAATAAAAGGGTTTTTTCAATTTCCGTGTTATTACTGTGATGACATGCATTTGAAGTAAAAAATTTTGGTTGCGTCACGAATGTCCGGTAACAGGGATCCGGGGCGTTACATTGCTGTCCCCGACTTGCTTTAAGGACATATTTTTCTCTCTTTTAGATGAACAACTGACAGGTAATCAAGGAGAATTGCCTGATGGACTAGGAGAGCAACAATGGTGAAAGAATTGAATTTGTCTCTCTGCCTAAATAATTACTGTTTTGTTTTGAAGACTTAAATAAATTGAACATTGTTAACTCTTGTATTTGTGGGCTTTTGACCCAATATTGTTTTGTTGATTCCAGATGTTGGATTGTTATTATGTTGGTTATTTCATGCTTAAATTCCAAGTATTGTTATTCATGTGATTACTCCTTTAATGCATGCGTGGTTGTATTACTTCCTCTTTATATTGTTGAGTTGAATCGATAACAGCTGATGGATAACGCAAGTCATTCGCTCGGCCATGCCACATACTTGCATTCTGTATTTTTGGGAAGCCGAGCGTGACAAGGTTTTTAGTGGTATCAGAGCTAGGTTTGCCTCTAACTAGTTTGAGGTTGGACCCTGATTAGTTTGGGTTTAACCGGTTTGACTCAAAAATATGTACAACACGTAAATTACATGGATAATTTATAACCAACTTATAATTAGGATGCAAACTGTTTGATTCTCATTTCAGGCCATGGCTAGAAAGGGTTCTTCATCCTCCCGAACTAGGGATGATCAGTCGGAAGAGCGCACTATTGCTCAAGTGATGCAAATGCAGCATGAGCAGAATGAACTGCTGATGCAACAGATGATGCAGATGCAGCAGGAGCATAGTGAATTGATGAGGGTGGCTTTGGGAGCTGCCAACAGGGAGGCCATTGTACCTGCGGTCGGGGTGTTGCTACCGAGACCTGGCATTGTAGCGGACTTCATGAGGCTACACCCAGACAAATTCTCGGGCACTGAAGGTCCGCTGGAAACCGAGCAATGGCTTATCAGGACTGAGCAGCTATTAATCGTAGCACAGATAGCAGATGTTGATCGCATGGATGTCGTGAGCATCACATCTGGTGGCGAGCTGAGATGGAACGGCTAGGGTGCCCCGTCGCTTGGGCCATCTTCAGAGAGAGCTTTGTCACAAAGTTCTTTCTCGATGTCACCAGAAATGAAATGGAGCAACAATTTTTCGTGCTTACTCTGGTTCGCTAGATAGTGTTTATTATACAATTTTTGTTATTATTTCATGATATATCAATGTTTAACTAAACCACTATCCTGAACCAGGGGTGTCAGATCGTAGACGAGTATGGTGCGGTATTCACCCGACTGAGTTGTTTTGCCACTTCCATTGGGGCGAATGATGAAGATAAGGGCTGCCGTTTCTTGTTGGGGTTGGGCATTGAGATCCAGGATCGCCTGGCTACCTTGCGACTCCGATCCTATGCTGACATCCTAGAGGCTGCCAGTAGCCAGGAGCCGACTAGTTGGCGGAAGCGCTCCATTCAGCGGTCCGTTCCGCATCTTGTCACTGCTAGGCCATCCGGAGGGCCTATCAGGAGGCCAGTTCCGACCCTTCCTGCCAGGGCACTACCATATCCACCTGCCGCTTAGAGAAAGAACCCGGTCTGTACGCACAGTCACAGGACTGGGCACTTGCGTGAGAACTGTAGGATAGCCAATTGCCAGTACCTCATGTGTTCCAGTACCTTATGTGTGGTAGTGACGACCACATGGTTCGTGAATGCCCAAGTTCTAGGGCCCTTGTACTGGTTGGAGGTTCCGCTCCGCAGGGAGCGCTTGCTTTTAGTCAGGGCAGACCACCACTCCTACCTTAGAGATAGGATTTTGGTCCGAGGAGGGCCACCCTCAGGGAGGTCCTTCTGGAGGTCGTGGTTAGGCTTACAACCTGACTGCTGAGGATGCTGAGACTGCTTTGGGGATTGTTGCATGTATATCTTTAGTTGTGTTTTTTTTTGTTTTTCATGCTATCTTGTTAATTTATTCTGTTGCTCTATCATGTTATTCTTTCATCCATATCTGTTCTTGCATTTTGCCTTCTGCATATTGTGTTCTCATCTTCGAATTCGTGTTAGGCATTATTCTTGTTCACTCCTTTTCCGCCCATGTCCTCTTTGATTCCTGGGCAACTCATTCTTTTGTTTCCTCCCGCTTCATCGGCTTGCATAGTTTGGTCTGTAGTGAGATGTCTGTAGCTTGGAACATCACTACAGGTGGAGGTACCATTGTGTGCTCTCAGATTTGTGAGCAGAGCCCTTTGGTTATTGGAGGAGTTTATTTTGTATCCGACCTTATTGTCATCAGCAATTCGGGTTTCGATGTGATCTTGGGCATGGACTGGCTCGGTATTACTCATGCTATGATTGACTGCCATAAGAAGAAAGTGGTGTTCCAAATACCAGACCAACAGGAATTTAAATTCCACGCTGGTGAAATGCCGCTTGGTCGTGTTTAGAAGTCGGTGAGTCTTGAAACTAGAGTAATGCAGGAAGTGGATGTTGATGGTGTTGTCGCACCTTTGATTGTGCGAAAGTTTCTTGATGTGTTTCCGGATGATTTTCCAGGGTTACCGTCAGACCAAAATGTTGTGTTCGGGATTGATGTCCAGCCGGGTAAAGCTCCTATTTCTAAGAGCCCATGCCGGATGGCACCAATTGAGTTGGCGGAGTTGAAGGAGCAGATTCAGGAGTTGCTGAATTAGGGTTTTATCACGCCGAGTGTCTCGCCTTGGCGAGCTCCTGTACTATTCGTCAACAAGAAGGATGGTAGTCGCAGGTTGTGAAGCGACTACCGTGGGTTGAACAATGTCACAGTGAGGAACCGGTATCCGTTGCCGAGAATTGATGACTTGTTCGACCAATTGGGAGGTGCTTCTGTGTTCTCGAAACTGGATCTTCGTTCTGGGTACCATCAGGTCAAGGTAAAAGCCAAGGATGTACAGAAGACTGCCTTCCGCATTCGATATGGTCACTATGAGTTCTTGGTAATGCCTTTTGGGGTTACGAATGCTCCAGCAGTGTTCATAAGCTTGATGAATCGGGTCTTCTCTCCCTTCCTGGACAAGTTTGTTGTGGTGTTCATCGATGATATCCTTGTATATTCTCGGAGTCGTGATGAGCATGCTGAGCACTTGCGGGTTGTCTTGCGGACGTTGAGGGAACATCAGCTATATGGGAAGCTTAGCAAGTGCAAGTTTTGGTTAGACTAGGTTGCCTTCCTAGGGCATATTATCTCTGGTAATGGAGTTTCTATTTATCCGTCTAAGATCTCTGCAGTTAAGGATTGGTCGACACCGAAATCTGTATCTGAAGTTCGTAGTTTCCTTGGGCTAGCAGGTTACTACAGAAAGTTTGTTCGGGATTTTTCGAAGATTGCCGGACCATTGACCAAGTTAACGGGGAAAGTGCAGAAATTCATGTGGGATGAGTCCTGTAATGAAGCCTTCGCTGAGCTGAAAGATCGGTTGACATCAGCACCTGTGTTAACAATAGTAGATGGATCAGGAGGTTTTGTAATTCATTGTGATGCCTCGGGCAGAGGGTTGGGTGCTGTTTTGATGCAATAGGGCAGGGTCGTCGCATATGCTTCTAGGCAATTGAGGCCACATGAGAAGAATTATCCTACACATGACTTGGAGCTTGCTGCTGTGATTTTTGCCCTGAAGCTTTTGGAGGCACCACCTACTTGGAGACCGAGTGGAGATTTTCACTGACCAAAAAAGTCTCAAGTACGTGTTTACTCAGAAGGAGCTGAATATGAGGAAGAGACGATGGCTAGAATTGATGGCAGACTTCGATATTAATTTGCAGTACCATCCTGGTAAGGTCAACTTGGTACCTGATGCTCTGAGCAGAAGACCAGTTGCTATGGTTCTTACTGAGAAGAAGGAGATTTTCGAAGAGATGAGAAGGCTGGAGTTGGAAGTGATTTTTCCTGGTTCCGAGCAGAGCAGTATGCTGCTTCAGATGCAGTGGTCGTTGGTGGAACAGATTAAAGAAGCACAGTCAGGTGATGAGCAGTTGGAGGAGTTTCGAGCTGAAGTTGAAGCAGGTTCGAATACTGACATGGTTATTCATGAGGATGGATCTCTTCGCTTTGGGACCCATCTATGTATTCTGAAGGGAGAAGTCAGGCAGAAGTTGCTCAAAGAAGCTCACTGTTCATCGTATTCTATCCATCCCGGTGGTACAAAGATGTATCGGGATCTGAAATTGGACTTTTGGTGGCATGGTATGAACAGAGCCGTGGCGAGATATGTGTCGTAGTGTTTGACCTGCCAGCAGGTGAAGGCATAGCATCAGAGGACTACTGGACTTCTTCAACCTCTTCCTATTGCAGAGTGGATTTGGGAGAACATTACCATGGACTTTGTGACTGCTTTACCAAGAAGTCCCAAGGGTCACAATGTCATCTGGGTAATTGTGGATCGCTTGACGAAGAGTGCTCATTTTATTCCCTTCAGAGTGGGCAAGTCTACAGAGAGCCTTGCAGAGAAGTACATGCAGGAGATTGTCAGATTGCATGGAGTTCTGTCAGCATTGTATCAGACAGAGACACTAGATTCTGATCACAGTTTTGGGAGAGCCTTTAAGGAAGTCTTGGGAGCAAGCTGAACTATAGTATTGTGTTCCATCCGCAGACAGATGGGCAATCAGAGAGGACCATTCAGACATTGGAAGATATGTTGAGATCCTGTGTTCTGCAGTTTGGAGAATCTTGGGAAGATCATCTACACTTGGTGGAGTTTTTGTACAATAATAGCTACCAAGCAAGTCTTAAGGCAGCTCTGTATGAAGCCTTGTATGGTCGGAAGTGTAGATCGCTAGTGCACTCGGATGACATTGGTGAGAGGCAGCTTTTGGGACCTGAGCTGATCACGAAGACTGTTGATGTAGTGGCCCAGATCAGGAAGCACCTACAGGTAGCTCAGGACAGACAGAGGAAATGGGTAGATGTTCACAGGATTCCATTAGAGTTCGAAGCGGGTGATTATGTATTCCTTAAAGTATCCACATGGAAGGGAGTGATCCGGTTTGGAGGAAGATTCATTGGGCCATTTGATGTTGTGGAGCGAGTAGGCAAGGTGGCCTATAGACTCACATTGTCGCCGCTCTATCTGGAGTGCATGATGTCTTTCATGTCTCCCAACTCAGGAAGTATGTCAGAGATGATAGTCATGTCATCGACTACTCGAAATTGTCTGTTCGATCAGATTTGTCCTGTGAGATCCGTCTGATTTCGATCTTGGACTGACGGTAGAAGATTTTGAAGAATAAGGTCGTCAGGTTGGTTCGGGTTGCTTGGAATCCTCACTCGCCAGGTGAGTCGACTTGGGACCTTGAGTATGAGATCTAGAAGAAGTTTCCCCACCTTTTTGTGTGATTCTTTTTCTTTTTCTTCAGGGTGGTCATATTGCCACTTGAATAAATTTCGAGGACGAAATTTTATTGTAAGGTGGGTACGATTATAACTCCCATTTTCATTTTTTTTATTTTTTATTATTGATCACCATTGTAATCTTTTTTGTAATTCTATAACATTTCATTTTGTTTCATTATTGTATCGAATGATATCAACTCTAATATTATTCATGATTAATCCTTGATCTCAGTTTGATTATGTGAATCTTACTCCTTTTCCTAATTCAAATTTAATTTCATGAAATTGTCTTTTATCTTGTTGGGTTGAGAATTTTCCTTCTATTTGACCCATATTGTACCCAAAACCCTATTACCCACCTTCTATTGGATCTTGACCCACAAACCCACTAACCCACTAACCCAAAACCACCCCATATCTCCACTAACAGCAAATTTCCAAAAATCACTCCTAGCCACATCACATCCTCTAACCCCCAAATTTGAATCCCTAACAATCAGCCTTGCAATTCCTCCCCATTATTATGGTTACTATAATACCACTACTATATTATAACCTAACCCTAGATTCCAATACTATAGCCTCCTTCAACCCCCAAACCCTACCGTACAACCCCCTTTCTCTCTCTCCTGTTCAACCCCCCCCACCCCTACAGAAATCTCTTCATCTTCCCCACATCGCCAGCAGTCGACCCTGAGCTCTAACCGACCACCGTCCTGCTCGAGCCATTCGCTCGACTGCTCCACCTCGCAACCCCCTTCGCACCTTCGCCTCGTCACCTCCATGACCCATCATCTGAACCCACCAGCCTCTGCCATCCTCTTCTTCAGCTCTTCCCGTCACCTCCGTCGAGCCACCGTCGATGTCCCTACCCTGTCGACCTCATCCCCCGCAGACTCGCCAACCCATCGCCTCCTCCTCCACCTCGTCTTCACCCTCCATCATCGAGTGAACCTGCCATTACCGCATTTCTGCTCATTGCCGAACCCATCGCCATTGCCAGAGCTCTAACTCGTCGTCCACATCGACCGCCGTCTTTGCCTCTCCGCTGTCACCCCACAACCACCGCAGACCCCTCGCCCCATCTTCGTCATAGTCATTGAACGCCGAAGCCCCACCTCTTCGTCTCCTCTTTTCATAGATAATCTCTTAACCATCCGATCAAATAAGTGGAAGATTCATTAAATTGTGAAATGCTACCCTGCCATAATATGATGTGTTTCCAATGCCAATTAAAAAATTGACTCATTCAAAATGAAATGTGTAAACGGTTGAATTTAATTCGGTTGGGTATGCGAAATAGAGTACGGTCGAGCTCCTCGCTCTCGTTGCTGTGTCGCTTCCTGACCACCAGCATCCCCGCCGTCAATTGCCACTGTCATCAGTCATTGCAGTCGCCGTTTCCCTCTCCTGCCATCTCTCTCACCATTGCATTGGAGAAGAAGCTCAGGGATTGGAGTTTTTCGGTGTGTGCTATTTTGTGTGTGAGATTGGGTGTTGGGTGTTTACTGTTGGCCGTATTTTGGCCATTGCTGTTGGTGTTTGGGTGGATTGTGTTTGCTGTTGTGTTGCCGATCCCGCTGTGTTGCTGTTTCGGTTCCCTCGCATGTAGAACGCATGTGTTTTTGTACGTGCGTGGATTCGTGGTTCGTCGCCCGGGATCCTAATCCCGTTATTCCCTATATCGGATCTAATATCGTTCTAAAGGCAAGTCATCTCATTCTCGAATTGTATTGTTTCGTATTCCAGATTATTTATTGAATCCCGCAAGTAGATCCATATTGATTATCGTATATTGTTTATTGTTGTTCATCGTTGGGATACTACAGATTTACACGAGCGAATCCAAGTAGTTGTCTTGACTTCGTGCCGTCTTTTGCCTCCAATTTATAGATATCTTGCATGCATTCATGTAGTTGATTATAGAATATATGAATAGGAAATTGTTATTGTAATTCATGTCATGACATTACACGACTATTGTAGATTGTATGCTAGTGTTGGTTGTTATATGATTGATGTTGGTGTATTGGTTGATTGTGATTTGTAAGTTTATAGACCTTATACATCTTAATACCATGTTTACATAGATGTAACTTGCAATAATTTATGATTTGTTAACCCCTAACTCATCGTTCATAACATTTTAATCATTTTATTTATGAAAAATATATTGAGACCCTAAAATTTACTGTCAACCTGAACATTGCCATGCTGTTTCAACTTAAATAATGTCATCAAAATCAATAACTTTCTGAATATGAAATGTAGCCCCAGGTGTCTAGTTTCCAAAACACCCAGAAATTTTGAATTCCGACTTATATTTCATGAGTTATGACCATTTTACTGCAGCTGCATTCTATTTCCAGATTTATGCATATACCATGTTAACCTGATTAAATAGATGAAATAATGATAAAATATTAGCATGATAATTACCATATTCATAGTCAACATGCTTAGAGTAATGAAAATTAATTTTACTGATTTTTAAAATGAATATTTACTGCTTTTACAACTGAAACTAGTTAACATTAATAACCAGCCAGAACCTATAACCTGTAAAGAACATTGAAATTCACCTAGCTACTATTGTCAGAATTTGGACTTTAAATATGCATTGGAACCGAGCAGGAGTCTAGTTTCTAGACCTTCTGACAGATCCACTTTTGCTATTCTATAGTGGCAGAAAATTTGATTTTAGTACAGCAACCTACTGCTGTCGAAAATTGAGTTTCCATGTTTGATAATATATAATTAGATCTACAATGTGTGTTGGGTGCATTTAATTGTATGGAGTTGTATGATGTTAGGGTTGTGTTGT
Source organism: Hemerocallis citrina (assembly GCA_017893485.1). Lineage (NCBI taxonomy): Eukaryota > Viridiplantae > Streptophyta > Magnoliopsida > Asparagales > Asphodelaceae > Hemerocallis > Hemerocallis citrina. The sequence goes on along the minus strand of CM030365.1, from coordinate 91,762,404 downwards.
CATCTTTCTAGTGTCCCTTATTAATTGCCTTATCATTTTCCATTGATATTTCTGTCCCTATTGTTCCCTATTAGTATTGCATGTTAATTGAATAAAGAATGTTAATCAAGCCGGGGTTAAGGGTTGACTAGAGTAGTTGATAATATAGTAACTGTTCTCAGAAATATGGACCTCGTTCCCAAAATATTGTTATCATCATTGTGCACGAAATTACGTCAATGACCAGTGTTATCGTTATTGTGCAAGAAATTGCTATAATAGCCAGTGTTATCATTATTGTGCAAGAAATTGCTACAATAGCCAGTGTTATCGTTATTGTGCAAGAAATTGCTGCAATAGCCAGTGTTATATCGTGCCGAGTACATGACCTATAGAATCTATCACCTTAGTCTAAACGAAATTGATTGTATGCATCGAACCTATAGTATGAGATGCAGTAGTACATGCATTAGTTAGGATTAAAATGAATAATAGACTTAAGATTTTCATCACATCGTCATTACATATGTTATCATTATTGAACAGTGTTATCGTTATTGTTTACTGTTATTGTTATCGTTTATTATCATTGTTATCAATCATCGTTATTGTACATTGCATCGTTATCATTTTGTCATTGTTCATTGCCATCGACTCTATTATTTATTGAATTCATCGTTATACCGTAAATGTCATTGTTTCTCTGTTTCTCTACTTGCTGTCCATGACTTGCTATGAGGACATATTTTTCTCTCTTTTAGATGAACAACTCACAGGTAATCAAGAAGAATTGCCTGATGGACTAGGGAAACAACAATGGTGAAAGAATTGAATTTGTATCGCCATCTAAATAATTATTGTTTTGTTTTGAAGACTTAAATAAGTTGAACATTGTTAATTCTTGTATTTGTGGGCTTTTGACCTGAATATTGTTTTGTTGATTCCAGATGTTGGATTGTTCTTATGTTGGTTATTTTATGCTTAAATTCCAAGTATTGTTATTCATGTGATTACCCCTTTAATGCATGCGTGGTTGTATTACTTCCTGTTTATATTGTTGAGTTGAATCGATAATAGCTGATGGATGACGCAAGTCATACGCTGGGCCATGTCACGTGCTTGCATTCCGTATTTTTAGGAAGCAAAGCGTGATAAGGTTTTTAGTGGTATCAGAGCCAGGTTTGACTCTAACTAGTTTGGGGTTGGACCCTAATTAGTTTGGGTTTAACCGGTTTGACTCAACAATATGTACAACACATAAATTACATGGATAATTGATAACCAACTTATAATTAGGATGCTAACTGTTTGATTCTCATTTCAGGACATGGCTAGAAAGGGTTATTCATCCTCCCGAGCTAGGGATGATCAGTCGAAACAGTCCACTATTGCTCAAGTGATGCAAATGCAGCGTGAGCAGAATGAACTACTGATGCAACAGATGATGCAGATGCAGCGGGAGCATAGTTAATTGATGAGGGTGGCTTCGGGAGCTGCTAACAGGGAGGCCATTGTACCTGCGGCTGGGGTGCTGCCACCGAGACCTGGCAATATAGTGGACTTCATGAGGCTACGCCCAGACAAATTCTCAGGCACTGAAGGTCCGCTGGAGGCTGAGCAATGGCTTATCAGGACTGGACAACTATTAATCGCAACACGGATAGCAGATGTTGAACGCGTGGATGTCGTGAGCATCCAGCTTGTTGACCTCACTCACATCTGGTTGTGAGCTGAGATGGAATGCCTAGGGCGTCCTATCGTCTGGGCCATCTTCAGAGAGAGCTTTCTCACGAAGTTCTTTCCCTATGTCACCAGAAATGAAATGGAGCGGCAATTTGTCACGCTTACTCAGGTTCTCCAGTTAGTGTTCATTATGCAATTTTCGTTGTTATTTCATGATATATCAATGTTTAACTAAAATACTATCTTGAACCAGTGGAGTCGGACCGTAGACGAGTATGCTGCGGAATTCACCTGACTGAGTCGCTTTGCCACTTCCATGGTGGCAAATGATGAAGATAAGGGCCACCATTTCTTGTTGGGCTTGGACGTTGAGATCCAGGATTGCCTGGCTGCCTGGCAACTCCGATCATATGCTGACATCCCGGAGGCTACCAAAAGCTAGGAGCAGACTAGTAGGCGGAAGAGCGCCATTCAGCGGTCCGTTCTGCATCCTGTCGCCGCTAAGCTGTCCGGAGGGCCTATCAGGAGGCCAGTTCTGACCCTTCCTGCCAGGGCACTACAATATCCACCTGCCGCTCAGAGGATGAACCCGGTCTATATGCACTGTCACAGGACTAGGCACTTGCGGAGAACTACAGGTTAGCCAATCGCTAGTGCCTCCTGTGTGGTAGTAGCGACCACATGGTTCGTGAATGCCCAAGGTCCAGGGCCCTTGCACTGGTTGGAGGTTCCGCTCTGCAGGGAGCGTTTGCTCGTGGTCAGGGCGGACCACCACTCCCACCTCAGAGGCAGGTTTTCGATCAGAGGAGGGACGCTCCTCAGGGAGTCCTTCTGGAGGTCGTGGTCAGGCCTATAACTTGACTGCTAAGGACACTGAGACTGCTTTGGCCATTGTTGTTAAGAATCGGTACCCATTGTCGAGGATTGATGATTTGTTCAACCAATTAGGAGGTGCTTCGGTGTTCTCGAAGTTGGATCTTCGCTCTGGGTATCATCAAGTTAAGGTGAAGTCAGAAGATGTTCCGAAAACAGCTTTCCGAACGAGGTACGGGCATTATGAGTTCTTAGTTATGCCTTCCGGAGTTACTAATGCACCGACTGTGTTCATGAGTTTGATGAACATGGTGTTCTCGCCGTTCTTCGATCAGTTTGTCGTGGTCTTCATTGACGACATATTGGTGTATTCTTGGAATAGGTAAGATCATGCTGAGCATTTGAAGGTTGTTCTGCAGACCTTGAGGGAGAACCAGCTATATGGGAAGCTCAATAAGTGTGAGTTTTGGCTGGATTGGGTTGCTTTTCTAGGCTACATTACTTCTGGTGCTGGTGTTTTTGTGGATCCGTCGAAGATCTCTGAGGTCAAGGAAGTTGTCTTGGTTTGAGAACTGTGGGCCCTCCGCATTTCACTTTATTGACATATATATATATATATATATATATATATATATATATATATATATATATATATATCATACTATAGCTTTTTGAAATTATGGGGTGTTACATACACCTTCCCCCTTCAGAAATTAGCGTGCTCGCTGAGCACAGGGCATGCACAGTCTAGTGCAGGATCTACTTTCTAGCCGATGTGGAGCATCTGCTCTTCTATCCGTCCGACTAATTATGATCTCGGAATCCACCGCCCAATCAATCATTGTCCCAGATTTAATTGAGCTGCCCTCCTATCCGCCCAAATAATCATGATCCCGGAATCCACCGCCCGATCAATCACAGTCTCAGATTTAATTGAAGGCTCACCACAATTCCAGAATCCACTGCCTGACTGGTTCTATAGTCTCGGAATCCATCGCCCGACTATATAGACATGCCCCACACTCGGTGTCAAAAGTCAGCTCTGATACCATTTGTAACGCCCCTACCCTAACTCAGACAATTTATACAATTTATCAGACAAATTATTTATAGTATAGTACAACTGCCCACCACAGGCTGCCTCTCAAAACGTGGTTAACCGGATTGGTGACTCTTGATCATAGGCTATATTATTTATTACTTTATATTTTATTTTGTATTCCCGATATGGGACTATTACAACACATCTCCTTCTCTCTTCTTAAATCTCGTGTACACACACAGGGCAGCCTCCGAATGTGGGCTCCCCATGTGCCACGTCACACACAGAGACAACGTCACCCACTACCTCTCTCCACTTACCTGGGTGGGCCCCACTGCAAAGGCCACGTCAGCCGTGGCTGACGAAGTCAAAGCAGCAGCTTAAAGTTGTTTTCTTCAACCGTGGGCCCCCCACATTTCACTTTATTTACATTTTTTTGCTATCACTTTTATACATATATATATATCATACTATAGCTCTTTGAAATTACGGGGTATTACATTCCATCGGTTCTTCCTCGGTACCTATAAGCTCAACATCTAGAGATGGGGGAAAATGCCTGTTAGAGCAAGCTTCGGGCGACAAGTAGTAGCCCGCAGTGAAACAATATGGTACAAATATAACAATAAATAAAAAATTGGGACGATATCAGAGGTCAATGAATGATAAATGATAACAAGATCTAAAGTTGATAATCAATGTACAATGGTCGATAAATAATAGTCAATAATCATTAAAATAGTGATCGATAGACAATAGTTAATAATCGGATCAATATTTGATAGTTAATGATGCATTGGTTGATCATCAATGATCGATAAACAATAGTCGATAAATAGTGTAGTCAATATTCAGTAAAACAATAGTCAATAATACAGTGGTCGGTAAACAGTAATCAGTAACATGATCAATAGTCGGTAATCAATGATCGGGAATCAGTAATCAGGAATCAATATTGGGTAACCAGTATTCAGTATCGGTGTCAATGTTCAGTGTCAATCTTATGTCTATCAGCCTTTTATTAACCTATCTAATGCACGCAATCCTGCGTCCCATACCACAGGTTTGGGTACATACAATCAAGTGAACGTTTAGACTATAGTGGTGGATTATACAGGTCATGTATTCGGAAACAATAATCCATAATCAATAATCAATAATCCATAATCAATAATCAATAATCAATAATCCATAATCCATAATCCATAATCAATAATAAATAACAATATTTGGTCCATGCTACAATACACGATACAATCGGGATACTGTAGCAGTAATCCGCAATCAATCGATAAAACAATAATCGATAACACTAATCATTATAGGGAAACACGGGCCCCTTTTCCGAGTACAGTCTCCTATATAGTCCACTACTAAATCTTACCCTTATTACCCTAGTGTGGTAGGGTGAAAAATGGCCTGGAGGCCCAACCAGGGCCCAATACAACTCTCACTCAAGAAAGGTAAAATAGCAATTTAGTCCGGCTTCGAACCATTACAGGGTCGGCGCCGAACCTTAAGTGCACCCCCACAGAACCGGCCTCCTCGTATCTGACGAGCCTCAGTGGTCCTCGGTCTCCGATCCGTGACAGCCCCACGGGCCGTCCCCCCTCTCTGGCGAAGCAGGGGGATGACCTGGCACAGCCTAGGCCCTCCGATTCTCCCAGAAGCACAGAAGACCCACGATCAGCCATGTCAGCTCCAAATACCACCCAGGGTTTTGCCACGTCAGTCCTATACCGCTCCTGGTATGGCCACGTCTGCCCTAAACCCCCTGGGCCCTCTGCCACGTCAGGCCCATGGGCTTTTGGGTCCAGACCCGGCCCCCAAGCGGATCCAAACCCGGTTGGAATTCTCTATAAATACTAGACCCTCACCCACCTTTTGAGGTAATCAATCTTTTTCCACTAAAATTCACCTAGTTATTGCTACTCTCTCACAGAGACTGACTAGATCGTCGGAGGGTCCGCCACCGAGACAAACCCCGGTGTTTCAGGACCGTCTACAGGTACACAAGACCTCGGATCCGAACCCTCTGATCCGAGCCCAGATCTCCGAATCACCCCGAGGTCGCCACAGGTTCCGCCCGGTCAGCCGAGGGTCGTCAGACGAGCAGCTTTCTCCTTCAAATACAAATTGAGTCCGAACTCACACCTGGTGCATCCACACGTCTCCCAGAAATAAACCGCTTCAGGTTGGCGCCGTCTGTGGGAACACTGCTTCAGAAGCCGACCCGAGCCCGACCATCGAGCGACCTCGACAACCGAACTCCATGGCCTCCAAGGGTAAGGGGGCCGCCTCCTCCGTCAACCGACGGGACACACCCCCACCAAATACCAATGCCGGGCCACGCGCATCAAAGCACGGAGATTCCCATCAGGGATCCCGGCGGAGCGCCACCCGTACAGTCCAGCCCGACCTACGGGGAGTAATCGTCAACCGACAGATTAGCCGCAGCAGGCGAAGGGCCGCTTCCAACCCGGCCCCGAACCATCCGAGACCGCCGCCCGAGGGACGGAGATCGGCACTCAGCCGCATCGGAAGGCAGCCTCCAGACCAACCACACCGGGTCGAGGGAGCCCCCGTTACTCACAAGGAGTTCCAAGACTTCCGGAGAGAAATTCTCGGGGCCCTCCGACGGACCCCCGGGGAGGAAACCCTCCGCTCCCAAACGGGGTCGGATGTCAAGACCAGCGCATCGCGCCCTTCAACAAACCGGCCAGAAGACGATGGCATACTCCTAAGATGCCTCCAAGAAATGGAGGATCGCCTCGATCATATGGGAGACGGCGACAGTCGGGCGGCTTAGGGGTACAGACCTGTCCGACCTCCCTTCTCCGCCCCCATCCTCCAAGCAGAAATACCAAGGAATTTCCGACCACCTCAGTTCGAGACCTACGACGGCGAGGGAGATCCCGCTGATCACATGGAAGGTTTCAAAACCCTCATGATGATTCACAGCGCCTCGGATCCCCTGCTATGCCGAGCCTTCCCCGCCACGCTTCGGGGTCCGGCTCGTGAATGGTATTCGAAACTCACCCCCGGCTCCATTTACTCCTTCGACCAACTAGAGGGCAATTTCCTCGCCCACTTCGTCACCAGCCGGAAGGCGGAAAGGACTAGCGCTTCTTTACTTGGGCTCAAGCAGATAGAGGGAGAATCCCTCAGAGTGTTCGTCCGGAGATTTACCACGGAGGCGAGGTCGGTCTCCTCTCTTGATCCAGGCGTCGCCTCTGCGGCCTTTCGGCACAACGTTCGTCATGGACAGCTGAAAGCTTCTCTGGCGAAGAGACCCCCCATCGACTTTCCCGATCTCCTCAACCGGGTCGAGAAATACATTAGGGCAGAAGAGGCCCTTAACCCCGAAGATACCAGGGAGGCCATCGGGAAGGGAAAGCGGAAGGTCGAAGCTGTCGAACCACCAAAGAAAGCTCCGAGGGACGCGGGGGCCGTGAAGAAGGTCCCGCCGGTCCCCCGCTTCGAAAGGTACACTCCCTTGACGCATGACGTATCCGCCATCCTGTTAGAAATCGAAGACAAAGGCATTGTCCGACTACCTCCCCGATCTAATAACAACAAGAATCGAGATCAACGCTTCTACTGCCGCTTCCACAGAGATCACGGGCACGAAACCGACCAATGCCGGGCCCTGAAAGACGAAATTGAGGAACTCATCTCCAGGGGGTACCTCCGAGAATTCACCCGAGAAGTCCCACGGGATCGACGAGATACTAGGAACCGGAGGTCCTCGCCCTCGAACCCTACCCCGAACCGCATCCAGGGTCGGGATCCCGACTCCGAGGAAGCCACAAATGCGCCCTTCATCTTGCATTGTGTCCACGGAGGGCCGATGGGAGGAGATTCAAACACTTCCCGAAAAGCCTTCATCCGGGAGGTGAATACTGTCCACGACAGTCCCTCGCCCAAGCTACAACCGATGCCGGTCTCCTTCTCAGGAGAGGATCTCAAAGGCGTTCGCCTGCCCCACTGCGATGCCCTCGTCATTACTCTCCACATGGCTAATTGTGAAGTTCGCCGAATCCTCGTCGACAACGGCAGCTCGGTTAACATTCTTTTCCTCGAAGCCTTCGAGAATCTCAAGCTACCTAAAGGCAAACTCAAGCCGGCCGGATACACCTTGCATGGGTTCTCCGGCGTCCCTGTCGTGATAGAAGGGATTGTCAGCCTCGACGTTACCGCAGGATCGGCTCCTGTCAAGAGGACCGAGTCCATGGACTTCATGGTGGTCAACGTCAAGGCAGCTTACAACGCCATACTCGGCCGACCCGGACTATGCTCCCTCCAAGCGGTGCCTTCGGCGTACCATCTGAAACTCAAATTTCCCACCCCGCAAGGAGTCGGCACCGTCCGAGGTAGCCAAGAAGCAGCGCGATCGTGCTACATGACCACCGTCGGGGGAGGTGTGTTCTCCCTCGACGCCGTCGAGTCCCAACCTGAGAGGGACGGCTCTGCTTCCAAACTGACACCGAGCGGGAGGAGACCCCAGTCGAAGCCAAGTACCTAATGACACTCCTCGAGGGACAAACATAGGCTCTAGCCTGGCTAAATATAGACCTGTTTTTGTGTAAACACTCTTATGTACAGGACCATCTTAGCGGCCCTCCTTATCTTATGCAAAAGAGGTCTCTTTTTGTTAAAATCCTAACGCCAGATAATAAGATCGGCGCCTGAGTCCTCACTCCGGTATCGTCCCCAACACCTCGGTAGGCTCCAACCGAATCCAAGCTGAGGACTCTCCCTAAGGCCCCACTTCGATCCCTCGCGGATCGGTGGACTCTCCCTAAAAACCACCATCGTTCACTACACTACTAGCCGAGGCAAAGAAGGAACATGATTCTTTATTCGTACCCTTTTATTTTCGTCCCAAGAAAACAAACGAAGACCGTTACAGGACCACTCCACTCATCTCAAACTGAAGGAAGTCGCCATCTTAGAGCCCCTCGGGTCCGCTGGAGGGCGGGATTACTCCGAACGAGCGGTTAAAAAATCCCCCTGCTCGTTATGATGGTCCTGGAACTCAGCCATGGTCGACTCCCCAGCCACGGAGCTCTGGGCGTCACCTGGTCGCGTACGCTGCAATAGCAGCAGCGCAGAGGGAACACCCTCCGCTTGCCGACCCACCGAGGAAGACGCAGAGGCACCCAGCATAATATTGTAACGATGTATCTCCATTTCTTTCTCCGCAGAGACATCCCGAAGTAACCTTTCAGAAGTGGGCCTCGGCACCGAGGCACCCAACACCGCCTGCCCAAGGCTCGCACCGCCGAGTCCCCGATCCAGCATCGCCCTCCTCAGCCAGCTCGCCTCCTCGCTTAAAGCTTCAGACTTATTCCGATAAAAATTCAAAGCCGCATCAGTGTCACGGGCCCCCCTTCGGTGGCAGACCAACGCGGCCTCCAGGACCTCAACCTTGCTCCGGAGCCATGCCACATCGGAACGTCAGGGGTCCACCTCGGGAAGGGGAGCCACAACCTACAGGAGAACCAGCCAACCTAATACACACACGCGAAAAGGTTCAGAAAAATCCGAGTTCAAAACACTTGGCCGGTCAAAAAAAAAAAAAATTTTTTTCCCTATAAATTTAAGTACTCCTTACAAAAAAGGCAGTGGCCAGTCCGCGGGAGGCAAATACAGTCAAGAGAAGGAGAAAAGAAAGACATAATAATACAGCTTATCGTCCCACCTCAGCGTCGACTGACGGATCCACAGATGGGTCGGCCGGCGGGTCGAGAGCAGGCCCTTCTTCGCCAGGAGTCTTCGACATCCCCTCAATCTCCATGTCGTACTCAAAATTGGACAGGTCGATGGTCGGATAGAAGTGCCTCACATGCCTGAGGGCCTTCGCATAACATGTGTCCTGGGCCTTGATCACCATCATCTGGCCCGTAACCGTCACTTCTTCCTTCTCCTTGGCGAACTTCTTCTTCAAGGAGGCCACCTTCTTCCCCCACTCCGCATCCTTGGCCTCGAGCTCGAGCTTCATCTGCTGCTCCCTCTTGTGCGAACCCTCGAGCTCGATCCGCAGTTCCTTCATCTCCTGCTCGCTCTTGTGCCAGGGACGCCTCGTAGAGGTTCTTCATATTAGCCCCCTGCATGCAAGCCTGCGACCAACGAGCGCAGATAAGAAAAAGACTTCCGCAGTAAAAATTGACAAGGAGAATAGGGTCGACGGAATTACCTGCACGAGGGCCTGCGCCAGACGCGTGAACGTCACTTCCACGGGCTCACCCTCCATCACCTTGCGGTCACGAGGGGTCGCCAACTTCTCCACCACCTCGACGGCCTGGGCCTCGTCGGTCAGACGGTCCCCCGTCCGAACAGACCAGTCCGGAGCCCACCGCTGCCGCAGCAACTCCGCCACCGGGTCCTCTTCCTCAACCTCAACCAAGGGACCTTTCCCCTTGTCAAGAACGGAGGCCCTCGCTAGGCTCTGGCCCTTCGAAGCAGCCGCCCCCTTGCTCGTCTCCGAGCGAATCCTCTTGGTCCCCGTTTCGGGCTGCACCTCAGAAATGACTAGGGGCGACCCCCTTGGCCTCTTCGCCGCCTCCCCCTTCTTCTTTGCATTCTCCTTCCTCATGGCGAGCCTCTTGGCCTTGATTGATGCTTCGTCCATATCTGCAGAAAAAGCCATTAAGAGAAATGAGCAAGAAAGTACGAAAGGACCGAAAGAAAAGAAACAACTACATACACATAACGGCCGGGCTCAGTCCAACGCTCGCCAAGTTGGCCTCCGTCACCTTCGTCCAATCGATACTGGGGGACGAACGGAGGCGCTCGACAAACCCCCACTCCTCGGCCGACAAATCCCTCGGCCTCGGCGCTTGATAGTTCGGTTTGGAGTGATTCCATCGAGTGGGAATGTCCCAAGGCTCTTCACTCCTGATCACCAGATATTTTTTCTTCCATTCCTTGATGGAGTCCGGGTGACTGTGAACGACCTTCCCCTTACTCCGGGGAGAGATGTAGTAAACACCCTCAGCCGCCGAGCTAATCATCAACATCGCACGGAACACATTCAGCCGTAGGGGTACCTTCTGTTCCTCGCACATCAGCACAAAGCAGATAATCTGCTTCCAAGAGTTCGGCCCGTACTGCATTGGGGCCAAGGAGGCCCAGTTCAGCACGTCCCGAACAAACGGGTGGACTGGCAACCTCAGCCCGGAGATGAAAGCATCCACTGGGAAGACGCAATACCAAGCAGAAAGGGGATCGGTGGGGCGCAGAGTAGAGCTCAGTAGCAACAATTCGAAGCTAGGCCCTATGTCATACGCCAGCTGCAGAACCTCCAAGTCCCCGCCCTCCAAGACAGTCGGGATCGCGTCCATCATCACCCTCCTCCGACTCGGCGAAGAGGGCTGCACACCGAAGAGCTCCTGGTCAGAAAGATCGTCGGGATACTGACGGAAAGGCCTCGGCTGTACGGGCGAACCTGTCATCAAATTGCAGAAAACAGGCGCCTGGCTCGAACCACCAGTCCTCGACCCCGCCTTCCTCGGGGCCCTCTTCCTCTTCTTGACTCGCTCCGACGAGGGAGTAGATGAGGGCCCCAGGCCTGTCGGCGTGAAACTCGGGCCCGCACCCTGAACGGTGGATCTCCCTCCTCCTCGGAAGACAACTCCAGCACAAGGATATCGTCCGAACCATCACTGGCTCCCTCCGACTCGCTACTCTCCACCACGAAGGGACGTCGGGAGCGCGACGGCCTCACCTTGTGTACCACCTCCCCCTCACCTACTGGTTCCTCCCACCAAACGGAATCGGAAGGCTCCGCAGCGTGCGCCGACTCCTCCTCAAGCACGGGCTCCTCCCACGACGTCGATGTGGAGGCTCGCTTCACTTCCCCCCTGGATGTCGATGCTGACGAGCCGGACTGAGCCCTACCCATCTGTGCTTAAACTAAATAAACTTACCGGCTAAATCGCTTCGGAAGGACGAACCTAGTACAGCAAACTGCAAGAGCAAGGGCTGAAGGGTTAGAAGATTTTTTGAGAAAGAAAGCAGCAAGAAAGAAGTGAGCGAGAGGAGGAGAAGGGGGAATACTTATAAAGGATGAGAACGACTCCTCGACTTCCGCAATTACTATTCACCGATTGACGTGCAACTGCCGTCTGGACAATCGCGCCGCGTCCTCGAAACATGCGCTGCTGACATCATCAAGTGCCAGGCTAGCAGCCAAACTCAGGGTTCGGTTCGGATGGAGCACACGATGGAGAAAATGTTTTACTTAAGGTTTAAGGCGCCGTCCTTCGACAGACACCCCGGGCTCCATCGCTCGATCGGTTCCCCTCTCATCCCCGAGCAGCTCGGGGCTTACAGCCTCGGGTTCGCACCGAAACCCCGAACTGTTCGAGGGTGGGACAGAAACCACCATCGCCTGGAGCCCTATCGGAAGACAGAATGGCCAACCCCTGATCGGAGGCGACCCCTCTATCTGAGGCTCTTCAGCCCCAAAACCGGAATACGGTTGGTGCCCCTCCCGTCTGGTTCTCTCTCGGGCCAAACAACCTTGTCAGGGTCATCCGACCCGAAAAAGGATCCAGACGGCAAAGCCACCACCAATCCGAGACTCCTTTTCTACCGGTACGGAGTTCGGCCGTTACCCCTCTCGCCCCGATCTCCCTTGGATCTGGCTGCCGTATCAAGAGCCATCAGATCCAAGAGAAGATCGGGGCGGCAGAGTAACCACCTCTCCAGCGCCGCCAGGGTTGAAATTTTTTTGCAAGAGACAGGCGTCCGCCTAAGCAGACACCTCCGATGGTCAATAAACCACCCCTGCTATGATCAAACCCGCTGTGGGGGCAGAGGTATTTATAGCCTCCCCCATAGACCAACCATTATGGCACGGGGAAAGCCAATCGACGGAAGCCCATGCACTATCTGCATTTATTAGGCGGCGCCATTAAAGCCCCTGGGAAATTGGACTATCACACAGATCTCGAAGAGCCTTCAATGCTCCGCAGAAACGGCGGGCTACCCCCCGCTCAAATGATCTAAGGCACAACAGTTCGACCTCACCCTTGCCAACCCATAATCCCTCGCAAGCTCGAGGTCAGGTCTAGCACCAGGGTAGTCTTCTCAAGAAGGCTCCACGGCTCGCCATCGCCCTTGCCGGCCAGTAATCCCTCGCCAAGCTCGAGGTCAGGCCTGGCACCAGGGAGGTCTTCTCAGGAAGGCCAACGGCTCGCCATCACCCTTATTGGCCCGTAATCCCTCGCCAGCTCGAGGTCAGGTCTAGCACCAGGGTAGTCTTCTCAGGAAGGCTCCAAGGCTTGCCATCGCCCTTGCCGACCCGTAATCCCTCGCCAAGCTCGAGGTCAGGCCTGGCACCAGGGAGGTCTTCTCAGGAAGTCCAACGGCTCGCCATCACCCTTGCTGACCCGTAATCCCTCGCCAGCTCGAGGTCAGGTCTAGCACCAGGGTAGTCTTCTTAGGAAGGCTTCACGGCCCGCCATCGCCCTTGCCGACCCGTAATCCCTCGCCAAGCTCGAGGTCAGGTCTGGCACCAGGGAGGTCTTCTCAGGAAGGCCAACGGCTTGCCATCACCCTTGTTGACCCGTAATCCATCGCCAGCTCGAGGTCAGGTCTAGCACCAGGGTAGTCTTCTCAGGAAGGCTTCACGGCTTGCCATCGCCCTTGCCGACCCGTAATCCCTCGCTAAGCTCGAGGTCAGGTCTGGCACCAGGGTGGTCTTCTCAGGAAGGCCAACGGCTCGCCATCGCCCTTACCAACCCATAATCCCTCCTCATCTCGAGGTTCGGTCTGGCACCAGGGTACTCTTCTCAGGAAGAATCAACGGCTCACATCACCCTTGTCGACACGTAATCCCTCGTCATCTCGAGGTTGAGTCGAGCACCAGGGTACTCTTCTCCGGGGGATTCAACGATTCGCCATCTCATTTCCACGACCATGAACACTCCTCCCCGGCTAGCTCCCGCACCCCCGCAGGAGTGGGGGGCTTGTGTGGTAGGGTGAAAAATGGCCTGGAGGCCCAACCAGGGCCCAATACAACTCTCACTCAAGAAAGGTAAAAATAGCAATTTAGTCCGGCTTCGAACCATTACAGGGTCGGCAACGAACCTCAAGTGCACCCCCACAGAACCGGCCTCCTCGTATCCGACGAGCCTCAGTGGTCCTCGGTCTCCGATCCGTGACAGCCCCACGGGCCGTCCCCCCTCTCTGGCGAAGCAGGGGGATGACCTGGCACAGCCTAGGCCCTCCGATTCTCCCAGAAGCACAGAAGACCCACGATCAGCCATGTCAGCTCCAAATACCACCCAGGGTTTTGCCACATCAGCCCTATACCGCTCCTGGTATGGCCATGTATGCCCTAAACCCCCTGGGCCCTCTGCCACGTCAGGCCCATGGGCTTTCGGGTCCAGACCCGGCCCCCAAGCGGATCCAAACCTGGTTGGAATTCTCTATAAATACTAGACCCTCACCCACCTTTTGAGGTAATCAATCTTTTTCCACTTAAATTCACCTAGTTATTGCTACTCTTTCACAGAGACTGACTAGATCGTCGGAGGGTCCGCCACCGGGACAAACCCCGGTGTTTCAGGACCGTCTGCAGGTACACAAGACCTCGGATCCGAATCCTCTGATCCGAGCCCAGATCTCCGAATCACCCCGAGGTCGCCACAGGTTCCGCCCGGTCAGCCGAGGGTCGTCAGACGAGCAGCTTTCTCCTTCAAATACAAATTGAGTCCGAACTCACACCTGGTGCATCCACACGTCTCCCAGAAATAAACCGCATCTCCTAGCTTGTTATCATTTTATTACAATCTGTTATAAACATGCAATCAATACGATCAATGGGAATGTTGTTATCAAGAATTATGCAATGGATAAAATCGATGAGAACGGTAGTATTAATACAATATCAAGAAGATATCATGGCTATGCAATACATGAAATAAACATTGTTCAATTCATCAAATATGGAAAATAATAGGTTTATATGCAAAACGTAACAATACAAGTTCTGGACAGCAGTACCTATTGGTACTCAAATTCACTTTCCTGCTCCTACGGGAATGCAAATCCGATTCCGTCAGAGGTTCTAGAAACTAGACTCCCTGGCGGTTCCAACGCATATTCAAACGATACATTATAGTTACATTAGCTATGAACATAAATTTATTCTTTACTAGTTTCGTGTGCAGTCTCAGTTTTGAAATTATAGCATGACAATACTAAAAGTCAATAACTTACAATCTATAAATCGGATTGAGAATCCATGAGATATTCCGGATTTGAAACTCACAGTGCTACAATTTATATGCATAAAGTTATAAATTTTAGTATCGGGAACTGGGTCAAAACCACAATACAAATTTGTACAAACGAGAGGGCAGAACATTCAAATATTTGATAACATGATGAATTACCGGTCAAGGCTCGAATCAATAACATGGTATGATAAGGAAAATAATGAATCAATAATGGAATTCAATTAGATACAATATTCAATTAAATAACTACTTATCAGATTTCGATAAATGTTTACTTGAACCAGAACAAATAAATTGAGTTCAAGTGACACTTTTTTTATACGATGTAAGAAGAAAATCTCGGTGGCAACGACAAGCTAGAGTCAGGACAGCAACATGATCAAGGGTATAAGCAGTCGGGGCAGCGAGCAATGGTGAGTTTAGGTTGTAGATTGTCGGGTTTCGAGGCAGCGGAGGAGTAGGAGGCAGCAATGGGGTCATCGGCAGTGATGGGAGCCTGCAAGATGGCGATGACGATGATGAGGAAGGGGAGGAGTTGGCAGTAGAAGAGGCAGTTAGGGCTTGGTCGGCGAGGTAGCGAAAGGAAGGATGGATGGATGGGTTCAGTGTTGTGGTTAGTAGTGCGGTGGCAGAGTAGCAGTCGGGGGTGGCTGAAGTGGATCTACGGCGAGGGTGTTCGACACTAGTGGTAAGGGGCAATGGAGGAATGGTGATGGTACTGTGGTGGTCGGTGGTGGCAAGTTGAAGGAGATGGTCGGGATGATGATGGTGGTGATGGTGGTGATGGTCGTCGATGGTGGAGTAATGGCGGTGGTGGTGTTCGTGAAGATGGCATCGGTGGTCGGGGTGGTGCTGGCAAGGGGAGCTTCGGATAGGAGATGGAGATGCTGTAACATCCTGAATTTTCAAATAATTAAATATTAAATTTTTTATTTGTTTTCACGTGTTTTGCACGTGCAAATTAATTTATGTTTTAGCTTTAAAAATTATTCTTATGTCATGAAAAAATGTTTTCTTCTCTTTTAAAAATCCTCTTATTAAATCCTAGGCCTAATAACTAAATTCTAGCCCACCCAAAATTAATTAATTAATTAATTAAAAGCCCATGGTTTAAGCCCACCTAATTAGCCCACTAGTTAATTCTATTAGTAAATGATACAACTTGTAGGGTAGACTTGATCATGTAACAAATAAATAAACAATTAATAAATGTACAAACTTAAACTAGTGGGCATATAGAGACACGTGCATTGCACATGCACGTGCAATGGGACTACAAGACTTGGCCGGCCTTGGACTTGGTGTGGGAGAGATGGAGAGAGTGGAGAAGTGGTTATGTGATGGTGGGTGGTTCTTCTAACTCCCAAATGCATCTAGACCCTCCATCGAAATTCATCTCAACCATTCATTTGGGCTTGAGTTGTGTATAAATATCCCCATTAGTCTTTCACTTCTCTTTGCACTTAGAATTTCAAAAAGAGAAAAAGATAGATTTTGTGTAAGAGAAAAGATAGAGTTGTGTGAGAAAAGATTGAGTGTTTGTGTGTTTGTGTGCTCTTGTACTTGGGTGGCCAGCTAGCACATCAAGGAGGTCTCGAGTTCAAGCTTTGCTAGGAGGAGGAGGCTCGGAGTGGCACAAGCTAGGAGTACAAGGGGAGACGATCGTACTATCAAGGAGTTCTTTAGGCGTTTTCTTTTGTCTTCAAAGAAGGTGGGTGATCTCTCTACTTCTATTGTAGATACCATGGTAGGGATTTTGATTTCGTGAACATACTAAAGAAACTAACAAAAATTGCCTTGTGTTTGCCTAAAAAGATCAGTAGAGAAAAGAGAAAATTTGATCGTGATTAGTAGATTAAAATTCATCATGGTGCTCTATTGATGAATTTCATGTTAGAATATGTATTTTGATGAACCATGCTAGTGTGATGATCTTGTTAAAATGAATGGCTTAATTATAGATGAATGGATATTGCTATGTGTAGTTGTAGATTGAGATGAGTAATTATTGTCATGTTTAGTTGATAAATTGTGTAAATTGTGGTTATAAAATATTAGTATAATGAAAGAAAAAGATTGCTAACTTTTGTAGTATTGAAAAGAGAATAAGAACATGTAGTTAGTGGATTTTATATTGGTAATTTTGAGATGGAATTATAGTACATTTTAAAAGTCAATAAGATACTCTTTGAATGTAAGTTGTAAAGAAAACTTATTTTAAAGTTAAAAATTAAGATTTTAATTACTGTTATACTGTTCTATTTAAGAATAATATTCTGGACAAATTTGATTTTGAAAGATACTAATGTATTGAGAAATTGAATTTTGTAAAAGAGATTCATAAACAGACAGTAAATACATAATTATTTCGACTCCTAACTATAACAGAAAGTGAGCTTGGGCATACTGGCTTTCGGTGTGGGTTATAAGTGCTGAGTATAGTATAAGAGGTCTTGGGTTCGAGTCTTGAAGAGAGTATGTTTTTCTTGAAATTCAATTTTTCTCAAATTCAGTACAGTCAGCATATAAAGAGTTTAACTCCTTTAATATCAGTTAGTCAATCAAGACCTACTGGTCTTCGGGTGTGCTTTGGGTCTGTTACTGTTCATGGGCGGGGGTTCTGTTTGGTTCTGGGTTCAATTCCGCCGACCCACATTTTTATATTTTTTTTCATTTTTTGTTGAGTTTTAAGAGTTCTAGGTGCAAATAAAAATTAGGAAAAAATTCTATTATTCTACAAATATTAACTAGATTTTATAAAAGATAATTCTACAACATTTTAAGCATTTTGTGAAGATTAGAGGTGGTTTTCATGTTAAAATGGATTAAGGAACTTGAAGAAAATTTTCTTTTAAACTATGGTTTTAATATAATTAAAGAAATGTGAATGCAAGAAATTATGTGGGAATTACATTATAAGATGTAGTAAATTAAATAAGAAATTGATGTTTTAATATGTGCAAGTGTGCATGGAAAATGAAGCAAAAGAATCATGATGAGATGTGGAAATTTTATGATTATAAACATTCATTTTTGGTGAACATGAAAAAGAAGTTAAAGAACTAGAGTGTAGCTAAGTCCTTATACCGGCATGAATGAATTTTGAAAAATGAATGTTGGAGAAAAAGACCAAGAATTGGGTCGTTGTAATCAATTGATGGTTAAGTCCGGTGTAGAGGTGATGCTAACTCTAGGGTGTTAATTTTACTCATGATTCAATTATCTAAGGATTAGACACATAGCAAAGATGTGATGAAAGTAAGAGAAAAACACAAGTATGAGGGCCTCAGATCTACGGTGTGAGTGTTCACAGGTCGTCTACATGATGCGTCATGTCAGGATTTGGATACATCTCCAGAATATCAGGATCGTGGCGACGTTTGTGGGGTGCTTGGTGACTATGTAGTGCCATCGTTCCATGGCGGAGGCAAATTGTCCATAGGATGTCTGCATGATGCGTCATGTCATGACGTGGGATTCCCTCCTATAACATCCTGAACTTTGAATTATAATTAAATAAGAGTTTGTTGATTTTTACGTGTTTTGCACGGACGAATTTATGTGCATTTTCCCTAGAAAATTATTTCTTTTCATAACATGAACAAATATTTTAATTCTTCTCTTTTATTTTTTAAAAGCCTATTTAGACTCTAGGCCTAATTGTCTAAATCTAGCCCACCCTAATTAATTAATTATTATTTTTATTAGAAGCCCATAGACTTTTAGCCCACTAGACTTGAGCCCACTAGTTTATTTCTCTTTTAATTGTCATAGCATGTAGTGTAGACTAGTTTTGTAGACAATTAATTAATTAATCATGTACAACTAATAACTATGGGTACTATGGGTGACACGTGCATTGCACTAGCACTTGCCTTGGTGCATGGGGGGTTTGGCCGGATGAAGCAGGTGAGAATTGGAGGAGTGGAGTATTGGGTGGGGTGGTTTTGTGTTCATGGGTGGTTGCTACAACTCCCTAATTCATCATAGCCCCTAATCTATAACCATCTAAATCAATCTTAGGCATCTATTTTGCTTTCAAAAAAGTATAAATACTCCCCTCATTCCCTGCATGTAATACATTAGAAAAATTGGTAAAGAAAGAAAGAAAAGAACTAGTGTGAGAAAAGATTGAGAGCATTTTGTGAGTAAAAGAGTGAGAGATTTGTGTGTGTGTTAATTCCCAATTGGACGTCGGCCTACATCAAGGAGCAAGGAGAGGAGCTCGGGTTCCATCTAGCACAAGGAGGAGGAGGAATTTTGGTGGCACAATCTAGGAGGAGAATGGTCCGTTCGTGTGTTCTGGGAGATTTCCAGGAGCTTTCTATTTGTTTTTCTCCAAAAAGGTGGGTGGTTTCTCAAGCTTCTACTTCCGATATCATGCTAGGGATTGGGTTGATGAAGCCATGTGTTTGTTTAAATAGAGATAAATTATAGATGAAGTGAATGCTTGGTGAATTGATTGCTAGTTGATAAAATTTGTGATTACTATATTAGAAATTAAAATGTTGCCATGAAATATGTGTTTTGAGCCATGCTAAATTGAAAAAATTGTGCTTATGAAATGATTAGTTGATTAAGTGAACCAATGAAATTGTACTGTCTTAAGTAATGTAATACTAGTGTGGAAAAATGGAATTTTTGTTCTAAAAATGTTGTAGAATAACAAGTAAGAAAGTAGTCTTTTGTGAAATTTGTGGTTATAAATTATGTAGGAATCTTGATTGCTTTTAATGTCGGAATTGTGGACATAAAACATAAAGTAGAAGTAAGAATTCATGTTTTTATGTCAAATAATGATTCTTAAATTACTGTTTTACTGTAAATTCCTATTATTTATAATCTGGAAGTTTTGGACACAAATAGAAATGAAGAGAAATTAAAAACACTTGAATTATGAAAAATTAGTAACAAACAGAGAGTGGAATTATAAACAACTCCACCCTTTCATATCAGGTTTGTCACTTGGACGTATTGCTCTTCGGGTTCACAACATAGCTCTATTGTAGCGCTGGGTTGGTCTTTGGTTGTGGGTTCGAAACTGGATAGAGCTCTTTTATTTCTTTTTTTTTTTTTTTAAATTCCGAATACACAAAAGTCGACCTATATGGACTATAGCCTATTTCATATCACTTTGGTGCCTTGGACTCTGTGGTCTTTGGTGGCACCACAGAGCGCTTACTGTAGCGCGGGTTTGGACTCGGGTTGGGTGTTCAAAACCTGACCTTGGTTTTTAATTTAAAATACATATTTTTTGGGTTTAAGTATTTTTAAGAGTTTTAAAAGTGAAATAAAAATTGAGGAAAAATACTAGAAAGACTTTAAAAGTGCATAAGCTTCATGAGAAATTTTTCTATAGCTTTTGGCTTTAGATTAAATTATTGATTAGATAGAGAAAAATGAATATTTTTGTTTAAAGAATTTTAATGAAGAGTTGAAATGAGATTTGTGTAATGGAGAACATTTAAGTAAAGATAAGTGTGATTTTTGGGATTGATAATGAAAGAATGATACAATGAGAATAAGAGAAATTATGTGAAAGATAAATTATGAATATGACAGGTTGAAAAACGAATTTATCGTTTTATGCATGAAATTGTACATGAAAATGAAATAGAAGATCATGTTGAATTATGAGAAAGACTTTGTGAGTGTGAATACTCAATTCTATGAACATGAAATGAGATTAAAGACTAGAGTGTCGCTAAGCCTTATACCGGTATTGAATAAATTCTTTGAGATAAGATATTGAAATAAAAAGACCAAGTTTTGGTCGCATTGTTGATCTGATGGTTAAGATGGGTATAGAGGGAGTGCTAACTTTAGGGTGTTGATTTTATTCATGATTCAAATAATTAAGGATTAGATACATACTGAAGATGTGATGAAAGTAAGAGAAAAACACGAGTATGAGGGCCTCAGAGCTACGATGTAAGAGTATTCATAGGTTATCTACACGATGCACCGTGTCATGACGTGGATACATCTCCAAGATTTCGTCCCACAGGCGACGCTTGTAGGGTGTTTGGTGACTACGGGTGGTGCCATTTTCCATGACAGAGGCTGAATTGTCCATTGGTTCTACACAATGCATCATGTCATGACGTCAGATTCACCTCCAGGTTATCTGGACATGGGCTCGTAACTCATAGAACATCTAGGAAACTTACCGTAGTAGTTTAAGTCATGGCGAGGGATTAAACCCTACAAGATGAAGAACGATTAAGGGCTTACCCTCGGACCTATGTAGTATGGGATGCATAGAATCCGAACAAGTGCTAGTGTCATATAACAGAAATAATTGCATTAAGGACTAAGTACACATTCACACACGACACCAATAGGATAGTCCTCGTAGCTTTGTTTTGTGACAAGTGTGTGCTTTCTAAGTAAGAGAAATTGATGTATTATATCCTAGCATCAGTTGAATGAACTGACGTGCCCACAGTTCCAATGCAGTATAAAGTGAATGAAAAAGACTAAGGAGGAATTGATGCTTAATGCATTATTCAAGTGTTGTTTATTTCATTCATGTAATTGTTGTAATTTGCTTCTGTTGTTTAAATGTAACTCTGATGTATTAAAAGTTTTTAATTCCTTATAAAATTGTACGAAGAGAAGTGTAAAGATCCTGTGGAACTTCGAATTCATTCTTATTTGGAATTCGGGGTGTTACAGAGTGGTATCAGAGCCACGCTTTCAAGTAGTACAAATTTATAAGGAACAACACCATAGACTAGACATTAGAGCATGTGTTGAGTATAGTGATTTAAATGTAAGTCACTTACATTTGTGTTGCTCTATGATTGTTGTTTTTTCTCTTCTTTTTCTAAGATGGCAAACCACTACGACCCAGCCGGCGATGATGATTGGCACATAATCGAAGAGGACTACTACCCCGGACAAGCTGATTCCGACGACGAAGATCCCGAGGAATTTGAGAAGGAATGGCCTGAGTCCCGAGAGATCACTCCACCTCCGAATTCATCTGATGATTCCTTCGACGAGGAAGAAACAGTTCCGAGCAGTCTTATTGTGTCTCTTCAGAGGCAGGTGGAGACTCAGAGGGAGAGAGCAGAGCTACTGCAGGCCTAGTGTGCGAAGTGCAAGGAGGATATTACAACTCTTAGTCATCGTATTTGGGATCTCGAGAAGAGAAAGAACATGTACGATGCACTGAAGGAAGAAGTGGCAGAACTACGGGAAGAGCTTCGAGAAGCCAAGAGGAACCGTAGGAACAAGAATGTTGTATCAGAAATGTTTAAAATTTGAATGTACAAAGTTTGAATTCAATGAAATGAAGAGTTGATTTAAATTCATATTTTCTACTTCGGATTTAATGGATCTTTTGCATCAGAATATGGCTGGAAGAACAGCTAGAAGCAGAGAAGGGCTTGACTTGGAAATGGAGTTAGTGAGAGTCTATCAGACCCTCAATATCGTTGCCATGAATCAGAGCCAGAGGGGGATGCTTGCAAATCGAGTACCTGAGGCAATCAAACTCATGGAATCATTCAAGAGGATAAAACCACCCGTGTTTGACAATTGGATCAGGCAGGTCGAAACTATCTTTGAAGTCCTGGAAACTCTGGAAGCCAGCAAGGTGAAGTTGGCTGCACTGCAGTTCGGGAAGGACGCAGCTGTTTGGTGGCAGTGCATGATGTGGACGATGGGAAATGTTGTTCTTGGCTGGGAGGAATTCTTGGATGAGTCCGCAGTCACTATTTTCCATCGGATGTCCAGGGGAAGAAGGTTATGGAATTCCTGGCACTGCAGCAAGGCGGCATGTCGGTTAGAGAGTATGAGACAAGGTTTACTCAGCGAAGAAAGCTCGGAAGATTGAGCATGGATTAATGCCAAGTCTGAGATCTAAGATGATACCCCTTGGTATCAGGAGGTTTGACAAGTTAGTCAGTGGGCTGTAGCTACGAAGGAAGATATGGAGCAGTTTCATGCCGCTCAGAACCGGAGGAGCAATTGGCATGTTGGGAAGAGGCCAGCAGTTTCTCGGAATTTTAGGGGACAACCGTCAGCTCAAACGTTCAAACCGACTGAGGCAAATGCTGTCAACATGGCTGGAAGACCCATAAATGTTTGGGGGAGACCTTTTGTGGTGACTTGTTTCAACTGTGGTGAGACGGGACATTACAAATCTCAATGATCCAAGCTGCAGAATGTCACCCGTATTTGATCAAGGCAGCAAGTTGGGAAGAAGCCGTACCAGCAGGGGCAAGTATTTGCCTTGACTGAAGCTGACACTGAGGAAGTGGATCACGTCATCACTGGTACAAGGGTGGATGTTTAGAAGTGTTTTCTTTCTGTTGTTCTCTTTTCCTTGTTTATTTAGTAGAACTTTTATGTAACGAGAGTGTGTTATGTAACATGAGAACTTTATTTGAATGGAAAGAAAGCTGTTGTTTTGTTCGATACTGGATCCTCTCATACTTTTGTATCTCCAAAATTTGCAAAAGTCTTGGGAGTCAGAACCGAAGGTTTTTCCAGGGAAGGTCTTAGCAGTAGCTACTCCATCAGGGGATACTTTTACCACTGATCGGTACTATGCGGACTGCAAGATAGAGATTGGAGCCAGAATTTCGGAATTGATCTTATCGAGCTGAATATCCCGGGGGTCGATGTTATCATTGGAATTGGATGTAAGTGTATAGTGGGAACATCGAGTGCAAAGAAGCATTCATTGTTTCCCTATAGGCTCTTTTCAGATTTCCTGTAGATTGAGCATTCCGTTGTGACGGTGCTGTGAAAATAGCTAATTTTAATTGCCAGTATCCTAACTTAGCATCAAACTTACTGTAATATTTTTCTCCTTGTATCTGTTTTACTAATTGTTTAGCAGAAGGAATAAAGTAACCAACAAATTTTTTATAGCTATTTAGTTTTCTATAATTGATAACCATTCGAGCTTTTCCTCGTTTTATTT
The DNA here is from genome assembly GCA_017893485.1 of Hemerocallis citrina. Classification (NCBI taxonomy): domain Eukaryota; kingdom Viridiplantae; phylum Streptophyta; class Magnoliopsida; order Asparagales; family Asphodelaceae; genus Hemerocallis; species Hemerocallis citrina. Next base: position 91,738,697 of record CM030365.1, on the reverse strand, counting down.
CTGCATGATTTCTGACAATAAATGCAGGAGAAGAATGAGGACTTGAACTCTTTTGTATTAAGCTTAAATTGTACTCATGGTGAGTAAAAAGGGTTGAACATATTCTATATTTGGTTATAGCTTAGTATCTAGGTAAAATGTTATCTTCATAATCTTTCTATCCTTTAATCATTTTTGACCCTTATCTCTGCTTCTAGTATCCCTTACAGTGGATTTATAGTAGGGTTAAGCCTCGAATCTGCCCAATGGCGGATGAATCCAACAATCCCTTTTGGGTGTAACGGATCATTACCACAAGCTTATATTAGCACAGAGATAGAGCACAACCTTACTTCGTTCCCTACATAAGGTGTACGGACTAATGGAAGAGAGCTAATGAAGATCACATTAGATCATGACAAAAACTATAAGCAAATATAAAATATGCTCAAGGAAATTAGCCTACCATTACTTAATACAAATTAAGAACTTACAAGATATTACAAGAGGACTCGCAACTTGAAGCTAGAATATACAAGAAACTTGGCTCTGATACCAATTTACAGCGCACACCAAAAACTCAAAAAACTCACAAACTCACAAAAACAAACAAGAGAAAAGGGAAGAAGGTTTTTCTGATATCTTACAAGTTTGGCCAGAGGGCCTTATTTATAACCACACTAGAAGAATTGTGGAGTTTTTTAAATTTTGTATGTGGAAAAAGTTTGTGAGTTTTTTGAGTTTTTGGTGTGCGCTGTAAATTGGTATCAGAGCCATGTTACTTGTATATTCCAGCTTCAAGTTGAGAGTCCTCTTGTAATATATTGTAAGTTCTTTCTTTGTATTAAGTAATGATAGGCTAATTTCCTTGAGCATATTTTATATTTGCTTATAGTTTTTGTCATGATCTAATGTGATCTTCGTTAGCTCTCTTCCATTAGTCCGTACACCTTATGTAGGAAACGAAGTAAGGTTGTGCTCTATCTCTGTGCTAGTATAAGCTTGTGTTAATGATCCATTACACCCAGAAGGATTGTTGGATTTATCAGCCATTAGGCAGATTCGAGGCTTAACCCTGCTATAAATCCACGGTAAGGGATACTAGAAGCAGATATAGGGGTCAAAAAGGATTAAAGGATAGAAAGATTATGAAGATAACATTTTACCTAGATACTAAGCTATAACCAAATATAGAATATGTTCAACCCTTTTTACTCACCATGAGTACTCCTATTATTACATATGACACTCATCAGTGTTACCATAATTTAGATAAAGAAAAATATGAACATTATGTTCATCTTCCAACTAGAGGTTCCGAACATAAAGGAATCTTTAATTATATGGTAGATCTCTTACAAGAGATCAAAGCTGATATAAATAGCATAAAAACAATATATCAACCTAGAAAAATAAATAATGAATTTAAATTATCATGCTTATCTCGACCACAGGTAAATATGGTAAAATACTCGTCAGAAGAAAAAAATAAAATTGACAATACCGACTTAGATAAAATTTATTATGATGCTTTTATAGAATTGCATCAAAAGGAACTATCTGGTGAACTAGATAGTATAGATTTTTATGCTTACTATGAAAAACATTCTTCTGCAATTAATTATTGGCAATATCATGGATCTCAAGATTTCGAGTCTGAACAAGACTATACATCCCAACTGGAGGAAAATATGGATTCCACATAATCCATTTCCGACACATCGGAAAAATTACAGTACGCAATAGGTACAAATGGAGCAGGAACCAGCGGTGGTTTTGGTTTATACTTACCAGGCCCTAAAGGTTTTGCTCCTCAAAATCCTCCACAACAACCGGGTTTTGTTTCGCAAAATCCCCCCACAACAACCTCAAGAATCTATAAACCAAACTGAACCACCTCAGGATGAGGAATTGGCAGAAAGCCAGAATCCCGATTTAAAACAAGATTCGATTTAATCAATCTTCATTCTTCGATAAAAGCAAATAAAATAGCAAACTCTCAGAATGATACTTCTGACATGATTCTAAACATAGATCATGTTCCACATACAAAATTAAAAAAGACATTATTAAATTGGTTACAAAAAATGAGTGGAATTGCCTATATTCTTCCTCAAATGTCTGTATCAACTTTTTAATGTATGCTTCTAGTTATTGGGAAGGATATGCTTTATGGTGGCTCACAAGCCTAGAAAATACCAACAAAGAAGCAATGATTTAAATAAGACAAATGAATAGCATCAGTGGTGCATTAACTGAACTAGTAGATTCTGTAGCAGCTGACGTCACTGGTGAAACACTGCGAGAAGAGCCCGAAAGTGAAAACAAACTGATGAAAATGCAATTATGTGATATATGTATGTTAGAAGAATTCGTCTCAACATACATAGTTCTCATATTTCATTTAAAATTTACTGAACAAAAATTATTCTGGATAAAAGCTTTTTTGCAAAAGTTCCATATCCATGGAATAATCTTATACAAGATAGATATAATCAGTTAATTTTCACAGCACCGTCACAACGGAATGCTCAATCTATAGGAAATCTGAAAAGAGCCTGTTTGGAAATAATGAAAGCTTATTGTGAGCAAGCCAAAGCTCATAAACAAGTTAATAACAAAATTAAAAATTCCAGATTAGGATATACCCGTTGTTCCAAATACGATGAAGATCTTAATTTGAAATTCGGATGTTATCCTGAATATCAGTCAAAATATCAAAAGAGGTCTAAACGGTTTCAGAAACTGAAAAGACCAAAATACAAAATTACTCGTAAAAGGTGGAAACCCAATTTCAAGAAAAAATATACACCTAATAAATTTCCTAAAAAGAAATTTATTAATAAGCAAAATTTTAAAAAGGGCTGCAAATGCTTTAAATGCAGCAAAGAAGGGCATTATGCTAATGAATGTCCTCCAAATATAAAATTAGCAATAATTACGGATATTGAAGAATATGGTATCCAACATGGAACTATCAACGATATCCCAAGTGATGCACAGTCTTCACTATATGAAATAGAAAGTATATATTCTGAAGATTCTTCCTCAACCTCTTCTACTGAAGATTTCGAAGAATCTTTTAAAACTTTAAACATTATGTTAACCATAAACAAAACGATCAATGCTGTAAATATCATACCCTTAGCGGATGAAATTCTCTTACCCAGAAAAGAAAAGAGAAATACCTTCGGGTATCTGCTTTTTTCAAGTAGAAATTACTATGTCAAAAGATATAGAACAACACTTTCTATTTGGATATAATTATCCAAATTCCATTAGGATATTATGGCAAAATCCATAATTTACCAATGCATGCGAAAGCAAATATATTTTTAACTAGTGGGTTAATTGAACCCAAGGCAACAACCAATATAGCTTTACAAATCAAAAGCACGAGCCTTGAGGACCAGGATTACAGAATAGAAAAGGAAGATCCTATTGGATTATTAGTTATCCATAAATATGAAGATCTTCCAATAATTAAGGAAGAAAATTATTCAACACAAACTTCTAGCTCTAGAGGCAAAGAGCCAGAAGCATATTTTGAGTATAAAATCTATATGAATTCTTTGGTTACAGCCAATGAATTATCTTCTGAAGAAATAACAAATACCAGTCTACAAGACAGCGTTGGAGAAGAATTTGTTATTACAGATGATGATTTAGAAAAATTAAAGAGGCTACTCCCCACTCTGACAGAAGAGAGATTTATAAACCGCCAACTTTTAAATCTCATTTTCTGAATCAACACACATATATTTTTGAACGAATGCAAGGAAATATTGAGTTAAAAGGAGATGAAGATTTTTCTTCTGTTAAACTCCTTAATCAAAATAAAATCGAAACATTAAAACGAAAGTATCCCAAAATGAAATACCTTCATATTGGGCTAATTCAAATAAAAATTACAAGTCTATTCCGTTCTGGAATAGACACACCTATTATGATTGTTTGCATGGATGAAAGAATCATCAATAATCCTTTAAATAGTATTATTGGTGGAGCTAAGTCCAATTTAGCCAATCGATTATACGGAGTAAATGTACATCCTGACTTTTGTATTAGCCTTGCAGATAGAAATATTGAAAAAGCTTGTACATTATCAATTAATCTACAAGGAATAGAACTTTTACCTAGTTCGAAAGTCTTCGGAATACAATGGGAACATTGTATGGCTTTAAATAATACTTCAACATTTAAGTCCGTTACACCTACACAATTTGTAAAACTATTCGAAGTTGGAATAGGAAAAACAATCCAACCTAGACTATTAGAGGTTAGACATATAAAATTTGATCAAGTGATGCAAGTATTCATCCAGTCTTTGAAAACCAAACTTCAAGTACCCACTGAATACTTTATAGCATCAGGCAATGCAATATCTACTTTAATCCAAAATCATCTCGGTGGATCCTTTTCTTCTCAACTCTTACCAACTCATTCAGTAAGACGAATAGAAGAGAACCCAAGCCCAGTAATACCACCTAGACAAAGTTTCCAGTCCGAACGACTTGAACCGGTTGAAGGACAAACAAAGAAAATGCTTCTCAATCAACAGGATAATAACACTACACCAAGAGTGTTAAAAACCCCTTTGGCTCAAATTCAAAACAATGATTCGGGCTATTGATTTAAAGAAGCAAGCACAGTTACAAATTTATATTCAATTAACAATCAAAATTACTGATATCCAAGAATTTACAATTCATGCTTTAGTCGACACTGGAGCTGAAGCAAGTTTGCTTCAAGATGCTTTTATTCCTCCCTAATTTCGTACACCACTAGCAAAAAAGGAAGCTTAATGAATTTATGGAAAAGCAATGCCCTATAACCTGTAAGGTTATTGGTTTACAAGTTCAAATTCCCGACATTCACAATACCCTTAAAACATATTCGTTTGAGTTCGGGTTACTACACCAGGTCCTCGAAACTGATTGCCTTCTCGGAATGGATAATCTCCATTTCTTTGAACCTTTCAATACCCATTTTCTGCACTTTGACAATAGACTAGTTCCACGTATTCCTTTAACAGCTCGTTTGGCCACACATTATTCCTCTGTAGCCCAGCGTGGTGATTTACCCGTATCATTAATTCAACACAACCAACAACCAAAACCTGATACATATGTTTTGCTTCCATCAAACGAATTGGAAACTTTGGTTCATAATATGTTAGAACCACTATATATAAATGACCCATTAAAATGGTTTGAGAAAAACCAAAGGTATTGTAAAATTGAATTATTAGAGCCATATAAAGACTCTACAGTTCGAGTTAACAGTACATAGTTTCTCCAAAAGACAAAGAAGAATTTTCAAAACAAATCCAAGAATTATTGGATTTAAGCTTAATACAAAAGAGTTCAAGTCCTCATTCTTCTCCTGCATTTATTGTCAGAAATCATGCAGAAATAAAACGAGGAAAAGCTCGAATGGTTGTCAATTATAGAAAACTAAATAGCTATACAAAATTTGAAGGTTACTTTATTCGTTCTGCTGAACAATTAGTAAAATAGATACAAGGAGCAAAATATTACAAACAATTAGTAAAACAGATACAAGGAGCAAAATATTACAGTAAGTTTAATGCTAAGTCAGGATACTGGCAATTAAAATTAGCTGATCAAACATCTATTGAACTAACAGCTTTTAGCTGTTCGCAAGGACATTTTGAATGGTTAGTTATGCCGTTTGGATTGAAAAATGCCCCTCAGATATTCCAAAAATGGATGAATTCAATATTTGGCCATCTACCCTTTGTAGTGGTTTATATTGATGGTATCCTTATCTTCTCCAACTCTGCTGAAGAACATATACAAAACTTACTAGCTGTAGCACAATTATTGCTAACACACGCTTTACTTCTGAGTCCTAAGAAGATAGAGTTGTTTAAAACAGAAATAGAATTCTTGAGAAAATATATTAAGCAAGGAACAATAGAGCATCAACAACATATCTATTAAAAAATAAAAGAATTTCCTTCGATGTTTCAGACGTCAAAGGAACTTCAGAGCTTTTTAAGATTATAGAACTATGGAAGAAAATTCATACCAAATCTTTCTTCCAAAGATCAAAACCTTCAGCAAAAGCTTGCTGAAGAGCAAGCTAAATATAAAAGACAAACTAGTGAACAACCAAGGAGATGGAATACGGATAAAATTTCCATTCAACTCCAAGAGTCTGAAAAACAGGGAATCCAAGAAATAAAGAAACTTGTTCATGAGCAAAAGGTTCTTTCTTTTCCTTTGGAAACAGACCCCTTAATTTTATAAAAAGATGCATCAGATAAATTTTGGGCGGGAGTTCTTGTGGCCAAACACAAAGAAATGGTTGCTTATACTTCTGGAAAATTTGATAAAACACAAATCAAATATTCCACTTATGACAAAGAATTGCATGCTATTAAGTTAGCCCTTAAAAGTTTAAAAAATTATGTTTTATATCGACAATTTACGATTGAGACAAATAATAAATCTGTTGCTGAATTCTTAAAAAAGAAAACTTACAACAATCCAGAAGAAAACCTTCGACGGATTAGACTTGCAGTTTATTTAGAAATGTTTTCTTATGATGTTAAATGTATTCCTGGATATACTAATTATGTTGTTGATTTTCTCTCCAGGCCATGAATGAAGACGACGATTTCACCAAGAAGATAAAAGAACTGCTAGAACAAATGAAGGCGCAGGAAGCCTGGCAACAGGTAGGTTCCAAAAAAGCCGAAAAGTCTCCACAGAGACTAGCACCTCCTCTGCTGCTCCCACAGGAGTAGAAACAAAAGCCCAACAAACTCAGCAGACCCAGCAGGTCAATGCCTCCACCGAGGCAAAATCAGCAGCTTCCACTGAAGCAAAAAAGTCCTTTGTTCCACTGAATAAAGGAAAAGTACAACTATCAACAGAACCCAAAAGAACGTTAGCAGCATCTTTAGTGAAAGACTGGTATAATATGGACATGAAACAGTATGAGCCCATGTTATACAACAAATTCAACGGTTGTTTTCGGTCAGTATAATCACCTGACTTCCGAGGAGCTAATTTCTGGCTTACTCAACTAGAAAAAGATCTACTCGATCGAACTCATGAACTTCGTGAGCAACAACAGAAGTTCATAGACATACAACAACTAGTTCTCAGAATGACACAGTTCTCTTCTTCCTTGTGTTCAGAAGCTCTGAATAAAAAGAAAGCCGCATTATTTCCTAGACAAACTTCTGAACAAAGAAATCTCCAAGAAATATTCAAACAAAAGGATACTTCTGACTTAGTGAATCTGAGAACACAAGACTTCTTAGATTTATTAAAATTATTCAACCTTCAAAATGTTAAAACCAAGGAGCTAGAGGCCGAGATCACAGTGCAAAATATGATCTCAATGTATCAACAAAATCTGCTTGATGACACACGCCTCTCAAACTTCTTCAAGCAATTAGAAGATACAGAAATTGTATCCTTCTTTGCCAATGAGGATGTAATCCTCAATACTAACCAACACCCCAGACTAATAGCCTGCTTCCATGACATCCCTAAATATCAAAAACGTATACGAAAGGGAATTGTTCATGAGCTATATGTTAATACTAATAATCCGGAGGAATATAATCACTGCATTCCGGAAATCTGTAAAATAACATTAGCTGAAGAAGCTAATAGGTTCCAAACAATCTTTCTCTTTCTAATTTGGTCAGTTTGGGAAGAAAGACATCATGTGAAGCTTTTCCCGACTGTACAGTTATGGGAATTAGAACGTGTGATAGAAGAGCCACAACATCAATTCATTAAGTAAATAAGAAACATTTTGATGAAGAGAAAGAACGTCTACTTGCTGTGCAAGAATTTTTTGAACAAGTAGAATATGTCTCCACTATTGGAGCCCATTCTATTCATGAGGGCAAACTTATCCTCCTAATAGATAGGCTCTCTGCATTCGAAGATTCAGGCTAGCGCATCAAGAAGGTAGAAGAATTTCTAACCTCTCTACGCTTTGGATGAGTTGGAAGCATTGCTCAAAAAGAATATTTAGAAAAAGAAGAAAATTTAAAACAAGGACTCGCATATGACGTGGATGGCACTGCTAGCGACATGCTTACAGAAGAAGCCAACACTGATTAAGCATAGTGGGCCCTACCACCCAATAATTGAAACAACACATCTTTCCATTACAAGATTCGCTCTCATCCTGCTAACACATAATTCCACAAAAGGATTCGTTCCAACCTGCTAGCTCAAGGACTACTGAGAAAATATTAGCCAGCTCATGTCTAAATAGAAGCTCCTAGAGCTCTTATGTAGTTATAAATAAGGCCCTTTGGCCAAATTTGTAAGAGCATCCACAGTCGTTTGCTATATATGCCATTTTGGCATATTATAGCAAACGAAATAGCAAAACACCCCTGCAGTCGTTTCTCATTTATCCATTTTTAGCAAACGTTCTATTCTCATTTCTCAAATATGAGAAACGAAATGTGCTTTCTCAAATTATAAAAGACGGGGTATGATTCCCCGTCTCTCTGATTTAATAATTAATTAATCGACTCGGACGGAACAACATATACCGTCTCAATAATTTAAATTTTTTTTTTTTAAAATGGTCGGACGGGGATACATACCTCGGACGGGGTATGATACCCCGTCGCGCACCTTAAAAAAATATTTTTTTTTAAGTTATCCTCAGACGGGGAATGATACCCCGTCCGGGGTATCAAACCCCGTCCGTGAGGGAGGAATGCATTTAATGCTTCAAGGAATGCATTTAATGCTTCATGGGTTAATTAATACAGATTGGTAGGTTTAGAGTAGTTTTTAGGTTTAATTAGTTAATTAATTAGGTTTAGTAAATATTATAATATTTAATTTAGTTAATTAATATAGTTTAATAGTTAATAAGTAATTAATCCTTTTTTAATTTATTGTAAACGATGGGACGGTATATGATACCCCGTAGCTCGCTTTTTTCTAAAAAATGAGAAACAATATAGCAAATGACGACTGCAGCGATCGATGGCATTTGCTATTACTGTAGCTGCCATTTTATAGCAAATGAGAAAAACGACTGTGGATGCTCTAAGAGATCAGAAAAACCTTCTTCCTCTTTCTCTTGTGAGTTTGTGAGTTTTTTGAGTTTTTGGTGTGCGCTGTAAATTGTGTTGGTTGTGTTGAATTAATGATACGAATAAATCACCGAGCTGGGCTGCAGAGGAATAATGTGCGACCAAAGGAGCTTTTTGATGTTTGAACTCCTTGATCAGAATAAAATCGAAATGTTAAAACGAAAGTATCCCAAAATGAAATACCTTCATATTGGGCCAATTCAAATAAAAATTACAGGACTATTCCATTCTGGAATAGACACATCGATTATGATTGTTTGCAGGGATGAAAGAATCATCAATAATCCTTTAAATAGTATTATTGGAGGAGCTAAGTCCAATTTAGCCAACCGATTATTCAAATTAAATATACATCCTGAATTTTGTATTAGCCTTGCAGATAGAAATATTGAAAAGGCTTGTATATTATCAATTAATCTACAAGGAATATAACTTTTACCTGGTTCGAAAGTCTTAAGAATACAATGAGAACATTGTATGGCTTTAAATGATACTTCAACAATTAAATCCCTTACACCTACACAATTTGTTAAACTATTCGAAGTTGGAATAGGAAAACCTATCCAACCTAGAATAGTAGATGTTAGACATCTAAAATTTGATCAAGAGATGCAAGTGTTCATCAAGTCTTTGAAACCAAAACTTCAAGTACCCACTGAATACTTTACAGCATAAGGCAATACAATATATACGTTAATCCGAAATCATCCCGGTAGATCCTTTTCGTCTCAACTCTTACGAACTCATTCAGTAAGACAAATAGAAGAGAACCCAAACCGAGTAATACCACCTAGACAAAGTTTCCAGTCTGAACGACTTGAACCTGTTGAAGGACAAACAAAGAAAATGCTTCTCAATCAACAGGATAATAACACTACACCAAGAGTGTTAAAAACCCCTTTGGCTCAAATTCAAAACAATGATTTGAGCTACTGATTTAAAGAAGCAAGCACAGTTACATATTTATATTCAATTAACAATCAAAATTCCTAATATCCAAGAATTTACAATTCATGCTTTAGTCGACACTGGAGCTGAAGCAAGTTTGCTTCAAGATATCTTTATTCCTTCCGAATTTCATACGCCACTAGCAAAAAAAGGAATGCTTAATGACTTTATGGGAAAGCAATGCCTTATAACCAATAAGGTTATTGGTTTACATGTTGAAATTTTCGACATTAACAATACCCTTGTAACATATTCGTTTGACTTCTGGTTACTGCCCCAGGTCCTCGAAACTGATTGCCTTCTCGAAATGGATAATCTCCGTTTCTTTGAACCTTTCAATACCCATTTTCTGCACTTTGACAATAGCCTAGTTCAACGTATTCCTTTAACAGCTCCGTTGGCCGCACATTATTCCCCTGCAGCCCAGCGTGGTGATTTACCCGTATTATTAATTCAACACAACCAACAAAAAAAACCCTGATACATATGTTTTGTTTCCATCCAATGAATTGGAAACTTTGGTTCATAATATGTTAGAACCACTATATACAAATAACCCTTTAAAATGGTTTGAGAGAAGCCCAAGATATTGTAAAATTGAATTATTAGAGCCATATAAAGACTCTATAGTTTGAGTTAACAGTATCATGGTTTCTCCAAAAGACAAAGAAGAATTTTCAAAAAAAATCAAAGAATTATTGGATTTAAGCTTAATACAAAAGAGTTCAAGTCCTCATTCTTCTCCTGCATTTATTGTTAGAAATCATGCAGAAATAAAATGAGGAAAAGCTCGAATGGTTATCAATTATAGAAAACTAAATAGCTATACAAAATTTGATGGTTACTGTATTCCTTCTTTCTGAACAATTAGTAAAACAGATACAAGGAGAAAAATATTACAGTAAGTTTGATGTTAAGTCAGGATACTGGTAATTAAAATTAGCTGATCAAACATCTATTGAACTAACAGCTTTTTGCTATCCGCAAGGACATTTTGAATAGTTAGTTATGCCGTTTGGATTGAAAAATACCCCTCGGATATTCCAAATATGAATGAATTCAATATTTGGCCATCTACCCTTTGTAGTGGTTCATATTGATTATATCCTTGTCTTTTCTAACTCTGCTGAAGAACATAAACAACACTTACTAGCTGTAGCACAATAATTGCTAACACACGGTATAATTTTGAGTTAAGAAGATAGAGTTGTTTAAAACAGAAATAGAATTCTTCGGAAAATATATTAAGCAAGGAACAATAGAGCTTCAGCAACATATCTATTTAAAAATCAAAGAATTTCCTGAGACGTTTCAGATGTTGAAGAAACTTCAGAGCTTTTTAGGATTATTGAACTATGGGAGAAAATTCATACCAAATCTTTCTTCCATAGTCCGAAACCTTCAGCAAAAGCTTACTGAAGAGCAAGCTAAATAAAATAAAAAAACTGGTGAACAACCAAGGAGACGGAATATGGATAAAATTTCCATTCAACTCAAAAAGTCTGAAAAACAGGAAATCCAAGAAAAAAAGAAACTTGTATAAGAGAAAAAGGTTCTTTATTTTACTTTGGAAACAGACCCCTTAATTTTACAGACAGATGCATCAGATAAATTTTGGGCAGGAGTTCTTGTGGCCAAACATAAAGAAATAGTTGCTTATACTTCTGGAAAATTTGATGAAACACAAATCAAATATTCCACTTATGACAAAGAATTGCTTGCTATTAAGTTAGCCCTTAAAAGTTTAAAAATTTATGTTTTATATCGACTATTTACGATTGAGACAGATAATAAATCTGTTGCTCAATTTTTAAAAAGAAAACCTACAGCAATCCAAAAGAAAACCTTCGACGGATTAGACTTGAAATTTATTTAGAAATGTTTTCTTATGATGTTAAATATATTCCTGGATATACTAACTATATTGCTGATTTTCTCTCTAGGCCATGAATGAAGACGACGATTTCACCAAGAAGCTACAAGAACTGCTAGAACAAATGAAGAGGCAGGAATCCTGGAAACAGGCATGTTCCAAAAAAGCCGCAAAACTCTCCAAAGAGACTGGCACCTCCTCTGCTGCTCCAGAAGAGTAGAAACAAAAGCCCAACAAGTTAAGTAGACCCAATAGGTCAATGCCTCCACCGAGGCAAAATAAGCACACCGAGGCAAAATCAGCAGCTTCCACTGAAGCAAAAAAGTCCTTTGTTCCACTGAATAAAAGAAAAGTTCAACTATCAACAGAACCCAAAAGAACGTTTGCAGCATCTTTAGTGAAAGACTGGTATAATATGGACATGAAACTGTATGAGCCCATGTTATACAACAAATTCAACGGTTGTTTTCGGTCAGTACAATCAGCTGACTTCCGAGGAGCTAATTTTTGGCTTACTCAACTAGAAAAAGATCTACTCGATCGAAGTCATGAACTTCATCAGCAACAACAGAAGTTCATAGACATACAACAACTAGTTCTTAGAATGACACATATCTCTTCTTCCTCGCGTTCAGAAGCTCTGATTAAAAGGAAGCCGCATTATTTCCTGGACAAACTTCTGAACAAAGAAGTTTGCAAGAAATTTTCAATCAAATGGATACTTCTGACTTAGTGAATCTAAGAACACAAGACTTCATGGATTTATTAAAATTATTCAACATACAAAATGATAAAACCAAGGAGCTAGAGGCTGAGATCACAGTGCAAAATATGATCTCAATGTATCAACGAAATCTGCTTGATGACACACGCCTCTTAAACTTCTTCAAGCAATTAGAAGATACAGAAATTGTATCCTTCTTTGCCGATGAAGATGTAATCCTGAATACTAACCAACACCCCAGACTAATAGCATGCTTCCATGACATCCCTAAATATCAAAAACATATACGAAAGGGAATTGTTTATGAGCTATATGTTAATACTAATAATCCGGAGGAATATAATCACTGCATTCCGGAAATCTGTAAAATAAAATTAGCTGAAGATGCTAATAGGTACCAACCAATCATTCTCTTTCGAATTTGGTCAGTTTGGGAAGAAAGACAACTTGTGATGCTTTTCCCGTCTGTATATTTTTGTGAATTAGAACGTGTGACAAAAGATCCACGTCAACAATTCACTAAGTTCGATAAGAAACATTTTGATGAAGAGAAGGAACGTCTACTTGCTGCCCAAGAATTTTTTGAACAAGTAGATTATGTCGCCACAATTGGAACCCATTTTATTCATGAGGGCAAAACTATCCTCTTAATAGATAAGCTCTCTGCATTTGAAGATTCAGGACAGCGCATCAAGAAGGCAGAAGAATTTCTAACTCTCTATGCTTTGGATGAGTTGGAATCATTGCTCAAGAAGAATATTTAGAAAAAGAAGAAAATTTAAAACAAGGACTCGCATATGACGTGGATGGCACTACTAGTGACATGCTTACAGAAGAAGCCAACACTGATTATGCATAGTGGGCCCTACCACTCAATAATTGAAACATGTCATCTTTCCATTACAAGATTCGCTCTTATCCAGCCAGCACATAATTCCACAAAAAGGGTTCGTTCCTATCTGCCAGCTCATGGACCACTGAGAAAAGATTCGCCAGCTCAGGTCTAAATAGAAGCTCCTAGAGCTCTTATGTGGTTATAAATAAGGCCCTCTGGCCAAATTTTTAAGATATCAGAAAAACCTTCTTCCTTTTTCTCTTGTGAGTTTGTGAGTTTTTTGAGTTTTTGGTGTGCACTGTAAATAGTGTTGGTTGTGTTGAATTAATGATATGGATAAATGACCACGCTGGGCTGCAGGGGAATAATGTGCGACTAAAGGAGTTTTTTGAGTTTAAACTCCTTTGATGTGTCTAATTTATATACAAATATTTGTACTCATTTACCAATAAAAATAGCTTGTTTTCGTTGATACTGTCTATAATTCATCTTATTTCTATAGGATTTCATTTAATTAATTATTTTTGAAGAAATAATATTTTTGATGCAAAAAGTAAAGATTTGTGGAAAAAATCAACAAACAAAGTAAAATAATGGATTTATCAATTTTTATTGTTTTGTTGAGTTAAAAGTGCGACAAATAATTTTAAAAGGATTTTTATAAGCTAATACGATTTGTAGTTAGTTTAATTAATGTTAAACTAATTAATTTTATTTTATTTAAAAATCCTAATTTCAGGTATTATTTTGTGTATGCAGAAGCACGTGGTTGGCAAAAAAAGAAGAAAAGAAAGAAAGAGAAAGAAATAAAATTCAGATAAAATAAGGAAGGAAATAAAGGAAAAGAAAGGGGTTTTCTGCAAAACTGCAAACCCTAAGTGTTCTCCCCGTTCTCTATAAATACAAACAAAAGGGAGAGAGAAGACCCAAGAGGTGACTGCTCATTATTCAAAAAAAAATAATAATAATAAATAGAGAGAGAGGAGAGAGAGAGACTCCTCTTCTCTCTGTTCTGATGCACGGCACAAGACGAAAAGGGCAGCAGACACATGTGCAGCAGCAGACAGGCTTCAACAGCGGATTGCACAAGACGCGTGGGACCCACCGAGCGCTGACCTGGCGCACGGAGCTCAGAGATAGCGACAGCTTCAGCAGGCGTCGGCACTAGGTTCGAGACAGCACTGGCGTGCTGCGCGACGGCTCTGACTTCGAGGTGACGCGGTTTTCGAGGTGACATATTTTGGGTTCAATTTTTGAGACAGAAAGAGAAAGAAAGAACTGGTTTGCTTTAAATTTTGTATTCTTTTTGTATCTCTTCTTCTCTATATTTTTTTGATGCAATCCAAATATTTTTATTAATTTAAAATCGAATATGAACTGAATTCATTGTTCTAGAGGCTAAGATGTAGCCGAGTTTTGTAGAACACAAATTTTAATTCCTTATTATTACTCTATTTTTCCTGGTTGTGTTTTAATTTTTATTATTTATGCTTACAACATGGTGGATAGACATTTGTATGATTTTTCAAATCACAAAGAGACTGAACAGGTTATTTGTGATTAATAAAAATTAATACCATATATTGGAGGACGTGACCGTTAAGAAATCCAATTTCTCAATTAATAATTTGATGGATAGGCGAAGAATTAGTTGAGAATAATTTTTAGACTACGTGGATAGAGTGGTTAATATCTTTAGGATTTTGGTCTACAATTTGGAAAGATAATATTTTTATTTGTAAGGAGTTATAATTTGTGTGTGTGATAAACGAGGTGAACCAAGAGTCCTAGAAATAATTTTACCATTAAACAAAGTACAAGAGCTTCATATTTTCACAGTCCTCTCCCTCTTCACCAATTTAGTTAGATTAAGTTAATTTAGTTGTTTTATTATCTTTAAAATTCGATCTTCCAAATAGTGATTCATCTAGCGATATCGGAACTCAGTAAAATATCTAGTCCTTGTGGGTTCGACACTCTACTCATTTAACTATATTACTTGTGCGATTTTGTACACTTGCAAATATTCAACATCAAGTTTTTGGCGCCGCTGCCGGGGACTAGTTATTCTTTTATTGATATTGAAAATTGCTAGATTATTGATAGTTTGGATTTTTTTGTAATTATTTTTATTTTATTATTATTTTACATCTTTATTTCGTTGACTAACTTTTACCTTTATTTATTTTTCTTATTTTATTTTATTTTATTTTATTTTATTTCTATTTTTTTTTAACTTACATTTCAGGACATATAAGGAAATTACCATGGCGAACGATGAAAATAGGCCTTTGAGAGACTATGCTATACCCTCGATTTATGAGTCAGACATAAAGAAGCCGGTTATTGAAGCTAATGATTTTGAAATTAAACCGGCAATGATTCTAATGATTCAACAGACAGTTCAATTTTGGGGACTACCACACGAGGATTCTTACGCTCACAATGCAGATTTTCTAGAAATTTGTGACACTTTCAAGCACAACGGTGTATTAGACGATACAATTAGATTGAGACTCTTTCTTTTTTCACTACGAGATAAAGACGAAGGCTTGGCTACATTATCTACCACCAGGTAGTATTACTACTTGGGAGGGACTTGCACAAAAATTTCTAGCCAAGTATTTTCCTCCAGCAAAGACAGCAAAACTAAGGAATGATATTGTCACATTTATTCAATTTGAGACTGAGTCTTTGTATGATGCATGGGAAAGGTTCAAAGAGTTATTAAGAAAGTGTCCTAATCATGAACTACCAAAATGGCTGCAAATGCAAACATTCTATAATGGTTTGGGAGTTACACATCGATCTATCATTGACGCAGCAGCTGGTGGTGCACTGATGAGCAAAACTTACCAAGCAGCCTATGATCTTTTAGAGGAGATGGCATCAAATCATTACCAGTGGTCTTTAGAGAGAACAATGCCAAGAAAAGTGGCTGGAGTTTTTGAACTTAATCCTTTTTCTACTTTAAATGCAAAAAATGATATTTTATCTAAACAAGTAGAAAATATGAATTTTCATGTTATTCAATCTAATATGATTTGTAATCTTTGTGCAGGAAATCATTCAAGTACAGATTGTCAAGTGGGGAACCCTTTTGCTCCATCAAATGCCGAACATGAAAATTTTGTGTCAAACTCTCAAATGCAAAACAATCATTATGCAAACACATACAATTCAGGATGGAGAAACGCCCCCAATTTTTCATAGAACAACAATCAAGGAGCAGTTATACCACCTCAACATTTTCCACAGCCAGAAGAGAAGCCGACACTTGATAACATGTTTATGCACTACATGCAAAGGGCAGAACAATACATACAAAAGACAGATTTGGCAATACAAAATGTTGCAAATTCAACTTCGGCTTCCATTCACAATCTTGAGGTACAAATTAGTCAATTTTCAAATATTATTAACGAAAAAACTGCAGGAACATTACCACACAATACAGTTGTCAATCCCAAGGAGCATGTCGAGGCTATAACATTAGGAAGCGGGAGGACAATTAAGCAACCACAAGAAGAAAATGGCGAACAGAATATGGTTGAAAAGCAAAGTGAGATTGAATAAATTGTGGAGGAACAAATTCAGCATGAGCAGGTAATGTATGATGTTTTTAATTCCATAAATTTTCCTCCTGAAGAACAGTCATCTATTCAAGTAAGTGAAACTGATTTAATTGTGGGTGAGAAACATAAGGCTAAATTTGAAAAATCACCTATAGAAGTATATCCAACAAATTAAACAAATTTTGAACTTGAAAAAGAAAATATTTTTGAACATGTAATGTATTTGGATGCTGAACCTTCTATTTATTCATTTTTGGAGCATAAATTCAAAGAGGTGGGGGAATCAAAGACATCATCATCAAGAAGGAAACGCCTCAAATTGGAGCTTGAACCCGATCCACACAAGAAGAGAAAAATTAGAAAGGATGTTTTAATGTTGTTGGATCTTGGCGTTACATAATCATCTCACCCCCATTTCTAGCTGAAGACTTAAAACTTAGCACTTCTTGGGAGGCAACCCATGTTTTATTTTATTACATTTAGTTCTGATTTATCTTTTAGTTTATTTTATTTTAATTTTTGATTTTATTTTGTAGGATTGCATAAATTGTGAAAGTTGCCGGGTGGAGCTGTTTTGAACACATGCATTGATGGCTGTTTTTGAGCAATTTGGAGTCAAAATCTGGAAAACTGATTCAAAGAGAAGTTGTAGCCTATCGTCTTAGCTTTCCAGCAAAAAAAAAAATCAGCCCATTTGGACATCTACAGATCCAGATATCGCCAAAATACTGAACGTCGCGCGTGCAGAAATTTAAAGACGAATCAGGGGAGAAATTCTAAACTTTTTACATTCTTTTTGTTTTCCTTTTCCTTTTCCATTGAGGACAATGTGATATTCAAGTTTGAGGGGAAGGTTTACAAAAAAAATTTTATTTTTATTATTTTTGAAAAGAAAAACAAAACAAAAGGATTATAATTAGACTTACCTTTACACTTTTGAGTTCTTTATTGTGATATGCATTGAAACAATTTTTTTGGGATAAACAATTTTTTTTATAAAGCAATATTAAGCATACTTATTTACTTTAGGATTATTGAGTTTCAAAATTCCTTACAAAATTGTGTGGGTCATGCTATTATACATAAAAGACAAATGTGATGTTTTTTCTCGTGATTATTCCCTTTGATCTAGTCCTAAACAGAGTTTAAGTAAATAGAGTAATAATGAAGAAAAAAAAATTGAATAAAGTCAATCTACTCCAATGTTTTGTGTTGCTTAGTAACTAGGGGTATTCATCACAAATGTTTACACCTACGTAGAACGGCAACTTCAAATATGAGTATGCAAAGCACTTTAAGTTTGTGACTTGTTCAGTAACCGGGTGAATTCATCACAAATGTTTTGCATTCGCGTCAAAAGGCAAGTGACAACTTAGAGAAGAGACGAAAAAAAAAACTCTAGTTTGCTACTCGGTTTGTAGTAGAGAGAATGGATAATCACAGATTAAGTTGTTGCATACTATAATTGCATTAATTGCATGACAAATGCGATTGCGTTGGGAATTATGAATAAATAATTGCACTGGAGAAAGTGGGTATGCTTAGGTTTACTTTATTTGCAATTGTTTATATTTTTAATTGAAATTTTGATGCTTACATGATGAGATCTTGTAGTGTGATGGGTTGAGTCTACTATTATTATTCCCTAGTTTATAATTCTACTTTTTGCTCGAGGACAAGCAAAATCGTAAGTTTGGGGGTATTTGATGTGTCTAATTTATATACAAATATTTGTACTCATTTACCAATAAAAATGGCTTGTTTTCATTGATACTGTCTATAATTCATCTTATTTCTATAGGATTTCATTTAATTAATTATTTTTGAAGAAATAATATTTTTGATGCAAAAAGTAAAGATTTGTGGAAAAAACCAACAAATAAAGTAAAATAATGGATTTATCAATTTTTATTGTTTTGTTGAGTTAGAAGTGCGACAAATAATTTTAAAAGGATTTTTATAAGCTAATACGATTTGTAGTTAGTTTAATTAATTTTAAACTAATTAATTTTATTTTATTTAAAAATCCTAATTTCAGGTATTATTTTGTGTATGCAGAAGCACGTGGTTGGCAAAAAAAGAAGAAAAGAAAGAAAGAGAAAGAAATAAAATTCAGATCAAATAAGGAAGGAAATAAAGGAAAAGAAAGGGGTTTTCTGCAAAACTGCAAACCCTAAGTGTTCTCCCCGTTCTCTATAAATACAAACAAAAGGGAGAGAGAAGACCCAAGAGGTGACGGCTCATTATTCAAAAAAAAAAAATAATAATAAATAGAGAGAGAGGAGAGAGAGAGACTCCTCTTCTCTCTGTTCTGATGCACGGCACAAGACGAAAAGGGCAGCAGACACATGTGCAGCAGCAGACAGGCTTCAACAGCGGATTGCACAAGACGCGTGGGACCCACCGAGCGCTGACCTGGCGCACGGAGCTCAGAGATAGCGACAGCTTCAGCAGGCGTCGGCACTGGGTTCGAGACAGCACTGGCGTGCTGCGCGACGGCTCTGACTTCGAGGTGACGCGGTTTTCGAGGTGACATATTTTGGGTTCAATTTTTGAGACAGAAAGAGAAAGAAAGAACTGGTTTGCTTTAAATTTTGTATTCTTTTTGTATCTCTTCTTCTCTATATTTTTTTGATGCAATCCAAATATTTTTATTAATTTAAAATCGAACATGAACTGAATTCATTGTTCTAGAGGCTAAGATGTAGCCGAGTTTTGTAGAACACAAATTTTAATTCCTTATTATTACTCTATTTTTCCTGGTTGTGTTTTAATTTTTATTATTTATGCTTACAACATGGTGGATAGACATTTGTATGATTTTTCAAATCACAAAGAGACCGAACAGGTTATTTGTGATTAATAAAAATTAATACCATATATTGGAGGACGTGACCGTTAAGAAATCCAATTTCTCAATTAATAATTTGATGGATAGGCGAAGAATTAGTTGAGAATAATTTTTAGACTACATGGATAGAGTGGTTAATATCTTTAGGATTTTGGTCTACAATTTGGAAAGATAATATTTTTATTTGTAAGGAGTTATAATTTGTGTGTGTGATAAACGAGGTGAACCAAGAGTCCTAGAACTAATTTTACCATTAAACAAAGTACAAGAGCTTCATATTTTCACAGTCCTCTCCCTCTTCACCAATTTAGTTAGATTAAGTTAATTTAGTTGTTTTATTATCTTTAAAATTCGATCTTCCAAATAGTGATTCATCTAGCGATATCGGTACTCAGTAAAATATCTAGTCCCTATGGGTTCGACACTCTACTCATTTAACTATATTACTTGTGCGATTTTGTACACTTGCAAATATTCAACATCATCCTTGATCAGGATAAAATCGAGAGATTTAAAACGAAAGTATCCCAAAATGAAATACCTTCATATTGGGCTAATTCAAATAAAAATTATAGGACTATTCCGTTCTGAATTAGACACACCTATTATGATTGTTTGCATGGATGAAAGAATCATCAATAATCCTTTAAATAGTATAATTGGTGGAGCTAAGTCCAATTTAGCCAACTGATTATTCGGAGTAAATATACATCCTGACTTTTGTATTAGCCTTGCAGATAGAAATATTGAAAAGGCTTGTATATTATCAATTAATCTACAAGGAATAGAACTTTTACCTGGTTGGAAAGTCTTAGGAATACAATGGGAACATTGTATGGTTTTAAATGATACTTCAACATTTAAATCCATTACACCTACACAATTTGTTAAACTATTCGAAGTTGGAATAGGAAAACCTATCCAACCTAGACTAGTAGATGTTAGACATCTAAAATTTGATCAAGAGATGCAAGTATTCATCAAGTCTTTGAAACCAAAACTTCAAGTACCCACTGAATACTTTATAGCATCAGGCAATACAATATCTACTTTAATCCGAAATCATCCCGGTGGATCCTTTTCTTCTCAACTCTTTCGAACTCATTCAGTAAGACAAATGGAAGAGAACCCAAACCCAGTAATACCACCTAGACAAAGTTTCCAGTCCAAACGACTTGAACCTGTTGAAGGACAAACAAAGAAAATGCTTCTCAATCAACAGGATAATAACACTACACCAAGAGTGTTAAAAACCCCTTTGGCTCAAATTCAAAACAATGATTCGAGCTATTGATTTAAAGAAGCAAGCACAATTACATATTTATATTCAATTAACAATCAAAATTCCTAATATCCAAGAATTTACAATTCATGCTTTAGTCGACACTGGAGCTGAAGCAAGTCTGCTTCAAGATATCTTTATTCCTTCCGAATTTCATACACCACTAGCAAAAAAAGGAATGATTAATGACTTTATGGGAAAGCAATGCCTTATAACCAATAAGGTTATTGGTTTACATGTTGAAATTTCCGACATTCACAATACCCTTATAACATCTTCGTTTGACTTCTGGTTACTGCCCCAGGTCCTCGAAACTGATTGCCTTCTCGAAATGGATAATCTCCGTTTCTTTGAACCTTTCAATACCCATTTTCTGCACTTTGACAATAGCCTAGTTCAACGTATTCCTTTAACAGCTCCTTTGGCCGCACATTATTCCCCTGCAGCCCAGCTTGGTGATTTACCCGTATCATTAATTCAACACAACCAACAAAAAAAACCTGATACATATGTTTTGTTTCTATCCAACGAATTGGAAACTTTGGTTCATAATATGTTAGAACCACTATATACAAATAACCCTTTAAAATGGTTTGAGAAAAGCCCAAGATATTGTAAAATTGAATTATTAGAGCCATATAAAGACTCTATATTTCAAGTTAACAGTATCATGGTTTCTTCTAAAGACAAAGAAGAATTTTCAAAACAAATCAAAGAATTATTGGATTTAAGCTTAATACAAAAGAGTTCAAGTCCTCATTCTTCTCTTGCATTTATTGTCAGAAATCATGCAGAAATAAAACGAGGAAAAGCTCGAATGGTTATCAATTATAGAAAACTAAATAGCTATACAAAATTTGATGGTTACTTTATTCCTTCTGCTGAACAATTAGTAAAACAGATACAAGGAGCAAAATATTACAGTAAGTTTGATGCTAAGTCAGGATAGTGGCAATTAAAATTAGCTGATCAAACATCTATTGAACTAACAGCTTTTAGCTGTCCGCGACGATATTTTGAATGGTTAGTTATGCCGTTTGGATTGAAAAATGCCCCTCGAAAATCCCAAATATGGATGAATTCAATATTTGGCCATCTACCCTTTGTAGTGGTTTATATTGATGATATCCTTGTCTTCTCCAACTCTGCTGAAGAACATAAACAACACTTACTAGCTGTAGCAAAATTATTACTAACACACGGTATAATTCTGAGTTTTAAGAAGATAGAGTTGTTTAAAACAGAAATAGAATTCTTGGGAAAATATATTAAGCAAGGAACAATAGAGCTCCAGCAACATATCTATTCAAAAATAAAAGAATTTCCTGATACGTTTTAGATGTTAAAGGAACTTCAGAGCTTTTTAGGATTATTGAACTATGGGAGAAAATTCATACCAAATCTTTCTTCCATAGTCCGAAACCTTTAGCAAATGCTTACTGAAGAGCAAGCTAAATAAAAATGAAAAACTGGTGAACAACCAAGGAGACGGAATATGGATAAAATTTCCATTCAACTCCAAGAGTCTGAAAAACAGGAAATCCAAGAAAAAAGGAACTTGGTCAAGAGAAAAAGGTTCTTTATTTTACTTTGGAAACAGACCCCTTGATTTTATAGACAGATGCATCTGATAAATTTTGGGCAGGAGTTCTTGTGGCCAAACACAAAGAAATAGTTGCTTATACTTCTGGAAAATTTGATGAAACACAAATCAAATATTTCACTTATGACAAAGAATTGCTTGCTATTAAGTTAGCCCTTAAAAGTTTAAAAAATTATGTTTTATATCGACAATTTACGATTGAGACAAATAATAAATCTGTTGCTGAATTCTTAAAAAAGAAAACATACAACAATCCAGAAGAAAACCTTCGACGGATTAGACTTGCAGTTTATTTAGAAATGTTTTCTTATGATGTTAAATGTATTCCTGGATATACTAATTATGTTGTTGATTTTCTCTCCAGGCCATGAATGAAGACGACGATTTCACCAAGAAGCTACAAGAACTGCTAGAACAAATGAAGAGGCAGGAAGCCTGGCAACAGATAGGTTCCAAAAAAGCCGCAAAAGTCTCCAAAGACACTGGCACCTCCTCTGCTGCTCCAGAGGAGTAGAAACAAAAGCCCAACAGGCTCAGTAGACCCAGCAGGTCAATGCCTCCACCGAGGCAAAATCAGCAGCTTCCACTGAAGCAAAAAAGTCCTTTATTCCACTGAATAAAGGAAAAGTACAACTATCAACAGAACCCAAAAGAACGTTTGCAGCATCTTTAGTAAAAGACTGGTATAATATGGACATGAAACAATATGAGCCCATGTTATACAACAAATTCAATGGTTGTTTTCGGTCAGTACAATCAGCTGACTTCCGAGGAGCTAATTTCTGGCTTACTCAACTAGAAAAAGATCTACTCGATCGATCTCATGAACTTCGTCAGCAACAACAGAAGTTCATAGACATACAACAACTAGTTCTCAGAATGACACATTTCTTTTCTTCCTCGCGTTCAGAAGCTCTGAATAAAAAGGAAGCCGCATTATTTCTTGGACAAACTTTTGAACAAAGAAGTCTCCAAGAAATATTTAATCAAATGGATACTTCTGACTTAGTGAATCTCAGAACACAAGACTTCATGGATTTATTAAAATTATTCAACATACAAAATGATAAAACCAAGGAGCTAGAGGCTGGGATCACAGTGCAAAATATGATCTCAATGTATCAACGAAATCTGCTTGATGACACATGCCTCTTAAACTTCTTCAAGCAATTTGAAGATACAAAAATTGTATCCTTCTTTGCCGATGAGGATGTAATCCTCAATACTAACCAACACCCCAGACTAATAGCATGCTTCCATGACATCCCTAAATATACATCCCTAAATATCAAAAACATATACGAAAGGTAATTGTTCATGAGCAATATGTTAATACTAATAATCCGAAGGAATATAATCACTTCATTCTGGAAATCTGTAAAATAAAATTAGCTGAATTTGCTAATAGGTACCAAACAATCTTTCTCTTTCGAATTTGGTCAGTTTGGGAAGAAAGACAACATGTGAAGCTTTTCCCGTCTGTATAGTCATGGGAATTAGAACATGTGACAGAAGCGCCACATCATTAATTCACTAAGTTTGATAAGAAACATTTTGATGAAGAGAAGGAACGTCTACTTGCTGCCCAAGAATTTTTTGAACAAGTAAATTACGTCGCCACGATTGGAGCCCATTCTATTCATGAGGGCAAAAGTATCCTCTTAATAGATAAGCTCTCTGCATTCGAAGATTCAGGACAGCGCATCAAGAAGGCAGAAGAATTTCTAACCTCTCTACGCTTTGGACGAGTTGGAAGCACTGCTCAAGAAGAATATTTAGAAAAAGAAGAAAATTTAAAACAAGGACTCGCATATGACGTGGATGGCACTACTAGTGACATGCTTACAGAAGAAGCCAACACTGATTAAGCATAGTGGGCCCTACCACCCAATAATTGAAATAGGTCATCTTTCCATTACAAGATTCGCTCTTATCCAGCCAGCACATAATTCCACTAAAAGGGTTCGTTCCTATCTGCCAGCTCAAGGACCACTGAGAAAAGATTCTCCAGCTCATGTCCAAATAGAAGCTCCTAGAGCTCTTATGTGGTTATAAATAAGGCCCTCTGGCCAAATTTGTAAGATATCAGAAAAACCTTCTTCCTTTTTCTCTTGTTTGTTTTTGTGAGTTTGTGAGTTTTTTGAGTATTTGGTGTGCGCTTTAAATTGGTATCAGAGCCAAGTTGCTTGTATATCCAGCTTCAAGTTGAGAGTCTTCTTGTAATATATTGTAAGTTCTTTCTTTGTATTAAGTAATGATAGGCTAATTTCCTTGAGCATATTTTATATTTGCTTATAGTTTTTGTCATGATCTAATGTGATCTTCGTTAGCTCTCTTCCATTAGTCCGTACACCTTTCGTAGGAAACGAAGTAAGGTTGTGCTCTATCTCTGTGCTAGTATAAGCTTGTGCTAATGATCTGTTACACCCAGAAGGGATTGTTGGATTCATCAGCCATTGGGAAGATTCGAGGCTTAACCCTGCTATAAATCCACGATAAGGGATACTAGAAGTAGAGATAAGGGTCAAAAAGAATTAAAGGATAGAAAGATTATGAAGATCACATTTACCTAGATACTAAGCTATAACCAAATATAGAATATGTTCAACCCTTTTTACTCACCATGAGTACTCCTATTATTATAGATGACACTCATTAGTGTTACCATAATTTAGATAAAGAAAAATAGGAACATTATGTTCATCTTCCAACTAGAGGTTCCGAACATAAAGGAATCTTTAATTATATGGTAAATCTCTTACAAGAGATCAAAGCCGATATAAATAGCATAAAAATAGTATATCAACCTAGAAAAATAAATAATGAATTTAAATTATCATGCTTATCTCGACCACAGATAAATATGGTAAAATACTCGTCAGAAGAAAAAAAATAAAATTGACATTACCGACTTAGATAAAATTTATTATGATGCTTTTAGTGAATTGCAACGAAAGGAACTATCTGGTGAGCTAGATAGTATAGATGTTTATGCTTACTTTGAAAAACATTCTTCTGCAATTAATTATTGGCAATATCATAGATCTCAAGATTTCAAGTCTGAACAAGACTATACCTCCCAACTATAGGAAAATATGGATTCCTTTGAATCTGAGGATTCCACAGAATCCATTTTCGACACATCGGAAAAATTACAGTACACAATACGTTCAAATGGAGCAGGAACCAGCGGTGGTTCTGGTTTATACTTACTAGGCCCTGAAGGTTTTGTTCCCTAAAATCCTCCACAACAATCGGGTTTTGTTCCACAAAATCCCCCATAACAACCTCAAGAATTTATAAACCAAACTGTACCACCTCAGGATGAGGAAATGGTAGAAAGCCTGAATTCTGACAGACCACAGTTTAAAACAAGATTCGATTTCATCAATCTTCATTCTTCGAGAAAAGCTAATAAAATAGCAGACTCTCAGAATGAAACTTCTGGCATGATTCTAAACATAGATCATGTTCCACATACAAAATTAAAAAAGACATTAATAATTAGTATCAGCGCAATACTCGTCAGAAGAATTTTTCCTCTGACGAGAATTGCTCTGAGTTTGTGAGTTTTTTTAATTTTACCACTTATCGGTACTAAAAACTCGGATACATATGGATTCAATGGAATCCATATGTATCAGAGTTCTTTTAATATATACTGTTAGCAATAGCTACTCCATCAAGGGATACTTTTACCACTGATCGGTAATATGCGGACTACGAGATTGAGATTGGAGCCAAAATTTTCCGAATTGATCTTATCAAGCTGAATATCCTGGGGGTCGATGTTATCATTGGCATTGATTGGATGTCGATATACAGTGCGAACATCGAGTGCAAGACCAAGAAGTACCACTGAAGGCTCCAAGGGGTCCTGAAGTTACTTTCCAGTGGAAGAAGAGATGTTCAGGTTTGGTGGCAGCTATCAGCAAGAAGGAGGTTCCTGTGGAGGTACAGCAAATTCCTATGGTTCGGGACTATCTGACTGTGTTCTTGGAAGATTTGCCTGGGTTATCCCCACAACATGATGTAGAGTTCAGCATCATTATCCCGCCAGGGAGTGCACCCATTTTCAAGGCACCGTATAGGATGGTGCCGGTGGAGCAGGATGAAGTTAAACGGTAGATTAAGGAACTATTGGAGAAAGGCTTTATTCAATCGAGTGCGTTGCCTTGGGGAGCACCGGTGCTGATGGTAAAGAAGAAGGATGGATCGATAAGTATGTGCATCAATTACCGAGAGCTGGATAAAGTCACGGTTCAGAATAAGTATCCTATTCCACGAATTGATGATTTGTTCGATCGTCTATAAGGAGCAGCTGTTTTCTCCAAAATAGATCTTCGATCAGGATACCATCAAGTTCGAGTGAAAGCTAAAGATGTGCATAAGACTGCATTCAGAACTCGACATGGGCGTTACGAATTCTTAGTTATGTCATTTAGAGTGACGAATGCACCTGCAATCTTTATGGACATGATGAACCGAGTTTTGAGGCCGTTTATTGATTCGTTCGTCGTGGTGTTTATCGATAATATCCTTGTGTACTCCAAGTCGGAGGAGGAGCACATAGAGCATCTGGTTGCAGTTTTGAAGAAACTACAAGAGCAGAATTGTATGCCAAGTTGTCCAAGTGCAATTTCTGGAAATCTAAAGTGGCATTCCTGGGTCACATCCTTTCTAAGGAGGAAGTGGGAACTGTTCCTCAGAAGATAGAGGCAGTGAGAGATTGGGCGAGGCCTACAACAGTAAAGAAAATAAGGAGTTTCCTTGGGCTAACTAGATACTACAAGAGGCTCATTCAAGGCTATGCTCAGATAGCCGTGCCGCTCACTGGTCTGACCAAGAAGAATGTGAATTTCAAGTGGACTGAGAAATGTGAGGCAAGCTTTTAGGAGTTGAAAGAGAAGCTGACTACTGCTCCCATTTTGGTATTGCATAGAGAAGGTGTCGAGTATGATGTCTACAGTGATGCTTCACATCGTGGGCTTGGTTGTGTCTTAATGCAATAAGGGAAAGCGATCGCATATGGGTTTAGGTAACTAACACCGCATGAGAAGAATTATCTGACTCATAATCTGGAGTTGGTTGCGATTATCTTTGCTTTGAAGCAATGGAGACTTTACGTGTATGGTGAGAAGTTGAACATGTACACGGACCATAAGAGCTTGAAGTACATCTATCAGTAGAAGGACCTGAATCTGAGGCAACGGAGATGGCTGGAAGTACTTGAGGACATTCGTCCTGAGATTAAGTACCATCCTGGGTAGGCTAATGTTGTTCCTGATGCACTTAGCCGTAAAACCAGTTTGGCCAGTTTGATTATGACTTAGAGGCATCTTGCAGAGGAGTTGGATCGGGCTGGTACTGAAGTTGTTCTGCAAGGTTTGGGAGCATCCTTAGCTCAGTTGAGGCTTCAGCCCAGGCTGAACAAAAGGATTATAGTAAGTCAGAGGGAAGATGGAGAGATTTAGAAGATGAGGGAGCAGGTTGGTGTAGGCAGGTTATCCGAGTTTCAGATTAGGGATGGAGTGTTGTGGTTTGGAGAGAGGCTATGTGTTCCGGATCCGTCGAACTTGAAGGAGAGTATTCTTCAGGAGCCAAATGCTACTCTTTTGTCTGTACATCCTGGGAGTACTAAGATGTACAAGGACATTAAGCAGCATTTCTGGTGGTCAGGTTTGAAGCGGGATGTGGCAAAATTTGTGGTGAGGTGTGAGATTTGTCAGCAGGTGAAAGACAAGAATCAGAAACCTGGAGGTTTACTGCAACCGTTACCTATTCCGGAGTGGAAGTGGGATAACATCAGCATGGATTTCATCACAGGTTTGCCCAAGAGTTCAAAGGGAAATGATGCGATTTGGGTTATAGTCGATCGACTAACCATGTCTGCTCACTTCTTAGCAATGAAACTCACTTCGTCTATGGACAAGTTAGTCGAGCTGTAGGTTAGGGAGATCATCAGGCTTCATGGTGTTCCGTTATCCATTGTGTCTGATCGAGATGCGCGGTTTACTTCATATTTCTGGAGGAGTCTTCAGACAGATTTGGGTACCTAGACGGATTTTAGCACTGCTTTTCATCCTCAGACCGATGGACAGACTGAGAGTCATTCGAGTTCTTGAGGATATGCTTCGGTGTTGTCTGCTTGATTTTGGAGGCAGTTGGGAAAGGCATCTGGCTCTGGTAGAGTTTGCCTACAACAACGATTTTCTGACTAGTATTAGGATGGCACCATATGAAGCTTTGTATTGTAGGAAGTGCAGAATAGCTGTTTGTTGGTTTGAAGTGGGGGAGCAGCAGATGTTTGGGCCTGAGATTGTGCAGCAGTCCTCTGAAAAGATCGATCTGATCAGGAAGAGGTTGGTGGATACTCAGAGTAGGCAGAATAGCTATGCAGACAACCGGAGGAGGGACCTTGAGTTCGAGGTTGGTGACTATGTCTTTTTGAAGGTATCACTTAGTAAAGGTGTGAT
This sequence comes from Hemerocallis citrina, assembly GCA_017893485.1. Lineage (NCBI taxonomy): Eukaryota > Viridiplantae > Streptophyta > Magnoliopsida > Asparagales > Asphodelaceae > Hemerocallis > Hemerocallis citrina. Next base: position 91,709,439 of record CM030365.1, on the reverse strand, counting down.
TCGCTTTGACAGAGGTGAGAAGTAACCCCCAAGGTTCATTGGACCGTACACGATATTGAAGCGGATTGGGAAAACTACTTACCTATTGGAGTTGCCAGAATAGTTGTCTCAGGTTGACAATGTCTTTCATGTGTCTATGCCGAGAGGTTACATTCCAGATCTTTATCACCATTTGCCTGAAGTGTCTGAGGGTTTGCAGTTGGATATGAGTTACATTGATCTACCGGTTGAGATTGTGGATCGTCGGGAGAAAGTCCTGAGGAACAAGACGATTGTAGTACCCCGTATTTTTAAATACTATTTTTGAGATCTGAAAATGGAAAAAAATGATTTTTGGAGATTTAATAAGTATTTTTCTGAAGATTTACCTTTTGCACGTGTTTTGCACGTGCAAATATTTTCTTGGGAAGTTCAAAAGGCAAAATTACTTTGTGGAAAATCATTATTTATTATTTTTGATTTATTTTTAATTTTTCTAGATTTTTCTGATATTTATTGGACCTATTTGCAAATATTACGAAAAGAAGGATCTTTTTGCAAAATTGTCATTTTGAGGGATAAAAGTGCAAAACTATTTTTCTGGACTTTTCAAACAGTTTTGGCTGGAAATAAAGTGTTTATTTTGTTTTTAAATCTCAATTTAATTGGTTTTATCAAGTTTCCAAGTATAGGGATCTATTTATGTAAAGTTATATTTTAAAAGGATTATTTTGCAAATCTGTTCAAAACCCTAATTCTCCCAATTCCGGCCTATTTAAAAGGTGGAGTGCATCCTTCATTCACTGCAAAACACAAAGGCTTCATTGTTTTATTTTTCTGGGAGATTTAAGGAGATCTTGGATTTCGCAAAAGAAGGGCTTTTCTTATTCTTCATTAATTCGATTGGATTTCTTCATTGAGGTGAGTGACTTGTTTTGTTTTATTTGGTTTTGTGTATGTTGTATGTGAGTGATATAATTTGTTTTGTTTAGTTCTTTGAATATTGTATGTGGTGTTTCATCTATTAGAAAGCATGCTAGGGTTTTGATATGAATACATATGGTGGATTGAATGAATTGATAAGTTAAAATTGGATCGTTGAGAAGAACCCTAGTTATTTGTGAGTAGAGTTGCATGTGGTGATTTTAGATTGTTGGAGAACCTAATATAAATTGTGAGTAGGATATTTCTTTTGGGTTATTACTGATTTGATTGAGTATGGTGAAAGTTATGCATTAATTGGTTAAAAATGAGATTTTTTGGACTATTGGTGAGTTGGATGAATGCAACTTGGCCATGTTAATGATAAATTTGTTTATGAATCAACTATTGAGAATAGTTGAGATTGAGTTTGAGGAATTTTGAGAATGAGTAATGGATTAAAAGACCATGTCTTGAGGATTTGAGTTGTGATGTCGAGATTTGGGTTTGATACATTTTGACTAAATTTGGGGATTCATGATTGTGTGAAAGATATTATTTGAATTTGGATTTCTCAAACACTAAGATTAAATCTGAATATTTTGTTATTTTAATCTGTGGATTTGTGAAGTTCTTTTGGTGCACAAGCATGCACAAATGTTTTCATGAATATAGTATTTTTGTTGTTTTAGAAGAAATTGAGTTTTTATGTGTTTTCGAAGGATTTAACTATATCTCAAGTTATTTTTGTACTGATATGGTTTGGAATATAAAACGAAGTTATTTTGATGTATGATTGATTCTTAAAAACTTTAATTATGATATATGCACACATTCATGTTTTATTTTGAAGAAATTCACCAAAAAGCTATTTTATCAATTCAAGTGGTTTGATTGGGTTTTTTTTATGGATCTTTGTATATCCCATAAGTGGTATTTGATCATATCAGAAATATACTTTTTATAGATTTTGTTTTTGTAAAGTAAATCTTCGTATCGGTTGAAATATGTACAACCCAAACTGCAGTCTGTAGGTGTGACAGTCCAGTGGTATCTTTTGACAGTCGACCGTCGCTACCTGGCTGCTATGTTTTCTCGTTTTCTTGAAAATCTCTTGCGAAACAGTCGACAGACCTATTTCTCCAGTCGACTGTCTCTGCTCTGTTTTGATATTTTCTAGAGGTGTTGTATTTTCGCTCTGGACAGTCGACTGGTGACTTTTAGCAGTCAACTACTACTACTTAGAAATATTTTCTTGAAGTGTTGGTGTAACACCTCGAATTCCAAAATACAACTGAATTCAAAGTTCCACAGGATCTTTACACTTCTTTCGTACAATTTTACAAAGTAATAAAAAGTTTTCTTTCATCAGAGTTATATTACACTTGTACATTGTCACAGTGGAAGCAATTTTACAATAATTTACATGAAACAACATTTAAATCAATCTTGCGCAGCATGTACACTTCAACTTGTCAAGCATCTTTACCCCTGCATATAAAACTGTGGGCGCGTCAGTTCATTCAACTGAAGAAATATTATACACGGCCATCCTCTCTATGCTGGATACAGTATAACGATTCTCATTACTTAGCAATCCACAAACTTGTTCATAAACAAAGCTAAAGGGACTATCCTATTGATGTCGTGTTGTGAATGTGCACTCAGTCCTTAATGCAAATATTTGTATTATATGACATTAATGTGCACTTGTTCAGAGTCTATGCAGCCCATACTACATAGGTCCGAGGGCAAGCCCTTAACTGTTCTTCATCTTGTAGGGTTCAATCCCTCGCCATGACTTAATCTACTACTGTAACTACGATAAGTATCCTAGATATTTTTTGACCTACGAACTCATGTTTAGGAGCCCTGGAGGGAATCCCAACGCACTGACACATGACTCATCATGCAGGCATCCTGTGGTAATTCAGCTCCTACAATAGACATGACACCACCCGCAGTCGTCAAACACCCAACGAGCGTTGGCCCGGGATGGTACTCTGGATCAGTATCCACGCCGTATCATGACGCATCATGGGACATCCTGTGACTACTCTCACGCCGCCAATCCAATGACCCTCATACTCAATGTTTTTCTCTTACTTTCATCACATCTTCACTATGTATCTAATCCTTACTTTAATTGAATCATGAATAAAATCAACTCTTAGAATGTAGCACTCCCACTATACCGGTCTTATTCATTTAATTCACATGACCCAACCTTGGTCTTCTCATTTCAAATATCATTTCACAATTCTTTCAATGCCGGTATAAGGCTTGGCTATACCCTAATTCTCAATTTCAACTCATAATTACAATATCGAGCTTTTCATACTCATAAGATCTTTTAATGATTAATCACAATTCACATTTCATATTCATAACATTCATGTATTCATATTCATGGTACTCTTCCTAACTCATCATGTCAACTAATTTCAATTTCCCAAGTAAAATATCATGCATAAGAATAAAAATGCAACATGCCACATTCGCTAGTTTACAACCCACATAATTCTATTTTAATCCATGCTAATTCCACAATTCACAATTTCACTTAGTTCACACTTCACACTTTTCAAATTTCTCATTACCAAAATCTCATTTTAAACTTCTTAAACAATCCATTCGAACTTCAAAAGAAAACAATTTAAATTAATAATTAAAATAAGTTCCTTCTTGTAAAAACGGTCTCACTTATACAAGGCCACAGGTAATAGAGATTTTCTCACAAAATATAGATATTATTTGAAACTTCAGGGCAGTCGACTGTTAATCATGGCCAGTCGGCTGTTCTGCGAGGTTCTAAAGCTCGAAAATAAAGTAATCAGAGAAGTCGACTATCACATATGACCCGTCGGCTGTTCTGCGATGATCTTTAAACTCAAAAATAAAACGATCAGGACAGTCGACTGTTACAAAAGTCGGTCGACTGTTCTGTAAAAGATTCGAACTATATATTTTTCATTTTCTCAGACCAGTCGACTGTTTCAAAGTGATTGGTCGACTATGCTACTGGGTTTTTCAATTTTTCAAAAAAAATGTTTTTTAGTTCTTTCTCTTCTCTTTTTGAAACATAACTTTCCGGATTATAGCACACATAAAATTACAGCAACTACAGATACTCATATGGCACATATAACAATGGAAAATTCTACTACAACAATTAACAATCATCTCTTAGTAAATTATTCCATCAATTCATCTCTAGCATAACATTCTACTTTAATACTTTAATCAACAAACATGGTTCTAATCTTTTTACTAGTTAATCCACATAGTTTGCATTTAGAGCATACTTAGCATGCATACTAACACTAAAAACAATGAGAACATTCACTTTTACTCATAATTAATAAATCTAGTAATCAAAATAACACACATTTACTAATTTATCAATTCTCTTCTAATTAGGCAAGCATGCACTTCATTTCAACTAGTGGCTTTATAATAACAATTCAATTTCATTCCTAGCATGATTTCTACTTTAGAAGTCATGAGAAACACCCACCTCTTTGAAGAAAAAGACAACTAAAAGTTCCTAGAGTCCTCTAGAATGAGAGAGAGTGCCTTCTCCTCCTAGATTGCGTTGCAAAAACTCCTTCTCCTTGCTTCCTTGCCAAAACCGAGAGCTCCAAGTGTGGGGGAATGAATGGCCGGCCTCCAATGGTACACACTCACACTCACACTCACACTAATATATATCTCCTATATAATTTCTTCTTTCAATAGTTTCTTAGTGTAGAATACAAATAGATAGGGGGTATTTATACTAATTCTAGGATAAATTGGAGGGTTAGGATTCATTGGATAGTTATAGGACGGATGGCTAGGATAGGAGGGCAAGTTGTAGCAACCACCCACACTCAAATAAACTACCCATGCACACACACCCACTCTCCCATTCCCCCATGCACAATCCGGCCTCAAAATAGTGTGCATTGCACACTACGTGCATGCACGTGCTCCCTAGTACCCCTATTTGAAGTTTGTACAATTTTAATTAATCAAATTGTTCACCTTTTGTGTCTACCTGACAAGTGTGACCATTTAATTGATTAATTAAATTTGTGGGCTTCACAAATAGTGGGCTTAGGCTTGTGGGCCAAATAATAAAATAATAAAATAATAGTTCATTAAAGTGGGCTCAAATTAAGAAAATAGTGTTTTAGGCTTTATAAAATAGGCTTTTAGAAAAATAAAAGAAGAAAATAATTGTTCATACTATAAAATGAAATTTTATATAAAAATAAATAAATAAATATATACATGAAATTTGCACATGCACAACACGTGAAAATCAACATTTTCATTAAAATGAAAGTTTAGGGTATTACAGTTGGTTCTTTTCGCTCTGGGCAGTCGACCGACTCTGGTTTGCAGTCGACTGTTACTGATATTTTCTTGAGATACTCTGATGTTCTTTAAACGATTGATTCTTTAAATATTTTTAGATCTAAAACTTACTATTCTAAATATTATTCTTTCTACAGAACATATGTTTTCAAGATATTTTATTGTTGGATTTGAATTTCGGAATTTTATAAAGATGTGGTTTCGTTGACTGAAGAAATTTCTTCATATGATCGTTTTAACGATGGATTTGTGAGTTTTTGGTCTTGATGATATCTCTAGGAGTTGAATGGGAGTCCTGTGAACCGACAGTTGAGATTTGTTGAGTTAGACCTGTGGGGTCTTGGTTTGGTTGTTGTTGAGTATTTAAGTCCGGCAGGATACACTAACTCTAGAGATGAGGATTTTGTGTTTTAATAATAACCAACTTAAGGACAAGTGGGGATGTGATGGAACTTGGGAAACGTAAATATCGGCTCATAGTTTTGTTAGTCCAACGGATGCGTTCCAGGACTATTTGTTGTTATGTCCCGAGAGGACATTTGTATGTTCGCATGTCGAGGGTCTGCAGGCCTATTCACGGAACATGTAGGGTGCAATCGCGTGTCGAGGGTCGGCAGGCCTATTCATAAAATGTACCTAGTGTATCTGCACGTCGAGGGTCTTGCAAGCCTATTTTGGGGTACACGGGTTGGGAGGTGATCCTCTGGTTATTTTTGAGCTATCTTACATGATGCTTGCTCGTCGAGGGCTGTGGTGCCTTTTCGCAGAGTATTCTGGATCTTGTTTTCCATCACCGTAGTAGGATTAGTTGCATAACGAGGGGTTATCCCTATAAAGTGGAGATCATTAAGGGCTTGCACCGGATCTATGTACTATGGAATGCATAGAATCCAACAAGTATGTATCAGAGAGTCAGCATATAGAGATTGTGTTTTCTTGACTTGGTTTTATGCTTGTGTTTTCCTATTTTTCTTACACTTGACACTTAGTCTAGATTCACTTGATGTTTTCGTGTATTACTATTTACTATCTTATCTTCCTTGATGTTTTTTATGTTTTCATTGTTATTTCTCATTTCATTTATTCTTGTCTCTATTACATGTTGTTTATGATTCCATGTTTCATGTTTTATTTACGTTACTTTTGTTTTTATGTCACTCACACCGTTATGGCTAACCCCTGTAATTTTGGGGGTTAGGGTTATCTCTAGCCTCATGTTTTACAGGTAGGTGCTTGTAGCTTGGGATTTGGATGCTTGTGCTAGAAAGATAATAGAGCTTGTGTAATTTGTAATAGAAAGTGTTGTAAAAGAAAAAGTTTGTAATTCAAGGTGTTTTGTATTTCCGCTGTGTTTGTAAATGATTGTTGTAATAAAAAGTTGAAATGAAAATTATCTGTGTTTTTGGACTGTGTTTATTATTGCAATTGAAGTTGATGCTGGAAATTGTGTCACGTATTTCTAAGATATCATTTGAAAATTCGGGGCGCTACAACGATACCAATGGTCAAAGTAGTCTGGAGAAACTAGTTGGTTGAAGTGGCTACTTGGGAATCTGAGGAGAGGATGATGAAGGATCATCCTGAGCTCTATGTTTGAATTGTGTCTCCTTTTTTTCTTTTCTTTTCTTCTTGTTGTGTTCTGTTTTTCTCACTCTTCAAGCGTAGTTCTGGGGACGGAACTATTCTAAGGAGGGAGTGTTGTAACATCCCAAACTTTGAATTATAATTAAATAAGAGTTTGTTGATTTTTACGTGTTTTGCACGTACAAATTTATGAGTATTTTTTCCTAGAAAATTATTTCTTTTCATAACATGAACAAATATTTTAATTCTTCTCTTTTATTTTTTAAAAGCCTATTTAGACTCTAGGCCTAATTGTCTAAATCTAACCTACCCTAATTAATTAATTACTTTTTTTATTAGAAGCCCATAGACTTTTAGCCCACTAGACTTGAGCCCACTTGTTTATTTCTCTTTTAATTGTCATAACTTGTAGTGTTGATTAGTTTTGTAGACAATTAATTAATTAATCATGTTCAACTAGTAACTAGGGGTACTATGGGTGACACGTGCATTGCATTAGCACGTGCCTTGGTGCATGGGGGGGTTGGCCGGATGAAGCAAGAGAGAATGGGAGGAGTGGAGTAGTGGATGGGGTGGTTTTGTGTTCATGGGGGGTTGCTACAACTCCCTAATACATCCTAGCCCATAATCTATAACCATCTAAATCAATCTTTGTCATATGCTTTCAAAAAAGTATAAATACCCCCCCCCCCCCCCCCCCTCATTCCGTTCATGTAATACAATAGAAAAATTGGTAAAGAAAGAAAGAAAGAAAAGAACTAGTGTGAGAAAAAGATTGAGAGCATTTTTTGAGTAAAAGAGTGAGAGATTTGTGTGTGTGTTCATTCCCAATTGGAGGCCGGCCTACATCAAGGAGCAAGGAGAGGAGCTCGGGTTCCATCTAGCACAAGGAGGAGGAGGCATTTTGGTTGCACAATCTAGGAGGAGAAGGATCCGTTCATGTGTTCTAGGAGATTTCTAGGAGCTTTCTATTTGTTTTTCTCCAAAAAGGTGGGTGGTGTCTCAAACTTCTACTTTAGATAACATGCTAGGGATTGGGTTGATTAAATTGCTAAAAAAAACTAATTAGATTGGCCATGTGTTTGTTTAAATAGAGATAAATTATAGATGTAGTGAATGCTTGGTGAATTGATTGCTAGTTGAAAAAAAATTGTGATTACTATATTAGAAATTAACATGTTGCCATGAAATATGTGTTTTGAGCCATGCTAAATTGAGAAAATTGTGCATATGAAATGATTAGTTGATTAAGTGAACCACTGAAATTGTAATGTCTAAAGTAATGTAATACTAGTGTGGAAAAAGGGAATTTTTGTTCTAGAAATATTATAGAATAACAAGTATGAAAGTAGTCTTTTGTGAAATTTGTGGTTATAAATTATGTAGGAATCATGATTGTAACCCCTGTTTTCCTAAAAATATATTTTTGTATGTTTTCTGTATTTAAAAAATTTCGCAAATTATTTTTCTCCGGTTTTCAAATTCTTTTGTCAAAATGTATTTTTTGGATCTTCTATTTTAAAATCTGTTTTCGATGAATAATTTTAAATTGTAACCATTTTATACGATTTTATATTGAAATACATATCTTATTATTATTATAATTACTATCATTATTTTACCATTATTATTTTAGTCAGTGTTATTATTTGCATTATTATTATTATTATTTTCATATTTTTTTTATACTCCAATTTATCCAATAATGTTATGTTATATTTTTTTTTTCTTTTATTGAATTTTATAAACCGTATTTTCCTTATTGGATTTTTTTATAAACCCAATAACCTATTTTAAAAAACCCTATTAGATTTTCAACCCAATTATCCATTACCCTATTTTAAAACCATATTTTCCCTTAATGGATTTTAACCCAAAACCCATTTACCCTTCAGCCTCTTATTCCTCCTACCTGAAACCCACCCTGATCATCTCTATCCCTGCCTATATATACACATAACCCATCGCCCCTTCAACTACCTGCTCTACCTAGCTGCCTCCTCCCATCCTCTCTAACCCATGCTTCACCCTCTACCTGTTCAAATGCCCAACAGCTGACCCTTGCTCTTCCGTCCTCCTCTCACCTATGACTGCACCTCCCGACGCCTTCAAAGTGCCACCCTGCCTCGCCTGCGCCACCATCGCGCTGCCGCCCCAGTCCCGCCGCACTGCACCCCGCCTCCTCCCGCTCCTCGCCATCAACCTCTACTCCGAACCTCCTGCTTCACCTTCCCTGTCCTCGACGTAGCTTCCCCGCGGCAACAACGAGCCATCGCGACGCTCCTCCCTGCAGTGCCTCGCCTGCACTGCGCCGCGTCAGTCCAGTCGACAGTCCAACCACGCGAGCCAGTCGCTCCCCCGTCGTTTCTCGACTTCGTCGCCACCCACGGTCAGGCATCGCTGAGCCAATTAGTTGCTGTTGCTCTGTTTTGTTAATTGGGTTAGATGGATTGATTTTGGGCCGTCGATCTTCATCATGATCATCATCATCATGGGTTTTGATCTCTTTGATTATGAGCCGTCTGTTGGATTCTTGATCATGTGAGTTTCGATCAAGTGGATCTGAGCCGTTGATCTCTTGATCATATTGATCATGGAGGTTTTGATCATCTTTGTTTGGAGCCGTTCGATAGGATTGTGATCTCATCCATCATCTTGATGATCACTTTGATTATGGACCGTTGGATTGCTTCATCATCATCTTGGAGTTCTTGGGTTGCTTTGATTGTGGACCGTCCGATCATCGGTCTGATCTGATCATCATCATCATCATCAAGATACTAATCACATCTCGATCTTGATCTTGATCTTCGATCAGAGTCGTCTGATCTGATCCGTTCCCTTGATCACATGATCTCAGCCGTCCGATCGTGTTCGTGGGTTATTTGTTCTTTGGATTCGTGATTTTGTTCGTGATCATCTTGTTCGTGATTCGTTGCTGTTGAGTTCGTCCCCGGGAATCCATTCCTGTTATTCGCTTTCTTTTGGTTGGATTCGTCGTCTCTCAGACAAGTAACTTGTACTCCAATTTATTTGTTTGATACAAGTCAAAAAGTTCACCTATAGTGTAGTTGGGTCTAGAGACGACTCTTGATTGTGTTTTCCTTGATGAGTTTCGTCTCTATTGTGAAAATATGACCATAGATGACTCAAGACACAATATAAACATGAATTAACCTAGGATTTGCCCGTTCTTGATTTTGATCGTGTATGTGAGACTTTTCTGTGATTTCGTGTTTTGGTTGAGACCCACGTGATATTCTAGGTGTGGACATGTTAATAACCCTAATCCATGATGTTTAGACACTTGGTAGACTTTATTTCAAGTTTGGATGTGTTTGGATCAATTTTCTTGAATCTAGGTTGATTTTGTTCTTGAGGGAAAAATCTTTAGTTTTGTTGCTGTTCTGTTTCATTTGGAGTTTTCGACTGTGTTACAGTCAGTATCTTGATTTCGGTATAAAAGATGAGTTTTAGATAATTTCGTCTATTTTCAAATCCCTCTCACCTTGCTTGATTTTGATTTCTCATGACGGAGTTATGACTGTTTTAGTACAGAGGTGTCGATCTTTTCCAGATTCTGTTTTTTAGTAATTTTGATGACAAACTATTTTCAAGAACCATGCTATACATATTATTTTGATTTGAAACTTTGTTCAGTATTTCATTATTAAGTTAGGGATTACCCAGAATTTTGGTGAATTTTATTGATGAGTTTTATGTGATGTTTCATGCTCGTTTCTAAAATCTATGCATGCTGTATTTTGCTCGCAGTTCTGTAAAGAACCCTATTTTCACTATGATTCCTTTTACTATATTGAAACTATTTGTGAAATATGAAAGTTAATATAATTTATCTATTTTCACCTCCCTTTGGCGGATTTGGTTTTCGTTTCACTGGTTGCGAGATATCTTAGTTTTCGTACACCAGTGTTGGGACTTCCAGATTTTCCAAACTGTCATTTCTTGATGTTTTCCTATTTTTGATTACTAAACTAATTTTACTGGAATATTATGAAGCTTTATATTTTGATGCTAGACATATAGGGGAATACCCAAGATTATTCCTGAATTTATTTGAGACGTTTTGATGCAGTTTTCCTCACTGAGAATTTGTTTTCCTGATTTCTGACAACATATTTTCTGTTTTCGAACATGTTTTGAGTTATGATGTTGTAAAGTACTATGTGACTTATTTATACTCGTTGGATTTGTGTGAATGTTTATTTTCCAGATCCTTTTACCGATCCATATTTGCATTTCTGTAGCGACAAGAATCGCTGTTTTAGTACTGTACTGTCATGCTGTCCTGAATATGAACATACACTGTTTTGCTCGTTTATGTGACTGTATCTCATCTATGATTGTTTATTTGTTTCTCTGAACCTGATACTGATTATAACATGTTAGTTTGACACCATTTCGTACATATCATGCATGTTTGATGACCATAATAAAAATAACCAAGCCGGGGTTTTTTAAGGGAAGATCTAGTAGTGGAAAATATGGAAACGTGTACTTAGAAGGGAACTAGTGTTCCATACTGTTACTATTATCTGACCCTGTCTACATTACTTCTTATATGAATGTGTAGAGAAGAAGAGAACCACTAGGTTCTATCTGTCTGTCTGAATCTGTTATCTGACCCTGTCTACATTACTTCTTATAGGAAGGTGTAGAGAAGAAGAGAACCACTAGGTTCTATCTGTCTGATCTGATTATCTGATATCTGTCAGAACCCTGAGTACACGACCCTATATGATCCCCTACGAAATTTACAAACGTAACTGTTTTGAATGTAGCAACCATGTGATAAAAGGATAGCGCATGAAGTGCTACCTAGATAGGAATCACACATGACTTATAAGAACATGACATCTGTATCTGAAATCTGAATTTGAATCTGTTATATGTACATGGCTATCTGTTATCTGATTATCTGATTACCTGTTTTCTGTATGACATTATCACTTGACACTATTACTTGACACTATCTGTATATCTGTTTGCATACTATTTGACATTTGACAGTTGACACATGTTAGTATACCATGCTAGTTGATTCTGCTATACCAAGCTATATCTTTTTCTGCTATTAATTAGATTTGTTTAGTTTCCCCATGTAGTTGTATCCTATATTATTTGTGATCCACGACTTGCAATTGATGGGTACTTGTTTTCTTCTTTTCTCATTCTCCTGCAAATTTACTAATTGCAGATCAGGATAGACGACTGCCAGACGGTATTGGTGATATGAAGTATTAGTACTGGATCTTGTTATCATTATTTCTTGTTGTCTTACTTTGAACAATATTGTATTTTTGATACTTGGATTTATTCTTGAATTTGGGCAATGCGACCCAGGATTTATTGTGTATTCCAGATCATGACTATTTGAGATTAATATATTTTATTTCAAGTATTCTTATTGGTATTTGGTTCATATGTGCATGTGGTTGACTTTTCTGGCTTCCGAATCTAATTATCTTGTGAAATATTGTAAAGATTCTTGAACAGCTTATGGATGATGAAAATCATTCGCAGGCTTTTGTCGCGTATCCGTATTCCGTATTTTTTGGGAAGCGGGGCGTGACAGGGTTTTTAGTGGTATCAGAGCCCACGTTTCGCTAATGTATTAGTTGCCTAATATATTAGAAAAGCTTGGGTCGAACTGGAATCTGCTCAACATTTCACCAACCATGCATGCATAAATGAATCATTATCAACATTGATCTGGATACTAGTCTTATTCCTTTCTTTTTGATCTCTTCTTATTCGAATCCTTGATTCCTTGTTTCTTCCGTCTCTTTTAGTCGTTCTCATTTATTGATTCCTTATTGGGTATAGTTTCGTTCTTTCCGTACCCATATTTCTTTGATTCTTTGATTCATCTTCATTTGTTGACTCATTTTGAGTATCATGCTAGTTATTCTTTTCCTGCTATATTCTCTTCAAATTCCGCTTGTACCCCTTCGTTCTTCTTCCTTCATATTCAATTCTTTGATTTCTTATTTTCTTTCGTTCCTTGTAGTCGTCCTCCCCTGTTGACTCTTTATTGAGTATAAAATTCATTCTTCTCTTCCCTGTATTTTTTTTATATGTATATGTATTTTCGAATATTTTGTGCATTTTGATTATTATTTATTATATTTTGAATCTTCTATAAATTGTTTTCTAAAATGAAAATTTTGTATTTTGAATGATTTTGTATTTTAATATCACAAATTTCAAAACATAACTTCGTACTTAAATTGAGCAATAAATATCTAAGTACGTGTGGAAGATTGCATCATCTCATTTATCGTTTTGTTGCAACTGGATGTCGAGATGGCAAACATGCAACTAGACGTCAATGGAGGTAAATTTGCAACTGAATATCGGGGAGGCAAAATGTGCAACCGAATATCGAGATGGTAATCTGCAACTTGTTGTCGTGGAGGCAGACCTGCAACTCGATGTCGAGAAGGTAAGACTACAGATGGATATAAATGAGGCGAACCCACATCAAAGAATTTCTACTACTGCTATTATTATTGTTTTCCTTATTATTATTAGTTTTATTATTATTATTGTTATTACTATTACTATTATTATTATTGTATTTTTCTTACTATTTTATTTTTGATGTTGATATTGAATTACTTTCACCAAAAGGATGAACCCTAAATTATTTTCTGTCTTGTATTATTATCCTTACCAGTATTGTTAATATTTTATTATTATTATTATTATTACCAGTATGTTTATGATTATTATTATTATTATTATTATTATTATTATTATTATTGTCATTATTATTTTACTATTATTATGTGTTGATTTTTGTATTATTAATATTATTTTTGTTAACACCATTTGTTTTGACCTAATTATTTAAATTAAATCCCTCATTTAAAGCCCAATTTTAATCTGGTCTCTCATTCTTTTCTTCCTGCTCGGATCGTCGCTTGTTTTCGCGTGGTCTACAACGACATGTCTGCAGCTTGGAACGTCACCATCAGAGTGGCGCACCGAAGCGTGGTGGGCCCACAACCCACAGGTCCTAGGATCATATTGTTGCTTCTCCTTCCGTGCATTGTTTTGGTTTCTCCTATCTCTTGCAATTGTTCTCATCCGTTGACTTATTATTTGATTCAATTCTTCCCTGTCTTTTCTCTCTTTGATTTCAGTTCTGCTTACTCCTTATCTTGATTTGTTATCTTGTATGGTTTCTTCCTTTTTGAAACTGTTTATTCTCTTTCTTGCACTCCATTTGACATTCTTGTTATTTATCTTCTTTCTTTTTCTGGTGTTGTCACTGTTTTGTTCCTTTCCCTTTAATTCCGCTGTTTTGTTACCCTTCCCCCTAGTTTGTTTTTGCCTTGTCCTATTACCGCCTAAGCAAATTTCGAGAACGAAATTTTGTTGTAAGGTGGGTAGGATTGTAACCCCTGTTTTCCTAAAAATATATTTTTGTATGTTTTCTGTATTTAAAAATTTTCGCAAATTATTTTTTTTCGGTTTTCAAATTCTTTTGTCAAAATGTATTTTTTGGATCTTCTATTTTAAAATCTATTTTCGATCAATAATTTTAAATTGTAACCATTTTATATGATTTTATATTGAAATACAAATCTTATTATTATTATTACAATCATTATTTTACTTGTATTATTTTAGTCAGTGTTATTATTTGCATTATTATTATTTTTTTTTTCATATTTTTTTTAATACTCTAATTTATCTAATAATGTTATGTTATATATTTTTTTCTTTTATTGGATTTTATAAACCGTATTTTCCTTATTGGATTTTTTTTATAAACCCAATAACCTATTTTTAAAAACCCTATTAGATTTTCAACCCAATTATCCATTACCCTATTTTAAAACCATATTTTCCCTTAATGGATTTTAACCCAAAACCCATTTACCCTTCAGCCTATTAACCCTCCTACCCGAAACCCACCCTAATCATCTTTATCCCTACCTATATATACACATAACCCATCGCCTCTTCAACGACCTGCTCTACCTAGCCGCCTCCTCCCATCCTCTCCAACCTATGCTTCACCCTCTGCCTGTTCAACTACCAAACAACCGACCCTTGCTCTTCCGTCCTCTTCTCACCTGCGACTGCACCTCCCGACGCCTTCAAAGTGCCACCCTGCCTTGCCTGTGTCACCATCGCACAGCCGCCCCAGTTCCGCCGCACTGCACCTTGCCTCCTCCTGCTCCTCGCCATCAACCCCTGCTCCCGAACCTCCTGCTTCACCTTCCCTGTCCTCGACACAGCTTCCCCGCGGTAATAACGAGCCATCGCGATGCTCCTCCCTATAATGCCTCCCCTGCGCTGCGCCGCGTTTGTCCAGTTGACAGTCCAGCCGCGCGACCCTAAGCCCGTTGCTCCCCCGCCGTTCGTCGACTTCGTCGCCGCCCACGGTCAGGCATCGCAGAGCCAATTAGTTGCTGTTGCTCTGTTTTGTTAATTGGGTTGGATGGATTGATTTTGGGCCGTCGATCATCATCATCATGGGTTTTGATCTCTTTGATTGTGATCCGTCCGTTGGATTCTTGATCATGTGAGTTTTGATCAAGTGGATCTGAGCCATTGATCATGGAGGGTTTGATCATCTTTGTTTGGAGCCGTTCGATTGGATTGTGATCTCATCCATCATCTTGATGATCACTTTGATTATGGACCGTTGGATTGCTTCATCATCATCTTGGAGTTCTTGGGTTGCTTTGAATGTGGACCGTCCGATCATCGTTCTGATCTGATCATCATCATCATCATCAAGATACTGATCACATCTCGATCTTGATCTTGATCTTCGATCAGAGTCGTCCGATCTGATCCGTTCCCTTGATCACATGATCTCAGCCGTCCGATCGTGTTCGTGGGTTATTTGTTCTTTGGATTCGTGATTTTGTTCGTGATCATCTTGTTCGTGATTCGTTGCTGTTGAGTTCGTCCCCGGGAATCCATTCCTGTTATTCTCTTTCTTTTGGTTGGATTCGTCGTCTCTCAGGCAAGTAAATTGTACTCCAATTTATTTGTTTGATACAAGTCAAAAAGTTCACCTATAGTGTAGTTGGGTCTAGAGATGACCCTTGATTGTGTTTTACTTGATGAGTTTCGTCTCTATTGTGAAAATATGACCATAGATGACTCTTGACACAATATGAACATGAATTAACCTAGGATTCCCCCGTTCCTGATTTTGATCGTGTATGTAAGACTTTTGTGTGATTTCGTGTTTTGGTTGAGACCCACGTGATATTCTTGGTGTGGACATGTTAATAACCCTAATCCATGATGTTTAGACACTTGGTAGACTTTATTTCAAGTTTGGATGTGTTTGGATCAATTTTCTTGAATCTAGGTTGATTTTGTTCTTGAGGGAAAAATCTTTAGTTTTGTTGCTGTTCTGTTTCATTTGCTGTTTTCGACTGTGTTACAGTCAGTATCTTGATTTCGGTATAAAAGATGAGTTTTAGATAATTTCTTCTATTTTCAAACCCCTTTCACCTTGCTTGATTTTGATTTCGCATGACTGAGTTATGACTGTTTTAGTACAGAGGTGTCGATCTTTTCCAGATTCTGTTTTTCAGTAATTTTGAAGACAAACTATTTTCAAGAACCATGCTATACACATTATTTTGATTTGAAACTTTGGTCAGTGTTTCTTTATTAAGTTAGGGATTACCCCGAATTTTGGTGAATTTTATTGATGAGTTTTATGTGATGTTTCATACTCGTTTCTAAAATCTATACATGCTGTATTTTGCTCGCTGTTCTGTAAAGAACCCTATTTTCACTATGATTTCTTTTACTGTATGAAAAATATTTGTGAAATATGAAAGTTATTATAATTTATCTATTTTCACCTCCCTTTAGCGGATTTGGTTTTCGTTTCACTGGTTGCGAGATATCTTAGTTTTCGTACAACAGTGTTGGGACTTCCAGATTTTCCAAAATGTCATTTCTTGATGTTTTTCTATTTTTGATTACTAAATTAAATTTACTGGAATATTATGAAACTTTATATTTTGATGCTAGACATATAGGGGAATACCTTAGATTTTTCCTGAATTTATTTGAGAGGTTTTGATGCAGTTTTCCTCACCGAGAATTCGTTTTTCTGATTTCTGACTGAACATGTTTTCTATTTTCGAACCTGTTTTGAGTTATGATGTGGTGAAGTACTATGTGACTTATTTATACTCGTTGGATTCATGTGAATGTCTATTTTCCATATCCTTTGAAGGATCTATATTTAAATTTATGTAGCAGCAAGAATCACTGTTTTAGTACTGTACTGTCATGCTGTCCTGAATATGAACATACACTGTTTTGCTCGTTTATGTGACTGTATCTCATCTATGATTGTTTATTTGTTTCTCTAAACCTGATATTGATTATACCATGTTAGTTTGACACCATTTCGTACACATCATGCATATTTGATGACCATAATAAAAATAACCAAGCCGGGGTTTCTTAAGGGAAGATCTAGTAGTGGAAAATATGGAAATGTGTACTTGGAAGGGAACTAGTGTTCCATACTGTTACTGCTATTGTTACTGTTATCTGACCCTGTCTACATTACTTCTTATATGAATGTGTAGAGAAGAAGAGAACCACTAGGTTCTATCTGTCTGTCTGAATCTGTTATCTGACCCTGTCTACATTACTTCTTATAGGAAAGTGTAAAGAAGAAGAGAACCACTAGGTTCTATCTGTCTGATCTGATTATCTGATATCTATCTGAACCCTGAGTACACGGCCCTATATGATCCCCTACGAAATCTACAAACGTAACTGTTTTGAATGAGCAACCATGTGATAAAAGGATGGCACATGAAGTGCTACCTAGATAGTAATCACACAAGACTTATAAGAACTTGACATCTGTATCTGAAATCTGAATCTGAACCTGTTATATGTACATGGCTATCTATTATCTGATTATCTGATTACCTGTTATCTATCTGACATTATCACTTGACACTATTACTTGACACTATCTGTATATCTGTTTGCATACTATTTGACATTTGACACTTGACACATGTTAGTATACCATGCTAGTTGATTCTGCTATACCATGCTATATCTGTTTTGCTATTAATTATATTTGTTTAGTTTCCCCATGTACTTGTATCCTACATTATTTGTGACCCTCGACTTGCAATTGACGGGTACTTGTTTTCTTCTTTTCTCCTTCTCCTATAGATTTACTAATTGCATATCAGGATGGACGACTGCCAGATGGTATTGGTGACATGAAGTAATAGTGCTGGATCTTGTTATCATTATTTCTTGTTTTCTTGCTTTGAACAATATTGTATTTTTGATACTTGGATTTATTCTTGTATTTGGGCAACGCAACCCAGGATTTATTGTGTATTCCAGATCATGACTATTTGAGATTAATATATTTTATTTCAAGTATTCTTGTTGGTATTGGGTTCATATGTGCATGTGGTTGACTTTTGTGGCTTCCGACTCTGATTATCTTGTAAAATATTGTAAAAATTCTTGAACAGCTTATGGATGATGAAAATCATTCGTTGGGCTTCTGTCGCGTATCCGTTTTCCGTATTTTTTTGGGAAGCGGGGTGTGACAATGATTGCTTTTAATGTCAAAATTGTGGACATAAAACATAAAGTAGAAGTAAGAATTCATGTTTTTATGTAAAATAATGATTCTTAAATTATTGTTTTACTATAAATTCCTATTATTTATAATCTGGAAGTTTTGGACACAAATAGAGAAGAAGAGAAATTAAAAAGACTTGAATTATGAAAAATTAGTAACAAACAAGTGGAATTATAAACAACTCCACCCTTTTCATATTAGGTTAGTTACTTGGACTTATTGGTCTTCGGGTGCACAACAGAGCGCTACTGTAGCGCTGGGTTGGTCTTTGGTTGTGGGTTCGAAACTGGACAGAGCCCTTTTATTTATTTTTTTATTTTAAAAAAAAATCCGAATACACAAAAGTCGACCTATATGGACTCTAGCCTATTTCATATGTAACGCCCCAAATCCCAAATACACTGAATTCGAGATGTTCTACAGGATCTTTCCGCTTCCTTTAGTACAATTTTACAAGGAAATTTAAACTTTTTACTTTACATCAGAGTTTACATCAATATTACATTTACATTGCACAGCGGAAGTAAGATTTTACAACAATGGAAACAAATATACAACAACATGGAGTAATCTTTAAGCATTTGTTCCTCTTTAATCTTTATCAAGCCATTTACCTGCATATAAGACTGTGGGTACGTCAGTTTATTCAACCGACGATCATTATACACGGCCATCCTCTCTATGCCGGAAATAGTATAACATAATTTTCCATATTTAGCAAACACAAACTTGTCACAAATCAACTAAAGGGACTACCCTATTGATGTCGTGTTGTGATTGTGCACTTAGTCCTTAATGCATTTATTTATATTACATGACACTAATGCGCACTTGTTCGGATTCTATGCATCCCATACTACATAGGTCCGAGGGCAAGCCCTTAATCGTTCTTCATCTTTATAGGGTTCAATCCCTCGTTATGACTTAATCTACTACTGTAAATTACGGCAGGTATCTTAGATGATCTATGAGTACAAGCTAGTGTACAGAAAATTCTGGAGGGAAATCCCACGCACTGACACGACGCATCGAGCAGGCAACCTATGGACAATTCAGCCTCACTTCATGGCACACGATCCTCTTGCAGTCACCAAACATCCCACAAGCGTCGCCACCGGGACGATAATTCTGGAGTAGTGCCCACCCCATGTCTTGACGCATCAAGCAGGCAACCTGTGGATCACTCTCACACCGCCACTCCGATGGCCCTCACACTCGTGTTTTTCTCCTACTTTCATCACGTCTCCACTATGTACTAATCCTTAGTTTCTTTTATCAAAATCATGAACAAAAATCGAAGCTCTAGAGTTAGCCTATCCACTAAACCGGACTTATTCATTCATTTCAACATGACCAACCTTGGTCTTCCTTTTCAAATTTCATTTCATTTCATTTCCAAATGCCGGGGAAGACTTAGCTACTCATTTATTTCAATTTTCAATTCACAATTTCCAAAATGATCATTTCCAACTCATAAATTCCCATGTTGAGTTATCATACTCAAATGTATATTCTCTTTTCAAATCATGATTTCAAATTTATTCAAATAGTCCATAACTATACATTTCATATGCTTTATCAATTATCACTTCATATCAAAATTTCACATCACTAACAAATATTCACAATTCATATTTTCCACATTATCCTCAAGTGAGAATAAATTGCATTATGTCACACAATAAAATTTCTTTTTGCCAAATAATCTTCTAATCCTTCATTTCAATTTCTTCTTGTAAGTTATAATTTTTCACAAGGTATATATCTAGAACCATAGTTCTATTTATGCCTTTTATTCTCAAATCATAGTGTATTTCATGCAAATAATCCCCAAATCATTTTTATAAAGTCCCTTATATTTTTAGGAGAATAACCATATTTTTTTTCATAATTTTTGGACAATTAAAACCCCCAAAAAAATAATTTTTCATTCTTGCCGAGAGCAAGAATGGAACCCAGCACCCCTGAGACACGGCCCAGAGCACAGACCACTAGGCCGGTTTGTGCCAGCGGTATAGAAGAGAAGCGAATGGCAGTTAATGCCTTCGGTTCGGAACTGATCGGTTTAAAAAAAAATAAACACTCATAAAGATGGTATTCTCAAGAGTCGAACCCGTGACCTTAGAGAACCCAACCGCACGCTCTAACCACGTGAGCTATGTGCTCAGATTGTCTAAGTACAACACAAAATCTTTTTGAACCGATTCTCACTGTTGTTTAAACATTTCGATGTTCAACTAGCTTTCGTTTCATTTTGCTTTCATAAAAAATACTGTATAACTCCAGATTATTACTACTTCACATAATTTGCATATCAGTAAGAGCAAAATAATTTTTGAAATAATTAAAACGTATTTTCATACACTAATTCAAATTATACATTATAACACTACATTTCTTCTCTTTTCGACATTTCTTCGCATTGTAGCATTCTAATCTTTTGTCAATAAATTTCACATTAATTCTCTGACTTAAATCATTTTCCTAACATACAACTCATATTTTAATTTATTCATGCCCATATCATCACAAAGGATCTATTTAACACATGAAAAGGGTATAATCAAGCTACTAACTTTTGTGTGTAATTCTTGATGGTAAAAGAATGTGTTTTCATTAATCAATCCATGCTTCTAATCAATTCACATACAACTGAAATAATAGAACCACATATAAAATTGTATGTCCACATTTCAATCATTCAAGAAGTCATTTTTCCCAATTAGAGTGTGCTCTTCTTAATCATTTTTCATGCTTCAATTTTTCTAATTAAACTAGCATGCAATCCTACTTTAGAAATAGGAAAAATTTTACCCACCTTGTATGGAGAGAAAAACACAATTAGCAACAAATGTTCTTTGCAAACGAGTGCACCTCCTCCTAGACGCGCGCACACGAACCTCCAAAAGCACCAACACCGAAAGCTCTCTCCTTGAATGGCCGGCCTCTCCTTCTTCTTGAAAGCAAGCACAATACCCACTCACAACTCAATCTTTTTAACTCACAAACTACTACTAGATAATGCTATTAGACTATAGGTTTGGAAGAGAATATTAAGCACAAAATAACTAGCCAGGGGGAGGGGGGGGGGTATTTATACTAAAAATCAAATAGAATGGAGGGCTAGGATCAATTGGTTGGTTGTAGGATGGAGGGCTAGGATGAAAGTAGGAGTTGCAATAACTACCCACATCTAAGCAACCACCACACCATGATCACCACTCAAAATTTGAGTTTCCCTCCAAGAATGCAACCGGCCATGAAGAAAAGTGCATATTGCACGTGTACGTGTAGTGCACGTGCATGCAACTAGGTCCAAAAATTGTGCATTTAATTTTTGTATAAAAATAAAATAGCATTTAAATTGTATTCTACATGACAAGTTGTATAAAAAAAAATAGATTAATCCATGGGCTTTAGTTTATGGGCCAAAATAGTTATTTTAAAATAAAATAAATAAATTACATTTTGGGCTTTAAGAAAAAGGGCTTTTTATCTAATTAAAATAAGGCTTTTGTACAAAATAATTAAAAGCACAAATTGAAATATCTTTACTCATCTTGATGAAAATATTAACCAAAAATATTGCACGTGCACACTACGTGCAAAAATAAATAATTTTTCATAAATTGAAAAATTAGGGCATTACATCATATCACCTTGGCACCTTGACTCTGTGGTCTTCGGTGGTGCCACAGAGCGCTTACTATAGCGCGGGTTTGCTCTCGGGTTGGGGGTTCAAAACCTGACCTTGGTTTTTAATTTAAAATATATATTTTTTGGGTTTAAGAATTTTTAAGAGTTTTAAAAGTGAAATAAAAATTGAGGAAAAATACTAGAAAGACTCTAAAAATGCCTAGGCTTCATGAGAAATTTTTCTATAGCTTTTGGCTTTTTATAAGTGAAAGTTGAAGACTATTTCAAGAAAGAATTTGATACAAATTATTTGATTGAATTATTGATTAAATAGAGAAAAATGAATATATTTGTTTAAAGGATTTTAATGAAGAGTTGAAATGAGATTTGTGCAATGGAGAACTTTTAAGAAAAGATAAGTGTGATTTTTGGGATTAATAATGAAAGAATGATACTACGAGAATAAGAGAAATTATGTGAAAGATAAATTATGAATGTGACAAATTGAAAAATGAATTTATCGTTTTATGTATGAAATTGTACATGAAAATGAAATAGAAGATCATGTTGAATTATGAGAAAGATTTTGTAAGTGTGAATACTCAATTCTATGAACGTGAAATGAGATTAAAGACTATAGTGTAGCTAAGCCTTATATCGACATTGAATAAATTATTTGAGATAAGATATTAAAATAAAAAGACCAAGTTTGGGTCGCATTGTTGAATTGATGGTTAAGACCGGTATAGAGGGAGTGCTAACTTTAGGGTGTTGATTTTATTCATGATTCAAATAATTAAGGACTAGATACATAGTGAATTTGTGATGAAAGTAAGAGAAAAACACGAGTATGAGGGCCTCGGAGCTACGATGTGAGAGTATTCACAGGCTGTTTACATGATGCATCGTGTCATGATGTGGATACATCTCCAGGATTTCGTACCGCAGACAATACTTGTGGGGTGTTTGGTGACTACGGGTGGTGCCATGTCCCATGACGGAGGCTAAATTGTCCATAGGTTCTACACGATGCGTCATGTCATGACGTGGGATTCCCCTCCAGGCTGTCTGGACATGGGCTCGTAACTCATAGAATATTTAGGATACTTACCGTAGTTACCGTAGTAGTTTAAGTCATGGCGAGAAATTGAACCCTACCAGATGAAGAATGATTAAGGGCTTGCCCTCGGACCTATGTAGTATGGGATGCATAGAATCCGAACAAGTGTGCATTAGTGTCATATAACATAAATGATTGCATTAAGGACTAAGTGCACATTCACACACGACACCAATAGGATGGTCCTCGTAGCTTTGTTTTGTGACAAGTGTGTGCATTCTAAGTAAGAGAAATAGATGTATTATATCCTAGCATCAGTTGAATGAACTGCCGTGCCCACAGTTTCTATGCAGGATAAAGTGAATGAAAAAGACTAAGCAGGAATTGATGCTTAAAGAATTATTCAAGTGTTGTTTATTTCATTCATGTAATTGTTGTTGATGTGTCTAATTTATATATAAATATTTGTACTCATTTACCTATAAAAATTGCTTGTTTTCATTTATATTGTTTATAATTCATCTTATTTCTATAAAATTTCAATTAATTAATTATTTTTGAAGAAATAAGATTTTTGATGCAAAAAGTGAGAGTTTTGGTAAAAATCAACAAATAAAACAAACATAATGTTTTATTTATTTTTATTGATTTGTTGAATTTAAATTTTACAATTTGGCTATGAGAAAAATAAAATATAAATTTTAATTTGCCAATTGAGCTAAAAGTGCAATAAATAATTTTAAAAGGGTTTAAATATACTAATATGACTTTTTAGTTAGTTTAATTAATTTTAAACTAATTAATTTCATTTTTATTTTTATTTTTAAATCCTAATTTCTGATTTTATTTTGTGTGTGCAGCACGTGTTTGAAGAAAAAGAAAGCGAAGAAAAAGGAGCAAGAAATAAATAGCAAATCATACAAGGAAATAAATAAATGAAGAAGAAGGGGTTTTCTGCAAAAATAAACCCTGAATCTCTCTTCCGTGCTCTATTAATACAACTCAAGGAGAAGCTAGAGAGGAGTGCTTAATGAGAGAAGGAGAGCGACGACTGAATAGCAGGCGTGACGTCGGCACCTGCTGACGTGGCGCACCGAAACCCAGGTGACGAGACAGAGCAGAGATAATGACAGAATCCATTTTGTCTGGGCGCTGTGTTCGATACGAGCCGACGTCAGCAAGCTGACGTGTCGGTCTGTTGCTGCTCAGCGACAGAGGTGACAGCAGGGGACCACCTACTGACTTGGCGGTCTAGTTTCAGATCTGTGCTCGAAGACAGAGAATCAGATGCGGAAATCGAGACAGAACGACGAAGGAGAGAGAGATTGGGGAAATTTTTATGCAGCTTGGCTGCGCGCTTTACGAGGCGTTCTATTTGTAATTTTTTCTACAAAATAGTTCTTCCTGATCTCTTTTCTTTCTCTAATTTTTTATAATGCAATCCATGACAATATTTGTTAGTTGCAAAACCATTATTAACTAAATTTTATTTTTCTAGTGCTTTGATGTAGCCTAGTTTTAAGAACAGAATTTTAATTTCATATTATTTTTCTATTTTTCCATAGTTGTGTGTTTGATTTTTATTCTTAATGCATACAATTGGTGGACAGACATTTGTATGATCTATTAAATCATGAAGAGACCGAACTGGTAATTTGTGATTAATAATAATTAAACACCGTTACAAGAGCGAACTGCTATTAATGTGACCGTTAAGAAATCCATAGATCTTAATAAATTTTCAATTAGTAATTTGTGAATGAACTATAACAAATAATTAGTTGAGAATAATTTTGATATTGCTTGAGAGAGAATATTGAATAATTTGGGGATTTTGGTCTACAACTTGAAAAAATAATCTTTTTATTCATATGGAACTATAAATTGTATGTGATTAACTAGGTGAAATCAAAAGCCCTAGAATTAATTTTGCCATTAACAAATCACAAAAATTTCAGATTCAGCACCCTTTAATTAATTTATTTAGATTTTAGATTAATTTAATTTAGTTTCTTTCTTTATTTAATTTTGATTTTTCAAATAGTAATTAATCTAGTAATATCGGTACTCAATAAAATAATTAGTCCCTATGGGTTCGACACTCTTTTCACTTAACTATACTACTTGTTGCAATTTTGTACACTTGCAAATATTCACATCAGTTGTAATTTGCTTCCGCTGTTTAAATGTAACTCTAATGTAATGAAAGTTTTTAATTACTTGTAAAATTGTACGAAGAGAAGTGTAAAGATCCTGTGTAACTTCGAATTCAGTCTTTTTTGGAATTCGGGGTGTTACACCTCCAGGATGTCTGAACATGGGCTCGTAACTCATATAACATTTGGGATACTTACCGTAGTTACCTTAGTAGTTAAACTCATAGCGAGGGAATCAGCCCTACAAGATGAAGAACGGTTAAGGGCTTGCCTTCGGATTTATGTAGAATGGGATGCATAAGTTCGAACAAGTGTGCATTAGTGTCATGAAATAATATGTAACTACATTTAAGACTAAGTGCACATTCACACATGACATTAATAAGATAGTCCCCCTTAGTTTTGTTTGTGAAAAAGTGTGCTTTCCAAGTAAGAGAAATTGATGAATTATATCCTAGCATCAGTTGTATGCAACTGACGTGCCCACAGTTTCTATGCAGGATAAAATGAATGAATGGACTGAAGAGGAATGGTGCTTAAAGAATTGTTTCAAGTGTTACTTTATTCATGTATTATGTAATTTGCTTCCGCCATGTTGATGTAAACATTATTGTATAAAAAGTTTAAAATCCTTGTAAAATTGTACGAAGTGAAGTGTAAAGATCCTGTGGAAGTTCGAATTCAGACTTATTTGGAATTCGGGGTGTTATAGAGTGGTATCAGAGCCACGCTTCCAAGTAGTACAAATTTATAAGGAACGACATCCTAGAGTGGACATTAGAGTGTGAGTTGGGTATAGAGATTTAAATGTAAGCTACTTACATTTGTGTTGCTCTATAGTTGATGCTTCTTCTTCTCCCTACCTCAAGATGGCGAACCACCACGACCCCGCAGGCGATGATGATTGGCACATAATTGAAGAGGGATACTACCCCGGACAAGGAGATTCTGACGAAGAGGATCTCAAGGAATGTGAAGGATAATGGCCCGAGTCCCGAGAGATCAGTCTCCGGACTCATCAGATGTTTCATCTGATGAGGAAGAACCAGTTTCGAGAGGTCTTATCGAATCTCTTCAAAGGAAGATGGAGACTCAGAAGGAGAGAGCAGACCAATTGCAGGCCCAGTGTGCAAAGTTTAAGGAGAACATTGCAACTCTCAGTCATCGTGTTTGGGAACTCGAGAAGTTAAAGAACATGTATGATGTGCTGAAGAAAGAAGTAGCGGAACTACGGGAAGAGCTTAGGAAAGCCAAGAGGAACCATAGGGACTAGAATGTTGTATCTCAACGTTTTTCACTTGATGTCAGACAATGTTTTAAATTTGAATGTACAAAGTTTGAATTCAATGAAATGAAAGAGTTGATTTAAATTCATGTTTTCTACTTCGAATTTAATGGATCTTTTGAATCAGAGTATGGCTGGAAGAAGAACAAGGACTGGAGAAGGGCCCATTTGTGGACCCGACTTGGAAATAGAGTTAGCCAGAGTCTATCAGACCCTCAATGCCGTTGCCATGAACCAAAACCATAGGGGGATGCCCAGTCCATGAGGTAATCAAACTTGTGGAATCATTCAGGAGAATGAAGCCACCAGTGTTTGAAGGAAAGTCAGACCCAGATGCAGCTGACAATTGGATTAGGCAAGTCGAGACTATCTTTGAAGTCTTGGAAACTCCAGAAGGTAGCAAGGTGAAGCTGGCTACATTGTAGTTCGAGAAGGGCGCAGCTGTTTGGTGGCAGTCCATGAAGCGAACTATGGAAAATGGTGTTATCGGCTGGGATGAATTCTTGGAAGAATTCCTGTCACACCCCACTTCCCAAAAGAGAATACGGAATATAGATACGTGACTAAGCCCAGCGAATGATTTTCATCATCTATAAGCTGTCAGGATCTTTACAACATTTCACAAGAAAAATCAGATCTAGAAGCAAGAAAAGTCAACCACGCATGCATATTTGAATCAAAATACCAACAGAATTACTTGAAATAAAATATAATAATCTCAAATAAACCAGATCTGAACAAGTCAATAATCCTGGGTCACATTGCCCAATACAAAATAATCCAAGTAACCAATACATTATTCAAATAGCAACAGGAAATAATAATAATAGCAAAACTCCAGCACTAGAATCTTATATCACCTAATCCATCGACAGCTGATCTCCATGATTTGTAATTTAATAAATTGCAGAAGAGAAAAAAGAAAACAAAATGCCCATCAATGCAAGTTACGGGCCGCTTGTAGTGCAAGCACAAGTACAAGAAAGGGTAAACAACATAGTATGGAATAGGCATGATAACAAAATAGAACAACTAGCATAGCAAGATGAATAAGTGCAAGTGGCATGTATCAAGTGTCAAGTGAACAAGTATCATGTAAACAAGTAACAAGTATCAAGTGGTCAAGTATCAAGCATCATGTAAAGGAGTAATAAGTACCAAGTGGTCAAGCATCAAGTATCATGTACAAGTAACAAGTATCAAGTGTCAAGTATCAAGTATCATGTACAAGTAACAAGTATCAAGTGTCAAGTGATCATGTTCAAGTCTTGTATTAATCTATCTAGGTAGCACTTCATGCGTCCCAGGTTTTTACCACTTGGTTGCTACTTACATGCAAATTTCGTTTAAGCCTAGTTGTGGGTTTCTATGTGGCTGTGTACTCAGGCATCAAGTAACAAGCACGAAACACGTAATCGTGAACTCGTTGCATCAAGTAGTATCAAGCATGAATCATGTAATCATGAAGCATGGCAACAAGTAATAACAAGCATGAATCATGTAGTCATGAAACATGGCGACATATAGTAATAACAAGCATGAATCATGTATGCATAAAACATGACGGCATATAGTAATAACAAGCATGAATCATGTATTCATGAAACATGGCGGCAAGTAATGGGAAACACGGGCCATCTTCTGAGTACACATACCTATATTGTCCACTACTAAGGTCTTTCCCTCAACCCCGGCTTGATTATTTGTTATTATTATCAAACAGGCATGTACGTGTACAAAACATGGCAAGAAATACATGGTATGATCAAGTAATAAGTTCAGGTTGGAAGATAAACATGCACGGGTTAAAGAGAACACATAAAAGAGTAGGACAACGAAAATTCTAGTTCAGGACAGTAAGACAGTACTGCATTAAATCTGGGATTCCCGTTGCCACAAACATGGAAACCTGGATTCGTCAGAAAATCTGGAAAATAGATTCTCGTCCAAATACAGCAAATATATATAATTCATTGGTGTTTCACAAAACATGTCTCAAAACAGAATTGTTTCCAGAAAACGTGTTCAGCCAAAAATCAGAAGTTTGTATTCTTAAACAGGAAAACAACATGAAAACTTAATAATTAAATCCAAGAAAAATCTGGAGTATTCACTAGTATGTTTAGTATAGAAAATAATAATTTTCCAAAATAAATAGAATAGTCAAGTAAAATAAGAAAACAGCAAGATACGGCAGTTTTGTAAATCTGGAATCACAAACAATGCAGTACTAAAACATCAATATCTCACAAAATATAAATCGAAGTCTAGATCCGTCAAAAGGGTGATAAAATAGATACAGTAGGCTATATTTCATATTCACAAAGTTCTTATATAAAGCAAATAGAATCAGGTCGAAATTATATATCTTTACTGAACAGCAAGAAAATTCTACAAGTATAGTAGTTGTTTGCAAGTATAGAATAGTTTGTAAAAGTCATCAATTAAATCCAAAAAAATTTGGGGTTAATCCCAATCAGGTATAGTTGTACTCAGCAAAATAATGGATAAAAATATTATCTTTATCATCAGTAGAAAAATAGATTACCATACAGAATTCATATAAAACTGGATCTGAAATTTTAAACACATCTGTAGTAAAATAGTCATAACTCGAAACTCATAAATCAAAACTGAGATCTGTCAGAAAATCTGGAAAGTAGACAGGATTCTCTATAATTCATATTCACAAATAATTTTTATATGCTGACCTTAATAGGGTCTAAAATACTGAACAAAAATGGAAAATCGACATAACAGAAAATATCCTTCATGCACAAAATCAACTGGTTCATATGAAACTCATCCAAAACATAACCAAACGTGAAATATGGTGTACTAGATGTCCAAGCAACATGGTTTAGGGTATTTCACAAGTCTACAACAAGTTATACTATGAATAACACATCAAGCATACAAGATTATACAATTCATGAACAACATGCACGTATACAACAAGAAGTGGTCATCCCTAAGTTATTTCATGTCATATGTGTAATGAGGCAACCACGAGCGGGTCAACACAATAGAGACAAGATATAACAGGGGTTTTACACAAAAAATGTCTCTAGAACATAACTACACTATATGCGGTATTTAGTACTTGTATTATACAAAGAAAAGAATACAAGTTACTTGACTTATAGACGACGATGGAAATGGTGCAAGAAGAAAGAATAACGGGAACGGATTCCCAGAGCACGAACACAAATGAACGAACAAGAACACGAGCAACGAACCTACGAACCCAGTCACGAACAATGAAACCCATGAACCACACACGAACACACGAGGGAGAGAGAGACCAGGATCCACGGAGGACGACGGTGGCAGCGGTGGAGGATGACGATGGTGGAAGGCCGAGGGCATTGCTGCATTGCAGGACATTGAAGGGCAGTCGCAAGGGCTGTCGGTGCCGAGGACAGGATGGGAGACAGAGAGAAGGAGGGATGTCAGGGGGAGTGCGGCTGGCATCGGCTATGTGCTGGCTGTCTGCGGCGCGTCTAGAGGAGCACAGGAGATGGGGTTGGCTGCTATCGTCTGCGGCGGAGGCAAGCGCGGAGGAGCACAGGCAGGGCTGTGGCTGACGACGGCTGCGGGAGAGGAGAAGGGAAGGAGGGGCATAGGGGTGTGGCTACTGTACTGCAGTCGGGAGGAGAAGACAGCGCAGGGGTGTGCTCTGGTTGGGACGACAGGGGACTACGGTGGGGTGCAGTTGCTGGCGTCGCTGGGGCATCGCGACGAAAGGTAGGGAGCGCTGGGGGGTTTATTGTGGTCTGGCTGAGCGGCACAAGCGATCACCGGAGGGAGGCAGCACTGGGATGGGAGAGAGAGAGAGCAGGGAGAACGGATGGATTGGCTTGGAGGTCGGGGAAGCACAAGGTGTAGGGGGAGCAAGAGAGGAACAGGATGAAGGTGGTCGGAAGAGGGAGACGAGCGGGAGATGGTTGAGAAGAGGAGGCGATGGGGGCGAGGCTGGAGGTGCAGAAGGGACGGGATGAAGAAAGGTAGGGGAAAAGGTAGGCAGTTAGGGGTTTAGGATAGGAATAGGGTTGAACAGGGGGCAGGTATATAAATTGATGAGCAGATATAATAGGGTTTAGGGTTTGGGTTAGCTGACGGGTTGGGTTTTAAATGGGTATGGGTTAATATATAATGGGTATTGGGCTGAAGGGGTAAACAGGTTAACGGGTTAGGTGCAGATGGGTTTGGGTAATAGATATGGGTTATAGGGTTTTAAAAACCAATAGAAAATAATTATATAAAAATATTAGATAAATTAGAGTATGTTCAGGCTAAAAAAATAAAACAATAATAATGATAATATTAACAATAAAAATAATAATAATGCAAATAATAACACTAACAAAATAATACTGATAGTAACAATAATAATAACAATATTAATAATTAGAATAATGATAAAATAATGATAGTAATAATAATAGAAATCCAGGTACTAATAACAATAATAGGATTTGTATAAAAATCACAGGAAACAATTACAAATAAAATTATTGATTAAAAATAGGCTTTAATGGAAAGATTCAAAAATACATTTTAACAAAAGAATTTGAATGCGGAAAAATAATTTACAAAGAATCAAAAATCTGAAAATACACAGATAATATTTACGAAAGTATTTACGAAAATAGGGGTTTCTGAAAATCTGAAAATACAAAGAATCAAAAGTATTTACGAAAACAGGGGTTACAATTCCACAGTCACTACTTTCCATCCAATATCCAAGAGAAGAAAGCGGTGGAGTTCCTGGCACTGCAACAGGGAGGCATGTCTGTCAGGAAGTATGAGACAAGGTTTACTCAACTTTCGAGGTATGCACCCGAACTTGTGATGGACAAGGCAAAGAAAGCCCAGAAGTTTGAGCACGGATTGAGGCCGAGTCTAAGATCGAGGATGATACCCCTTGGTTTCAGGAGGTTTGATAAGCTAGTCAAGCGAGCTGCAGTTACAGAGGAGGATTTGGAGCAGTTTCATGCCGCCCAGAACTGGAGGAACAATTGGAATGTTGGGAAGAGGCCCGCAGTACCTGGGAATGTCAAGGGGCAGCTGCCAGCTCAAAGGTTCAAACCTACGGGAGCGAATGCTGTCAATGTGGCTGGAAGACCCGGAAATGGTTCAGTGAAACCTCCTTAGACTTGTTTCAATTGTGGAGAGGGGGGCCACTACAAATCTCAATGCCCCAATATGTGAGATGTCGTCCGAAAGGGATCACCGCAGCAGGTTGGGAAGAGGCCGTACCAGCAGGGGCGAGTATTCGCTTTGACTGATGCCGATGCTGATGAAGTGGATCATGTCATTACTGGTACGGGGGCGGATGTTTAGAATTTTCTGTTGCTCTTTTCCCTGTTTTATTTAGTAAATACTGTTATGTAACGGGAGTGTTATGTAACAGTAGAACTTTTATTAAATGGAAAGAAAGCTGTTATTCTGTTTGATACCGGATCCTCTCATACTTTTGTATCTCCTAAATTTGCTAAAGTCTTAGGAGTTGAACAGAAGGTCTTTCCGGGCAAGGTCTTAGTGGTAGCTCCTCCATCAAGGGAGACTTTAACCACTGGTCGGTATTATGCAAACTGCGAGATCAAAATTGGAGACAGGATTTTTGGGATTGATCTAATCGAGCTGAATATCTTAGGGGTCGATATTGTCATTGGCAATGATTGGATGTCGGTGTACAGTACGAACATCGAGTGTAAAACCAAGGAAGTAATAGTGAAAGCTCTAGGTGGTCCTGTAGTCATTTTCCAGGAGAAGAAGAGATGTTCAGGTTTGTTGGCAGCTATCAGCAAGAAGAAAGTTTCGGTGGAGGTGCAGCAGATTCCAGTTGTCACGCCCCGCTTCCCAAAATACGGGAATGAGCACGTGACTGAGGCCCAGCGAATGGTACGAATACACCATTCATAAGCTGTACAGGTAATTCAACAACAAGATAGCAATAATAACCACGCAAACATGTAAAATCACAATTCGATAACAAAAATACATGACATAGTACATGACATAACCAATGACTGGAAAATACAAGTGGTTACGGGTCAAACATGCCCGAATTACAATAAAGAGTACATGAATAAAACATGAACTAAACCAACATGAAATAAACAAGACTAAAACACTTACTCAGCAATACCTTCGGGTAACTCTTCATCCAGGCCTGCAAGTATATTATTACAAGAAGAAGAAACAAGGAGATACCCGTTAATGCAAGTCATGGGCCGCAAGTGGTACATGCTAACGGGACAAGTATAAAACAAAATAAGAAGCAGGAAAGAGAGGAAGGAATCAAGAATGATGTAATAGGAGAAATACAATATGTAAACAGGATCATGAACAGGCATGCATGAAACAAGTGGCAAGTAAATAAGTAAACAAATCAATAGGAATATGTAACATGTAAACAAGTAAGCAAGTAAACGAGTCAACATGAACATGTAACGTGTAAACAAGTAAGCAAGTCAACAAGAACATGTAACATGTAATTGGATCATGCAAGTGTACGTGTTAATCTCATGTCTTTTATTAATTCTATCGAGGTAGCACTTCATGCATCCCATACCACATGGTTGCTACATACAATCAGTTACGTTTAGACCTAGTGGTGGATTCTATAGGTCACATACTCAGAAAATATGTCAAGTATATCTTGTATCAAGATACGTGCAATGTGGAACTTGTAGTGTGAACTTGTAACGTGAACATGTAAACCTGTAATTTTGCAAACTTGCAACTTGCATCGAGAAACCACAAGCTCTCGTCCGAGTATACTCTTCTATATTGACCACTACTAAATCTTTTTCCTTATACCTCGGCTTGTTATTTTTATTTTAATCAAACATGAACAATAACTGGATCGGTAAACATCTACATGCAACAACAAGAACGGGTAACATGACAGGATCAAGTATCAAGAATTATGCAATGCAAAAAAATATATTTCAGGGTTTATAAAACATGTTGTAACTATGATGTGATCAATGGCATATGCAAAACTTAATCAAGAATAAAAAGATATCAACATTTAAACTAGTAACAAGACAAGCAATTCATGAACAATATCCTGTATAGTTCTAAGAGTATATATATGTATATCGGGTTCATGCAATGCATATGACAATAAAGTATTCGCGATCATGTACGAATACGGGATCAACGGATTATACATAGTAACAGATTTCAATTCGATCGATGAATATAAATTAGAGTCAAAGAATATACTTGCGGTATTTTACAAAGAAAGCTTGTACGAAAACAAATGGGTTGTACAAGAGGATACTTTCCTGTTAATCGATGACGATGAGATTGAAAACAAGAGTAACGGGATCAGAATCCCAGACAGCGATGGACGTGCAAGATACGTGGCAGTAACTCCAAAACAGCAATTCACAACCCAACACCAACCTCCAAAATAGCAAACTCTCCAACAACACCAAACACCAACACCAACTTCACTACTCCATAACAGTAAACATCCCAACTCAATCTCCTACTCCACAAACACCAAACACCAATACAACACCCAACAGCAATACACCACACAATCCCCAATCCCACAATAGCCAACAGCAAACCACTCCCCAACAAAATAACCCAATAACCAAATCCAAACAGAAAAATACAGAAACAAACACCCACTTCACCAAACAGCAACTCACTGGATCTAATCCCAAACTCCAAACACGACACCAACACACCAATAAAATAACCCAATTCTCTAATATCTGTTCTCCTCCTCCCCAAGATACGACAAAGAGAGAGAGAGAGAGAGAAAAAGAAAGAGTGAGCGATGGCAGAATAGAGAGAACGGTGAGCGACGACAACGACTGGTGGTGGGCAGCGTTGTGCGAGCAGGAAGCGCTCGAGGGGTTCCGGTGGCTTGCGTGAGGAGGACAGTGGAGCGGGATGGAGGGCGATGACGAGCGGCGATGAGGAGATGAGCGGCAATAATGGTGGTGGAGGAATAGTGACGACTGGGTGGATGGGTAGGAGGCAGCGGAGGTCGGGGGAAGGCAGTGTAGACGAAGAGAATGGTGGTCGAGCTCGAAGGTGAAGGTGACTGAGTGGAGCGGGAGATGGAGCAGGGGCGAGGTCACGCGAGGAGAAGGTGGAGGTGCTCGAAGTGAAGACGAAGCGGTGGACTAATGAGGCGAGTAGAGGAAGAGGAGGTTGGCGAATGCTGGCGGTGGAGCTTCAAGCGGTGGAGATGGCGACAGTGGCGAGGTGATGTTGAGGCTTCGAGTGAGGAAGATGAGCGACAGCAGACAGTAATGGCAACGACGGGGTTGGAGGAAGAAGACGAGTGGCGAGGGGTTCTCGCCGGTGACTGGCGAGGCTGTCGGAGCGAGAGCGGATGCGGTGGAGGTTGAGGGGAGAGGTGGAGGAGGAAGACGGGTTGTGTTGGGGGTTTTTTGTTTGGTTTGGATATAGAGGAGGGGAGAGGTAGAGAACGGGAAGAGAGTTTGCTCTCTATTTTAAACAGAGGTGAGAGAGAGAGGGGAACATGGTGAGAGAGTGGGGGGAGGTTACGAGGTGATGGGGGACATGTATCTGCATAGTAGGGCAACGTGTAAGTACGAGAATTGAACAGTGGGGGAGCGGGAAGAAATTGTATAGGGTTGAGCATATACAAATATATATGAGTAATGGGTTTTGGATTTGGGCTTAGTTCATGGGCTCAAAATATTTAAATAAATCAATTAGGGTATAGGGCTAAACTTTGTGCTTTTAATAAATAATAAAATCAAAATACGAAATTGGGCTTATAAAAAAAAATGGGCTCAGATTAGATATATAAATAAATAATGCAGAATAAAAATTGGCCTTTAAGAATAAATAGTTAAACAATTGGGCTTGAGCTAAATATTAAACAATTGAATAATTTGTATATTGGGCTTCATAAAATTGTTTGAATAATATAATCAATTAAGAAGGAATAGTTACAAAATACTAATGATTTAAAATACGGAAAAATATTTAAAAAAATACGTATTAATGGAAACAGGGGTTACACCAGTGGTTCGGGATTACCCGACGGTGTTCTTGGAAGATTTACCCAGGTTACCCCCGTATCGTGATGCAGAGTTCAGCATCACTATCCAGCCAGGGAGTGCACCTATTTCCAAGGCACCGGATAGGATGGCACCTGTGGTGCAGGATGAAGTTAAACGGTAGATTGAGGAGCTCTTGGGGAATGGTTTTATTCAGCCCAGTGCGTCACCTTGGAGAGCGCCGATGTTGTTGGAGAAGAAAAAGGATGGGTCGAAGAGGATGTGCATCGATTGCCGGGAGCTGAACAAGGTCACTGTTCAGAATAAATATCCAATTCTACGAATCGATGACCTGTTCGATCGTCTACAAGGAGCAGTTGTTTTCTCCAAAAAAAATCTTCGGTCGGGATACCATCAGGTTCGAGTGAAGGCAGAAGATGTGCATAAGACTGCATTCAAAACTCGATATGGGCATTATGAATACTTAATTATGCCATTTGAGGACGAATGAACCTGCAATCTTTATGGATATGATGAACAAAGTGCTGAGGCCTTTTATTGATTCTTTCATCGTGGTTTTTTTGGACGACATTCTTGTGTACTCCAAGTCAGAGGAGGAGAGCACTGAGCATCTGGCTGCAATTCTTAAGAAGCTTCAATAGCATGAGTTGTATGCCAAGTTATCCAAGTGCGATTTCTGAAAATCTGAAGTGGCATTCCTAGGTCACATCCATTCTAAGAAAGGAGTGTCTACTGATCCTCAAAAGATAGAGGCAGTAAGAGATTGGGCAAGGCCTACTACAGTGAAAGAAATTAGAAGTTTTCTTGGACTAACTGGATACTACAGGAGGTTTATTCAAGGCTATGCTCAGATAGTCGTGCCGTTCACTGGTCTGACCAAGAAGAACGTAAATTTCAAGTGGACTGAGCAGTGCGAGGCAAGCTTTTAGGAGTTGAAAGAGAAGTTGACTACTGCTCCCATTTTGGTTTTACCTAGAGCAGGTGTTGAGTATGATATCTACAGCGATGCTTCACATCGTGGGCTTGGTTGTGTCTTCATGCAAGAGGAAAAAGTAATCGCTTCTAGGTCTAGGCAACTAGAACCACATGAGAAGAATTATCTGACTCATGATCTAGAGTTGGCCACAATTATCTTTGCCTTGATGCAATAGAGACATTACGTGTACGGTGAGAAATTAAACATGTACATGGGCCATCAAAGCTTGAAGTACATCTATCAGCAAAACGACCTGAATCTGAGGCAATGGAGATGGCTGGAAGTACTTGAGGACATACATCCTGAGATTAAGTACCATCCGGATAAGGCTAATGTTGTTGTTGATGTACTTAGCCGTAAAAGCAGTTTGGCTCGTTTGATCACAATCCAGAGGCGTCTTGCATAGGAGTTGGATGGGTTAGTATTGAGGTAGTTTTGCAATGCTTGGGAGCATATTTGGCTCAGCTGAGGCTTCAGCCCACGCTGAATGAAAGGATTATAGCAAGTTAGAAGGAATATGTAGAGATTCAGAAGATGAAGGAGCAGTTTAGCGCAGGAAGATTATCAGAGTTTTAGATCAGGGATGAAGTGTTGTGGTTTGGAGAGAGGCTATGTGTTCCGGACCAATTAGATTTAAGGGAGAGTATTCTTTAGGAGGCGCATACTACTCTTTTATCTGTACATCCTGGGAGCACCAAGATGTACAAGGACATCAAGCAACATTTCTGGTGGTCAGGTTTAAAGCGGGATGTGGCTGAGTTTGTGGTGAGGTGTGAAATTTGTTAGCAGGTGAAAGTCGAGAATCAGAAGCACGGAGGTTTGTTGCAACCGTTACCCATTCCAGAGTGGAAGTAGGACAACATCAGCATGGATTTCATAACGGGTTTGCCCAAGAGTTCGAAGGGTAATGATGCGATTTGAGTCATAGTCGATCGACTAACCAAATTGGCTCACTTCTTAGCAATGAAACTCACTTTTACTATGGACAAGTTAGCCGAGCTGTATGTTGGGGAGTTCGTCAGGCTTCATGGTGTTCCGTTGACCATCGTGTCTGATCGGGATGTGCGGTTTACTTTGCATTTCTAGAGGATTCTTCAGACAGCTTTGGGTACTAAGATGGATTTTAGCACTGCCTTCCATCCTCATACTGATGGGCAGACTGAGAGGGTCAATCGAGTTCTTGAGGATATGCTTCGGTGTTGTGTTCTAGATTTTGGAGGCAGTTGGGAGAGGCATCTTGCTCTGGTAGAGTTTGCCTATAATAATAGTTTTTTAGACTAGTATCGGGATGGCGCCGTATGAAGCTCTGTATGGCAGAGAGTGCAGAACTCCTGTTTGCTGGTTTGAAGTGGGAGAGCGGTAGATGTTTAGGCTCGAGATCGTGCAGCAGACCTCTGAAAAGATTGATTTGATCAGGAAGAGGTTGGTGGATGATCAGAGTAGGCAGAAGAGTTATGCAGACAACCGGAGGAGGGACGTTGAATTCGAGGAAGGTGGC
This sequence comes from Hemerocallis citrina, assembly GCA_017893485.1. Classification (NCBI taxonomy): domain Eukaryota; kingdom Viridiplantae; phylum Streptophyta; class Magnoliopsida; order Asparagales; family Asphodelaceae; genus Hemerocallis; species Hemerocallis citrina. Next base: position 91,671,309 of record CM030365.1, on the reverse strand, counting down.
TTTGTCTTCCTAAAAGTATCGCCTAGTAAAGGTGTGATTCGTTTTGGCAGAGGTGGAAAATTAGCCCCAAGGTTCATATGCCCTTATAAGATATTGAAGCGGATTGGGAAAACATCTTACCGGTTAGAGTTACTGGAGAGTTGTCTCAGGTGCATAATGTCTTCTATGTATCTATGCTGAGAGGTTATATTTCAGATCCAAGTCACCATTTTCCCGAAGTGCTGAGGGTTTGCAGCTAGATCTGAACTAGATTGAGCGGCCGGTTGAGATCATGGATCGCGGGAGAAAGTCTTGATGAACAAGACAATACCGATGGTCAAAGTAGTCTGAAAAACCCAATTGGTTAAAGAGGCTACTTGGGAATCCGAGGAGAGGATGTTGAAGGATCATCCCGAGCTCTTTGTTTGATTGTATTATTTTTCTTTCTTCTTTTATGTTTTGTTTGTCACTCTTTTATCGTAGTTCCGAAGACGGAACTGTTCTAAGGAGGGAGTGTAGTAACATCCTGAATTTTTAAAAATTTTAATATTAATTTTTCATTTGTTTTCACGTGTTTCGCACGTGCAAATTGATGTATATTTTTAGCTTTAAAAATTATTCTTATGTCATGAACAAATGTTTTCTTCTCTTTTAAAAAGCCTCTTATTAAATCCTAGGCCTAATAACTAAATTCTAGCCCACCAAAAATTAATTAATTAATTAATTAAAAGCCCATGGCTTTAGCCCACCTAATTAGTAGCATTGGTATCGGGTCGGGTCGACCCGGACCCGGACCTGGTCCCCTACGTGTCCAAAAATTAGACCCAGATTCGGAGCCATGAGGACTGTTTCCGATTCCGGGTTCGGGTCCTATTAAAATATTCCTACCCGTTCAGGTAGGTGCGGGAGTGTGAGCGGCGAGTGGAGGATTTAGAATAGAGGAGAGAAGAAAAAGACATGAGTTTTGAGTATGGAAGAAGAAGATTTAGAACTGAGGAGGAAGGAGGGGAGGGATGAGGGTAGAATATTTATTTTTATGTTGATTTTTTGGATTTTTTTAACGGGTCCGGGTCCAGGTCGGGTCTCTTTTGAGCGGACCCGGACCCGAACCCGAAAGTACATTAGGTCCCATTTTAGGACCCGGACCCAGACCCAGATAGGCCAGGTCGGTTCCGGTCCAATGCCGGGTTCAGGTCGGGACCGGGTTATGGGTATTTATACCAATGCTACTAATTAACCCACTAGTTAATTTTATTAGTAAATAATACAACTTGTAGGGTAGACTTGATCATATAACAAATAAATAAACAATTAATAAATGTACAAACTTAAACTAGTGTGTATATAGAGACACGTGCAATGCACATGCACGTGCAATGGGACTACAAGACTTGGCCGACCTTGGACTTGGAGTGGGAGAGATGGATAGAGTGGAGAAGTGGTCATGTGATGGTGGGTGGTTCTTCTAACTTCCAAATGCATCTAAACCCTCCATTCAAACTCATCTCAACCCTTCATTTGGGGTTGAGTTGTGTATAAATAGCCCCATTTGTCTTTCACGTCTCTTTGCACTTAGAATTTCAAAAGGAGAAAAAGGTAGAATTTGTGTAAGAGAAAAGATAGAGTTGTGTGAGAAAAGATTGAGTATTTGTGTGTTTGTGTGCTCTTGTACTTGGGTGGCCAACTAGCACATCAAGGAGGTCTCGGGTTCAAGCTTTGCTAAGAGGAGGAGGCTCGGAGTGGCACAAGCTAGGAGGAGAAGGGGAGACGATCGTACTATCAAGGAGTTCTTTAGGAGTTTTCTTTTGTCTTCAAAGAAGGTGGGTGATCTCTCTACTTCTATTGTAGATACCATGGTAGGGGTTTTGATTTCATGAACATACTAAAGAAACTAACAAAAATTGCCTTGTGTTTGCCTAAAAAGATCAGTAGAGAAAAAGGAAAATTTGATCGTGATTAGTAGATTAAAATTCATCATGGTGCTCTATTGATGAATTTCATGTTAGAATATGTATTTTGATGAACCATGCTAGTGTGATGATCTTGTTAAAATGAATGGCTTAATTATAGATGAATGGATATTGCTATGTGTAGTTGTAGATTGAGATGAGTAATTATTGTCATGTTTAGTTGATAAATTGCGTAAACTGTGGTTATAAAATGTTAGTATAATGAAAGAAAAAGATTGCTAACTTTTGTAGTATTGAAAAGAGAATAAGAACATGTAGTTAGTGGATTTTATATTGGTAATTTTGAGATGGAATTATAGTACATTTTAAAAGTCAATAAGATACTCTTTGAATGTAAGTTGTAAAGAAAACTTATTTTAAAGTTAAAAATTAAGATTTTAATTACTGTTATACTTTTCTATTTAAGAATAATATCCTGGACAAATTTGATTTTGAAAGATATTAATGTATTGAGAAATTGAATTTTGTAAAAGAGATTCATAAACAGACAGTAGATACATAATTATTTCGACTCCTAACTATAACAGAAAGTGAGCTTGGGCTTACTGGCTTTCGGTGTGGGTTATAAGCGCTGAGTATAGTATAAGAGGTCTTGGGTTCGAGTCTTGAAGAGACTATGTTTTTCTTGAAATTCAATTTTTCTCAAATTCAGTACAGTCAGCATATAAAGAGTTTAACTCCTTTAATATCGGTTAGTCACTCAAGACCTACTGGTCTTCGAATGCGCTTTGGGTCGTTACTGTTCATGGGCGGGGGTTCTGTTTGGTTCTGGGTTCGATTCCGCCGACCCACCTTTTTATATTTTTTTCATTTTTTGTTGAGTTTTAAGAGTTCTAGGTGCAAATAAAAATTAGGAAAAAAATCTATTACAAATATTATCTAGACTTTATAAAAGATAATTCTACAACATTTTTTGTATTTTGTGAACATTAAAGGTGGTTTTCATTTTAAAATGGATTAAAGAACTTGATGAAAATTTTCTTTTAAAATATGGTTTTAATATAATTAGAGAAAGAGGGAAAATGTGAATGCAAGAAATTATGTGGGAATTACATTATGAGATGTAGTAAATTAAATAAAAATTTGATGTTTTAATATGTGCATGAGTGCATGGAAAAGGAAACAAAAGAATCATGTTGAGATGTGGAAATTTTATGAGTATAAATATTCATTTTTGGTGAACATGAAAAAGAAGTTAAAGAAGTAGAGTGTAGCTAAGTCCTTATACCTGCATGAATGAATTTTGAAAAATGAATGTTGGAGAAAATGACCAAGAATTGGGTCATTAATATAAATTGATGGTTAGAATGTAGCTAAGTCCTTATACCGGCATGAATGAATTTTGAAAAATGAATGTTGGAGAAAATGACCAAGAATTGGGTCATTAATATAAATTGATGGTTAAGTCCGGTGTAGAGGTGATGCTAACTCTAGGGTGTTAATTTTACTCACGATTCAATTATCTAAGGATTAGACACATAGTGAAGATGTGATGAAAGTAAGAGGAAAACAAAAGTATGAGGGCCTCGGATCTACGGTATGAGAGTGTTCACAGGATGTTTACATGATACGTCATATCAGGATGTGGATACATCTCCAGAATATTGGAATCGTGGCATGCTTGTGGGGTGCTTGGTGACTACGTTGTGCCATCATTCCATGGCGGAGGCGAATTGTCCATAGGATGTCTGCATGATGCGTCATGTCATGAGGTGGGATTCTCTCCAGGATGTCTAGACATGGGCTCGTAACTCATAGAACATTTAGGATACTTACCGTAGTTACCGCAGTAGTTAAACTCATAGCGAGGGAATCAACCCTACAAGATGAAGAACGGTTAAGGGCTTGCCCTCAGATTTATGTAGAATGGGATGCATAAGTTCGAACAAGTGTGCATTAGTGTCATGAAATAATATGTAACTACAGTTAAGATTAAGTGCACATGCACACACGACATTAATAAGACAGTCCCCCTTAGTTTGGTTTGTGAACAAGTGTGTGCTTTCCAAGTGAGAGAAATTGATATATTATATCCTAGCGTCAGTTGTATGCAACTGACATGCCCACAGTTTCTATGCAGGATAAAATGAATGAATGGACTGAAGAGGAATGTTGCTTAAAGAATTGTTTCAAGTGTTACTTTATTCATGTATTATGTAATTTGCTTCCGCTGTGTTGATGTAAACATTATTGTATAAAAAGTTTTCTTGTAAAATTGTACGAAGTGAAGTGTAAATATCCTGTGGAAGTTCGAATTCAGACTTATTTGGAATTCGAGGTGTTACAGATGCTGACGTGGTGTAAGTTGTGGCGGCAAGGAGGAGCAGCAGGGGCATCGGGAGTGTGCGGTGAGGTGGGTCGAAGCGCACCAAGGGAAGAGGAGGCAATCGGGGGTGTTTGTGGCATGGAGTTTCAGAGGAGCTCGGCTATGGTTGCAAGCGAGGGCCATCGGGTTGCAAGGTCGAAGGGGGGGCGATGGTTGACGGGAATTCTGTGGTGGCAAGGAAGGAGGAAGAGGAAGAAGAAGTCGGGGGAGAGGGAAAGTTGTTTTCAGGAAGAAGAAGGATTAAGAGATGATAATGGAGTTGTTAGTTAAGAGCTAATAGGATTTGTGGAGGGACTAGATCTGTAACGACCCGAATTCCATTTACATGTAATTCGTAGCACCACAGGATCTTTTACTTCAAATTTGTACAATTTAACATGGAATTTAAAACTTTTATTTACAACAAGTTCTTTTAAATCAACGCAGTGGAATTTAAATGAATACAACATGATATACAAAAACAAAATGCTTCAATCTTGTAATGGCTCATCAAGTTGACTTTAAGTCCATGCCAAGTCCAGTCCTGCAACTAGAAAACTGTGGGAAGTCAGTTGCATACAACTGACGCAATGCTATAAAATAGCGATTCTCTTACTTTAGCAAACACAAACTTGAATGCACAATAAAGTGTAAAACGTGACTATCCTGAACATGTTGGTGTATGATATGACTTAATGCCTAATGCAAATGTTATACTACGATGACACAATTGCATACTTGTTCGGATTCTATGCATCCCATACTACATAGGTCCGAGGTACTCCTCATTATAGGGTTTACATCCCAAATCATGCAACCTAACCCAATGAATATACTCCAATGCGTAGTCACCGAAAAGTTGCACCCCCAAGATATTGGACCTTACCGGCCTACCCCTAGCCTACCTCAATGGATTTACCGGGCGTATCCTTAGTCACGAACCCTAGCAAGTCGATCTCTTGCAACTAAGAACCAGGCCTACCCCTCGCCCACCTCAGTGGATTTATTGGGCGTATCTTGTCCGTCCCGAACATTCATAGGAACTACAGTATCTTTACCGGCCTTTTTGATGATAGACAGACATACCCCTAGCCCACACCGTGGATTTACCTGGCATATCCTCAGTCGCGAACATTCCAAGCGACCGCAGTACTTTACCAGCCATTTCATCAACCTCACCGGCCTACCCCTAGCCCACACATGTAGATTTACCAGGTGTAATCCTCGATCTCGAACTCCTATGAGCTGCACATTCTTTACCGGACATGTTCGTCGTTGTTTCCATCATATTTTCTTCTAGTGTCTATCCTTAAGTTTAATTTTAATCATCACAACCTAGATCTAGCTTACCCTACCAGACTTAATTAGCAATATGAGAAACAATAGCCCATACTGCGTACTTCTCAAATTTCTTTATACACAATTTGCCGATTACTAAGGGTCTCGCCTAGCCTCTAGATTCCAACAACCATCTCAATAATAGAGATCAATTAGGTTATATCCAACCTCAACATAAACATCTTTATCATCAACCATCATTTCTCTTTATCCATTTTCTTTATGAAGTATTCAACTTCTATAACACATTCAACAACAATTTCCCACATCGAATTCTTGTAAACAACTTCTTAGCTAGCCAACCAAATTAATCAATTTAATAATTCTCAACGTTCTCAACATTTTTCATATTTATCTATACTTCAATTATAATTCTCAATACAGAAGTTAATTAAGATTTAGGACAACTAGAAAAACCTAAACTCAGTGGTATAGTGAAAATCATATAATTTCCAATATTACTCCAGAAATAGATATATTAATTTTATAGGAAACATAAATGAGTCTACAACAACTTTGAAGTTAAGATCATTTACATTCATCCTCAATTACTTCTTCTAATCTCATTTACAAATCAATAGGTTCACAATCCGAAAACTGCAGCTCATGCTACTTGTAAAAATCATAGAAAATTATATACTTCATGCAACTTTGTATTCTTTAGATGAAATTAAAGGTATACAAGTCTACCATAACTTTGTAGTTATAAGCTTCCCCAAAATGTTATGACTATAACCATGGAGTCGTCGAAATATACAATAGAGTCGAAATGTTATAGTGCTGTTAAAATACTGCCACTGTTTGTTCTTGGAAAAATCATTATAAATTCAGTTCTCTATGAAAAATTGACTTCTTAGACTTTACAGAAAGGTTAACGAGTCTACTACAATTTCTTAGTTATAAGTTTCCCTAAATATTATGTTTATAACCCAGGATTCTTCAAAATATACAGTATGGTCGAAATGTTATACTGCAGTTAAAATACTACCGTTGTTTGATTTTGGAAAAATCATTATAAATTCAATTCTCTACAAAAAACTGACTTCTTAAACTTTACAGAAATGTTAAGGAGTCTACTAAAATTTCTTAGTTCTGATTTTTCTCGAAAAACATCATCTAAGATGCTGAAATGATCAAAATCCGAAATGTGTACAAATTTTCAGCAACTAGCCAAACTGCCAACCAGCCCTAAGTTTATTAAAATAGTAAACAAAATCCAAATGTCTTGAAAATTTAAGGAGATGTTCCTGACATGTACAAGATGCTCCTTTAAAAATTGTAGCTCTATATTTTATCTAGTTTAATAGTTATGATTTTTTGAAGTAAAACTAGAACTCAAAAACCGAGCCTCATGAAAGTGCCCCCACATAAAATATATCATGATTTCACACATTCAATTAACAACAATTATTCTAAACATTTATATAAGTTATCATGCATCTAACAATTCACCCATAAACTATCTACACATGCATTCTATAATAATTTAAAAAGCAAAAGAGACACCCACCTCTTTGAAGAATTTAATTTCTCCCTAGCAAATGAACTCCGAGAAGCCTTCAAACCTTCTCAAAATCTGTGCTCCAAAGGAAAAATCCCCCAGGAAAGTCTTCGGCCAACATGAGGTGAACACCTTTATTTATTATTTTTTTTTTTGTTTGTTCTATATGTTTAGAAGTAGGGTGTGGGGGTATTTACAAAGGGGATTAAATTAATAGGAAGTTAGATTAACTACCCATTAAAACACAATTCATTCAAGTTTTAATCTTTTCCCTCCTAATCGGTTTTGGCCATCCAGCAATCAAGAAGTGAGAAAGCACGTGCACGTGCGTGGTACGTGTGCACACAATTTATTGAGTTTTTATTAAATTAAAAGCATATGTTATAATATGTAACATGTATTTAATAAAACTATTTTAACTTAATTATAATTACAGTTTTCATGCACAAATAGAAATAAATACACACACACTTCATAAATTTTATTTTGAAAGAGAATACACCCACACGTGCACCGCAAACACGTGCGCCGCACGTAAAAAAATAAATATTAAAAAAGATTTGATTAATGAGGAAATGTATATAAATAATCTAAACACAACATACGAAAAATACAATTTTTTAATTTTGTACATGCAACAATGTAATCAACACACACATAGAAAAGACGTGCATCGCACATATAAATCTGAGAAAAATGAATTCAATTTATAAAGTGAATTCGAACATGTTATTAAAATAAATAATTGAAATGCGTAAGAATTATTACACGTAAAAGTGAAATATACGTAATTGGCACGTGCATTGAAAATACGTGCAATATATGTAAAACCCAAAAATTAAAATTAATATTTGGGTTGGCTCAAAAATAGGATAGATTTTTTTTTTTTTTTTACAGAACGGAAAACATATAAATAATCGGAATATAAAATACCTATGACATTTATATAAAAATACGTTACAAATATTACTCGTAACAGTACAAAATATACGTGCGTAACACCCGTTGGCAAAATTGTCAAAACTCAATTTTACGGGGTGTTACATTCCACCCCCCCCCCCCTCTGAACAGTTCTGTTCTTAGAACTTACTAGGGTAAAAGTTGTGTTTCATACACACCAAGGAAAAATATCATTATTCTATATAGAAAACTGCTAATATTAAGAAAATAAATGTAGTATAAAAATATGTAATGTGGAAAAACAAGGTAAACTTATAGAAGAAAACTATGAGTATCAAAAATTTATAAGAACGATACATGAAAACTAGAAAAATAGCATAAGAAATGAAACATGACCATAAAAGATAGGATAGATTGAGAGAAATTTCCATACAAAAATAATATTAGGTAATGTTTTAGATAAAAGGAAAATGTAAATTAAGTCGTTAATTGTGAAAGAGTTTGGAAAACAAAGGAATTGGAAAGAATAAAGGGAAGCATAGTCAATAGATACTTTAATAAATTATTAATAGGCTTAGTAATGAGAATTTATCAAAGTAATAAGCGGTACAATGATTAAAATCGGAAACTGAATTAGTACTGTATATTACGAGGTAAAAATTGAATTAACAATTTAAGAGAAGACTATTGGATAAAAGTTTGAAAAATATATGATTAAATATTAAAGATATAGAATATTGGTTCACATATATCAAAATACTTTTAAATTGTTAAGTAGAGCAAGAAAACCAAAATGCAAAATTATATACGTATATAGGCGTAAAAATTATAGGATGAAACAAACAATATTATGTGATGAAAATTATAAATGGTTTGTACGAGTAAAACAAGACATCAGAGTAGAAAAAGTAATAACATATTATTGAAACAATATAAAAACTAATTATATAGAAATAAATTATGAATCGTAAACAAAATTATAAATATTTAGATTTTTTTGTTAGTTAAGTAAGTAGCCACCAAATCTAAGATAAGTTAGCAGCAAAATAAAATAAGATGAAGTGGTATGAAATGCTAACTTATGTAAAGATTCAAAATAATGAAAAGAAGATGGCAAGATAATTGATATTAAGTAGTAAATATGCAAGATATAGAAACCAGTATAAATAATAAGATAATTAATTTAATGCCAGGTTGTTAAATATTATAAAACTGGGTATGCCCGTGGACACGTGCCTACGGCACGTTTCCGAGAACAATGCAGTGTATAAAAGCCCTGTAAAAAGTTAAATATATTCACATCTTCGTGAAGAATGATTTATATAGATGTGTATTTGGTAGTAGACATAGATATATTTTGAATTAAGTTATTTATTGGTTTATATCTTGCAGGATCATTTGTCAGGAGCTCGGGATTGAAAAAGAGTACTGTGAATCTACAACAATAGTGGATCAAAATTATTTGTTATGTGTGACTTCAACACAAGAGATTTCATATTTGATTTGTAGCCTGCCATAAGTAGCAATTCAGTTGCTAATGCAATTATCGCCTCAAACTGCATGAGTTAATTCCCCATTGTCATATTTTCATCTAGTTAACCAGGTATGATTTGAGAAGAGGTTCAAAAAGAGAGAGGGATAGAGAGAGAGAAAGTTTGTTGTGATGTACATGTTATCACCTTTTGTTAAATGTGATCAAGTACAATTACGTTTCCATATTAATATATCTATATCCATATACTGGACAACGTACTGCAAATTTGATCTGAAATCTACTTGTGGCCCCAATTTTTTATATATTTCAGTGTATGAGATATTTTACATTCTTGAATATAGTTGTAGATTTAAAAAAAAAAAAAGAGGTACATGCTAGTAGAACTAACATTGGCCTCAACCCCTCAAAATAATCACAGAGTGATTCACACAAAATATATAAGCCCAACTATCAGGCATAACAAACATTCTGAGAACTTCAAAATTGCAGATGGATAGACGACTAAACCCACCATAATGAAGAGACCTGAAAAATCATTTTAATGAAAAAGGAATCAATCAAGTCAAAACCAATGAGAACTTAAAAAAACAACAGTAATAGTTTGTAGGAAAATGCATTTTCAAACCAATACCTTTCAAAATGACTAATGTGCAAAAGAGATTATCTTCAAACACGACGGTTCTAACCCAAAATGCTTTTTATCACCCCAACATATCTGCATAATAAAGCTCACTATTAGTTAACTATTACCATGTATGATTTTATTTTTAAATTTTTGCTACACCTACTCAATTAAATCCTTATTTCTATTCTAGAATACTAATATGAATTTTAGTAAAAATTTCAGCAGAATCTCCCCTAAAATATTAGCCCTTTTACAGCAATTCCTTACGGAATTCTGCTAACAATTAAAAATATCACATCACAGGCAGTTAATATCAATCCTCCCTAGGCCAATCCAAGCAACATCACACAGACATCATATATATAGGGCTCTGGGGGTAAATATCTTCACATGATGCAAGATACAAAATAACAACAAAGATTTCGTTTGAAAACGTAATGGAATTTTAGAAAAATCTTTGAAAAACCACACACAGAGCCCAGTACTCCACAACTTTGCAGGTACGGGTTTTAACATACTATATCCCATCACTATATATCATCATCACATACAGTACTTACAAAATCTCCCAAAATACTAAATATTACACAGATTTTCTTAACTACCCTCATTCTACATAACTAAAGTTAACTACGAAAAAAAGATTCTCCATTCATTTTCCTCTCTCTTTCCTTTGCCAGAATAACTCGTTGCTTCCTTTCTTTACATTGGTTGGTTAAAAAGAAGTAAGAATATCAATACTGAGCATCTCATACACATAAGGAGTTAAACATACCTTGTGAAGGGATATCAGATTAAGCACGCGTTCATCTTGAAAGGTAACCCGTATAATTTTTTTGTCGCAGGAATTGCACCTGTAATGGAAAAAAACAATTTTGAATGTAATTGGAGCATATGAATACAGTCAATCCAACAGAGTGACGGTCAAAAGTAGAAGCATCGAATGTTAATGGATCATCTTGATTAACAGGAATGTGGAAAATGTATAATCTTCTTGTGCTTGCTATACTATCGTTCTGCCGAGGTGGTGGGAAAATAAAGAATATAATATCGTCTAAAATGAACGAACCGTGAGTAGGAACAACACAACTAATGCCTATTCAAAAAATAAGGATTATAAAGCGAAATGAATCACAAATTTAGATAAAAAATTTGAGGCTCAGATGAGGTTCAAGTTAACGTATAATCACTGCTCTAATTTCTAATAAAGTCTCTCTCCTATGCCTGAATCAACTACAAATATTAGTACTGCCTCTCCAGCGTTATACATTAAGTAGCAGCAGAAAGAACTAAACAGGCAATAAGATTGCATTGACATGTTTTAACAAATAACCAAAAATTCAATAACACCTTAGCAGCGGACATATATGCACCATCATCATCACCTCCAAGAACGAAAAACATAGTATTACAAAAAAATGCAGGATTATCTGTAAAACAATCCGTCTTTTTTCGCTTGAAGTTTTAAAAATACAATCACTGTCACAATGAATTCATAGGTTATTACATAACATCTATCCATGTTGCTTCTACGAAAAATACAATCTGTGTCACAATGAATTCAAAAATACAATCACTGTCACAATGAATTCATAGGTTACTACATACAATAAGTCTTTTTCGAGAATAGACTAAGAATTAGTTTGCATGAAATGGCAAATGTTCTGAAACTTGCTGAAGAAGAAAAAGTATTTAATTTTCCTAGCCCACCTTATCTAAAAATGGACAAAAGTAATTTATGCCAAATAAACTTATAATTTATGCTTATAATTGTGGGATTTATATGATGTTTGTGTAGTAATAGAATCGATGAAATTCCTAAATTTTGGGATAATGTGTTGGATGAATGCAGATTAATGCGCTGAGGGAAGAGGATTTGAATGAGAATTTCTTTAAGGCGCTAGCGCATGTGCAGAAAACTCACGCCAATTGTAGGATACTACTGAAGACGCACCACCAGGTTTTTTTTTGTTTTGTTTTGGTTGGGAAGTTGGGAATGTGTTTGAGTTGTTCGAGTTGAAGTCAAGTAGTTAGGATTGGTAGTTTGCTATGAACCAATTATTAGTTTTTGAATTCGCACCATTGTTGTTTCCTAATTTGCTACCATATATATCCAAAAAAAAAAACTCAGAAGCAAATCCTTTGTGGCAAATCATGGAGGTCAGCCACATGAGACACTTTCTCCATGCAACTCAGTAGTCGCCCGATATCAAATTAGCACCTCTCATTTCCTCCCAAACTGCTAAAATTCAAATGTCTCTAGGTCTACTCCCAAAACTATATTTTACACTTCTTAGTTGGCAATGCTATTGGTCGTCGTTGCATATGCTTTGATCCATCTCAGTTTGGTTGTTTCATCATTTTATATCCAACCAGGGCTACCACTAATTTCTTATAGATGCACTCATACTTGTAGTTTTTTGTCAGTACTTTTAGTGTTCTGTCATTGACCAACCTTGACATGCTTATTTCAGATTCACTCATGTCCTCCCAATCGCAGCTAAAAAATTACAAACTCATAATCCAAGAACCTAATCCAATCCTTATAATTTGAATTCCCATCTTTGTGTTAGTTCTCACTTCAGCAATACATTCAACTAAAGTTAATAGAATTATAGAACTGATGCTTATCAAATGATGAATCGGTATGACCAAATTAAGCATCAACAGCAAGGCATAGAACCAAACTGATGAGAATGCTACCACATTCAGCGGTAAAATTAAAATAAACCAGAAACCTAGTTCTATCTTCAAATATAACTATGATGCCAGAAAAGAGTGGTGAAGAAACTGAAGTAGGACCTGTAAGAAGTCATAACTTCAGGGTCCCGCAACAGCCTCTGTCGGCGTAGTACATCAACAGTGAGGAAATATAGAAGTTGCAACAGAGTATAAGCAGCCAAAGGAACAACAAAAAGGCATGTCCATAGAAATGATTTATCATCCACATATGTCCATGTTACTCTCGCTGTTCTCCCCTCTGGGTGCATTGCAGCAAAAGTTTCAGGGTCCAACCACCTTATTGTGAAGTAAACAATACCTGAAATGGAATATAATTCGTAAGCTACAAAATCCATTGCAAGAAATCCGTTGAGAAGCATAGATTCTGAGCAAATGTAATGTTGAAGGATTATCAACTATGATCAAAATTTATTTTATTTAATAACAAAGAGAATTCTATTGAGAAATGATGGAAGTAATTGTTTGCATGAATTAGGATAATGGGTAACTAAGTAAATCCATCATCAACAATTGCTCGACATAGCAAACTACCAATTAAATCCATCTCAGTTTGGTTCTTTCCTAATTTGCACCATTGTTGTTGAATTTGCTATGAACCAATTATTAGTTGATAGGTAAAGTTTCTATTGAGAGAGCGAGAGAGCTATAACCTATATCAGTACTCTGCCGAAATTCTGCCAAAATTTTTAGGGGAGATTCTGCCCTAAAATAAAGCAAATATAATGTTTACAACAAAAACAAACCTACAAAAAGAAGGAAATGAAAAATAAAATTTAAAAATTTAAAATAAAAACTCGTAATCTTTGTATCTGCATGATTTAACTACTTAAAACAACAACTAAGTGGGTTTTCTTACTTACAAATGAAAACAGGTGATATTTGCTTTTCTCAACTATCCCTCCACACAAAGCAAATTAAACTTCGATAGGTATGCTTTCAAGTGTATTATATAATGTGAATGTGATCTTGCAAGTGTGGTTATAGTGAATTTTACTGATTATATTATGGGTGCACTGTGCACATTAAGAAATGCAACATTCATAATCTCAAAGCTTAAACAGCCACTGGAATGCAAGTCTATTGATCAGTACCTATAGCTTCTCATAGCTTCACAAATGCAACATTGCTATGTGAAGCAACTGGAATGCAGTTCTATTAAGAAATACAACATTCATATTATGGGTAATGATCAAATTGAACTGTGAAGCTATGTGAAGTGGAAACAGCATTAACAGCATAAACAGCCACTGGAATCTTCACAAAAATAATTCACTTTAAGAAACTTATCTAATCAGCATAATCTCAATTCTCAAACCCACATTCATAATCTGAAACCCACAATCACATTTCACAGTGTTCATAGTATAAACAGTGAAATCAGCAAAATTCAAATAAATCTAAAGGAAGAAGAAATCTCAAATCAGAACAACTCAGGGGAAGAAGAAAGTCTAGAGGAAGAACAAACTCAAAATCAAATAAATAAAACAAAACAACACAAATTAGAGGAAGAAGAAACTTAGGAAAAGAGTTCTAAATACCTTTACTGTTGTTGCTGTAGCCATCGCCTGAACCCCTTGCCGTCGTTGCTCCAGTCACCGGAATCCCTTGACATCGCCGCTCGCTGCTCCAGTCGTCGATTGTTGCTCCAATCGCTGCACCCTTGTGAAACCCTAAATAGAAAAGGGGGAAAAAATAAGTCTTTCTATCGGGCTGGGAAAAAAAAGGGGAAGAAACCAAAACTTAGTAGCAGCACGTGTAGTGTATGTAGCGCACCGCTACGTAGCATGAGCGCTATAGCGTGCGCTCTGCATGTACAGCGCACCGCTACGCATGCATTGCGCTATACACGTGTGCTAAGTAGCACAGAGGGGATGGTTAAGCTTCATAGCGCGCTATAGCGCATAGCTTAACGCGATTTTTAATACATTGGTTAATACTAAAAGAACTGATATGATTAAAAAATATATGCTAAAAGACCTGAATGCTTCTAGACTTCGACTATTTACATTGACAGCAGCATCTCGTCTTATGACTACTGACGAAAGAAATTTATTTCAGATATTGATTGTGGTCTACTTAAGATTTGTTCATAGTTTAGAAAACTCGTTTTGAGGCTTAGATATTGACTGTAATTGCTATTGATATCAAAATACTAATTTGCTAGAGCATCTCGGAATCAACAAATATTTTAAAGAACTATTATTGTACCACGTGAACTGTACCAGTAAAAATGAATAAAAAGGTAGCTTATCTTGTAGAGTTGTATACTCACAGAGTCATAGCTGATATTTTGATCATCAGCCTCAAAGAATATGGTAGTAGGTAGAAAATCAGATTCCTTACAGAAAGTGACAACACCATCCCAACCACCAATCTCCTGCATACAGTAATAGCTTGATCAAATATGATTACAGAAAGCAATGTAGGGGACTTTGAAATAGCTTACACTTGAAGTCAGGTCATCATACTTGACCCAGATTCCACAGGGATTGCGAATAAAGCAAAAATAATGTTTAGAACAAAAACAAACCTGGGAAAATGGGGAAATGAAAAATAAAATTTAAAAATTTAAAATAAAAACTCGTACTCTTTGTATCTGCATTATTTAACTACTTAAAACAACAACTAAGTGGGTTTTCTTACTTACAAATGAAACCAGGTGATATTTGCTTTTCTCAACTATCCCTCCACACAAAGCAAATTAAACTTCGGTAGGTATGCTTTCAAGTGTTTCAGATATCTGGGCTTTGGGCTTTGAGTTCATTAGATATCTTGTCTTGTTCAGCTGCTATATGGAGGCAAAGCTGAAACATATGACAGGACCTCAATACAACTTGACTTGAGCGAGATTTATAAGTACGTACGGTGCACATGTTTTCCTCTCCCATTTTGTTCATTGGTATATTTGTATGTGCTAACTTGTAGTAATTCCAAATTTGCGATTGTGAAAAAAAGCATGTGTATTACTGATCTAAAAAACTTTAGATAGCATAGGGGTTCATTTCCCTCCTAAGGCAGGCTGTTCCTTCATGTGTGCTTTAGATAGACAAATCTGTCCAAGTTAACAAAGCTTTTAAACACACTCCAACTTTTCACATCAACTAAATGCAAAAACAACTCTCGGAGACAATGTCGATAGTTCCGTGAACATCAATTAATTTAAATTAAGCTAAAATCTATACACTATTGCAAATGTATACACTATTGCATTGATGCTAGAATCTTAATAGAATTAAGCTTTCTAATACTATCTATAGCTATCCGCAATGTTGTTACACTTCGCTCTAGCTCCGATATGTACTGAAGCTTCCTCACTAGAGATCGCTGTGCTAACTGCCTATTTGCCAAAATCCTAATCCAACCCGAAAAAATGATCCTGCAAGATATAAACCAATAAACAACTTAATTCATAATATATCAATGTCTACTGCCAAATACGCATCTATATAAATCATTCTTCACGAAGACGTGCATATATTTAACTTTTTATAGGGCTTTTATATACTACATCGTTCTCGGAAATGGGCATACCTAGTCATATATACAACTGACTTGCAAAAACTTCTACCTCCATTTTTGCCTAAATCCTAATCCAACCCGGAGAACATACATTTTTTAAACTTCTCAAACTGACTTGCAAAAAATTTCAATCAATCAAGAATTCTTGATCGATATCAGATCTCATACACCCAAATTCAACTTTAATCTTCTAGATCTTAAATTCAATGAAACCCATATTAATTTGTCTAAGGCGAACTTACAGTGGGGGTTGGGTTGATGGAGATTTGAGTGCGGGTGGCGCTGAGGTGGAGGTTGGGTTGACGGAGTTGACGGAGCTTCGAAGGAGGTGGAGGTTTGAGATTCGAAGGAGGAGGGGGTTTCGATGAGGCGGGGCTGACGGCGCTTCGAAGGAGGTCGGGAGTGGAAGTGGGTAGAGGTTGGTCGGGAAGAGAGAGAAGGAGGTGGAGGCTCGAGATTCGAAGGAGGTGGGGGTTATGATGAGGATGGCTGACGGTGCTTCGAAGGAGGTCGTGAGTGGAAGTGGGTGGGGGTTTCAATGAGGCGGGGTTGACCTCCTTTGAAGTGGGTTCTGAGTTGGGACAGAGACACAGAGGGAGAGAGAGAGGGAAAGGGGGTTCTGAGTTGGGGAAGAGATAGAGAGCGGGGGAAGAGAGAGAGAGAGAGAGGAAGGGGGTTCTGAGTTGGGGAAGAGATAAAGAGCGGGGGAAGAGAAAGAGAGAGAAGCGGTAGGGGGGGTGTTTTCTGAGCGGAGAGAGAGAGAATTGTTTTTTTGTTTGAAATTTTGGGGTTTGAAATTTTGAGCGGAGAAATATGTTTTAGAGAATGAATCTGGGCCATTGGTTTTAGGGGAGATTGAAGCATAGCCACTTGATAGCTTTCTTTGTAATTTATTATATAGGTGGTATAAATTTGCACAAAAATTGAATAATGGTAAGTAAATATATATAGAAACAACAGTGGGGGTTATCAAGGTAGAAAAATTTCTTTTGTTGTGGGTTCACCTCGTTGGTGTCCAACTGCAGGCTTACCTCCTTGACATCAAGTTGCAGAATTGCCTCTACGACATCCGATTGTAGTTTGCCTTTTGGACATTCGATTGCAGACATTGCCTCCCCGACATCTAGTTGCAGTTTGCCACCATTGATGTCTAGTTGCAGATTTGCCCTCTCGACATCAGGTTGCACCAGAACGGGAGATGGGAAGATGTAATCTTCCATATGTACTTGGGGATATTGGATGTTTAATAAAGTATGGTGTTACTTTTTGAAATTTGTGATATAAGAATGGATGTAAAAGTTGGGATAGTAAGAGGAGAAAATTATAACGATAAAATATTAAAATAAAATGATAGATTTTAAATATCGAATATAAGCTATATCACAAAAATAGTAGGAAGAGGATTTATAATGTGTAGAAATATGTCATATCTATATAAGTATAACATTACAATCTTGAAAAAAAAACACTAAAACGAATAAGACGATGTAAAATAATGAAAAAATTAGTATCGTGAAATCAAAGTATTTGTAAAGTGAATGTAAACATACAAAAATCAAAAATCAAAATCTTATAGAAAATAACAAAGGAAAATGATAGTCTTAAAAATAATTAAATAAGTAATAATTCAAAACTTAATGGAATACGTAAAAGTAATAGCAAGATTAAATAAGTAGCGTAAAGCGCATAAAAATAAGGAGGATAAAATATCAAGAAAGAAAACGAGTATGTCAAACTTAAAAGATTAAGACTAAGGGTTGTAGATAAAATAATAAATATCAAAATGTATTAAGAGTAGAAGAAAATAATTCTTTCAAGAAAAAAAAATATTAACTTTAAGGATGAAAAAGTATTACGATGAAAATCCACGAAATTTTCTTTTAAGAGGAAAGTGAATCAACATGTAAGATATCATGGATGTAGGTTCAAACCCACCATGCTTCCACTACGCCACTATAATAAATACCAAGGAAAAACATGCTCGCATACAATCTCACATCAATGTATACGAGGAGAGTATCATGAATGCATGTTCAACAACTACTTCATTCACTAGGTCTGGGCTATCAGCCATCTTATAGGAAAAGGGAGGAGAAGACATCAGTGTATAGAGAAACACAAATGTAAATCAACTTACATTTAAATCTCTATAAACTGAACTCATACTTCTAATGTCCACTCTAATGTGTCGTCCTTGTAATTTTGTACAACTTATTGAAGTTGGCTCTGATACCACTCTGTAACGACTCGAATTTCATTTCCATGTAATTCGTAGTGCCACAGTATCTTTTACTTCAAATTCGTACAATTTTACAAGGAATTTAAAACTTTTTAACAAATGTTCTTTTACATCAACGCAGCGAAATTTAAATGAATACAAACATGATATACAGTAACAAAATGCTTCAATCTTGTAACGGCTGATCATATTGACTTAAAGTCCATGCCAAGTCCTGCAACTAGAAAACTATGGGCATATTAGTTGCATACAACCGACGCAATGCAATAAAACAATGATTCTCTTACTGTAGCAAACACAAACTTGAATGCATAATAAAGTGTAAAAAGTGACTATCCTAAACATGTCAATGTATGATATGACTTAATGCCTAATGTAGAAGTTATACTACGATGACACTAATGCATACTTGTTCGGATTCTATGCATCTCATACTACATAGGCCTAAGGGCAAGCCCTTAATGTACTCCTCATTATAGGGTTTACATCCCACATCATGCAACCTAACCCAGTGGATAAACTCCAAAGTGTAGTCACCGAAGAGTCACACCCTCAGGATATTGGACCTTACCGGCTTACCCCTAGCCCACCCCAGTGGATTTACCGGGCGTATCCTCGGCCACGAACCCTAGCAAGTCGATCTCTCGCAACTACGAACCAGGCCTACCCCTCGCCCACCTCAGTGGATTTATGGGGTGTATCCTATCCGTCATGGACATTTCTAGGAACTACAGTCTCTTTACCAGTCTTTTTGATGATAGATGGACATACAACTTGCCCACACCATGGATTTACCAGGCGTGTCCTCAGTCGTGAACATTTCAAGGGACCACAATACTTTATTGGCCTTTTCATCGACCTCACCGGCCTACCCCTAGCCCACACATGTAGATTTACCAGGTGTATTCCTCAATCTCGAACCCCTAGGTGCTACACATTCTTTATCGGACATGTTCGTCATTATTTCTATCATATCTTCTTCTAGTGTCTATACTTATGTTTAATTTTAATCCTCACAACCAAGAGCTAGCTTACCCTACCAGACTTAATTAGCAATACGAGAAACGATAGTGCACACTGGCTACTTCTCAAATTTCTTTATTCACAATTTCCCGTTTGCTAAGGGTCTCGCCTAGCGTCTAGATTCCAACAATGATCTCAATAATAGAGATCAATTAGGTTATATCCATCCTCAACATAAACTTCTTTATCATAACCATCCTTTCTCTTTATCCATTTTTTTTATGAAGTATTCAACTTCTATAACACATTCAACAACAATTTCCCACATCGAATTCTTGTAAACAACTTCTTAGCTTGACAACCAAATTAGTCACTTTAATAATTCTCAACGTTCTCAACCATTTTCATATTTATCTATACTTCAAGTATAATTCTCAATACAAAAGTTAATTAAGATTTAGGACAACTAGAAAAACCTCAACTCAATGGTATTGTGAAAATCATATAATTTCCAATACTACAAAAATAAATTTATTAATTTCATAGGAAACATAAATGAGTCTACTACAACTTTGTAGTTAAGATCATTTACATTCATCCTCAATTACTTCGTCCAATCTCATTTACAAATCAGTAGGTTCACAATCTGAAAAGTGCATCTCATACTACTTGCAAAAACTATAGAAAATTATATAGTTCATGAAACTTTGTGTTATTTTGATCAAATTGAAGGTATACAAGTCTACTATAACTTTGTAGTTATAAGATTTCCCAAAATATTATCTTTATAACCAAGGATTCTTTGAAATATACAATAGAGTCAAAATGTTATACTGCTGTTAAAATACTACCACTGTTTGATCTTGGAAAAATCATTATAAATTCAATTCTCTATGAAAAATTGACTTCTTATACTTTACAGAACGGTTAACGATTATACTACAATTTCTTAGTTATAAGTTTCCCCAAATACTATGTTTATAACCCAGGATTCTTCAAAATAACAGTATGGTCGAAATGTTATACTGCAATTAAAATACTGCCACTGTTTGATTTTGGAAAAATTATTATAAATTCAATTCTCTATGAAAATTGACTTCTTAGACTTTAAAGAAAGGTTAATGAGTATTCTACAATTTCTTAATTTTGATTTTTCTCAAAATACTTCATCTAAGATGCTGAAATGATCAAAATCCGAAAATTGTACAAATTTTCACCAACTAGCCAAACTGCCAACCAGCCCTATGTTTGGATTTTATCAAAATAGTAAACGACATCCAAATATTATGAAATTTTAAGAAGATATTCTTGACATGTAGAAAATGCTCCTTTAAAAACTTTAGCTCTATATTTCTTCTTGTTTAATAGTTATGATTTTTTGAAGTGCAACTGGAACTCAAAACCAGAGCCTCATGAAAGTGCCCCCACATCAAATATATCATGATTTCACACATTTAATTAACAACAGTTAGTCTAAACATTTATATAAGTTATCATGCATCTAACAATTTACCTATAAACTATCTACACATGCATTCTACAATAATTTAGAAATCAAAAGAGACACCCACCTCTTTGAAAAATTTAATTTCTCACTAGCAAATGAACTCCGAGATTCAAACTTCCTCGAATTTCGTGCTCCTCGAAATCTACACATTATTTTTTTTTATTTTTTTGTTCTATATGTTTAGAAGTAGGGTGGGGGTAATTTTAAAGGGGATTAAATTAATGGGAAGTTGGATTAACTACCCACTAACTTAATAACCACCCATTAAAAATGAATTTTGGCCGGCCAGCAATCAAGAAGTGAGAAAGCACGTGCACGTGCGTGCTACGTGTGCACACATTTTATTTAAATTTTTATTAAATTAAAAACTAGTTTAACATGTAATAATATGTTATAATATGTAACATATATTTAATAAAACTAGTTTAATTTAATCATAATTACAGTTTTCATGCACAAATAGAAATAAACACACACACACACTTCATAAATTTTATTTTGAAAGTGAATACACCTAACTCGTGCACCGCAAACACGTGCGCCGCACGTAAAAAGTAAATATTCAAAAAGATATTTTATTAATTTTATACATGCAACAATGTAATCAAAACACACATAGAAAACACATGCATTGTACGTATAAATATATTTGGGGTGAAAATATGAGGAAAATGAATTTCAATTTATAAAGCAAATTCGAACAAATTATAAAATAAATAATTGAAATGCGTAAGATTTATTACACATAACGGTAGAATATACGTAATCGGCACGTGTATTGAAAACACGTGCAATACTTGTAAAACACTAATATTAAAATTAATATTTGGGTTGTCTCAATATGATAAAAATTGAATTTTTAGAGAAAGGAAAACATATAAATAATCAGAATATAAAATACGTATGACATTAATATAAAAATACCTTACAAATATTACTCGTAATAGTACAAAATACACGTGCGTAACTTCCGTGGGAAAAATTGTCATAACTCAATTTTGCGGGGTGTTACAAGATCATGGGGAGATTAATTAGAAATAATCATGGTTGGTGGAGAAGATTAAGGAGGAGGTGTGGGCTGTGCAGTTGGGAGTTTGGGTAGGGTTTAGATAATGGGTTTGAGTTTGTATTTTTGATTAAATAGAAATTAAATGTTGGCTTTAGTTTGGGTTGGGCTTGCACAAAATAAATAATTATAGAAGGGATTGAGATTTAGAATATGAGCATCACAATTAAATAATGTAACCAAATAATAACAATATGATAGTATGGATTAGAATTTCTGGGTTCAAACAAATTAATCAGATATCCAAATGGAAGCAACTGGGTTCAAAAGATTTGTAAAGTTTTTAGAAAATTGAAATACAAGAATACGGAGAAAGAAAATAAAACCCGTACAATCAGGAACAGGGGTTACATGGGATATCAGCAATAACTGATGCATGAATATGGGCTATGGGTTAACAACAACTGGTTCTTCTCTGCATTGATAGTTGTGTCAGATCTGTTGTGCAGTCGGGGTCTCCAAATCCATGTACCATATGTCCAACTCCTTGAGATAAGAGAGGAGCTTCAATATTTCATGTTGCTAAGAACATAGAGGGAATAGTGTTGAGATGTTATTGCCGCCCTCTATCCAATTAAAAGACCAGAATTTGTTAAATCTCTCATCACCACACTGTCAATTTAGTTGCTCCATGAACCTTTGAGGTGATGAATTCCCTTTCGAAAGTGCGAAGCCTAGATTGGACACATAATATATTAGTTGATTCATTGTAGTATATTGATAATAGTGTATAGCTTACTGGAAAGTTAGTTGTAACAATCTTCCACCGCTACTTCATAAGCAAAGTTTCGTTGAAGGTTTTGATATCAAGAACCCCAAGTCATCCATGATGTTTAGGCTGACAAATCATTTTCCAATTCATGCAAGCACTGCCTCTTTCAATTGTATCAGAGCCCACCCAGAAAAACCACCTTCTGTTCTGATCAATCCTCTTAATCACCCAGGTATGTAGCTTAAAAAAGGAGGCATAGTAGACAGAAAATACACTGAGAACAGAGTTGATGAGAATAAGCCTACCACTTCTTGATAACATTTTGTCTTTCCATGTTGAGAGTATATTTTTTTCATATTTGAGGAGAGGCTGCCACTCTACCTTCCTTACCTTTCCCTTAGCCTAAGGCAACCCTAGGTAACTGATAGGTAGTGATTCCGATTTGCATCCCATAGTAGTGAAGAAAGCCTGCAACCTTGCTCTAGACCTTCCAAAGTTGACAATGGAAGATTTTAGCCTTTGACATTTGCAAAGATGTGAAGGAGAACTTTCAGATTGATCATTTCTTTTTCATCTCCCTTGTAGAAGAGCAGAGTATCATCTGCAAATTGAAGGATAGATAAAGAGGAGAGAGATCCTCTGAGGTGTAGGGGGAGAATGAGCCATTTCTTCTTCCACTTAGTAGCATCTGAGCCAGGACATCTACAACAACAATGAACAACCTTGGTGATAGAGGATCACCTTGTTTCAGGCCCCTTTTAGAGTTAACAACTTACCACTTACTTCATTAACCAGCACAAAAGGCATTGCAGTTCTTAGTATAATGTGAATCCCATTCTTAAGAGTATATATATATATATAATATTATATTTGGTGATGTAATTATATATATATATATATATATATATATATATATATATATATATATATATATATATATATGAAATATAATATATTAGAGGTGGGCCTATAAGGGAGTTCTATGGGCTTGGTTGTGGATGATTTGGGTCATGTATTGCATGAGAAGGGGTGAGGAGTGGCTGCAGCAATTGGAGTGGGCCCGGGTGTCTATGTGGCATGGGGGGGTGCATGCTACCTCAGGAGAGAATGGGGGAGTTGTTGTTGTGTGTGTGTGCACGTGCTTTGAACGTGCACCTGCTTTGGTGTGTAATGTGGGGATTTAGAGTCCCACATCGTCCAAGATTGGAGAAAATATAGACATTAAATAGATATTGCCATGAACACTAAGTAACTAAAAACTGTAACACCTTTTATGAGACAAGCCTGTGGTGGGCAGTTGTTAGGATATATTTTTCGTGTGTGCGCGCACCTGTAGTCGCGTGCGCAGTTGAGTGGGGCTCGGGGAGTTACAAAAGTTCTTGTAACGCCCCGAGCCCCGCTCAGCTACGCACGCGACAACATCTGCATGCACACACAAAATATATTTCCTAACAACTGCCCACCACAGGCTTGCCTCACAAAAATTGCTATAGCTTGTAGGTACCCTCTTGATCATATGCTTTATTATGAATTCCATGTAGTAATGAAAACACGACTGCAGGTGAGCTGAATCCGCCCGGGCTTGCTTACCCCATTGTAACGATGGAATGCTATACACTATTTCCCTCAAATTAACGGCCGATATGGGACATTAAGAATCCTACACCACCACACCACACAACACATGCACGTGGACACTATGTAAAGCGCGCACACACACACATACAGTGGCCGAGCCACACCCAAGCCAGGGTGAGCGACCGCTCCCCATGAGTTTGGGCCGGCCCTTTGTATAGGTGCAGTTTTGTTTTTTTAAAGTGGAAGTCCATGCAGCGCTCCCCCTGAGCGTGGCTCACAAGTAAAGGCTCATACAATCGCTCCTCACGCCACCTGACCCGCTCCCTCTTCTTCTGCTGCTCGCTTCTTCTCCGTTTAGCTCTTGTGATTTTGCTCCTGCTGGATGGAAATCCTGGCTCCGCCACTGACACACACCAGTTCTCTCCCTTCCTTCCTCTACGTCAACAAGGAAACCGGGCCCCACTGCACAAGTAGCTAACTTCACCACTTCTCCTAAATGGCCCAATAAATCCATGCAACCAACCCGATAGAAATTTTATAGGCCCAACTACTCTCTTTATTATTATTATTATTATTATTATTATTATTATTATTATTATTATTATTATATATATATATATATATATATATATATATATATATATATATATATTTTATAGGCCCAACTACTCTCTTTATTATTATTATTATTATTATTATTATTATTATTATTATTATTATTATTATTATTATTATTATTATTATTATTATATATATATATATATATATATATAACCCCAATTTTCCTATTTTGGATTTTTATAGTATTTTTATTTTTCTTTCTTGATTATTGTATCTGGGTTCTTTCTATTATAAAATTTTTTCTTTTCTTGGGTCCTTTTATTTTCTTTTGATCATTGGCTCATTGCAAATTTTGCTCTTCGTGATTTGAGTTTAAATTGTTCCGCTATATGTTCATCCCATTATTTTATCCTTGTTCATCTCTTTTTGGAGCCTAAACCTGTACCCTAAACCCATTAACCCACAACCCAAAATCCCAATTTTTTATCCCTATAAATACCCTATTAAATAAACCCTAATTTAATATCCCTCTCACTTTCCGCCGCTTTCTCTCTCCCCTACCCCGACTCTCCCTCCTTCGCTCTGTTTTTTCGTTTCAAACCCAATCACCCAACCGCAGCCCGTTCTCTGATCCCGTCTCCGACCACCACCTTGACCACCGCCACCACTCATCATCCTCCCGTCATCATCCCCGTGCCACCATCCCATCCTTATCACCCCTATTCCCATC
This sequence comes from Hemerocallis citrina, assembly GCA_017893485.1. Classification (NCBI taxonomy): domain Eukaryota; kingdom Viridiplantae; phylum Streptophyta; class Magnoliopsida; order Asparagales; family Asphodelaceae; genus Hemerocallis; species Hemerocallis citrina. The sequence continues at coordinate 91,645,579 of CM030365.1, read as the reverse complement.
GCCATCCTCTGTCCCATCCTCATCACCCCTGTTCCCATCGCCATCCTCTGAACCCACTTTGCCTACACCCATTCATCGCCGCCATCGCCTCACCGCCATCGTCTTCACCCTCTCCGTTTACCTCGCAGCCACCACAGATCCCTCACCCCTCGTCGTCATCATCCAAGCCCCGAATGCCTCACGTTCGTCTCCTCTGTTTCGTCAAGAAACAGAGTTCCTCTCGCTGCCGTTTCCCTTGGTTGCTGCGGTCACATCCCGACCGCAGTGCCGCCGTTGCCACCCTCGCCGTGGTTGTCGTCGTCGTCGCCAGTCATTGCCATCCCTTCCGCCGTCTTCCTCTCTCTCTGACGCTATGGTGAGGGAGTGGAGAGTTGAGCTGTTTGGTGTTGTGTGGAGGGGAGATCTTGATCGTTGTTTGTTGTTTGTTGTTCATGAGTGTAGGGGATCCGAACTCGGTGTTTGCTGTTTTGCTGGGTTCTTGAGTTGGTGTTTTGCTGTGTGTGTTTTGCATGTGGCTCGCACGTGTTCGTGGTTCGTTTCCTGAGATTCTCATCCTGTTATTCTATACATTCGAATCTACTAATTAAAAGGCAAGTCTCTTCTTGAACTAGTTGTTTGTTTTGTTCAAGATTTTTTTGATCTCTGCAAGTAGATCCAGTCTTTTGTATTGTACTGCTATTTGAAGTTCCTTTAAGTTTATTGAGGGTTTACACGAGTTAACCCGATATACTCTTAACATCGTGCCTACATTTTTAATCTAAAATCTAATCCCCCTTGAATCTTGCATATGCACAATTATATGAAAAATAACTAGATCCATGTCATAGACTTGTTTGATGAATTGCACACATTAGATTGAATTTGATTACTGAATTGATTACCATGCCTATGAAATTGTATCTTAAAACTGAAATCATGCATGTTAAACACCTAGTATCACTTTGATCACTAATTAGCATGAACTATATGATTATATGATTAAATTGTTACTTACTCACATCAAAATAAATTCTGGACTGCTGGTTGTTTGTTTTGCATCAGATTTTCAACCATATTGCTGTTGTATTTTGAAATAACTTTCTTAACATAAATTATAGTCCCGTGAATCTATTTTTTAGAACTTTTAACGGATCTGAATTCTGAGTTATAATCTGTTAGATATCATCATTTTAGTACAGATGTGTTAGAATTTCCAGATTCACGTATTCAAACGTATCTTTCCATTTCAGAATTTAATTGAGCATGTTAACAGTAAAATAAAAATATGAAATAAATTTGGCTGTATCTAGACATGTGTAGCAACTACCCTGAATTTTTGTAGATTTAATTGATGAGTTTTCTGACCTAATTCATATATTTGAACACAATTATAACTTGCTGCCTGAACATAAAATCTGAAAAGAATAGAGTTTTCACCCTAGTTTCTATAACTTTTATATCGCGTATATATGTTTACTGGAACCAATAGAGAGTCCAATTTCTAGAATTTCTGACGGATCCAGATTTTCTTTTCTATAGTGGCAGTAATCTGTGTTTTGTACAACAATGTCATACTGTCCAGATTGTGTGATTTGTGCTTAATTAATATGTTTGCTTCTTGATTTGTCTTTAACGAGTAGAATTAGTCACACCTAGCATCATACAACATTGACACCTTCTTGCATGTTCATATAGGATGAAATAAAATGATAACAAGCCAGAGTATTATGGGATGACTTGGTAGTGAACGATCGGAAACTGTACTCGGTCGGGCCCTACTGCTTGACTGTACTGATGGCCATTAAATACTGATTTATAATCGCTGACACTGAACATTAAACACTGATTACTGGGCTGAGTACATGAACCAAGAATTCACCATTAGTCTAAAGTGTACACTGTGTGCTTGCGCCGAACCTGTGGAATGGGACGCAGTAGTACATGCACTAGATAGGATTAATAAAATGATTAATAACCTACATTTGACATCTCATGCTTGATCCCGTATACTATCATCAATCTTGAACTTGATTTAAAACTATTAATTAAATGCATGATTAACATAGACCCTTGACATTATTGTCGTTCCTTGACTTTTGTATTTGACTTTGATCCCGTCCCTGTTTTTTTGATATATCATGTTCCTACTATTTTTTGCTTTTCTCTACTTGTTGTCCATGACTTGCTCTAAGGACATTATTTTCTTTCTTTTTAGATCAAATATTTACAGGTACTGGGGAACAATACCAGACGGAATTAGTGAGCAACGATTCTAGAAGATGGAGTCCAAGATTAGATTGCTTGATTTATTTTATTGCTAGACTAATTTATTTGAACATTGTCTTGATATTATACTTTATTTTTGGGCTTATGTTTCCGGAGTTTGTTTTATCCCAGATGTCGGATATTATTATTTGGATTATTTCATTTATATTTGAAGTTGATCTTTGTTTATGTGATTATCTCTTCTTGCGTGGTTGTGATTGTTCTTTCATATTGTTGAGTTAGTCTGGTATAGCTTATGGATGACATTTACATCATTCTCTGGGCCTACATTACATACTCGTATTCCGAATTTTGGGAAGCGGATCGTGACGATATATATTCCTTATATATAATACTATATATATATATATATATATATATATATATATATATATATATATATATATATATATATACATATATATATATATTCTTAAGTACGGAGTGTTACACACACACCCCCCTAAGAACTCAGTATTCTCGCTGAGCCCGAGACCCGCTAGCTAATACAGGATCGCCATTTTAACCGATGTGGAGAGGAGTACCCTGATTCTGCTAGTGTACAACCTTACTCGGGACTCTGGCTATCCGGTAGTGTACACCGCTAGCTCCATCTCAAGCTTACAATTTGCACACGATCGGTGTTGAAAGTCGGCTTTGATACCACTTGTAACGCCCTAAGCCTCGCACAGCTGCGCACGTGCACGTGTTGTGTGGTGTGCTGGTGTGGGATTCTTAGGCTGCGTTTGGTTTGTTGTTTTAAAAATGTCTTTTTAAAATTGGTTTTTGGAAAATAGTTTTCTGAAAATAGTTTTTTGAAAATAAGAGTATAAAAGGCATTTGGTAATAATTTTTTATGAAAACCGTTTTTTGAAAATGAGAGTATAAAATGCGTTTGGTAAACCAAAAAATCCAAAATATTCATAAAAATAATTATTGGAAATGAGATTATAAAAGGTGTTTGGTTATAAAAATAAATTCTCAAATTTGATTTTAAAAAAAAAATTCATAGCAGATTATAAAAGGCATTTGCTTAATTAATTTGCATTAGTTTTCTTATGAAGTTTTCTGTTTTTTTTTTACTGCAGTTATGGAGCACAGTCCTACGAGCACCAGCAAGAAGCTTGTTTCAATATGAAGGCTGAGAAAGTGGGAATCAAGCAAATCTTGAATATGAGGAGTTGTGTTACTGTGATATACCTGAATTTTGTTCATATGAACTGATATGAGACTATACTTGTTCCAATGAAGATCTTGTATCGGTATTGTATTAAGACATTTCTAAGCCTGGTATGCGAAATGCAAAAGACTAATATGAAAGATCATATGAATATAATATAATGAAAATTCTTAAATCGCATCCATGTTGATTAACTCGTTACACTTGCTTCGGTCTCTAGTCACATAATAAGTACAAAGCTCAAATACATTATATTACATTGCAACTCTATTTTTTTATGTGGCTCTTGTGGTATCCTTGGCTTCAACTTTTTTTTGTTTCTTCTTTGTTATCTCCCCATCACTGACAAGCTTATCAAAATATCACATTTCCCATCTCTGTTATCCTGCTGCTTCACACCACTCTAACTCCTGCGATAACAACTATAAATGTGACATCATGAAAGTAAATACAAGTATAGAACAATGTAAACTATTTGGGTGGATTGAATTAGTCGTAGGCTTAGAACACATTTGTATAGAAAAAAATGTTCGAATAAAGCATCAAGATTAGTCTAAGGCTGCATTTTAATGCCATGCCAACTAGTTATAATCATGTGTCCACCCCCTCCTCTACCCATAGTTAAATTTCACAAGCATACACTGAGCTCAGCAGAAAAAGTTCACATATAAACCTCTTTGACTAGACATATACCATAACAGAAACTATAGTTCATGATTTTTATAAGGGAATGCTTCTGATGTATGTGATGCTTGTGATGGCTTCTGATACTTGGCCTAAACCAGTTTGTGAAATACACAAGTAACCAACTTTTGGCAGATTTTGATTTTAAAAATCAAAATAAACGATTTTTAATACACTATCCACATGTTTGCCTCTAATGAATCTGGATATGATGGGTTTGTATTCCCTTATAAAGCATCAGAAGCTTTCATTATCCATCACAAAATTAACTGTTAATAAAATTTGGATCATAGTTAAAAACATAGTAAAACATGATCCTTTTTGTATTCCCTTATAAAGCATCAGAGAATCTTTCTCCATCACAAGCATCAAAAGGTGTAAGGAGCATGTGAAGCCATGACAGAAAGAATATATTGACATGGATGAAATCAGGACAGCAATTTTTTTATACAAAATATATAATAGGATCAGAAGGCATCATCTCCGATTCACCAGTGAAGAACACAACCAAGCAGAAGGGGGGACACATTCAATAAATAATTTAGTCAATTTCATCATTACCTAGACCGACATAAATTAAAAATAATTAAGGGTGAATTGAAATTTAAATCATGCACTTCCTATTACTGATCACTCCAATCATTCTTCTATCCATCATATATACGTATCTGCATTCATATGCACTGCCTACACATGAAGAAATGGTGTAATATATACGTGTCTGCATCCATGTGCACTGCCAGCACTTGAAATAAATGGTGTTTGGTTACTTGTATTTCAAAATAGACTAGTGTGTTTTATAAATAAACAAAAATGAGAAAATTTGTGTTTGGTTACCTTCATTTCACAAACTTGTTTTGCCCAAGGATCGGGCATGACAAAAAAAAGCACTGATCAACTGATCAATTTTTCACAGTGAGGAGGAAATATGGATAGGACAAAAATTGCAGTTTAATAATATAGGATCAGAATACATAATCATCATCTCCATATTCTTCATATGCACATGTTCATAGTGTATTGAAAATACCTTTTCTATTTACCAATCAAACAAGCCTGAATATATTGTTCTTGCTAAACCATCACTGCTGACAATGGCATAGACAGGATCAACAGTTCTGGTAATGACTTCTTCTGGTGTCACCATTACTTGCTTATTGAGTGCATCTTCTAAACTCTGGGCATCCTACCAGTAAACATGCACATAAAAAAACTGGATCAAATATAACCAAAATTTCTATTTATAAAATTCCAGCTTAAATGAAATAAAAAACATGCACATCTTTATGCATATATGATCATAAATGATCACATATGCATGAAGAGCATTGCAAGCAGGACTTTCTTACATCATAAGGCAAACTCTGTTAGCACTTCTCTGTTACCACTATACAAAGAACAAAAAGGCATACTCTGTTAGCACTATACATAAAGGCAAACTCTGTTACAACTATACAAAGAAAAAAAAAGGCAAACTCAGTTAGCACTTCCAAGCATGACTCCAGCATCAATCGTGTACATAAGTATCTCTCTCATATCGAACATCTCTCTCATATCGAACAGGAGGGACATGTTTCAATGAGAATATCAGTATAGATACCTTTCAACTGGAGGAAATGTAACAAAATTTTTCATAATGTTTGCAGATGTTCTTAAAATGAAATATGCATTATATGTCTTTGTAATGCACATCAGAAATTCTTCAACAAAGTATGTGTCAGTATAAAGGAGCCAGCTACAAAAAGTTCTTAAGTAAATAGACTTTGTTATGAATTAAAATTTAAATACAAGCACTTATAATCATCATCATAACCATCATATTTAAATCAAGTCAGTAGTGCTTGTATTTAAATTTTAATAGACAAGGAAAATAATTTCAGTCCTTGTGATAAAGGATCAGAATATATCATCGTCATCTCTAGATTCTTCAGATGCACATGTTCATAGTGAATTTGAAATTCCTTTTCTGTTTTTCCTAACAAAAAACTGGGGAAATGTGTGGTTGGTTACTTGTATTTCACAAACTGGTGTTTCCCAAGTCAATTCAGAAGCCATGCCACGCATCAAAATCCTAAACTGGGGAAACATAGTATGAAGTAGGTAATTTTCACAGGAATAGAAAATTAGTATAGTTATATAGGATTAGAATACATCACCTCCAAAGAGTGATCAGAAGGCCGCCTTTATAAAGCATCCCTTATAATGCATCACAAAGCATCAGATGCCATCACCTCAAAAAAATAATCACTGTAGTTATATAAAAGTTCAGAAGCCATCATCTCCATAATCATCTCAGACAATAATACCTCAAATCTTTAACTCTTGAACAATGTATGTATCAGTATAAAGTAGGCAGCTACATAAAATTCTTAAGGAATTTGAAAGAAATAAACCCCAATGTAAATGTGAAGAATATCAATACCCAATTGTTTAATAGTATCACAATTGTAACAAGGATGTTCAAGCTGCTTCATACCACTCTGCATCCTACTAAGGATTCAAAAAAATTTCGTAATAAACAAATCATGAAATCAAATACTGTAACAAAGCAATGTCAATATTTAAAAGGATCAAAATAGTCGTAGGCTCAGAGCACAGTTGTATAGAACAATTGTTCAAATAAATCATAAAACATTAGTCTAGGGCTGCGTTTTTTACAATGCCAAGCCTACTAGTACTAATTATGTGTCCACCCCCTTGACATCAAAAAATGATTTCATCAATCATACACTCAGTACAACGGAAAAAGTCCACATAATAACCTCTCTGACTTCACATAATGCCATCATTCTGACTTCACATAATCCAAAACAGAACCCACAGATCAGCTTAAAGAGTATCACATCATTTCCATGGATATTCACTCGTAGTTTTGATATTTTCAGTTTCAGCAATATACAATACAACCAGGCAGAAAGGGGGGGGGGGGGGACACACATTAAAAAATGAGTTTTGCATTTCATCATTGCCTATACTGACATCATCTTGGTGAGTAAAAAAATTTATAATAAGCACTTCCTGTAAGTGACAACTCCATTCATTCTTCTGACCATCGTTGCTAACAAAACTGAATCCATGTGCATTGCCTGGACATCAAGAAATGGTCAAGATACCATCTCACACAGTGCATAAAACATTAAAATAATCATAACAATCAATGATACAATGAAACAGTATTATCAAAATTACATCAGTGTCTCACGTTCCACATTGCCGTAGCAATTTGATCTCTTTTCCTACCCATACGGTTCAATTGAGAGGAAGACAAATCCAACCCTTGAAATGTTGATGCATTCTCTTCATTATGTAGATGATGAATTAATTCTTCATCTACAATATTCAAAAAAAATGTATCATCTCCTGAATGTCTCCGTATAAAATTGTGAACGACGCAACAAGCAGTTACCATTAGAACCTGTTTTATTGGCTTGTAGTTTGAAATATACTTGAAGATAGGAAACCTTTTTTTCAAGACGCCAAAGGTTCTTTCAATGACATTTCGTAGCCTTGCATGCATTTTGTTAAAAAGTTGCCTATGTTGAGTCGGTGCATGATTGGCCCGTTGGAAGTCTGGCAAATGATAAGGCTCACGACGGTATGGTGCTAAAAAACCTGGTATATTTGTGTAACCAAAATCTACCAACTAATATTTATCATCTGCAGGGATTTGAAACAGTCCTTGTGATAATGCAGTTTGAATCACACGGAAGTCTTTAGCACTTCCATCCCATCCCGCATAAACAAATGTGAACATCATATCAAAATCACAAGCGGCTAAGACATTTTGCATTATGTTACCCTTTCGTGCCCGACAAGCATTGTGTCGACTAGCGGGTGCCCAAGCATCAACTAATGTGTCATCAACAGCAAAGATAGCTCCCTACAATATTGAATATAAAACCTACAATATCAGTGTACATTGAAATATTATAATAATATGTTAAAAATAATTTTTTTTAAACATACCTTAAACCATGGATAAAAATTTGTGGAACTAGTGATCCTTTCATGTATAAGTGTCGTATTTGGGGGAGTAATGAGAACTGTTGCTGCACTGGCCAAACCACTCAACACATCTGCAAAATGTGTATTTATTGTTTCTGTCGAGTGTTGAAACCGATCAGAAGCCACTCTTTGTCTATGACTATGACCGATAATATACAAAAAATGGCGACACTTTCTTCAAAAGACACTCGTCTACGTTGGGACTCCGACTGCGTCTCCTCGAGGTAGTTGCCATTCTTTAAAAATTCACACAAAGACAAAAAAAAATCTTGATTCATACGGAATATGCGATGGAACTTAGACACGGGACCATCTAACATTTCTTGCAAATATTCTCATCCTGTTAGTGTAGGAGTGGAATGTGATTCTTTTTGTATGGACCTTAGAAACTCGAGTGACCTCAAGTCTTCCAAATCATCAATGTCATCATCTGAAAAGTTCATCACTATGATAGCACGTGCAATATTACTTCACTATGAAAAAAGTAGAATTCATTTGCATAAAGTATGTTGCATTTTTAATACTATGACAATAGTTTATGTTATATAAAGAATTACAGTAACATATTATTTTATCTGACATTGACAAAGCAAATAAAACAAAAACATAACATTGTAATAGTTCAAATTCATTCAATTAAACCGTTACAATTAAAACATCCATCTCATTGTGCCATGAAATAATGAGCAAAGAAACTAATAAATAATACACAAATAATAAATGTAAAAACAAAGCGAGATCCCTAGTCCATCAAACTCCTAAGCCACATCACCTTAACATCCTCGCTCATACAAATGAAAGCTTGACACGCCTGTGGATTATGCAGAAACAAGTTAATTGCCTTCCCAACCTGTTGGTAAGTAATCCCAATCATATTATTAATTATTTTCATGCAATCTCCAATGGGGTAAGGATCTTCGACAACCGGGGGTGGACTTGGATGGGGTGGACTTGGGTCTCGGCTTAAGCCCTCGTAGTGTTTTTGTTTTGCAAGTTGGGCAGCGGTAAACGAATCGTAAGCTATATCCGCCTTAGAACTCTTCGAGCTTTTGGTTGCTCGACCACTTGAATGGCCAGATTTCCTTTTTCGAGACCCCTGCCCTCTCGGTTCATCATCACCCTCATCATCCGACAGTACGTAAGGTACATCGTGGTGGGCGAACTCCTCATCGGCCATACGTTCCTTATCGGACGTAAGGGGCTTTTGTGTTGAAGCCCTAGCAAGTAAGCCCTGGGCATAGACCCCTGAAAATTTTCGTCAAGGCATCATAATTTGCCAATCCCTTCGAACGAAATTTTTTTGCCCCCGGGTGTGCCTATCCACAAAATTTTCTTGTGTTAATTTACAATTAATAATCTTACGTTTAAGTATAATAAGATGTGAATGACATAATATTATCAAGATAAAGATATATATGAACCTTAACATATGTCTCCCAAACTTCCGGCTCGCAATTGATTGTTTGGTAATCTTCATCCCAATCCAAACAACTCTGCTTCTTCAAAGTCTAAAACTCCCTCCATTTAATCCTAAGTCTCGAATGTTTGTCCTTTAATTGTCTTACCGTAAATTTTTGTTTAATAATGTATTGCATATCAACGGTAAATTGTTGCCAAACTTTAGCTTCGAATGTGGAACTTTTCAAACTATTGTGGTCTACCGCTTCCTCCATCAAATTTACAAACACCCGTTCAACAGTTGGATTCCATAACCCAACATCAACATCCACCTCCATCTCTTTCCCCTTACTAATCATCTATATTACGAACATAAACGGTAAAAATATAAATGCAAAAACTGCTGCACTACCAAAATGTTCTGAAATAAAATTCCCATTAACAAATTTGGAGATGATGGACTTGTCTGACTAATTTTTGCAGTTACAAATTTTCACATCAACAAAATCAACCGAAAAATTTTGCAATCCCGTAAAAAATGAACAGCAATGAAAAAATTTCACAAGCATCACAGCAGCTAGACTTAGGCATGTAGTAATATACAATCAGAAGCCATCATCTCCAAATTCATCTCATGCACATCCCCTCAAAACAGACCTTAAAATACTAATAAAAAATTTTTAAAAAACCCATTTTGTGCAAGTTGTCTCCAAAATCCATCTCAGATCCCATCTCAGGAAAAAAAACCCATCTCAGATCCGAAAATCCTCTACCTTTGTAAACTGTACAAAATTGGGTTCCGAAAAATTCATACCTTAATTTGAAGAATAGAGAAGTTGTCACCACAAAATTCAAGCTTCAAACGATGTTTTATGCGACTGCACCTTGCTCGAGAACACCTTCTATTATAACCAGATCTGGTCTCACAAACCATGAACGAGAAGATCGAAGTAGGGGCACCAAATCCGACAACCTCTACAGCTACAGGCTCTCACCGAGCGACCAAATGAAATCATGGAGTAGATTTGGTTAAGATTTTGTCAAGAATCGTTGAAAGAAGTGTACGATTTTCGGTAGATCTGGGGATAACGGGACTAGCGGTATTATCGACAATAGAGAAATAGAGGAGGAGCGTTGAAGAGAGTAAGGAGAACGTTGAAGGGGGTAAAGGAGAGGAGACAATTTGGGGAGGATTTGGGTTGAAGATCGGGTCTGGTGTAGAGAGAAGAAGAAAGTAAACGAAGGAAGAAATTTCAGATCTAGATCTGGAGGAGTGTTCTCAAAACACCTTTTTGCCCTTTTGGGAAAAGTGTTTTTTAAACCACGGTTTTGCAAAAATTTTTAGAAATTTTTTCCCCAAAAGACCCATGCCTAACAAGTTTTCTGACCATTTTCATTTCCAAAAAAAAAAAAACGGTTTTAAAAAACGAAAACAAACAGACCCTTAATATCCCACATCGCCCATCGCTTGGAAAACAAAGAGTATAAATTAGATTGCCCATGATCAAGAGGCACTGAATAGTCATGACACCTTTTGTGAGACACACATGTGGTGGGCAGTTGTTAGGATCTATTTTTTCCGTGTGCATGCACGTGTAGTCTCGTGCACAGCGGGGCTTGGGGTGCTAAAGAGAATAGATGTAGTTCATGGTGTTTGGGTCACCCTCCTTGATCCATATTACTCTTGATCTGTGTCTCCAGTATATTACCTCTAATTTCATTAGTTCCTGAAACTCTTTCTGTGTTGCTATGAGTTCTTCTACATTGGTTGTGCTTTCCTCTGCCTCAGTCTCTAGTTGGAGCATCTTCTCCAATAGAGCCTTCTTCTTCACTGCAATATGCCCAAAAATGTCATTCCTCCATCCCCTGATTCTTATCCTTAATAAATTGAGCTTTTGTGCAAATATATCAACAGCAGATCCTCTACATACAAAGCATTTCCACTAGTCAGTGACAGCAGAAAGAAATCTATAGTTTGAGAGCCATGCTTTCTCATATTTGAAGTGATGTATCTTGTGCATTATTTCTTGTGTATCTAGGATAATTGGGCAATGATTAGAGGATATTCTTGGAAGATAATGTTAGATGCATTGGGGATGTAATTTCTCCATTCACTTGATATGAGGAACTTGAAAAGTTTTTCTCGTGCAAGATTAGCTCTCAAGTTGGACCAAGTGAACTTTCTGCCTACTAGGGGAAGATCAATAAGCTCCATATTCTGGATAAAGTCTCTGAATTCTCTCAAATCTCTTTTGAAACCCTTTCCCTTGCTCCTTCTGAGTTTTTGACATTAAAGTCTCCACATAGCACCTATGCATCACATAGCATTCCCCTTCCTTGGCTAATTTGATGAAAACAAATTGTTTGATCTTCGAGCTCAAATGAGGCATACACTGAAGTGAATGACCATTCCTAGCCAGAGTCTCTGTTCCTGAATGATGCGGACATGGAGAAAATATCTACTGTAGTGTAAATACTATAACGTCCCGAGCTCCGCTCAGCTGCGCACGCGTAGCCGCGTGCACGCACATGCGAAAAGTAGATCCTAATAATGGCTCACCACAGGTTTGCCTCACAAAAGGTGTCATGACTATTAGGTACCCCTTGATCGTAGGCAATCTAATATACACACACACTTACACTAACTCACCATCCATGTGAGACTAAGTCACCACCACCTACCATGAACATACCATGGCCCCATAGTAATTAATCCATAATATCTATAGGCTCCAACCACACACTACTAGAACTATAGTCCACATATGTATATACATATCATATATATACATACTCCTCAAGTACTTTTGTAACTCCCCGAGCTCCGCTCAAACAAATTCTAACAACAGTCCACCACAGGCGGCCTCACAAAAGGTGTCCGGACTATTTGGTGCCTTTTGTTCATGAGCAATCCTATATAACCACTTAATTACCCAAGCTCCCCACTGATGTGGGACAAAAGCAACCCACTGTGCCATGTCACCCCATGCACAGCACACTACAACAACTGCCCCTCCTCTTCCACGTGCAAGGCACACCCCATGAAGGCCCCACCTGGCAGCAACACGACAACCAACCCCCACTCACCAATTCTCATCTTTCATTTTAATTCCCTGGCCATATTTCCATACTTAAGCCCCCATAGACCAAATCTATAAGCCAACTACCACTTCTCACCATATTATATATATATATATATATATATACTAGATTTGCCCGTGGGCACGTGCCTACGACACGTCTTCAGAATGATACAAAACACGAAAAGCCATGTAAACAGTAAAACAACAATTATGTAACTCAAGTTTGAATAGTATGACAATAATTAGCTGTAAATAAAAGTCCATGTTTTCATTAGTATATGTTGAAAAATAATTATAAATGAGGGTGTAAATCTAATTTCTTAGAACTTTAAGTGTGGAAATGATGAAATTTAACATTTGAAGAGATATATTTGCTATTTTCAATATAACATGTGCAATAAAAAAAACATAAAAAATTTGAAAATTTACAAACCTGAAATCTTAAAATCTAAATTTCTAAGTACATAAAGAAAGAATGGGAGAGAGGTAGGGAGAGAGAGAAAGAGAGAAATATGAAAAAGTCAAAAGATAAGAAAGAGAGAGAGTAATAAAGTAATGAGTTTTTTAGTTTTGGGGGGGGGGGGGGGGGAATTTGGTTTTGGGGTTTGAAATTTTGGGAGGGAAAATATGTTTTGTGAGGTTAGATCTGGGCCTTTGATTTTGGTGGGATTGAAGGTGAGCCACTTGATTGCTTTCTTTGTGTTTTATTATATATATATATATATATATATATATATATATATATATATATTATTATTATTATTATTATTATTATTATTATTATTATTATTATTATTATTATTATATTTACCCAATATAATATTATATATACACACTTAAGTACGAGTGTTACAAATACAATCCAAAGTATTATCATCCCAGCTTGTGAGGACCCCTCCACAACTTTCCAATGCATCTAGTTGAAGCCACTTGTTGATGAGATTCCCTCCAATAGACGAAAGCTTTCTACTGGGAGACAGCCTAAGCTTGGTTTCTTGTAGGCAAACAACTGAAACCCATAAGCTTCTAATCCCTTCTTTGATGAGTCCACAATTATTAGGGTTCCCTAACCCTCTAACATTCCAGTTAGCTATCTTCATTTTTGAAAAAAAATAGATATCAAACACAAACAAGACAAACCTAGAACCACAATAAGAATAACAAATCCACTAAATAAAGGCCCAAACCAAATGTAAACTTTGGATTCCTACAAGATGGATTACTAAATGCAATAATTCATCCATTTTATTTCAGGATATAACCAAATAGAGGACTCTAAATTCTAGAAGAGCGGACATGTTTGGAAATTTTAAATGAATGAAGAGAAAATTTTATGTACATAAAAAGACCGAATGCAGGAAGAGGGTCTACTTCAAATTTTTAGAGCAGCCTAGCAGACAATTTGGATATATGATGGTTGTCACTGTATGTCCAAACTGTACCAATTTTAGTTAATATAGAAAAGATGTCGATCATAATAGGAAACGAAAAGAAATGAAACGTAAGACAAGAGAGTAGAGACTGAGTGGGCAATTCGACCAAAGGCTTAAGAATATTAACTTGGTTCAACATTCCCGTACCTACAGCCTTCCCGATCCTGCCTAATCAGGATCCTACAAGAGAAAACATGCTCAAAGCCTCAAACCAAGGCATGTTTCATTCTTTGAACAAAAATTTATTTCTTCTACATAAGGATTTGCACCACTACTATATATTAAGAAGACTAACGGTGGCAAAAGTATATGATAACCCGATAACCTGATTCGAATTCGACCAAAGTTTAAGGTATGGATCCTCCATAATAGATATGTTTCCTTATTGGATCCAGATATGGATATTTGTGAAACCGACTCTGGTTATCCGACCTATGTATGTTTATATATGTTAACTTAAACATATAATATAATCCAATAGATTTTATGCTAAGATATTGTATTTTAGATTTTGCCTGGTCTAGTAGGAATAATTTTTTGAATTAGGCAATTGATATGGGTAAAACTAGAGCCAAATCGGGACCATTCAAATTGGGCACAAATTTTAAAGCTTCCATGGGTAAAACAGTAAATTTCACTACAAACTGGCCTATAAACGGGAGTTTGGCATCTTTCAAGCCCAACAACACAAAACAGGTTTGTTAAATTGGGTTTTCATAACAACACAACACGAAGGAGTTCATGATTATCTAAAATATCATTTTAAACTCATAATTATTCATACGGGATGGTTTGAAAACCATATCTCTTCACAAAAGAAGAGTCCTAACTCTATCTCCATAACTACTTCCATCTCTTCATGAAGAATGAGGTCAACTAACCCAATCTCTTTATCAAGAGAAGGTTAACCGACCCTATCTCTTCATGCAGACGAGAATAACCACCTCTATCAAAACACAAGGATGTATAGATAATCCAATATCGTGAAACTAGTCCCTAAAGCGACAATAAATACCACATGACATCCACAGAAACCCGGTAATCAGATTTTGCCACAAAAAATCCCATATATTTATGAGTTCTAACTTGAGCGTTGGAGGGTCTATCGCCAAGGCCAACCTCGGTATTTCAGACATTTGCAGGTTAATCAGAGTGATCATCGCCATCAATTAAATCCAACGATTCAAACGAGTTAGATTTGGGAATCGAGATCATCTTGAATTAGTCAATATTGGTGAAAACTAAAAGGCCAGATCTTTCTATTATTTCAAAAAAGATTTCACAATAGATGTTTGCTCCCACACAAAAAATAGCAGCAACAGATTGGCGCCATCTGTGAGAAACATAAAAGAAATCCGAGCCAACCCTCTTTCTCCAACACCACCTCATGATGACGTCCCTCCTACCTCTCAATAGGATCAACCCCCTTCAATCAGATCAACATATTCTGTAACACCCTGAGCCTCGCTCAGTTGTGAATGCGACTACACGTGCGTGCATGCAAAAAATAGATCCTAACAATAGCCCACCACTGGCTTGCCTAACAAAAGGTGATATAGCTTTCAAGTACACTTTGATCATAGGCGAATCTATATCAACACTCACACTCACACTTGTCTCCCGATGTGGGACAATTGAAAACCCACACACACAACTCCAAACACACAACACCGACATGCTGCCTTTCCCCAACACGTGCAGAACACCCCCCCCCCCCCCGAGACCACCTCCCCACCTCCATGTGCTGCTACATGCAGCCACTTCTCATCTCATCCTGCACCAAATTCCCATGCAACACAGCCCATAAACACCCCTATAGGCCCACCTACTTATATATATATATATATATATATATATATATATATATATATATATATATGCTTTTAAGTATGTGGTGTTACACTACACCCCCTCCCCCCTCTTAAGAACTCAGCATCCTCGCTGAGTCCGGAACATGCAACATAGCTTGAAATCGCCTTTTTAGCCGACATGGAGTGGAGTACCCTGATTCTGCTAGCAATACTGTCACACCCCGCTTCCCAAAAAGAATACGGAATACGAATACACGACTCAACCCAGTAAATGATTTACATCATCCATAAGCTGTTCAAAAATCTTTACAACATCTCACAAAATAATCAGAGTCGAAAGCCAAAAGAATCAATCACACACATGCAAAATTGAATTAATAAACCAACAGAATTACTTGAAACAAAATGTATTAATCTCAAATAAATCAGAATCTGGACAAGACAAAATCCTGGGTCACATCGCCCAAAATACAAAGTAATCATCCAAGTACTCAAAATACATTATTCAAAGCAATAATAATAGAAATACTAATAAGTAAGAAATCCAACACTAATATCTCATTTCGCCAATGTCGTCGGGCAGCTGACCATCCTGATCTGCATTTAATAATTGTAGGAGAAGGAAAGAGAAAACAAGTACCAGTCAATGCAAGTTACGGGCCACTTATAATGTAGGATACAAGTACATGGAAAAGTTAAACAAATAGCATGGAATAATGCATTAACAGTAATAACTAGTATGAATCAGTAAAACAAAGGATCAACTAGCATGGAATACTAACAGTACAATGAATGTGTCAAATATAGTGTCATGTGGCAACTAACAGTGTCCAGTAATAGTAAGCTTAGTATATTAGTGTTGTTGGATCCTGTAGGCAAGGCAAGAAACACTAGAGGGGGGTGAATAGTGTTTTATAAAAAATAATTGCGGAATTGAACTTTTTCTTCTGTCCAGTTGACTTGAAAAGAGAAACCAGTCGACTGGGGCGACAGTTAAGAAGAGTATTTTACAACAAGTCTAATCAGTCGACTTATAGAAGAACCAGTCGGCTTACCAGAAATTTTTCAGAGAGTATGTAATACAAGTCTGACCAGTCGACTTAAAAGGAGACGTAGTCGACTGTCCAGACAAGTTTCACAGAGAACTTAAAAGGTAAGTAAATGAAATGAAAGTTTAAGGAAAGACAACCACAGAGTACACACAATGTATCCTGATTTTGTCCTCCCGACCTACATCCAGTCCCCAAGCAACCCACTTGAGATTTTCCACTATTCTTGAAAAAGTTACAAGAATACTCTACGGCATTTAGACAACAACCTTGTCCAACCCGTAGACTTCTCTCACCACTAGAGAGAACAAACCCACTCTTCCACCAAGAGTGAAAACCTGACTCTACAACCTAGAGTCCTACTCTCCAACCGAGAGGACCAGTCTCCCAACCAAGAGTGAAAAGAAAACAATAAAAATGTTTACAATCAACCTATAGCCTTGTTGTGATTGTGACTTTGTACGTGGCTATACGGTCAACTTCTGAATTCAGTCCAAAACGAATTCGATGTTATGCTGGAATGAAAACAGAGAACCAAGACTTAGAAATTGAACGCTTTTAGAGTGCTTTTTTTCTTGTCAAAACCAAAAGCTTGTGAACTTAAAAAAACAAAATGCTTGGAAAAAGTTGTTAACCTTTGTCAAATGACCTCTGTACTCTTTTTATAGAGTTAGAGATGTTTGAACGTTGAAAGGTTGAGTCCCAACTGACATACAATGGCAGTATAAAGATTTGATTTTGAAAAATAAGTTTAAAAATAGGAAACTATCGAACCGGCCTGGGTTACCATAATGAGTCAACTGGTCAGAGTTTGAATGAGTTCAGACAGTTTCGTACTAGGACAGTCGACTGGTGCCAAATAGCAGTCGAATGGTACTTAACAGCTGAACTTTTTCAATCTTGTTTCGATCTTTTTAAGTTTGTAAAACACTCAATTATTTAAAGATATGTGTGAGTGTGTGTGACAAGGCTATTACAGTATTCTAAGACTCAAGGAATAAAAAGTTACAATTGTTACAAGACACTTAATACAACACATTGAAGCATAGATCTTGTCTTGAGTCTTGAGTCTTGAGATGGACCTTTAGCCTTTGTCTTTATCTTTGAAGCTGGCAACCTTGTAGCTTTCTTGATTAATTAGCTTTGATAGCTTTGTTTGTTGTAACCCATGTTTTTTTATTTTATGTATTTTGGAGTGTATTTTTCATTTTTGTGTACTTTTATCTCTTGTATTTTTTGGAACCGTATATTGGATTTATTTTCAATATATATTATTTTTATTGAATTTTGAGCCCTTGTTGTGTTTGTTCGTCGTTTTGTTCATTTTCATCATTTTGATTCGTTTTCTCATTTTCTTGGCATCGTTCTCTTTATTTTATATTTTTGGTGTTGTGATGGTATTTTGATGGTGATTTCCCAAACCTATGATTTTTTCCTCATAATTAGATTTTTTCAAGAGCCATAGATTTCACAGTAAATTGTATCCCCATTTGAAATCTATCCAATACCCATTACCCATTTGTATACCTATTACTACATACAAATACCCACAAACCATTAACCCACATGGCACCATTTATATAAATCCCTAACCTCCTTAAACCCTAACCCTAATCTCTATTATCTCTCTCCCTCTCCTATTCACATCTAGCCTCCCCTACTTGAGAACTCCCGGCCTGCACCCCTCCCAAACCGACAGCCCTCCTACTCCATCAACCGGCCACCATACCTCCATCCAAGATCCGGCCACCACACACCCCCTACTTCCGGCCATACACCCTACATCCATACAAAACCGACCACCCCATATTTGATAGCCGGCACCACCAAGACCACCATCAAGATCAACACCACCATCAAACTCTTCTCTTGGTGTTTCTTGAAGTGGGTATTCTCCACTTTGTTTGTTGCATCAAGGGTTTCATTCGTGGGAGTTTTTGTTCCTTGATTTCTTAGATTCGTGCTTGGAGCGGATTTTGTTCGTGGGTTTTGCTTCTAGGACTATTTGCATCGTGTTCATCTCCATACTAAGGCAAGTAACTTGTACTACAATTCATTAGGTTGATACAAGTCAAAAAGTTCACATCTAGTATAGTTGGGTCTAGAGAACCAAAAACTTGTTTTACCTTGATGGGTTTGTCTCTATTGTGTTAATTTGGCCATAGATGACTTATGACACCAATTTTGATACGAGATAACCTAGGATTTACCCAAAACTTGATTTTTAGTCATGTATGTGAATGTTTGTATGAATTGTGTTTGATTGAATGCCCATGTGAAATAATAGGTCAGGACATGTTAGTAATCCTAAATCATGATGTTTAGATGTTTGGTAGGTTTTATTTCAAGTTTAGAGGTGTCTGGATCAATATTGTGAAAGTTATGATGTTCTTGATTAGAGGTGTGAAATCAGTATTTGCTACGTGTTCTGTTTTGATTGCTGTTTTCGTTCATGCTACAGTACGAATCTTAATTCCAAAATAAAAGATGAATTTTAGATAATTTTGTCTATTTTCAAACCCCACTGGTTTTGCTTGATTTGGATTTCGTATGACTGAGTTATGTGTGTTTTGGTACAGACGTGTCGATCAATTCTAGATTCTGTTTTGGGTGAATTTTGTTAACAAATTATTTCAAGAACTATTCATCTTGATCTAATGTTTTGGTCAGTGTTTCTTTATAATGTTAGGGACTACCCAGATTTTTGATGAATTTTAAAGACAAGTTTTATGTGGTGTTTCATGCTCGTTTCTAAAATCTACTTGTGCTGTATTTTGCTTACTGTTTAGTAATGAATCCTATTTTCACTATGATTCTTTATACTGTATGAAAATTCTTTGTGAAATATGAAAGTTAGAAAATTCTATCTATTTTCATTCTCCTTTGGCAAAATTGGATTTCGATTCACTGGTTGCGAGATATCTCAGTTTTCGTACAGCAGTGTTGATATTTCCAGATTCGTTAAACTATGTTTACTTGATGCTTTTGTATTTTCGATGAATTATGTATTCTTCCTGGAAAATTATGAATTTATATATTTTGATTCTATACATATAGGGGATTGCCCCAGATTTTTCGTGGATTTATTTGATGTGTTTTCATGCTGTTTTCCTGTTCTTGAAGTTGTTTTCCTGATTTCTAGCTGAACCTAAATTCTGTATTCAAATCAGTTTTGAGTTGTGTTGTTGTGAATTACTATGTGACTTAATTATACTCGTTGGATTCATGTGGATGTCTAGTTTCCATATCCTTTGACGGATCTAGGTTTGCATTTCTGTAGAGACCAGAATCACTATTTTAGTACTGATCTGTCATGCTGTCCTGATTATGAACATACACCATCTTGCTCATTTATGTGACCCTATATTATCTAAGCACGCTGATTTGTTTCCCTGAACCTAATACTGATTATACCATGTTAGTTTGACACTATTTCGCACATATTCATGTCTGTTTGCTAACCATAATAAAAGTATAGAAGTGTGTACTTAGAATGGGGCCCGTGTTTCCCATATGATTATCTGTTTCTGACCTTGTCTACATTGCTTCTTATGTAAGAAGGTGTAGACTAGAAGAGAACCACTAGGTTCTATCTGTCTGTCTGACCCTGTCTACATTACTTCTTATAGGAAGGTGTAGAGAAGAAGAGAACCACTAGGTTTCATCTGTCTGTTATCTGATATCTGTCTGACCCTAAGTACACTGCCGTATATGATCCCCTAAGAAATCTATAATCAAAATTGTTGTGTTGTGGCAACCATGTAGATGGGCTGCATGAACTGCCACCAAGATAGTAATCACACAAGACTTAATAAAATCTGAATCTGTTAAATGAAAATCTGTTATCTGAATATCTGTTATCTGATTATCTGAATATCTGATTATCTGTTAACTGTCTGACACTACCATGTGACACATTACTTGACACTATGTGAATAATCTGTCTGCATAATATGTGACACTTGACATATGTTAGTATACCATGTTAGTTGACTCTGCCATACCATGTTAGGTCTGAATCTACTATTAGTTAGATCTGTTTAGTTTCCCCATGTGCTTGTATCCTACATTAATTGTGATCCGCGACTTGCAATTGACAGGTACTTGTTTTCTTCTTTTTCCCTTTTTCCTGCAAATTTACTAATTGCAGATCAGGTTGGTCAGCTGCTTGATGGTAATGGTGAAAGGATGTATTAAATTGGAATTTCTGCTTTATTATTATTATTAGTTGTGCTTGAACAATGAATAAGTTGTATTTGGTTTATTTGGATATTATTTTTATTTAGGCGATGTGATCCAGAATATTGTTTTTCTCCTAACTCTGATTTATTTGCGAATATTGTATTGGGTTTCAAGTAAATTTCTGTTGGTGTTTTGTTTCAATATTGCATGTTGGTTCCACCTTTTGCTTCCGACTCTGATAAATTCTGTGATGTGTTGTAAAGATTCCGAAACAGCTTAAGGATGATGATAATTATTCGCTCGGCTTTTATTACGTATCCGTATTCCGTATTCCTTTTCGGGAAGCGGGGCGTGACATTTGTAGCTTTGCTTGATCAACTTGCTTTAAAAGCTTTGTTTATAGCTTTGCTTGATCAACTTGCTTTGAGAGCTTTGTTTGTACATTTTCTCTTTGTGTAATACAACCTGCAATATATAAGATGTAGTACAACAACTTTGCATTATGTTGGAATCATCAAAATCAAGAATCAACAAGTGTAACAGTCTAACAGTATCAGTTCAATAGTATCAGTCTAACAGTATCAGTCTAACTGTATTAGTCTTATGTTCTTACAGTCTTGTGTGTATTACTAGATAGGTAGCACTTCATGCATCCCAGTTTTACTACATGGTTGCTACAACAAACAGTTTTGCTTTTAGATTTCATAGTGGACCATAATGGTGCAGTGAACTCAAGTATCAGTAACAATAGCAGTTGCAGTAAAAGTAACAGTAGCAGTAGCAGTAGCAGTAAAAGTAATAGTAATAGTAGCAGCAATAGTAACAGTAACAGTAACAGTAATAGTAACAGTATGGAACGCTAGTTTCCTTCCAAGTACACGTTTCCATATTTTCCACTACTAGATCTTCCCTTAAGAAACCCCGGACTGATTACTTTTATTATGGTTATCAACAGACATGATAGTGCATGAAATAGTGTCAAACTAACATCGTACAATCAATATTAGGTTCAGGGAAACAAATAAACATGCATAGGTGATATACGGTCACATAAACGAGTAAAACAGTGTATGTTCATATTCAGGACAGAATGACAGTACCGTACTAAAACAGTGATTCCTGTTACTACAGAAATCCAAATCTGAATCTGTTGAAGAATCTGAAAAATCAAATTCCACATGAATCCAACGATTATATATATGTCATATAGTATTTCACAAAATCATAACTGAAAGCTGATTTGAATCCAGAAAATACGTTCAGCTAGAAATCAATAAATCGTCTTCAAAGTCAGAAAAACTGCATCAAAACCTCTCAAATAAATCCAGAAAAATCTGGGGTAATCCCCTATATGTCTAGAATCAGAATGTAAAGTTTTATAATATTCCAGTAAAATTAGTTCAGTCAACGAAAATCAGAAAACATCAAGAAACGATAGTTTGGCAAATCTAGAATTCCCAACACTGCTGTACGAAAACTGTAATATATCGCAAACCGTGAAACGAAATCCAAATCCACCAAAGAGAGATGAAAATAGACAAAATAAGCTAACTTTCCTATTCCATAAATATTTTTCATACAGTAAAAGGAAATAGGGTGAAAATATGATTCTTTACAGAACAGCGAGCAAAATACACCAAGTACAATCTTTATAAACAAGCATGAAACGATATGTAAAACTCATCAATAAAATCCACCAACATTCTGGGTAATCCCTAAGTAGGTATAGAAATACTGTGCAAAGTTTCAGATCAAAATAATATATTTAGGACTAGTATCAAAATAGTTTAATCATCAAAATCATCGAGAAACAAAATCTGGAAATAAAATACAGCTCTGTAGTAAAATAACCATAACTCACTCATACGAAAACGAAATCGATCAAGGTTAGAAAGTTTGGAAAAAAGACAGATTTCTCTACAATTCACGTCTAATACAAAAATTAATAATTTTGACCTTAATTGGGTCTAAAATACAAATCAAAACTTATCATCGACAAATATAGATTTTCTCTTGAAAACAAAACCAATATAAGCCACACGAAACTCATTCCAATCACAATCAAATATGGTATAGAGTCTACTAAGTATCCAAACAATATAAAATAGAGTATATAACATATTCACAACCATCATATCACATCGATCTCATCAAATACATAATTTCACCTAATTATCTCACATATATGAATAGATCAAGAACGGTCAAACCTAATTGTTTTCTTGTCGATTTTTGTGTCGTGAGGCAACTATGATCAAATAGCACAATCGAGACAAAAACCATCAAAAATACATCACATACGAGTTGTCTCTTGAACCCAACTACACTATAAGCGGCATTTTTGACTTGTATCATACAAAAAGAATTTGAGTACAAGTTACTTGCCTTAACCGAAGAAGAAAACGAAGAACACCAAGAATAACGGGAACGGATCCCGACAATGAACAAAACCCACGAACAAGAATCACGAACCAAACTACGATCCACACATGCAAACTCAAGCACGTGCAATACCCACAAAGGCGAGAGAGAGCAAGAGAGCGTCAGGTGTCCGGAGCAGTAGCTGGCCCTTGCGGCTGGCTACTACTCCGGCTGCTGCTGCTAATCGGCGCACCGGCGATGGAAGGGACGAAGAGAGAGATATGGGGATGAAGGAGATGGGTGTCGGGCTAGGGTGATGGTCGGGGAGTTGATGATCGGGTGTGGGTGAGGTGCAGGCGGAAGGGGTTGGTCGGCCAGGGGAGGTGGGGCATCGGCTGGGGTTTGGGGTGTTGATGGCCGACGGCACAAGCAATAGAGAAGAGGAGGCTGGGAGATTAGGGTTAGGGTTCAGGGAGAGAGGGTTAGTTTATATAGGGTATGATTTAGGGTTTGTAGTAGGATATGGGTAATTGGGTATTTGGGTTTAATTGGGTCCAATAGGAGATGAAATATGATTAGTTTAATTTGGATTTGATTAGGATAAATTGTATAGGACTCAAAATAGGACTGTATGTCAATTTGGCTTTCGTAATCAATTAGGGATCAAAAGCAATAGGATTGGAAATAGGGTAACCAACCAAAGCACCGCGAGCACCCAAGAACAAATAAAGAGAACAAGATTCCAATAAAGAGAAAAAAACTGCAATCAATCAAGAACGAAACAAAATGGACGAACAAATCAACACAGGAGCTCACAATGAAACAAAATGAATATGTATATTGAAAACAACTCCAATATACGGTCCAGGAAGGTACAAGAGAATACAAATACCTAAGAAGAAGAAAAATACATCAAAAATATGAAGAAAAAAAAAATAGGGGTTACAATCCTACCTAACTAACAAAAAGAATTTCGTCCTCGAAATTCAAAAAGAAGATACATAGGGTTACCCCAAAAGAAAAGAACCCAAGGCAAAACAAAACAAAACAACTACTAATCAAACAAATGAGGAAACTTCTGCTGAATCTCCTCCTCCAGCTCCCAAGTCGACTCACTAGGAGAATGAGGATTCCAAGCAACACGAACCAACTTGATGACCTTGTTCTTAAGCACTTTCTCCTGCCGATTCACAACAGTAACTGGCGGAATCTCACACGTCAAATCCGACCACACGGTCAACTCAGAGTTGTCGATCACGTGACTCTCATCGCGGATGTATCTCCTGAGTTGTGAGACATGGAAAACATCGTGCACTCCTGATAACGCTGGCGGTAAACCAAGACGATAGGCCACCTTGCCTACTCGCTCCAAAATCTCAAACGGTCCAATGAACCTAGGGCTAAGCTTGCCCCCACTACCGAACCAAATGACACCGTGCCACGGCGATACCTTAAGGAAAACATGGTCACCAACAACAAACTCCAAAGCCCTCCGATGGACATCAGCCCGCCGCCTATGCCTATCCTGAGCTGCCTGAAGATGCTTTCTGATCTGAGTCACAGCATCAACTATTTTGGTGATCAACTTCGGACCCAACAACTGCCTCTCACCAATGTCATCCAAGAACACTGTTGATCTGCATTTACGTCCATGAACTGCCTCGAACGGTGCAACTTTAAGACTGGCCTAAAACCTGCTATTGTACGAAAACTCTACGAGATGCAAATGGTCCTCCCAATTTCTACCGAAGTGTAACATATAGGATCGCAACATGTCCTTAAGAATCTGAATAGTCCGCTCTGACTGTCCATCAGTATGGGAATGGAAAGCTGTACTGTACTTCAACTTACTCCCCAAACTAGCCTGAAGACTCTCTCAAAACTGAGATCTGAATCTCGTATCCCTGTTGGATACAATACTGACTGGAATTCTATGAAGCCTGACAATCTCTTACATGTACTTCTCAGCAAGGCTATCAGTAGACTGACCGACACGAAAGGGAATGAAGTGAGCACTCTTCGTCAAATGGTCGACAATCACCCAGACAACATTGTGATCCTTAGGACTCCTCGGCAAAGCGGTCACAAAATCCATGGTGATATGTTTCCGCTTCCACTCCGGAATAGGAAGTGGTTGTAGAAGTCCAGCGGTTCTCTGATGCTCTGCCTTAACCTGCTGACAGATCAATTACTGAGCAACAAACAGAGCTATAGCCTTTTTCATACCATGCCACCAGAAATGAAGCTTCAAATCTCAATACATCTTAGTACCACCAGAATGGACAGAATACGAGGACTGATGAGCTTCCTCAAGCAACCTCTGACGAACTTCACCCTTAGGGACACACAAATAGGAACCAAAACGAAGCGAACCATCGGCATGAATAACCATGTTTGTTCTGGACCCAGACTCAACCTCAGCTCGAAAACCCTGCAACTGCGCATCACTAGCCTGAGCCTCCTTGATCTGATCAACAAGAGAAGACTGAAAATGGAGCGTAAGACAACTCCAACTCGAACTCGGCAACAAAACCTCCAACTCCAACCTCCTCATCTGCTTAATGAGATCACTTTACTGAGTAAGAAACATAACTGCCAGTCTCCTGCTCAAAGAATCTGGTACCAAGTTTACTTTACCAGGATGGTATTACAAACTGATGTCATAATCGACCATAAGCTCCAACCATCGCCTTTGTCTCATGTTTAATTCCTTCTGGGTGAAAACGTACTTGAGACTTTTTTGGTCTGTAAAGATCTCCACGCGGTCTCCAAGTAAATAATGTCTCCACAGCTTCAAAGCATAGATCACTGCTGCTAACTCCAAGTCATGAGTAGGATAGTTCTTTTCGTGCAACCTCAACTGCCTTGATGCATACGCAACGACACGGCCCTTCTGCATAAGAACTGCTCCAAGACCCTTACCAGAAGCATCACAGTGAATTACAAATCTATTAGAACCATATGGAATAGTCAACACAGACGCTGACGTCAATCTGTTCTTCAACTCAATAAAAGCCTCATTGCACTCACTAGACCAACAAAACTTCTGATCCTTCCCAGTCAATTTAGTTCACGGCGCTACAATCTTCAAAAAATCTGGAACGAATTTTCGATAATAGCCCGCAAGACCAAGAAAACTCCGAACTTTGAAAACCGACTTAGGAATAGGCCAATCCTTTACAGCTTCAACCTTGGCTGGATCCATAGAAAGACCATTGCCAAAAATAATGTGACCTAAGAAAGAAACCTTGTCGAGCCAAAACTCACACTTGTCGAGTTTCCTATAGAGCTGATTCTCTCTCAAAGTCTGCAGAACCACTCTAAGATGCTCAGCATGATCTTCCTGATTCCGAGAATATACCAGAATATCATCAATGAAGACCACCACAAATCTATCCAAGAACTGAGAGAAAACCCGGTTCATAAGACTCATGAATACAGCTGGCGCATTAGTGACCCCGAACGGCATCACAAGTTACTCATAGTGCCCGTATCTAGTTCTGAATGTAGTCTTCTGTATATCAGCAGCCTTCACCTTGACTTGGTGATACCCAGAACGATGATCCAACTTCGAGAAAATAGCAGCCCCACTCAACTGGTCGAACAAATTATCGATCCTTGGCAAAGGATACCGGTTCTTCATATTAACACTGTTCAATTCCCGATAATCCACACACAGTCGACGACTACCATCCTTCTTGCTGACAAAAAGGACCGGAGCACCCCAATGCGAAACACTTGGTCTGATGAAACCCAAATCAAGTAACTCCTGAATCTGCACCTTAAGCTCTGCTAGCTCAACAGGTACTATCCTGTAGGGACTCTTGAATATCGGTGTCGTTCCATGCTAAACATCACACCAAACTTCACTTCCCTATTAGGGGATAAGCCAGGCAACTCATCTGGAAAAATATCCAAGAAATCCCGAACTACTAGAGGCGCAGCCTCACAGCCTGAGTGCAATTCCATCGCACAATCCATCTGTACAACTGCAGTCTTTGCTCGGCCAAGGAAAGACTCCATGACATGAAACTCAAATTATGCTCGATCTGGAATTCTGAAAACAACTTTCTTGGCATGCAAATCAATAATGGCATGGGCTTCAGCCAACCAATCCATACCCAGAATGACGTCGAATCCTGAATTCCCAATGATAATTAGGTTGGCTTTGAAATCTGCGTCTCCAATAACAACGGAACATTGCCTGCACTCACGGGAACAAATAACAACACCACTACCTGTCAAAATGTTCTAAGTCTCAGACATGTTGCTGCAATCCAACTGATGGCGAGCGACAAATCGTGAGGAGACAAAAGAATGGGTTGCCCCAGAATCAAAGAGAACACGAGCAGGAAAAGAGCAAACAAGGACGACACCTAAGGAATCCAAAGACAAGGAGAAAGAAAAGCAGACAATCAAGGGTAAGGAAAACAACAATGCAGAAAGATAACGGAATGAAAGCAAAACAAGACCAAAAGAAAGAAACAAAGAGAATGCAAAACAACAACAACAAAACAGAAAGCAAAAGATACCTGCCACCACTCCTTCAGCTATCTCAGCATCTGCAGCAGTCAAGTTGAAAGCCTGACCTCTCCTTGGAACAGTGGTCCTCTGACCGACAATCTGATGCTAAGGAGGAAGCGGAGGCCTAACTGGACCACGAGCTGGGCCTGCTTGCGAACAGGACCCCTAGCTGGAAGAGCCACATGCTACTGCGGACAATCACATACTAAATGATCAGAAGTACCACACCTAAAGCACCGACAATTGATGCGCCAATAATTCTTACGCTCATGCCCAGACATCTGACAGAAGTCGCAAAAACCACCATTCTGGAAACCAGCAGAAGGATACGGAGCTGCCCTGACCGGATGGGTTGGGACAGGCCTCCGAACAGGACCACCAGAAGGCTTAGCAGCAGAATGCAGAACAGTCCGCGAAGAAGGAACCAAACCACCACGAGCTTGCTCCTGAGCTCGAGCTGCCTCAAGAGCTTCAGCATAAGTACGCAAATGGAGAGAGACAAGATGCCTCTTGATATCCTGCTCAAGCGCATTTGTGAGTCTATGAGCCCTATCCTCTTCGGTAGCCACAAGAACGGCAGCGAAGCGGCTAAGTCTAGTAAACTCAGCAGCATACTCTTCTACTGACCTGGAACCCTGTTGCAAGAAGTCCATGTTACAACATTTTTGAACAATTATGTAACAAAATTCAAAAATAGAATAATTACTTAACCTGTTTTAGGGCCAGGAATTGCTGTTCCATCTCAACTCGAGTACTACTGGGAAGAACTTCTCCAAGAATTCCCGAGTGAAAGTATTCCAAGCAATAGGTCTCTCAAGTCGCTCGGACTCGGCCATCCACCAAATATTAGCCAAATCCACCAGCTGGATGGAAACCACGTCCACCCTATCAGTCTCGGCAACACGTGCCGCCAAGAGCAAGCGCTTGGTCCGGATGAACCACTGTTCAACTTCCAAAGGCGTCTCAGTGCTGGAAAAATGGTCGGGATGCAGCCTCATAAAATTCGTAACTATTCCTGGACGAGGCAGAAGATTTGCCTGCATAGGCACAACGGGAGGCGGAACCCAGGTAGCTTCAAGAGCAGCCATCACTAGATCGCTGCGGTTTTGCTACTGATTGATCAGCCGCTCAAGCACAGCAGTGACAGCCTCAACCGGATCAGGCTTAGAAGAATTCCCACGAGCCATAGCTGCACCAAAAATCAAAATAGTTGGCATCTAGAACCAAAGTTGGTAATAATTCATTTATGCATGCATGGTTGGTGAAATATTGAGCCGATCCCAGTTCGAGCAAAGCTTGTCTAATATATTAGGAAACTAATACATTAGCCAAACCTGGGCTCTGATACCACTAAAAGCCTTGTCACGCCCTGCTTCCCAAAAAAAAACGAAATACGGATACACGACTCAACCTAGTGAATGATTTATATCATCCATAAACTGTTCAGGAATCTTTACAACATCTCACAAAATAATCAGAGTCGGAAGCCAAAAGAGTCAACCACACACATTCGAAATTAAATTAATAAACCAACAGAATTTAGTTAAAACAAAATGTATTAATCTCAAATAAATTAGAATCTGGACAAGACAAAATCTTGGGTCACATCGCCCAAAATACAAAGTAATTATCCAAGTACTCAAAATACATTATTCAAAGCAACAATAATAGCAATACTAATAAGCAAGAAATCCAGCACTAATAACTCATTTTGCCAATGCTGTCGGGCAATTAACCATCCTGATCTGCAATTAATAATTGCAAGAGAAGGAAAGAGAAAATAAGTACCCGTCAATGCAAGTTACGGGCCACTTATAATGTAGGATACAAGTACATGGGAAAGGTAAACAAATAATATGGAATAATGCATTAACAGTAATAACTAGAATGAATCAGTAAAACCAAGGATCAACTCGTATGGAATACTAACAGTACAATGAATTTGTCAAATATAGTGTCATATGGCAACTAACAGTGTCCAGTAACAGTAAGCTCAGTATATCAGTGTAACAGTATGACAGTATCAGTCCAACAGTATCAGTCTAACAGTATCAGTTTTATGTTCTTACAGTCTTGTGTGTATTATTAGCTAGGTAGCACTTTATGCATCCCGGTTTTTACTACATGGTTGTTACAACAAATAGTTTCGCTTTTAGATTTCATAGTGGACCTTAATGGGGCAGTGTACTCAGGTATCAGTAACAGTATCAGTAGCAGTAAAAGTAACATTAACAGTAGAAGTAAAAGTAATAGTAACAGTAACAGTAACAGTATAGAACACTAGTTCTCTTCCAAGTACACGTTTCCATATTTTCCACTACTAGATCTTCCCTTAAGAAACCCCGGCTTGATTACTTTTATTATGGTTATCAACAGACATGATAGTACATGAAATAGTGTCAAATTGACATGGTATAATCAGTATTAGTTTCAGGGAAACAAACAAACATGCATCGGTGATATACGGTCACTTAAACAAGTAAAACAGTGTATGTTCATATTCAGGACAGCATGACAGTACATTACTAAAACAGTGATTTCCGTTACTACAGAAATCCAACTCTGAATCCATCAAAGAATCTGGAAAATAGACTTCCACACGAATCCAGAGATTATATATAAGTCATATAGTATTTCACAAAATCATAACTCAAAACTGATTTGAATCCAGAAAATACGTTCAGCCAGAAATCAGTAAATCGTATTTAAAGTAAGAAAAACAGCATCAAAACATCTCAAATAAATCCAGGAAAAATATGGGGTAATACTCTATATGTCTAGTATCAGAATATAAAGTTTCATAATATTCCAGTAAAATTAGTTCAGTAAAAAAAAATCAGAAAACATCAAGAAACGATAGTTTGGCAAATCTGGAATTCCCAACACTGCTGTACGAAAACTGTAGTATCTCGCAAATCGTGAAACGAAATCCAAATCCGCCAAAGGGAGATGAAAATAAACAAAATAAGCTAACTTTCATATTTTATAAATATTTTTCATACAGTAAAAGGAAATAGGGTGAAAATACGATTCTTTACAGAACAGCGAGCAAAATACAGCAAGTATAGTCTTTATAAAGAAGCATGAAACGATATATAACACTCATCAATAAAATCCACCAAAATTCTGAGTAATCCCTAAAATGGTATAGAAATACTGTGCAAAGTTTCAGATCAAAATAATATATTTAGGACTAGTATCAAAATAGTTTAATCATCAAAATTATCGAGAAACGAAATCTGGAAATAAAATACACCTCTTTAGTAAAATAGACACAACTCACTCATACGAAAACGAAATCGATCAAGATTAGAGAGTTTGGAAAGAAGGCAGACTTTTCTACAATTCCTGTCTAATACAAAAATTTAGAATTCTGACCATAATAGTGTCTAAAATACAAATCAAAATTGATCATCAACACATACATATTTTCTCTTGAAAACAAAACCAACATAAACCACACGAAACTCGTTCCAATCACAATCAAACATGGTATAGAGTCTACTAAGTGTCCAAACAACATGAAATACAGTACATAACATATTCACAACTATCATATCATATGGATCTCATCAAACACATAATTTTACCTAATTATCTCACATATATGAATAGATCAAGAACGGTCAAACCTAGTTGTTTTCATGTCGATTTTTGTGTCGTGAGACAACTATGGTCAAATAGCACAATAGAGACAAAACCCATCAAAAATACATCACACACGAGTTGTCTCTAGAACCCAACTACATTATAAGCAGTATTTTTGACTTGTATCATACAAAAGGAATTTAAGTACAAGTTACTTGCCTTAACCGAAGAAGAAAACGAAGAACACCAAGAATAACAGGAACGGATCCCGACAACGAACAAAACCCACGAACAAGAATCATGAAACAAACGACGATCCACACGTGCAAACTCAAGCATGTGCAATACCCACAAAGGCGAGAGAGAGCAATAGAGCATCGGGCTTCGGAAGTGGCGACTGGCTGCTACTCCGGCTGTTGCTACTGATCGGCGCACCAGCGACGGAAGGGACAGAGAGAGATATGGAGATGAAGGAGATGGGTGTCGGGCTAGGGTGATGGTCGGGGAGTTGATGATCGGGTGTGGGTGAGGTGCAGGCGAAGGTGTTGGTCGGCCAGGGGAGGTGGGGCATTGGCTGGGGTTTGGGGTGTTGACATCCGACGGTGCAAGCAATGGAGAAGAGAAGGCCGGGAGATTATGGTTAGGGTTCAGGGAGAGAGGGTTAGCTTATATAGGGTATGATTTAGGGTTTGTAGTAGGATATGCGTAATTGGGTATTTGAGTTTAATTGGGTCCAATAGGAGAAGAAATAGGATTAGTTTAATCAGGATTTGATTAGGATAAATTGTATAGGACTCAAAATAGGATTGTCGGTCAATTTGGCTTTGGTAATCAATTATGAATAAAAAACAATAGGATTGGGAATAGTGTAACCAACCAAAACACCGCGAGCACCCAAGAACAAATAAAGAGAACAAGATTCCAATAAAGAGAAAAAAACAACAATCGATGAAGAACGAAGCAAAAAGGACGAACAAATCAACACAAGAAGCTCAAAATGAAACATAATGAATATATATATTTAAAACAACTCCAATATACGGTCCAAGAAGGTACAAGAGAGTAAAAATACTCAAGAAGAAGAAAAATACACCAAAAATTATGAAAAACGAAAAATAGGGGTTACAAGTACAGTCCCTACCCGGAATCTGTACTGTCTTAACTCCATCTTAGGTGTACCTCTAACCCAATATTACCCACAATTGGTGTCAAAAGTCAACTCTGATACCATTTGTAATGTCCCGAGCCTCGCTTAGCGGCGTACACGACTACACGTGCGGGCACGCTAAAAATAGATCCTAACAACAGCCTGCCACAGACCTGCCTTACAAAAGGTGCTATAGCTTTTAGGTACCCTTTGATCATAGAAAAATTTATATCAACACACACTCACACTTATCTCTCGATGTGGGATAATTGAAAACCGACACGCACCCCAACACCAAACACACAACACCCACAACACCCCATGTGTAACACCCGGTACTTAAGAGTATATATATTTATATATATATATGTGTGTGTGTGTGTGTGTGTGTGTGTGTGTGTGTGTGTGTGTGTGTGAGGGTTAGTTGGGCCTATAGGTTGTTTCTATAGGCCTTGGTCTATGGAGTTTGGGCTTAGAAATTGATGAGAAGAAATGGGTGTCGTGTGTGCAGTGGGGCCTGAGTAGGTTGTGTGCTGCACGTGAGATCACATGAGGAGTCGGGTGTGTGTGCATTTACATGGTGTGCACATGGTTTGGGTTGTGCTTTGGGGTGGTGGTGTGGTGTTCTTGTGCCACTTTGGTGGTAAATCTGGAGAGTGTGTGTGTATATATAATAGCCCATGATTAAGAGGTACCTGAAAGTTATAATACCTTTTGTGAGACAAGCCTTTAGTGGGCCGTTGTTAGGATCTATTTTTTCGCGTGTGCGCGCACATGTAGTCACTTGCGCAGCTGAGCGGGGCTCGGGGCAATACAAATGGTATCAGAGGGGAATTTCGACACCGATTGTTGGTAAAAATGGGTGAGAGGTACGCCCAAGATGGAGCTAGGAAAGTACAGATTCCGGGCAGGAACTGTACTGCTAGAAGAATCAAGGTACTCTACTTAATGTTGACTAGAAAGGAGATCCTGTGCAAGGATGCATTTCCTGGGCTCAGCGAGGACGCGGAGTTCTTAAAAGGAGGTGTGTGTAACACCCCATACTTATATATATATATATATATATATATATATATATATATATATATAACAATAATAATAATAATAATAATAATAATAATAATAATAATAATAATAATAATAAAAGATGTGAGGGTAGTGTTTCTATAGGCCCTGGTGTATGGAGTTTGGGCTTAGAAATGGATGAGAGGAGATGGGTGTTGTGTGTGTAGTAGGGCCCAGGTAAAGTGTGTGCTGCACGTGAGAGCACAGGAGGAGTGGGGTGTGTGTGCATTTACATGGTGTGCACATGGTTTGGGTTGTGCTTTGGTGTGGTGTTTTTGTCCCACATCGGTGGTAAATCTTCAAAGTGTGTGTATATATGTAATAGTCCATGATCAAGAGGTACCTGAAAGGTATATCACCTTTTGTGGGACAAGCCTGTGGTGAACCGTTGTTAAAATCTATTTTTTGTGTGTGCGCTCACATCTAGTTGTGTGCGTAGCTGAGCGGGGCTCGGGCCATTACATATTCAGCCCGAACCGCCCCTTCAACAGCCTCCCTCCAAAGAAACTGCACCGAGGGGCTTCCAAAGAATTCAGCACCATGTATAGTGTATTGGTGAGAACAGGTGGTCAGTCTACACCTCCACACCCTCCATGCTACCCCCTGGAGTGCTTCAAGCACAACCGGACCTCTGTCAGATCATACTCTCCTAATAGCAGGGGTCTGACCTCTGAAATTGCTTGAATGGAAGGCGCGTCCAGGATGAGGTCCCCCATCCAGCAAGCAAGGAAAGCAAGAGGAGTCCCTCTCCACAAAGAAAGAGGCGCAGAAGAATCCTCTCTCCCAGGGGGAAAAAAGCCATCACTCTCACAGAGGATGAAGAAAGACTACTCCCCCATGCTGGAGAAGGAGCCCAACTCCAACAAGCTGATCAGCCCCCAAGAGAGGTGGAGAGGAAGAAGCAGCCGTCACCAGTGCAGAATTCTGAAACTTCAAAGATAAGATCCTTCATGCCCTCAACATCGTTCCCATCAAGGACCCAACAAAATAGCCTTCACCGTTCCACTCCTCCACACCGTGAGGAGTCTCATTAGGCCCACTAGGTCCGAAGAACAAGACAACATAATCCTCCAGCACCTGCAAAACAGAGAAGATTGTCTAGCATTGATGAAACAAGAAGATGGAAGACATGAGGGAACATACTGCCCCATCCGACCCCCCTTCTCCAGATTAATCATTGAAGATCAAGTTCCATTCAACTTTAAAATTCCAGCTTTTGAGTCATACAACAGAGAATCCGACCCAACAGACCACCTTGAGAGTTTGAAGACCCTCATGATGAACCACCAAGCTTCCGACTACTTTACTTGCAAGACATTCCGAGCAACCATCAAAGGATCAACACAGGAGTGGTTCTCTTGTCTCTCTCCAGGTTCCATATTTTCCTTCAACCAACTTGAGGAACTCTTCCTCACATACTTCATCACCAGCCACAAGATATAAAAGACAAGTGCCTCCTTTACTTGACTTGAAGCAAAGGGATAAGAGTCCCTCAAGAGTTATGTACAGCGCTGCACAGCCGAGTCCTAAGAGTTATGTAAAAGCATGACCACCTCAAAGCTGCTCTCGTCAAAAAACCCCATCGGGACTTGTCGAACCTCTTTCAAAGAGTCAAGAAGTATATCAGAGTATAAGATGTTATTCAACCCCAAGAACAGAAGATACCCTCATCCGAGAACAAATGGAAGAGCACCAATGAAGACGGACCAAGGAAGACCTAGAAGGATATCACAAGCTAGCGTCATCCTCTCTCAGTGCCTCATTTCGAGAAGTACATTGATGAGTGTAATTTATACTTGATTTTATTACTTTTTTCCGCATAAAAATTATGAGTTTACATTTATTTCTTTGAATTTCATCTTCTTTCTACTAAATTATATTTATTTATTCATTTTTGAAGGAATGAGATGGATGCTAGGATTATGGACTCAAATACACGAAGTCATGGAGCTTGGAGTTGGAGAAAGATAAGACACAAAGCAATACGAAAAAGGTGCAACAATATCACCTAGAACTTTGAAGACTGTTTTGAACATGAAGATGGATGAATCTGAACTTTGTTCTAAATCAAAGATGTTGGTCGTCGAGTCTTCTTCGAAACGAGTACTCATACGTCACAAACATATTTTTACAGCTCTAGAAAAGTCACTTTTTTATTGCTGCGCACAGAAAATAGCAAGTTAGCAGTCAACCGCTAAAAAATGCAGTCAACCGCTAAACTTTCTGTTTAGAAAACAGAGAAATACAATCGACCACATTGGGGCTGATGCTATAATTTGAATGTGGGTCTCTTGGTGGAGGATAAAAGATCTTGGAGGCTAAGAAATTAGAGGAGATGACTCATCATATTGTTGGAGAGAAAGAGCCATAGAGTTCGTCAAGATCGTCAAGAGTTATTTCTTCTCTTTTACTTTTCATTATGCAATCAAATACAATGTTTATTAGTTTCAAATTTTCTATCAACTAATTTTACTTTTCTAGGGCTTCGATGTAGCCTAGCATTGAAAACACAATTTCATTTTCATGTTTACTTTATTCTTATACATTTCCATGGTTATAAATTTAATTTTTGTTCTTAATGCTTACAATTGTTTGACCAACTATTGTGTGATTTATTGAATCATAAAGGATGCCGAAATGTAACTTATGATTTAGAATCATAGAATTGAACACCATTGATTGAGCGGAATTAAAGATAATTTATTTTGATTAATGTGGCCGTAGAGAAATCCATAGAAGTGAATGTATCTTTAAATAATTAAATTTGCATAGAGATATGAAAAATTATTAGTTTGGGATATGTTTGGTATTATTCGAGAGAAGATATTGAATAATTAAGGGATTTTGGTCTACAACTTGGAAGAGTAGAGTTTTGAGTTACATGTAATTATGAATTGTGTGAGATTAGCTAGATGAAATGGAAAGTCCTACAACTATTTTTGTTATTAATAAACCAAAAAAATTTAGATTTTGTTTGTTTTAATTAATTTAGTTTTTCATTTAGTTTAGTTTGATATAGTTATTGTTTTTATTAAATTTTTGATTCCCCAAATAGTAGATAATCTGGTAAATTTCGGTACTCAATAAAAAATTTAGTCCTTATGGGTTCGACACTCTTTTATTTTAAACTATACTACTTGTTGCAATTTTGTACACTTGAAAATTAATCCATCAAGTTTTTGGCACCGTTACCGGGGACTAATTATTCTTTTATTGATATTGATAATAGCTAATTATTACTAATTTGGGTTTATTTTATTTTATTTTATTCTAGAAATATTATTTTGGTTAGTTTTTCTTTTATTTATATTTCAGGTCTTAGAAGTGTATGCCCCAATCTAAACCATTAGATTCTACACTTTTTGATCCTGAGACTGAGAAAACTCTACGTTAAATCAAAAAAATGAAGCGAGAAGTTACCAAATTCTCCTAATCCATGGCGAACAAAGGACTTTTTACCAAACTATCCCACTTTTTGTAAGTATGTACCAAACTTTCCCTGTTCGAATATTTAATACCAAAAAGTCCCTGTCGCTAACTGAGTTAGCGCCCTAGTAATTTTCTTCGCGCTATCTCAGTTAGCGTGTTCCAGGGGATAGCACTTTTCCCCTCAAGTGGTGGTGTGGGAGAAAACCCACCAAATATAGACACGCTA
This sequence comes from Hemerocallis citrina, assembly GCA_017893485.1. Taxonomy (NCBI): domain Eukaryota; kingdom Viridiplantae; phylum Streptophyta; class Magnoliopsida; order Asparagales; family Asphodelaceae; genus Hemerocallis; species Hemerocallis citrina. Next base: position 91,608,170 of record CM030365.1, on the reverse strand, counting down.
ACTCCGTTAGCGTTCCTATTTAAACCACTCACGCAAATGGGGTTAGCGTGATAGGTGGACAGCAAAAAACTCCCAAGTACAGACACGCTAACCCTTTTAGCGCGCCTCTTTATACCAGGAGCGCTAACCGGGTTACCGTGCTATGTTGTTTGAGACCCTATTAAATCACAATCGCTGACGCTGTCTCATTATATTCATAGTGTCTCTCTCTCTCTCTTCTCTTTCTCCCCCAATTTCAGAACCCAACTCCAAAACCCTAGCATCCCAATTGTCGATCTTACTCAAAAATACTCTACAAAATCTTATAGGATCTTTTTCTTCTCTCACATTCATATCTCCTCCCACTTTGAAAAGCCTAAATTCATGTTTGGGCTTTTCTTTGTTTGGGGATTTACATAGCGGATTTGTTATCAACCCATTCACTATGCCGTCTTCTCGAAGCTCGAAATTGCTCATCTTTTCTGATCAATAATTTCAAAGTATGATTTGTATATCATTTTATCGAATATATTTTGTTTAGTAGATAATGATTATTTTTTTTATAAATATGTATAGGTATGGATTACGATATTCCTATTTGGCTTTATTTTGGTGGTGAAATTATCCGTGACCCAAAAATAGGTTGTGGTTATAGTTATGTTGATCCCGAAATAATTTGGGTACCCCGTACAATCACAATGGAACAACAAGTTGAGAATGTTTATGAGGTTACTAATTGGGATAGAGAGCGATGGAATTTTAAAATTTTAGCACGTTATGCAGCGGAAAAATGTGATGGTCAATATTTTATGATTGTTCCCATAGGAAACGACAACTTTCTGAAGTCCATGATTGGTAGAACACTTGATCCGAATTTTAGTTGGTCTGCATTAGAGCTATATATTCAGCAAACCGAAAATATTAATGTCCAACCACATGCTAACCCTGGTTCAAGCTCCACACGTAAAGTGCCGATCCATAAGATCATTTCGAATCCAATTCAAACATCCAATGCAATCCAACCGTCCTCACAAGAAGACACGTTTACAAATACTACAAGCCCGGATCCTACTGAATTTGAATTTCCACGTCGACCAAGTTTGATTAATGATTCGGTCTGAATACCATTGTTTTCGGGATATTTGAAAATGCTACCGTTAATAATGATTTAGTCCATGATGAAGAAGACGACGAAGAAACAGACGATTAACTTGAAGAGGGATTACAAAATGAAGACGAGGAAGAAGAAGATGAATATGTAAATATTAATATAAATGAGAGTAATGATGTCGATGTGAACCTTACTGATGGCTTCAATAATGTCAACGTTCATGTTACTAAGGAAATGGCACAAAGTGCGAGAGTAAATAATGGTCCACAAGAGTCGTCTAGTTCATCCACCGTAGATGATTTCTACATTGGGCAAGAGTTTCAAAGTAAAGAATCGATTCAACATTCGGTAAAGTTATACTCCATCAACAAACAATGAAAATTTATCACAATGAAATCTTCACCTACCATCTTTGTTGTAAAATGTAAATTGGTTCCGAGAAAACGTTCACTTGAGGAGATGGTGCAAATCCCACCGGTTGCAAGTGAGGGTGGTTTTCCGTGGAGATTACGTGCAATCGTTCCGAAGGGCCAAACAAATTTTGTGGTTAAAAAACTAGTAGGGCTGCATACATGTGTGAATCCCGCATTGAATCAAGACCACTGCAAAGTTGACGCTAAACTTATATACAATTTGATTATGAAGTTATGAAGGCTCAAATAGGAATAGACCGCGGGCCATTATTGAGATAGTCAAACTACAATTGAATTATCAGATATCTTATAGGAAGGCTTGGATTGCAAAACAAAAATCTATTGAGAAGTTGTACGGATCACTTGAAGGCGTGTATACTAAGTTGCATTTACTTCTATCAACAATACAAGTAGCAAATTCAGGAACTATTGTCCATTGGAATAAGTATGATTCCGGTCCTAGTGAAGAAACATTCAGGGGAGTGTTTTGAGCATTTGGTGCTTCAATTGAAGGATTCAAGTCATGCAGACCTATTATAAGTGTTGATGGGACACACTTGTATGGAAAATATAAGGGTTGTTTGTTAATAGCTGTATCACCGGATGCGAATGATTGTCTATTTACATTTTCCTTCACAATAGTTGACGGAGAGAGTGTTTATACATGGACATGGTTTATGAGCTGCATTCGTTTTTATGTCACCGATCGGTTTGGTTCATGTGTTATCTCTGATCGCCACGCCGATATTTTGGCGGCCATGGACTCACAAAACGGAGCATGGAATGAACCAAATGCATATCATCATTATTGTATGCAATGTTTCGCTACAAATTTCTTTACCAAATTTGGTAGCAAAGCAATAAGGACGAAAGTTAAAATTATAGCATGTCAAAACCAACCCAAAAAATTTCAAAGCAAACTTACGGAACTGAAAACAGTTAATGTGGAAGATGCAAATTGGTTGAAAGAGAAATTAGTTGACAAATGGGAACTTTCTGAAGATGGAGGACGACGATATGGCATAATGACTACCAACTTATCAGATGTTTTCAACTCGGTATTGAAAGGTGTCCGTAGTTTACCAGTAACTGCTATTGTGGACATGATCGTTTACTGTCTTAATTCGTACTTTGCTACATGGCGTCAGTTAGCCAACAAGCTCATTAGTGAAGGTAAAATTTTTGCACAAAGAGTACAGAATTTGATAGATATCCGGCGTGAAAGAGCCAATATGCATGAAGTGATATTGTTTATCCATCAACCCGGAGATTTTGCAGTCAAAATAGGTATACGAAGCGTAGGTGGGAATCAAAAGGGTGGTAACTTGTACACAGTTAACTTGGGCACTAAAACATGTACTTGCCAAAAATTTTAGCTATATCATATACCATGTTCTCATGTTCTAGCTGCTTGTGCATATCGCGCTATTGATTACAATCTGTATGTTGATACTATCTATTCAACTATTTTGTTAGCACAGACACGGGCTCCCAATTTTCATCCTACACTAGATCCTGCATATTGGCCTGTTAATACTGGAAACAGACTTGTAGCTGATTCGAGCCTTTGACGTTCTCGGAAAGGTCGTCCGAAGAGTACGAGAGTTCGTAATGATATGGATGTAAGGGATGAGTCTAGTAGGGCTTCCGGAATGACGTGTTCAAAATGCGGTTTGAGAGGTCACAATAGGCACAGATGTTAGAAAAACTCAAGTCAATCTACTCAAAGCCATCATTGAATGATTTTAATATTGTATTTTGTTGAATATTTTGAGATCTTTAATATCTTGGTTTGAAGTTTGTATTGTTATTTTGAATGAATGTATGTTAGATGTAAATTCGAATCTCATTAGATGAGGTGTATTCATCTGTGTGTTTCCGAAAATTTGAGATAGCCATACTCGTTAACTCAGTTAACGTGCCACTTTTACCGAGGACGTTAACTGAGTTAACGACTGTTGTCAGCTGAAAATTCCAGAAACTTCAAAACTTTGAAGTTTCTAGAAATTTGAGAAAGCCACACTCATTAACTCAGTTAACGTGCCTATTTTTACCAAGGTCGTTAACCGAGTTAACGACTGTTGTCATCTAAAATATCCAGAAACATTCAAGTTTCTTGAAATTTGAGATAGCCACACTCGTTAACTCAGTTAACGTGCCTATTTTTACCAAGGTCGTTAACCGAGTTAACGACTGTTGTCATCTAAAATATCCAGAGACATTCAAGTTTCTTGAAATTTGAGATAGCCACACTCGAACTCAGTTAACATGCCTATTTTTACCAAGGCCGTTAACTGAGTTAACGACTGTTGTCATCTACAATTTCCAGAGACTTGAAAGTTTCTGGAAATCTGAGATAGCCACACTCATTACCTCAGTTGACGTGCCTCTTTTTACCAAGGTTGTTAACTGAGTTAACGACTGTTGTCATCTACAATTTTCAGAAACTTAAAAGTTTCTGGAAATTTGAGATAGCCAAACTCGTTAAATCAGTTAACGTGCCTATTTTTACCAAGGCCATTAACTGAGTTAACGACTATTGTCATCTACAATTTCCAGAAACTGGAAAGTTTCTGAAAATATGAGATAGCCACACTCGTTAACTCAGTTAACATGCTTCTTTTTACCAAGGTTGTTAACTGAGTTAACGACTGTTGTCATCTACAATTTCCAGAAACTTGAAAGTTTCTGGAAATTTGAGATAGCCACACTCATTAACTCAGGTAACGTGCCACTTTTGACACAGGCTGTTAACTAATTTAACGTGTGTTCCTATATTCACAAACAGATTTAACAAAGTCTAAAGCTGATACCTGAACACACAATCTCAACATATCCACATTTACATTCTCAACATATCATCATATCTTTTTCAACATAGCCCAGCCATTGTCTCAAACATATACTAACTTCAAATCCATTCCCAGCCATTGTCTCAAACATATAAAAACTTCAAATCCAAACACAACCATTGTCTCAAACATATACAAACTTCAAATCCAAACACAGCCATTGTCTCAAACATAGCCTACTAAGCCACCCTTCTCCAAACACAACCATTGTCTCAAACATATCATTCCAGACATTATAATCTTCAAACCCAGGTCTCAAACATAGCATTCCAAACATTACAAACATCAAAGCTAAATCTCAAACTTATACTACAACGAATTCTATCAAAATTACAAAAATGCATAACATAAATGAAAATTTACCTACGAAAGGGGTGAATAGATTTGGACATTTCCTTGCACGTTTTGGACGCTTCGGGCTTGCCTGAGTTAAGCTGGGAAGGGGAATATTATCTTCGTCAGGCTCTTCTTCTTCCTCTTCTTGGATTTCATCACCGGTGGAGACGGCTCCCTTCTTCTTCGTTGTCTTTCTTCTTGTATTATTGGATGAGGACGAGATTTTGTAACCATTGCCTACCAACGACCTGTTTGGTGCACGGGTCCGGACAAAATCGTATCTATTCTCTTGCCTTCGCCGATAAGATCTGCTTGTACTTGACATGACCTAATAATTTTACACGCGAATACCTTCAAAGGTTTGGCAACATTAGTCTTCAATACCATCACACATTCTTTCGCTTAAATCCATGTTTGGGCCATTTACACAAAAACAAAAGAAACGAAATACTAAATTCAATTAATAAACTTTGGTAGATTTGTAGATTAACGGAAACGTAATAATAAATTCAATAAATAAAACAAAAGAAGCAATGCAAATATGGACATAAAACTTACAACACTCCGAAGCAATGGTGTCTTCGGTTGGAACATTAGTAGATTAACGGAGTACGTGTCTGCTGGATCAGCTGCATGTCTCCGTGTCGGTACTTGGACCCCCTCTGGAAGTTGGCTTGTTGGAGAAATGTAAAGGCGAGTCATTCTCCTATACCATGTCATGTAAGGGACATGAGATGATGCATCGAACGGGGGAATATTCGCAAGTACGTGATCGAGACGATGGTTGTTCCAAATATCCACATGTACGTGCAATGAAGTTGCCCAATCGTGAGCTGCTTGTTGACCCATACCGGTGACACTATGCAGATCGGCATTGTACGGTTGATGGACCGGAATATTCTGAAGCAACAAAAACTGACGAAGTACTATATCTAGAAAATAGTTCTTAACTGTACCAAAGTGGATAAGTGGTGTTTTTGTCAACCACAGTTGAGGAGCCGAGGTACAAACTGGAGGCAATCTCTCTAAACATGCCTCAGTATATGGTTGCCACTTAACACAATCGTCTGCTAAGTGATCAAACTCATCCCGGTAATATGAGAGGCATTTATTAGGGCTAGCCTTCCACGTCAACGAACCCGTCCAATACACACCTTGCGGTGGCCTTATGTTCTCGTCCTCAGGAAGATTCACCCACTTTGGTAATTGCTTTGCAACGACGAGTCGGCCAATGTGTAGTCGTTCCCAACTCCAGACCTGTAGCATCAACATTGGTCCGTTCATCTGCTTGGCACCAAGAGAGCAATTGCACAAGGCTCTATACAATGTGACCAACACAGCACTTCCCTAACTGTACATCCCAACTCCACCAAGATTGGCAATTAGTGATAGGTACATTAACGGCATGGAAGCTCCAGAGGAATTTGGGAACATCACACGTCCGAACAGTGTCATTATGTAGGCCCGGCAGTAACACTCTACTTGCAACTTAGTGGAGGCATTAGTCAACGTACCGGAGAATGTGTCCTTCAACCATTTCAGTCTCACTGATTTGCCTACAAGGGTCGTTCGATCCACCTCTACACCGAGATACTCATGGATAATGAACTCTGGTTCAAAGTCCATTGTGCCAGTTACGATTGGCAAACCCATTATTACAGCAACATCTTGCAGTGTCACTGTCATCTCGCTAACTGACAAGTAAAAACTGTGTGTCTCGGGATGCCATCTCTCGAGAAGGGCTGTTAATAAGGGTCGGTCGGCCTTAATGGAGCTCATCAACCTTATGTTTTATAACCCACATTGCAGTAATATCTCATGTATACGGGGATTCATCTCTAACGTGCCGTGCCCCCGAAAACTACACTCCGAAGAATTTCCTTCCCAAACGGCTTTAGATCGATGTTGAATTTGAAAGTCAAAAGCTTTGGGTCGATCGGACTGGGAACTACCGGAGGAACATATGAGGAAGAAGATGGTCCCGGGTGACTAGATGGAAAGGACGGACTAGGTTGATTTGGAGGAGGAGGAGACGGGCCCATTTGAGTTGCCGGAGAAGAAGAAGGACCAGCCTCATCCTATACCAAAAAAAGTTGAAATTCAACATATAAATTTATAATTTTCTTCATGTTAAAATTAAACGTATGAAATTAATGTCAAATCATCTTACATTGATACGTCTCTGTCCACCACGGTGCGTTTCTTTGGGAGGTTGTCCATGACATGTCCGTGGACCTTTCCGGGTTGTTGGAGGTCTACTACTATACCCTTCTTCGGGGTTACCCATTGTCCGTGCCATATGTTATATCAAATTGAATCCTACATGTTTGATAATATATCTTAACAAACTTAACTTAAAATTGTTATAAATTAATTATACATTTAACAATGTCAAATTTCCAAAATTTAAATCTCAAACAATATTACTCAAAAGGTCACATTGGCACTAAACTACTCGATGTTTAGACAAGGCTACCCTCAATTACTCGATGTATCGAATTATATGACAATGTTACTATCATCGCATATCTTCGTCGATGCATTGTGAACTATAGGTTAATTTCAACAAACATAATTAGTACAACGTAGACTTAGTTAATATTGGTTTAATTTTTATTAATTACACAACCTAAATTTAACATGTGCATTGCTCGTATTAATAAATTTAACACGTACATACAAAATTGAACCCAACATTGCAAATCCAACCTTAGACCCAAAATCACAAAAATTATATAGCATAAGTTACGAACACTTACTAACGATTGTAAGGTGGAAGTTCGAAGTAGACTGCTCCACTACCGATCCTCTCCTTTCCAAAATTTGGGGAAAAGGGTTTATGGGTTAAATAGGCATTTTTTGGGGAAATTGTAGATTCAGATGAGTGTTTTAGGAGTGATGAAGAGATTCCACTAAAAATTTCGGGAGATTGGGATGGGTAGAGGGCGAAATAAGAAACAAGGGTTTGAGGGTTTGGGTTTAAAATCGCCTGATTTGGGTTTTCAGAGAAAGGAGAAGTAAGATAAGAGTGAGATAGCGAGCTTTAATTAATATGATCCCAAACGACACTCGCTAACCTGGTATAAAGAGGCACGCTAACGGGGTTAGCGTGTCTATACTTGGGGTTTTTTGCTTAAACCCCTACTTGAGGAGTAGTCTCCCCTACTGTCCGCCTATCACGCTAACCTCATTAGTGCGAGTGGTTTGAATAGGCACACTAACTGTGTTAGTGTGTCTATATTTGGTGGGTTTTTTCGCACACCCCCACTTGAGGGGAAAAGAGCTATCCCGTGGAACACGCTAACTGAGATAGCATGAAGAAAATTACTAGGGGCTCTAACTAAGTTAGCGATAGGGATTTTTTTGTATTAAATTTTTGAACAGGGATAGTTTGGTACATACTTACAAAAAGTGGGATAGTTTGGTAAAAAAATTCAGAACGAAGAGGAAAATCTGGCTTTAAGGGACTATGTTATGCCCTCGGTTAATGGAACAACATCAAGTATCAAGAGGCTAGCTATAGAAGTAACAATTTAGAGATTAAATTGGCGATCATTCAAATGATTCAACGAACTGTTCAATATGGGGGACTGTCGCACGAGGATCCTAATGTTCATATTGCAAACTTTTTGGAAATTTGTGACACTTTGAAGCACAATGGAGTTCCAATGAAGCTATCCATTTGAGAATCTTTCCTTTTTCACTTAGAGATAAGATTAAGGCTTGGTTAAATTCTCTACCACCATGTATTATCTCTACATGGGAGGGATTAGCACAAAAATTTGTCGCCAAGTATTTTCCTTCGACAAAAACAACTAAGCTAAGGAATGACATTACCACATTCACTAAATTTGACACTGAGGCTTTGTATGATGTATGAGAGAGGTATAAAGATTTATTGAGAAAGTGACATCATCTTGAACTACCGAAATGGCTGCAAGTCCAAACAATCTATAATGGTTTGGGAGTTACAAATCGTTCTATTGTAGATGCAGCAGTTGGAGGAGCACTTATGAGCAAAAAAACTCATGAAGCGGTCTATGAGCTTTTAGAGGAGATTAACAATGGTCTTCAGAGAAAGAAATGCCTAGAAATGCAGCTTTTTAGCTTGATCGTATTACCACATTGGCTGCAACAATTGATATTCAATCAAAACAATTAGGTAATATGAATGTTAATGCTATCCAGACTAATATTATTTGTGATCATTGTACAGAAAATTACTCAAGTATCGATTGCCAAATGCAAAATTTTTTGCTCAACTAAATTCTGAAAAAGCAAATTATGTGTCAAACTTTCAAAAACAAAACAATCCTTATTCGAACAAGTATAATCCAGGATGGAGATACCAACCCAATTTTTCTTGGAACAACAATCAAGGAGCAATTAGACCACCTCCAAAAAATTTCACAGTAAGAAAAGAAGTCGACACTTGAGGAGATGTTCATGCAATACATGTAAAAGACATATTTGGTGATCCCAAATAATGCGGCTTCAACCGCTGCTTCCATTCTCAACCTTGAGGCTCAGATAGGTCATATTTGAAATATTCTTACAGAGAGGACAGCAGGAACCATACCCAATAACACCGTGACCAATCCTAAAGAGCATGTCAAGGCAATATCACTGAAAAGTGGGAGAACAATTGAGTAGCCACAAGCACAAATTGCTAAATAAAATGTGGTTGAAAAACAAGATGAGTTCGAGCCAATTTTGGAGGAACAAACGCAGCTGGTGACCAACCACCATATTGGAAATTCTAAGAAGAATAAAGGAGCTTCAAACTCCACGGTTTGCAGGGAGTTTAATTTTGAAATTTGTTCTAATTCACCTTATGATCCAACCATTCCTTTTCGCAAAGACTTAGAAAAAATATGCATGATAATCAATTCTCTAAATTCTTATAAGTATTTTAAGCAATTGAATATTAATATTCCTCTTATTGAAGCTTTAGAACAAATACCTAAATATGCTAAATTTTTGAAGGATATTTTATCAAATAAGCGAAAGTTGGAGGAGCATGAGATGGTTATGCTAACCGAAGAGAGTAGCACAATTTTGCAAATGAAATTGCCCCTTAAACATAAAGATCAATGGAGCTTTATAATTCCTTGCACTATTTGAAATTCTTCTTTCATAATGCTTTGTGTGATTTAGGGGTAAGTATTAATCTTATGTCTTTTTCGGTTTTCAGGAAACTTGATATTAGAGAAGCAAAGCCCACTACAATTTCTTTTTAATTGGCGGTCAGATCTATCAAGTACCCAAGAAGGATAATTGAAGATGTTTTGGTAAAGGTAGACCAGTTCATATTCCCACTAGTTTGAGGTATGCCTTCTTACGCCAAAACTCCACTTATCCAGTTATTATTAATGGTTCTTTAAATAATGTTGAGGAGGAGAAATTGTTGAGGGTTTTGTGAGAGAAGAAGACAACCTTGGGGTGGATAATTTTAGATACAAAGAGGATTAGTCCTTCGATCTACATGCATAAAATTTCAAGCCTATAGTTCAACCACAACGAAGATTAAATCCATCAATGCAAGAAGTGGTGCATAAAGAAGTCTTGATCCTTTTGGATGCTAAAATTATCTATCCAACCTCGGATAGTGCATAAGTGAGTCATGTATACGTTGTGCCAAATAAATGAGGGATAACTATAGTAAAGAATGACAATAATGAATGAACTTATACCAACAAGGACAGTCACGGGAGGGCGAGTGTGCATAGATTATTGAAGACTCAATGATGCAACTAAAAAGTATCACTTTCCATTACCTTTCATTGACCAAATGCTAGAAAGACTTGCTGGCCATACCTACTATTGTTTTCTCGATGGATATTCTAAATTGCTAATGCTCCCAAAGATCAAGAGAATACTACTTTCACTTGCCCGTATGGAACCTTTGCATATAGGAGGATGCCTTCTGATCTTTGCAATTGTAACCCCTGTTTTTGCAAATACGTATTTTTGGTGTATTAATTGAGTTTGGGTTCTTTATAAAAACAAGTTCATTTTCTTAAATTCATTTTATTTCAAAAATATTTTGTATCTCCTCTTAAAATCCGTTCTTTTCATTAATTGTATTTATTGTTATTTTCAAACGATTTTTTCTATATTGTAATACAACCCTATTAATGTTGTTATTCTTATTATTTTTTCAGTATTATTATTATTACTGTTATTTTATTTTTATTATTTTTATTATGATTATTGTAGTTTAATTTTAAGCCTGAACATATCCTAATTTATCTAATATTTTTATAACTATTTTTCTATTGGATTTAATACCCTAAACCCTATCCTATTTTCCTTATTGGATTATTTTAAAACCCGTTTTAACCCTATACCCACTGTTTTACCCCCAACCCGTTAACACCCTTACACATAACCCTACCCGAAACCCATTTACTACTCCTATCCCCTTCCAATTAGCCGCCACCTAACCCTAACACCTTACCTCCATATATATCCCCCCTCCCGTTAAACCCTATTAACCCCCAGCCGCTTTACTCCAACTTCATCCCTAATATGGCTAACCGGGATTGTTCAAATCAGACACGAATCTTAAAGCTCTTAAGGGTAAAACAGTAATTTCACCTACAAACGGATCTGAAATGGTAACTGGGTCTTTCTTTAAAGCCCAGTAACCCATAAACGGATCCGCCCTACTGGGTATGGGTAACAACCTGTTACAAACCAATCCAGATGGATAAAGAGTAATTCAAATTCATAGTTATCTCTATGAAACGATTTAAACTTTAAATCTTATCCATCTACACCGGGAAGTAAAGATTTGTCTTTATCTCAAAACGGATACCTAAGGCGACTATAAATACCCATCTCCCCCCACCATAATAAGGTAATTAATATTTTTCCACATAAAGCTCTTTCATAATCTTCCTCATTATTGACAAGAGCGTCGGAGGGTTCGTCGCCGGGATCCATCCCAGTGTATCGAACTTTTTTGCAGGACAACAGCAGTAGCAAAAAACTGGTCAACACGTTGGTAAAGGTCAACAGGTTTGCCTTATTCGTTTTCTTGAGAATCCATAAATTCATCTGTTTGCTCCAACACCAAAATTAGCAGCAACAGATTGGCGCCATCTGTGGGAAACGAAAAAGCAATTCAACCTTACTTCATCAGCGGAAGTAGTTTCAAGCTATGCATCCGAAAGAGAAGGGGAAGGCAGCGGTCTCAAACTGCAGAGGCACTCCTCTTCATCCTCCTCCTCCTCTTGTTCAAGATGTTCTTCTTCAACAGCCTCCTCCTCAACAGGACCCTCCAGGGTCTCAGGAGGCTGCCCAGGGGGGCTTCTGTCGGAGTCGTCCAAAGTGACATCCTCTTTATGACTATGTCGCGGGCTCTAATCCTTCAGTTGACTCTATGGCTTCTCAAATCCCTCCCGAGCAAGATCTCCGTCAAGTGATTGTCAACCGCCAAAAGGGGGTCGACCTTCGTACTCTCCTGAATGGATGGCGAGCTCTTGGGGGAGTCCCTCAACCTTAGCACCCAGGGGTCTCAAGAGTCTGGACCCCCCGCAGACCGAGGACCAGAAGATCCCCTCCCGCAAGGAGGCGAAGAGAGTCCCCTCAACATCATCGGCAGAGAAGTCATACTCCAGTAAGACGAGCCACACATATGGACTACCAAGCTGGAGGGGCACCAGTCACTAGAGCGGAGTTCCAAGATTTTCAAGAAGCCGTTATGCGGGCCCTCAACGTTGCTCCCAACCACGAGCAACGGGCGCCCAGTCCTCAACCTGCCCCAAGCCATCACCACCGCACTCCTAGTCCCCTTTCGCATGGGAAAGAGTCTAGGGGCTCGGCAAGATATGACTGAAGGGAAGACTCGATCTACCGCTGTGTCCATGAGATGGAGAGGTGCCTTGGCCGACTTGACAGAGAAGTTGAACAACAGGCGAGGAATTTCTGCCTGAGCAGGCCTTCGTTCTCCCGGACCATCATGGAAGCTCGGTTGTGGAAAACTTCAAGCCCCCTAACTTTGAGTCATACAACGGGGAGTCGAATCTTGCCGACCAAACTCTCATGATGATCCACCAGGATTCGGATGCGCTCCTTTGCAAAACCTTCCCTGCCACGCTAAAGGGTGCAAGAGAATGGTACTCTCAACTCGCCCTGGCCTCCATCTTCTCCTTCGATCAGCTCGAAGGACTCTTCCTTACTTATTTCGTGAGTAGCCGCCGGACCGAGAAAACAAGTACATCTTTGGTGACCCTCAGCAAAAGAAAGGGTGAATGCCTAATAGATTACGTTTGGCGCTTCACCGCCGAAGCCCGGTGTATTTCCTCCCTCAATCAATCAGTAGCCTGGGTAGCATCCGGGCACAACGTCACTAATACCGACCTCAAGGTGTGCCTTGCCAAGAAGCCTCGTCGGGACTTCTCAGAACTCCTGCTTAGGGGTAAGAAGTACATCCGAGTGGAAGAGGCTCTCAACCCCCCCACTCTTGAGGAATCATCTTCCGGGAACAAACGGAAGAACACAAGCGAACAAGGGTCCCTGACATCCCAGAGGGACGACAATGGCCAACGCCGCCCAGCTCCTCAATTTGATAAGTTCACCCCCCTCAATGCTAGTATATCAGCAATTCTTATGGAGGTGGATAAGGAAGGGCTACTCCGTGCTCCCGCTAGAATGAATACCCCTAGCAAGAAAAGAAACAGGGATAAGTGGTGCCACTTTCACAGGGACCACGGCCACTACACAGATGATTGTCGGGCTTTTAAAAAGGAGATCGAAGAACTCATATAGTAGGGACACTTGGCTAAGTTCGTCCGAAGAGATGGGGCCGACCTTCCACCCCGAGGAGCCTATAAGAGAACAGAGAGGTCGGCCGAGTTCCAAGATTCCGAACCTGGGGCCGTCCGTGACCTTATCCAAGGACGTCCAATGGGGGGAGAACCAAAATCCTCCCAAGAGCCTTCACCCTATCGTAGAAGTAGGATCTCAGTTTTCAATAAGGCCGATGCTTGTAACCCGGCCAAAAGCAGGTAATAATGGTTCGCCCCATTAAAGCGGCCACTTAGTTTATCTCAATAAAACTTAACATTTTCTATTATTACACTTGCTTCATTTCTACCTCTCCGAGTCACATCTACGGCTCGCTAAATTGTAAGTTTGGAGTCCAGCTTGTCCTACAGGGCTGCTCCCGCAACTTATTAAGCTCAAAAAACGAGTTTGGAGTCCAACACTTAGTTTGACGTTGATGTAGCTACTTGTAAACAAGCAAGTGCGGGGCAGCTCACCATTCGGAATTGCTCCTACAAATTGTTAACTCTCTTAACAACAATTTTGGAGTCCAATAGTTGGTTCGACGTTGCTTTAGCCACTTGCAAACAAGCAAGTGCGGAGCAGCTCACCATTCGGAATTGCTCACACAACTGTTGAAACTCTTTTAAACAATAAGTTCATAGCTCAACTCTCCCCTAGAGTTGCTCAAACTTGTCTCTCAAACAGCTCTCTCCTAGAACCAAGCTCTTCGCCCCGCTTGCCTCCAGAGCGTACCTCTTCTCAACAAGTTCAGAGCTAAAACTCTCTCCTAGAGTTGCTCCTCAGACTTGTCTCCCAAACGGCACTCTCCTAGAGCCAAGCTCTTCGCTCCGCTCGCCTCCCGAGCGGCCTTCTTCTCAACGAGTTCGGAGCACAAATCTCTCCTAGAGTTGCTCCTCATACTTATCACCCAAACGGCTCTATCCTAGAGCCAAGTTCTTCACTTCACTCACCTCCCGAGCGGCCTTCTTCTTAGCGAGTCCCAAGCTAAAACTCTTCCCTAGAGTCATGCAAAGCTCTTCTCAACTTTGTGAAGGTGAAGATGTTGCGGGACTATCTTGGCCTTGAAGAAGGAAGATTCTCCAACTCATTTCTGAAGAGAACTTGTAGATCTTCGAAATAGCTTCAAAACGAGGGGTCACATGCTCTGATCGGACCCCCATAGCACCGGAAAAGTGGGTCACAACACAGTTGCACCGAGCGTGAAAATGGCAAGAACTATCGCCTCACGATTCGTGCCAGATCTTCATCAAGCGGCTCAGATCTCGCCACATACTTCGGATCTACAATCCAAGCAACCGAGCTGCGTATCGGCAAAAAATCACTCATCCCTCGTGATTCGCACTAGATCTTCATCAAGAGGCCCAGATCTCGCCATGTACTTCGGATCTACAATCCGAGCAACCGAGGTACCGAGCTGCGTAATGGCAAAAATCACTCATCCCTCGTGATTCGTGCCAGATCTTCATCAAACGGCTTAGATCTCGCCACGTAGCTCGGATCTGAAACCCGAGCTACCAAGCTACCGACCTGTTTATAAGGGAAAAACTTATCCCTCATGATTCGCGCCTAATCGTGATCAACCGGCCTATTTGAACAACGTAGCTCGGATCTGAAATCCAAGCTACCGAGCAATAAAATGGCAAAAAATTCTATCTCGAAATTCGTGCTCAATCATGATCAACGGCTCAGATTCGCACAACAAAAAGAAAAGAGTTTTACTAAAGGGTTAACGGGTTGGGTTCGGAACCGTTAGAGACCCGAAACCACAACTCCCCTTATTCTTCCTTCCTTCTGAGTCTGGGCACCAAAAACAGAACCCAACTCCCCAGGCCGAGCTCTCTCCATTACCGAGCTCCTCGACGAGGCACCTCCTCGCCTCCGAGCTAGGCGGGTGCCTCGACCAAGGCTAGCAATGGCCAAGGCCCCACCAAGCTCTCCAACCAGTGTCGAGCTCCGACCTTGACTCCAATGTCGAGCCGCACTGCCAAGCTCCCCCACTACCGAGTCAAGCTCCCCCACTGCCGAGTCGACCTCCCTCCTCCTTCGTTGAGCTCCTGACCTCAACACCACCATGCCATTGCCAGCTCCTTCCCCAACAACTCCGTCATGGCCGAAGCTCTGTTATCGAGCCCATAATATCGAGCTCCAATGCAGAGCTCGAGCATCTCGAGCTCCTCCTTCGTCGACCTCCAAGCTTGACACAACTTCCACTTTGCCGAAGCTGCGAGCTCCAAGCTCCGAGCTCAGATCGCTGAGCTCAGCTCTGGCTTCACCAAGCTCGTTACCTCCATTTCAAGTTTCCTCAGCGAAGCTCCACCGAAGCACCATCTCTGTAATGCCTCGATTTTTTATTTAATGAAAAATTATTTTATTTTGCACGTAGTGTGCACGTGCAATATTTTTGGTAAATATTTTCATCATGATGAGTATAGATATTTAAATATGTGCTTTTAATTATTTTATATAAAGCCTTCCTTCAATTAGACAAAAAGCCTTTCCTTTTTAAAAGGCCAAAGTTAATTTAATTTAGTATTTTCATAATTATTATTTTGGCCCAAAAACTAAAGCCCATGAACTATTTTAATCTTAAATACAACTTGTAATGTAGAATACAAATTAAAGATTATTTTTATGAAAATTTAATGTACAAATTTTTGGAGACCAAGTGGCATGCACGTGCATTGCACGTACACGTGCAATATGCACAAAGCATGCATGGCCGGTTTTTGCCTTGGAGGGAAATCAAAATTTGAGTGGGATCATGGTGGTGGTGGTTACTTGATTATGGGTGGTTAGTATAACTCCTTAAATCTTAAACATTTGTTCCTAACTCCTACTTCAATCTTAGCCATCCATTCTCCTTGATTTTTAGTATAAATACCCCCCCCCCCCCATGGCTAGTTATCCTTGTGCAAATTATTTTCTCCAAGTCTATAGTCTAAAATACTATATCTAGTAGTTTATTTAGTGAGTTAAAAGATTGAGAGATTGTGTGGGTTTGTGCATCAATCAAGAAGGAGAGAAGGCCAACATTCATCCATAAGAGAGCTCTCGGTTTGTGGTGTGCTTGGAGGCTCGTGTGCGCGCTTCAAGGAGGAGGAGCACTCTTGTTGCAAGGACATTCTTTTAGGAGATTACTAGTTGTACTTTCTTCAATAAGGTGGGTAAATTTTCCATGTTTCTAATTAGAAATACATGCTAGATTTGAATGGAAAAAAAAATGATGCATGAAAAAGATTAATAAGAGTACACATTTAATTGAAAAAATGATCCATGAATTGTTTGAATTGTGGATGTGCAATTGTATGTGGCTCTATTAGTAAAACCTAAATTTGTGTGTGAATTGATTTTAGCCATGAATTGTTGAAGGAAGTTTCATTATCTACATCACAAATTATATACAAAAAGTTAGTAGATTGACAATGCTACTTTGTGTGTTAAAATGAATCTTTGCGTTAGTCTGAAATGAATGAATTAAAATATAGATTCGTATGGTTGGTAAATGATTAAAATCAGAGGATTAATATGAAGTTTGCTAATAAAGGGATTAGTGATATTAATTGTTAAGAAATGTCGAAAGAGAAGAATTGTGGTAGTGATAATTTAGAATTCGAAGAAATTGTGTGAAAAACATGTATTAATTATTGAGAAAATTATTTTCTATATACTGGAGTATAATTGATGATAGTATTAGTCAATCTGGAAATTTACAGAAAATTTTATAAAAACAAAATGAAATGAGAGCATGTTGAATATCGAAATGTTTTAAATATCAGAGAGAATTGATTAAATGAATTTTGAGTTGCATTATCGACAACCTGAGCGCGTAGCTCAAGTGGTCGGGATGGCTTTAATCACTACAGTGGGTTCGGGTCTCGTGAGTGACGGGTTCGAATCTCCTTAGTAACATACTTTTGCATTTTTTGGAAAAATTAAAGTACGCAGCCGAGAGCATTTAAGGCTCTCAGCCGTCTTTATACCGCCTAGCACTTTCGGCCTAGTGGTTTGTGCTTTCGGTTGGGTTCTCGGTGGTTCTGGGTTCGAATCTTGGCTTCGGCAAGTTTGAAAAACATATTTTTCGAGTGTTTTGGTGATCAAAAAATTATAGAAAAAATATGATTATTCTTCTAAAAATATGTGGAACTTATGAAAAATGATTGGGAATTATTTGCATAAAATAAAATATGATTTGAAAAAAAAATGTGTAATTAGAACTATGGTTCTACATTTACATTTTTGCGAAAATTATGTATTGCAAAAAGAACTTGAAATGAAGGATTAGAAAATTAATATAGCAAAGAAAGGAATTATAGTATGTGGTGGATGTGAACTACTCTCATTTGAGAATAGTATGAAAAATATAAAATGTGAATATTCATTTTTGTGATACGACTTCAATGTGAAATTGATATTTGATGAGGTATAAAAATTCCATGTATGATTATGGACTTATGAATAAATTTAGAAATCATGCTATTGAAAAGGAAATCTATTATGATTATGAATTTATGAGTTGGAAACGCTCAATTTTGAAAATTGTGAATTGGAAATGAAACAAAAGAGTAGCTAAGTCTCCCCCGACAATTGGAAAGAAATGAAATGAAATTTGAAATGAAAGACCAAGGTTGGTCATGTTTGAATGAATGAATAAGTCCGGTTTAGTGGAGAGGCTAACTCTAGGGCTTTGATTTTGTTCATGATTCTGATAAAAACTAAGGATTAGTACATAGTGGAGACGTTATGAACGTAAGAGAAAAACATGAGTATGAGGGCCATTGGATTGGCGGCGTGAGAGTATTCACTAGCTGTCTTCACGATGCGTCGTGACATGACGTGGATACTACTCCAGAGTACCGTCCCGGTGGCGACGCTTGTGGGATGTTTGGTGACTACAAGAGGATCGTGTGCCATGAAGAAGGCTGAATTGCCACAGGCTGTCTTCACGATGCATCGTGACATGATGTGAGATTCCCCTCCAGGTTTTCTGTACACGTGCTTGTACTCATAGATCATCTAGGATACCTACCGTAATTACAGTAGTAGATTAAGTCATGGCGAGGGATTGAACCCTACAAAATGAAGAACGATTAAGGGCTTGCTCTCGGACCTATGTAGTATGGGATGCATAGAATCCGAACAAGTGTGCATTAGTGTCATGTAACATAAATAACTGCATTAAGGACTAAGTGCACAATCCCAACACGACATCAATAGGGTAGTCCCTTTAGTTTGAAATGTGACAAGTTTGTGTTTGCTAAATATGGAAAATTAGTTATACTATTTTCGGCATAGAAAGGATGGCCGTGTATAATGTTCGTCGGTTGAATAAACTGATGTACCCACAGTTTTATATTCAGGTAAGTGACATGATAAAGATTAAAGAGGAACAGATGCTTAAAGATTATTCAATGTTGTTGTACATTTATTTAAATGTTGTAAATTTACTTCCGCTGTGCCATGTAAAGTGTAAAGTTTTATGTAAACTCTGATGTAAAGTGAAAAGTTCAAATTTCCTTGTAAAATTGTACTAAATGAAGTGGAAAGATCCTGTAGAACTCTCGAATTCAGTTGTATTTGGGATTCGGGGCGTTACAGAGTGGTATCAGAGCCACACTTCACACTTGTACAAATTTATAAGGAATGACACCCTAGAAGTGGACATTAGAGTGTGTGTTTGAGTCTAGAGATTTAAATGTAAGTGACTTACATTTGTGTTGCTATATGACTTATGCTTCTTCCTCCCTATTTCTAAGATGGCTGATCACTTTGACCCTGCTGGAGACGACGACTTGCATATCATCGAAGAAGAGTACCATCCTGGACAAGCAGATTCCCAGGAAGAGTACTACCCAGGGCAAGCAGATTCTGACAGAGAAGAATGGCCTAAATCCCGAGAGATCACTCCACCTCCGGATTCATCTGATGACTCTTCTGACGAAGAAGAACCAATTCCAAATAGTCTTGTGATATCTCTTCAGAGGCAGGTAGAAACACTGCGGGAGAGAGTCGGATTATTGGAGGCTCAATTGGCAAAGCGTAAGAACGACTTTGCAGTTCTCAATCATCGGGTATGGAAACTCGAGAAGAGGAAGAATATGACCGATGTGCTGAAGGATGAAGTTGATGAACTACGGGGAGAACTTCGAGAAGCGAAGAGGAACCGTAGGAGTTAGACTGTTGTAGCTTCTACTATTTTCATTCTGAAGTCAAGAAATGTTTTTCAATTCGAATGTATAAAGTTTGGAATTCAATGAAATGGAAATATTGACTTGAAAATTCATGTCTTATACTTCGAATTTAATGGATCTTTTACATCAGAATTTGAATGGAATGAAAGCTGTTGTGTTGTTCGATACTGGATCCTCTTATACTTTTGTGTCTCCTAAATTTGCTAAAATGTTGGGAGTTGAACCGAAGATTTTTCCAGGCAACATCTTAGCAGTAGCTACTCCATCAGGGGAAACTTTAACCACCGATCGATATTATGCTGATTGCGAGATTGTGATTGGTGATCGAATCTTTGGGACTGATCTGATCGAGTTGACTTTCTTGGGAGTCGATGTTATCATTAGCATTGATTGGATGTCGGTGTACAGTGCAAGCATCAAGTGCAAGACCAAGACAGTAACAGTGAATGCTCCAGGTGAACCTGAAGTCACTTTCCAAGGAAAGAAGAAGTGTTCTAGGCTGGTGGCAGCTATCCGCGAGGAAGAGATTCCTGTGGAAGTGCAAGGGATTCCTGTGGTTCGGGACTATCCGACTGTGTTCTTGGATGATTTTCCTGGGTTACCCCCGCATCGTGATGTAGAGTTCAGCATCACCCTTCAACCGGGAAGTGCACCCATTTCTAAGGCACCGTATAGGATGGCTCTAGTGGAACAGGATGAGGTGAAACGGCAGATTGAGGAACTATTGGAGAAAGGCTTTATTCTACCTAGTGCATCACCTTGGGGAGCACCAGTGCTTTTGGTAAAGAAGAAGGATGGATCGATGAGAATGTGTATCGATTCCGAGAGCTGAATAAGGTCACTGTTCAGAATAAGTATCCTATTTCCCGAATTGATGACTTGTTCGATCGTCTACAAGGAGCAGCTGTTTTCTCCAAAATAGATCTTCGATCAGGATATCACCAAGTTCAAGTGAAAGCTGAAGATGTGCACAAAACTGCATTTAGAACTCGACATGGGCATTACGAATTCTTAGTTATGCCATTTGGAGTGACGAATGCACCCGCAATCTTCATGGATTTGATGAACAGAGTTCTGAGGCCATTCATTGATTCTTTCGTCGTGGTATTTATCGATGATATCCTCGTGTACTCCAAGTCAGAGAAGGAGCACACCGAGTATCTGGCAGTAGTTTTGAAGAAGCTGGAGGAGCAGAAGTTGTATGCCAAGTTATCCAAGTTTGATTTCTGGAAATTTGAAGTGGCATTCCTAGGTCACATCCTTTCTAAGGAGGGAGTGGCAACTGATCCTCAGAAGATAGAGGCAGTGAGAGATTGGGCAAGGCCTACTACAGTGAAGGAAGTCAGAAGTTTTCTTGAAATGACTGGATACTACAGGAGATTCACTCAAGGTTATGCTCAGATAGCCGTGCCGCTTACTGGTCTGACCAAGAAGAATGTGAACTTTAAGTGGACTGAGCAATGTGAAGCAAGCTTTCAGGAGTTGAAAGAGAAACTGACTACTGCACCTATTTTGGCTTTGCCTAGAGCATGTGTTGAGTATGATGTTTACAGCGATACTTCACATCGTGGGCTTGGTTGTGTCTTAATGCAAGAAGGAAGAGTAATCGCTTATGGGTCTAGGCAACTACGACCGCATGAGAAGAATTACCCGACTCATGATCTGGAGTTGGCTGCAATTATCTTTGCCCTGAAGCAATGGAGGCACTACGTGTACGGTGAGAAATTGAACATGTACACGGACCACAAGAGTTTGAAGTACATATATCAGCAGAAGGATCTGAATTTGAGGCAGCGAAGATGGTTGGAAGTGCTTGAGGACATGCGACCTGAGATCAAGTATAATCCTAGGAAAGCTAATGTTGTTGCTGATGCACTTAGTCGTAAGAGCAGTTTATCCAGTTTGATTACAACTCAGAAGCATCTGATTGAGGAATTGGATCGAGCAGGTATTGAAGTTGTCTTGCAAGGATTGGGAGCATCTTTAGCTCAGTTGAGGCTTCAGCCTACTTTGAATGCAAGGATCATTGCAAGTCAGGAGGTTGATGCTGATATATTGGAGATGAAGGAGCAGGTTGGTGCTGGCAGATTGCCCGAATTTCAAATCAAGGATGGAGTGCTGTGGTTTGGAGAGAGGCTATGTGTTCCAAATCAAGCGGATCTGAAAGAGAGTATTCTTCAGGAGGTGCATGCTACTCTTTTGTCGGTACATCCTGGGAGTACTAAGATGTACAAAGACATCAAACAACATTTCTGGTGGTCAGGTTTGAAGCAGGATGTGGCTGAATTTGTGGCGAAGTGTGAGTTTTGTCAACAAGTCAAAGCCGAAAATCAGAGACCCGGAGGTCTATTACAGCCGTTACCTATTCCGAAATGGAAGTGGGATAACATCAGTATGGATTTCATCACGGGATTGCCTAAGAGTCCTAAAGGCAATGATGCGATTTGGGTTATAGTCGATCGACTGACCAAGTCCGCTCACTTTTTGGCGATGAAACTCACTACTTCGATGGACAAGTTAGCTGAGTTGTATGTTGGCGAGATTGTCCGGCTTCATGGTGTTCCGTCAACTATTGTGTCTGATCAAGATGCACGGTTTACTTTGCATTTCTGAAGGAGTCTTCAGACAGCTTTGGGTATCAAGACGGTTTTCAGCACTGCTTTTCATCCGCAAACCGATGGGCAGACCGAGAGAGTCAACCGTATTCTTGAGGATATGCTTCAGTTTTGTATACTAGACTTTGGAGGCAGTTGGGAAAGGCATTTACCTTTGGTAGAGTTTGCCTATAACAACAGTTTTCAGACTAGCATCGGGATGGCGCCGTACGAAGCTTTGTATGGCAGGAAGTGCAGGACACCTGTTTGTTGGTTTGAAGTTGGGGAGCGTCAATTGTTTGGGCCTGAGCTTGTGTAGCAAACTTCTGAGAAGATTGATCTGATCAGGAAAAGATTGGTGGAAGCTCAGAGCAGGCAGAAAAGCTATGCAGACAACCGGAGAAGGGACCTTGAATTTGAGGTCGGTGACTTCGTCTTTCTGAAAGTATCGCCCAGTAAAGGTGTGGTTCGATTTGGCAAAGAAGGGAAGTTAGCCCCGAGGTTTATAGGCCCGTACAAGATATTGAAAAGGATCGGGAAAACTGCTTACCGGCTTGAGTTACCGGAAGAGTTATCTCAGGTGCACAATGTCTTTCATGTTTCAGAGGTTATATTCCAGATCCGAGTCATCATTTGCCTGAAGTGCCGGAAGGTTTGCAGTTGGATCTGAATTACATCGAGTCTCCCGTCGAGATTGTTGATCGACGAGAGAAAGTCTTGGGGAATAAGACGATACCGATGGTCAAGGTAGTCTGGAGAAACCATTTGGTTGAAGAGGCTACTTGGGAGTCTGAGGAGAGGATATTGAAGGACTATCCTGAGCTTTTTGCTTGATTTGTATCTTTGTATTCTTTTGTTCTTGTTATGAGTGTTTGTTTTCTCGCTCTTGACTGTAGTTCCGGGGACGGAACTATTCTAAGGAGGGAGTGTTGTAATGCCTCGATTTTTCATTTAATGAAAAATTATTTTATTTTGCACGTAGTGTGCACGTGCAATATTTTTGGTAAATATTTTCATCATGATGAGTATAGATATTTAAATGTGTGCTTTGAATTATTTTTATATAAAGCCTTCCTTCAATTAGACAAAAAGCCTTTCCTTTTTAAAAGGCCAAAGTTAATTTAATTTAGTATTTTCATAATTATTATTTTGGCCCAAAAACTAAAGCCCATGAACTATTTTAATCTTAAATACAACTTGTAATGTAGAATATAAATTAAAGATTATTTTTATGAAAATTTAATGTACAAATTTTTGGAGACCAAGTGGCATGCACGTGCATTGCACGTACACGTGCAATATGCACAAAGCATGCATGGCCGGTTTTTGCCTTGGAGGGAAATCAAAATTTGAGTGGGATCATGGTGGTGGTGGTTACTTGATTATGGGTGGTTAGTATAACTCCTTAAATCTTAAACATTTGTTCCTAACTCCTACTTCAATCTTAGCCATCCATTCTCCTTGATTTTTAGTATAAATACCCCCCCCCCCCCCCCATGGCTAGTTATCCTTGTGCAAATTATTTTCTCCAAGTCTATAGTCTAAAATACTATATCTAGTAGTTTATTTAGTGAGTTAAAAGATTGAGAGATTGTGTGGGTTTGTGCATCAATCAAGAAGGAGAGAAGGCCGGCATTCATCCATAGGAGAGCTCTCGGTTTGTGGTGTGCTTGGAGGCTCGTGTGCGCGCTTCAAGGAGGAGGAGCACTCTTGTTGCAAGGACATTCGTTTAGGAGATTACTAGTTGTACTTTCTTCAATAAGGTGGGTAAATTTTCCATGTTTCTAATTAGAAATACATGCTAGATTTGAATGGAAAAAAAAATGATGCATGAAAAAGATTAATAAGAGTACACATTTAATTGAAAAAATGATCCATGAATTGTTTGAATTGTGGATGTGCAATTGTATGTGGCTCTATTAGTAAAACCTAAATTTGTGTGTGAATTGATTTTAGCCATGAATTGTTGAAGGAAGTTTCATTATCTACATCACAAATTATATACAAAAAGTTAGTAGATTGACAATGCTACTTTGTGTGTTAAAATGAATCTTTGCGTTAGTCTGAAATGAATGAATTAAAATATAGATTCGTATGGTTGGTAAATGATTAAAATCAGAGGATTAATATGAAGTTTGCTAATAAAGGGATTAGTGATATTAATTGTTAAGAAATGTCGAAAGAGAAGAATTGTGGTAGTGATAATTTAGAATTCGAAGAAATTGTGTGAAAAACATGTATTAATTATTGAGAAAATTATTTTCTATATACTGGAGTATAATTGATGATAGTATTAGTCAATCTGGAAATTTACAGAAAATTTTATAAAAACAAAATGAAAAGAGAGCATGTTGAATATCGAAATGTTTTAAATATCAGAGAGAATTGATTAAATGAATTTTGAGTTGCATTATCGACAACCTGAGCGCGTAGCTCAAGTGGTCGGGATGGCTTTAATCACTACAGTGGGTTCGGGTCTCGTGAGTGACGGGTTCGAATCTCCTTAGTAACATACTTTTGCATTTTTTGGAAAAATTAAAGTACGCAGCCGAGAGCATTTAAGGCTCTCAGCCGTCTTTATACCGCCTAGCACTTTCGGCCTAGTGGTTTGTGCTTTCGGTTGGGTTCTCGGTGGTTCTGGGTTTGAATCTTGGCTTCGGCAAGTTTGAAAAACATATTTTTTGAGCGTTTTGGTGATCAAAAAATTATAGAAAAAATATGATTATTCTTCTAAAAATATGTGGGACTTATAAAAAATGATTGGGAATTATTTGCATAAAATAAAATATGATTTGAAAAAAAAAAGTGTAATTAGAACTATGGTTCTACATTTACATTTTTGCGAAAATTATGTATTCACTACAAAAGAAAGTAGCTTTCCCGGCGGTTTTTTCCGTCTATACCGGCGTTTTTTTACGCCGGGGAAATTTTCACCGGCGTTTACAATAACGCCGGTCCAACTGCCGCCGAAGCGGGCGTCGCTGAAACGAAGGGTCCTACACCGGCGTTTTTGGGGGACGCCGGTAAATACTAGGACTACACCGGCGGTCATAAAACGCCGGTGTATGTCCATTTCTGGGTGCCGTGTTTGTGTGCCTATATACAAACACCGGCGGTCATAAACCGCCGGTATTTATCCATTCACCGGCGTAAATAAAAACGCCGGTGTATATGGAAAGTATACCGGCGGTCATAAAACGCCGGTGTATGTCCGTTTCTGGGTGCCGTGTTTGTGTGCCTATATACATACACCGGCGGTTGTAAACCGCCGGTATTTATCCATTCACCGGCGTAAATAAAAACGCCGGTGTATATCGAAAGTATACCGGCGGTCAGGAAACGCCGGTGTATGTCCGTTTGTAAGCGCCTGTTTTTCCCTGTTTACGAACACCGGCGCGACTAAAAACGCCGGTGTAGTTATATACACCGGCGTTTATAAAACACCGGTATATACCTGTGCCGTTACAGCTGAAAACTTTCACCGGCGTACGTTGAAACGCCGGTGTATCATACACTCCAACAATTAAATTATATACACCGCCGTTTTTTAAAACGCCGTTCTGGCTATGCCCGTTTATTTTCGATACTCCGCTTTTCCGTTCGATTTCAATTCACAGTTTCATTTACATAACCTGTAAACTAATTCTCACAACTGATTCGATCAATTTCGTTGCATACTACTGCGCAAACCACAGCCAAACACAAGAATAATTAAAGATAATCAAGTTTCACACGTGTCATATCAACGTCCAAATTCATTGATTAATTAACAATGTCATAATTAACAAATTAATATAGAGACTAACATCCAAAATATCCAAACAAACCAGTCTGACAAATATCCAAAATATCCCAAATTCAAAGTATGACATAACTCTCATAAAAAAAACCAGTCTGACATAACAACGGCAAGGAGGAGGACATAAGAACAACAACCATACAGCAAGGAGGACATAAGAACAGCAAGGAGGACCGCAGATTCATACCCCTCGAGTAGCTTCAGCTCTGATCATCTGCATTTCCTTCATCTTGACGACCACTCTGTGAATAAAAAATAATAGTTTAATTGAACAGTAGATCACAATACAGAATATACATATTTTTTGAACTTGCAAAAAGAACTACCTGTGTCTCGAATTATAAGATGAAAGTGCCAACTGCAAATGGAATTGTTAATGCTATATACAGAGGTAAAATAATTACATTGCAATGCTAAAAATTTCGTACTTAATTTTGTTTTTAAATATATCTAAAATAACAAAACAAATGAAAATTCAGTATCTAACTTGAAACCTTTATATTCTCCTCTGATTGGGAATATCAACTATCTAAAACAATAAAACAAATGAAAATTCAGTATCTAAGCATGTCCTTCATGGATTGTTCAGACAATCCATGAAACTGTCATCGTGGACGGAAACCAAATATAAGAAAAATAAGAAAAAATAAGATAGGGCTCATATCAAGTGTATTTTTAGGAAACTGTCATCGTGGAAGGAAACCAAATATATATAGAAGCCAGAAATGGAAACAGAAAGAAGAAAGGTAGAGACTTTGGATACACCAGGCTACCATAGCGGCATTTTCCTCATCTCTCTCTCATCCCTTATTTCCCTTCAGCACACGAACAGAAAGAGACATCAGCAACCACCTTAAGAGCGACAAGAACAACAATAATAATAAATTATTATGAACAAGATGTCTCTATATGGGTTTCCAGTTCTCCACTCGAGCCCACTCTTTCTAATCACAGCCCAATTAAGAACATAGACCACATCCACTAAACAATCCAATCATAGCCCAGTCAAAATTTGCCATCCTGGATCTTAATGAAATACGCTTCATTAACAGTGAAAGAAAATGAGGATGCTAGCAGCATACTTAGTTTGGAAGTGAACCCATTTTTGTTCAAAAATCATGCCAAAGATGGCAATCAGCTTCATTAACAGTATCTGAAAATGAAAATTTCAATTAACTGAGCTTATATGTTGCTCTACTAATTCACTGTGCCCAACTAAATCTAAAACCCAATTGTTGTGCGTATCCGGAGGATTTTGGCATACGTACCTATAGCATCCTCAGTTCACAGTAAACCCGTTTTGCTCAAAAAAACATGCCAAGATCACAATCAGATGCATGAAAATAAGCTTCACTATCAACAAAAGAAGAACTGAGAATGCTATGCAGCATACTTAGTTTGGAAGTGAACCCATTTTGTGTTAAACAATAAGGTTACATTGACAGTATCCGAAAATGAAAATTTCTCCATTATCTGAGCTTATATGCTGCTCTACTACTTTTTCAGCACCAACTATATCGCAAAACCCAAGTGTGGTGCATATCCGGCCGGATAATTTTGGCATGCGTACCTATACAATATCCTCAGTTCACAGTGAACCCATTTTTTGGTATAAAAACATACATGCCAAGAAGACAATCAGGTGCCTGAAATCAGCTTCACTAACAGTTAGTGAAAATGGGACCATAGAATAGCTTAAGAAGACCATCAGGTTTGTGAAGTAAGCTTCACTAACAGTGATAGAAACTGGGGATGCTATGCAGCATACTCATTTTGGAAGTGAACCCATTTGGTGTTAAAAAAACCGGTTACATTGACAGTATTTGAAAATGAAAATTTCTCCATCATCTGATGACCACAGTGAACCCATTTTTGGTTTAAAAACATACATGCCAAGAAGACAATCAGGTGCTTGAAATGAGCTTCACTAACAGTTAGTGAAAATGGGACCATAGAATAGCTTAAGAAGACCATCAGGTTTGTGAAATAATCTTCACTAACAGTGAAAGAAACTGGGGATGCTATGCAGCATACTCATTTTGGAAGTGAACCCATTTTGTGTTAAAAAAACCATGCCAAAGATTGCAATCAGATTACATTGACAGTGCCCGAAAATGAAAATTTCTTCATTATCTCAGCTTATATGTTGCTCTACTACTTTTTTAGCCCAACTATATCGCAAAACCGGCCGGAGAATTTTGGCATACGTACCTATACAATATCCTCAGTTCACAGTGAACCCATTTTCGGTATAAAAACATACATGCCAAGAAGACAATCAGGTGCTTGAAATGAGCTTCACTAACAGTTAGTGAAAATGGGACCATAAAATAGCTTAAGAAGACCATCAGGTTTGTGAAGTAAGCTTCACTAACAGTGATAGAAACTGGGGATGCTATGCAGCATACTCATTTTGGAAGTGAACCCATTTGGTGTTAAAAAAACGGTTACATTGACAGTATTTGAAAATGAAAATTTCTCCATCATCTGATGACCACAGTGAACCCATTTTTGGTTTAAAAACATACATGCCAAGAAGACAATCAGGTGCTTGAAATGAGCTTCACTAACAGTTAGTGAAAATGGGACCATACAATAGCTTAAGAAGACCATCAGGTTTGTGAAATAATCTTCACTAACAGTGAAAGAAACTGGGGATGCTATGCAGCATACTCATTTTGGAAGTGAACCCATTTTGTGTTAAAAAAACCATGCCAAAGATTGCAATCAGATTACATTGACAGTGCCCGAAAATGAAAATTTCTTCATTATCTCAGCTTATAAGTTGCTCTACTACTTTTTTAGCCCAACTATATCGCAAAACCGGCCGGAGAATTTTGGCATACGTACCTATACAATATCCTCAGTTCACAGTGAACCCATTTTCGGTATAAAAACATACATGCCAAGAAGACAATCAGGTGCTTGAAATGAGCTTCACTAACAGTTAGTGAAAATGGGACCATAAAATAGCTTAAGAAGACCATCAGGTTTGTGAAGTAAGCTTCACTAACAGTGATAGAAACTGGGGATGCTATGCAGCATACTCATTTTGGAAGTGAACCCATTTGGTGTTAAAAAAACCGGTTACATTGACAGTATTTGAAAATGAAAATTTCTCCATCATCTGATGACCACAGTGAACCCATTTTTGGTTTAAAAACATACATGCCAAGAAGACAATCAGGTGCTTGAAATGAGCTTCACTAACAGTTAGTGAAAATGGGACCATACAATAGCTTAAGAAGACCATCAGGTTTGTGAAATAATCTCCACTAACAGTGAAAGAAACTGGGGATGCTATGCAGCATACTCATTTTGGAAGTGAACCCATTTTGTGTTAAAAAAACCATGCCAAAGATTGCAATCAGGTTACATTGACAGTGCCCGAAAATGAAAATTTCTTCATTATCTCAGCTTATATGTTGCTCTACTACTTTTTTAGCCCAACTATATCGCAAAACCCAAGTGTGGTGCATATCCGGCCGGAGAATTTTGGCATACGTACCTATACAATATCCTCAGTTCACAGTGAACCCATTTTCGGTATAAAAACATACATGCCAAGAAGACAATCAGGTGCTTGAAATGAGCTTCACTCACAGTTAGTGACAATGGGACCATAAAATAGCTTAAGAAGACCATCAGGATATGTGAAGTAAGCTTCACTAACAGTGATAGAAACTGGGGATGCTATGCAGCATACTCATTTTGGAAGTGAACCCATTTGGTGTTAAAAAAACCGGTTACATTGACAGTATTTGAAAATGAAAATTTCTCCATCATCTGATGACCACAGTGAACCCATTTTTGGTTTAAAAACATACATGCCAAGAAGACAATCAGGTGCTTGAAATGAGCTTCACTAACAGTTAGTGAAAATGGGACCATACAATAGCTTAAGAAGACCATCAGGTTTGTGAAATAAGCTTCACTCACAGTGAAAGAAACTGGGGATGCTAGAGAATGAGGATACACCAGGCACCAGCCTATGCACCATCCTCAGTTCATGGAAGAAAAATACGAATAGGGCTCATAGCAAGTGTAGTTTTAACTGGAATTGTCATCGTGGAAGGAAACCAAATATAGAAGCCAGAAAGAGGAATGGTAGAGAATGAGGATACACCAGGCTAACATAGCGGCATTTTCCTCATCTCTCTCTCACCCCTTCTTTCCCTTCTCCACTCCAACTCGTCTCTTTCTAATCACAGCCCAATTAAGAACAATTGTTCACAGTCACTGCTAAAGAAACATATATGCTCAGATTATGAAAAATTTATATGCTCAGATTATGGAAATTTTCAGTCACTGTTAAAGAAACTAAGTAGGCTGCATAGCATCCCCAGTTTCCTTCACTGTTAGTGAAGCTTGTTTGGAAAATTGTTCACTCAAACATGCCCCTTGTTTCTGAACTCAAACATGACATTAATAAACATCTTTTCTAATAATGGCTACACTTGTGGAAGCTCTCTCTAAGCCTCAATTCTTCAAGGTTTTGTTGCCTACTTCTTTACAGAAGTTGGTACTCCATTCTCCTCTCTTTAAAGAAGAATAGAGTACCAGCTTCTGTAAAGAAGTAGGCAACAAAACCTTGATGAATTGAGACTTAGAGAGAGCTTCCACAATTGTAGCCATTATCAGAAAAGATGTTTATTAATGTGATGTTTGAGTTCAGATACAAGGAGCATGTTTGAGTGAACAATTGGGTTTTGAATGGAGATTGTAGTCATAGATCAATTCTTGATGGAATAAAAATACGAATAGGGCTCATAGCAAGTGTAGTTTTAACTGGAATTGTCATCGTGGAAGGAAACCAAATATAGAAGCCAGAAAGAGGAATGGTAGAGAATGAGGATACACCAGGCTAACATAGCGGCATTTTCCTCATCTCTCTCTCACCCCTTCTTTCCCTTCAGCACACGAACACATAGAGACATCAGCAACAACAGCAAGAGCGACAAGAACAACAACCATAATAAATTATTATGAACAAGATGTCTCTATATGGGTTTCCAGATCTCCACTCCAACTCATCTCTTTCTAATCACAGCCCAATTAAGAACAATTGTTCACAGTCACTGTTAAAGAAACATATATGCTCAGATTATGAAAAGTTTTCATTTTCAGATACTGTTAAAGAAGCTGATTTCATGCATCTGATTGCAATCTTTGGCATGGTTTTTTTAACACAATATGGGTTCACTTCCAAAATGAGTATGCTGCATAGCATCCCCAGTTTCTTTCACTGTTAGTGAAGCTTATTTCACAAACCTGATGGTCTTCATAAGCTATTGTATGGTCCCATTTTCACCTCCTCCAAATCAGTACAATGTCATCTATACCAGGTTATGTGCCAAAATGGGATTGGGCATACGATGCAAGGCCGACAAGTATTAGTTGTTTGTGAGTATGCAGTAGGATGCATCTATGAACATGGGCTCATATCAAGTGTAGTATTACGGACTGTCATCGTGGAAGGAAACCAATTTAATATAGAAGCCGTATATGGAGCCAGAAAGAGGGATCGTAGAGAATGAGGATACACCAGGCTAACATAGCGGCATTTTCCTCATCTCTCTCTCATCCCTTCATTCTCTTCACCACACGCACACAAAGAGACATCAGCAACAACAGCAAGAGGGGATTGGTCCAACAATAAGTGTAGATTATAATAAACGAGATGTCTCTATTTTGGGTTTCCAGATCTCCACTCCAGCCCTTTCTCTCTAATCACAGCCCACTTAAGAAACATAGACGAAATGCGACATAGACGACAGCCACAATGCAGACTCACAAACACTAGTACGTGTCTTTCATGCATTCAAGTAACATAATCTCTTTAAAAATACCAATTTCAAGACTTACCGATGTTTTTTGACAGTGGGCGGCGTGCCACCCTCACTCTCATATGTTTGCCTGCCACTATTATTTAGTGGCTGCTCATCCCCATGGCTCTCGTTGCCATCATTTATATTTACCCTCTTTCCACGCCTCGGCATGTTGTACCTGTCAAGGATCCGATAACTTGGTTCAAATGATAGTTTGGTTCAAATGACACTAAGCATAGTTTAATGTAAATAATACCAAGCAGTAGAAAATAGAAAGACAATTAAACCAGTGTATTAAATTCATAATGAACATATTCGAAATTACAGACATAATATTACAACAAGATTTAAGACATAAAATTACAGACATATAATAAACTTGCATAAAAAATCATGTAAACTACAATACGACATCTTCCAGTACATCGCCCTCTTCTCCATCCTTGCGGAGCCAAGTCCCGCAAATTCCAAGATCGGTTGTGTTTACATCAAACACAGGAAACTCAGAAGCAATGTAACTGTTCATGTCTTCACCGTCTTCATCGTCTGAAGTATCGCCCAGTTGGAATACATCTCTTGGTTGCATAGGGATAGCCACATACGATTTTGGCAGGGTTGGATCTGCAATGTAGAACACTTGTTGGACTTGGGATGGAAACACAAATGGCTCATGGCTAATGTGTGTACCGATGTGAATCAATTTTGAGAAGTTCACAACTGTGAAGCCAAGCTTGTCCTTGTTGTTAGCAAAATTCCTATCAAACTCAGCCCAATCCCCACGAAATAAGACAACACGGAAATGGCCAAAATAATTCAACTCAATGATATCCGTGAGCACTCCATAGTAGTCGAGATCCCCATCTACAGGCCTCGTGTCCGATTTGGAAGCATAACTTCTAGTCTTAGACGTCACTACCATTCCACTATTTTGAGACTTCAAATTAGATTCACGATCCTTAGTACGAAATCTAAAACCATTGAATATGTATCCTCCGTATCTTTTGGCCATCTGATAGGGACCTTTGGCAAGTACTTGTATTTCAGATGACGCACCTTCAGGACCCAAAGAATGTACCTATTAATTTTGCGCAAATCGTATCAACACCATAGAAAATATAGATATAATAAAGATTAACTTGCATAACTGTAATTCACCTACATGAGATTCAAACCACTTATGAAATTTTTCATTCATCAGCTTGTTTTGTTCACGTGGTAGTAGTCTTCTTGGTCTAGCCCTTCGTTTGATGTCCCTGACAAATTCGCTAAAAAACAAGCAATTGAAATTAGGAATAAGAAAAGTATCAAAAATATCGAACTCCGCGGTTTTCACTGTATTCGATTTACATTTAAAAGCAACTTACTTTCGAAATGGTTCCACTGATGCATGATGGTCTAGCACATATCGATGTGCCTGTTCCCACGCTAAGCTATCGAGCTCAAATGCATCAACTTTACCAACAGTGGTGCCAGCGGTATCAAAAAGATATTGTGCACCATCAAGGTTGGAAATGTCTGGATTTCTACGTGGTCTACTGGAAGATGTCTCCACACCAGGCATATACCTGGAAAAAAAATGTGAGCACTCCTCTGATAGATATCCCTGGGCTATTGACCCTTCAGGATATGCTCTATTTTTCACATAACCCTTTAGCCGGTATAGGTACCTGAACATGTACAATTAATAAACTAGAGCGGATTAGGGGATTAAAAGAAATGAGCTTTTGAAAATTCAATTTCGTAAGATGAACGAATTATTTTACCTCTCAATGGGGTACATCCACCGATAGTGAACAGGACCACCGATTCTGGCTTCACCAGCAAGGTGGATTATCAAGTGAATCATAATAGTGAAAAACGATGGAGGAAATATCATCTCCATTTTACTAAGTGTCAATGCCGCCTGCTGCTCCAATTGGTCCAGATCTTCAACACGAAGCATTCTTGAGCAAATACCTTTATATATGCTACAAAGATCTTTCAGGACAGTAGTGACTTGCTCACACATTGAAGACCTTAGGGCCACAGGAAGGAGATCCTGCATTAGGATGTGGTAGTCGTGTGACTTTAGCCCCTGAAGCCTCTTCTCTTTAAAGTTGACACATTTTGCCATGTTAGAAGAATAGCTATCGGGGACTTTCAGTTCAAGTAGTACTTTGCAAAACAACTCCAACTCCGATTTTGACATTGAATAGATTGCAGGAGGTAGGAGCACTTTCCCATTCGGCAATTCTTCTGGGTGCAACTCATGTCGGATGCCCATTGACTTCAAATCAAGTCGGCTCTTCAGATTGTCCTTTGTCTTCCGATCATCTCCCATAACTGTTCCTATACAATTCTCACCTATATTTTTGCCGATATGCATCACATCTAAATTATGTCTCAGTAAGTTGAATTCCCAATACGGCAACTTGAAGAAAATACTCTTCTTCTTCCATGCACCTAAACTCGTCAAGTTTTGATCCTCATCCTCGCCATATAGATCGGTCTCCTCATCTTGCTCCGGCCTTGCCCTTTTCTTGCCCTTTGTCCTGACTTCTGGTTCCTTTCCATATTTGAATTGATGACCATCTACCCGCCTCAAAATATCTGAACCAGAGGAAGACCCAGGAGCATGTTCCCACTCGTCGGTGCCATCAAATGTCGCTGCCTCTGCCCGAAATATATGTGTGTCAGGCAACCATCTCCTATGACCCATATAGCAAAACTTTCTGCCATTGTACAACCACCTTGAACTAGTTTGGTCAGCACAACATGGACATGCATAACGTCCTTTAGTACTATATCCAGATAAATTTGCATATGCTGGAAAATCATTGATGGTCCAAGACAACACGGCACGAAGAGAAAATGTTTCTTTAGCCACAGCATCATAGGTTGGAACACCCACCCACAACTTCTGAAGTTCATCTATTAACGGTTGTAGGTACACATCTATATCATTTCCAGGACCTTTCGGTCCAGGAACTATCATGGACAAAATAAATGAGGACTGCTTCATGCATTTCCAAGGCAGCAAATTGTATGGTATCAACACAACCGGCCATATGCTGTATGTACTACTCATTTGCCTGAAAGGGTTGAAGCCATCACTAGCTAGTCCAAGTCTCACATTTCGAGGATCTTCCGCAAAATCAGGATATCTTTCATCAAATCTTTTCCAAGATTGAGAATCAGCAGGATGTCTAAGAATCCCATCATTAGTGCGGCCTTCAGCATGCCATTTCATATCAGAAGAAGTTTTCGTGGACATAAACAACCTTTGTAACCTAGGGATCAGAGGAAAGTAACGCAATGTTTTGGCAGGCTTCTTTTTTCTACTTCGCTTAGTAGATCCGCTGGCTCCCTCGTCTTGATTTGGTCTTTCTTTCCATTTCGAAGAACCACACACTTCGCAATTATCCAGACTTTCCTTACCACTCGTGAAAAGCATACAGTCATTTGGACATGCTGCTATCTTCTCATATCCTAGATCGAGAGAACTTAGGAATTTTTTGATTTTATAGGCTGAGTTTGGAATACAGATTTCAGGAAATGCTTCATTCAACAATTCAAGTAGCATAGTGAAGGACTTAGCAGACCACCCGTTTAAACATTTAATCTGAAATAGTCTGACAATGAATGAGAACTTAGAAAATTTGGTGCAGTCGCGGTACAACGGGATACTAGCATCTTCAAGTAACTTAGCGAAGGATTCTTGCTGCTTATTATTTTCATGGGTGGGGCCAGACATTTCCTCGTCCACCCCACCACCAATCTGGTTTGTTTCTATTGACTCATTGTGAACTTCGGTTGTTGGGTCATTGGTGTGGAAAGGAACATTATGATTCCCCATGGCATCTTGTAACAAAGCATGCATCTCATCGGGAACGCTTAAGTCTTCGTTCACTAAGGGCTCAGCCTCATTTTCTAATACAACCAGACGAACAGGAGCTGCCGTATGATCCTCTCCATGACAAAACCACCTTGTGTACCCTTGAAGAAAACCGTTGACAGCCAAGTGTGTATGTACTACGTCACATGTCCTCAGCATACAATTTGTACAGCGAAGGCATGGACAAAGGATTAGGTTGGGATCACGGGAATGTCGTTTGGCAAAGATAATAAAATCTTTAATACCATCACGGTACTCCTTGGATAATCGTGGTTTACTAATCCAACTTCTATCCATTATATTAATAGCACACAGTCTGAAATTAAAATTTTATA
The DNA here is from genome assembly GCA_017893485.1 of Hemerocallis citrina. Taxonomy (NCBI): domain Eukaryota; kingdom Viridiplantae; phylum Streptophyta; class Magnoliopsida; order Asparagales; family Asphodelaceae; genus Hemerocallis; species Hemerocallis citrina. The sequence continues at coordinate 91,572,065 of CM030365.1, read as the reverse complement.
TATTAAATAGTAATAACAGTAAAAGGCATTTTGTATATTAAATTTCACCTATTTGAAAATCAACCCTAGCTGCAAATAAATGAACGATATAATCTCTAACTGTAAAATAAAGAAATTGTGGCTCCAAAAAATGTACAAAAAAAAACTACTTCTTAATACAATCTACTCTATTCACCAAACCCTAAACGACCTTTTGTGGAAATGATCACAACCACCTTAGACGGTATTTTATCACACACCCTGTGTTCGAGCATAAAAAAAAATCGACTATAATCTCCCCTGTATTTGGCTTTCCGTTCAAGGAGATGATGATGGTAAAGGGTATTTTGCTGATGAAGAGGAATCAGCCGAATAATGAGTGCGTCCTGTTGTAACTACGGTAACAAGAAGATCTGATGACTCATGAACTATTCTGTTCATGACTACTAATAATCACTTATCTCATAATAATAATAATAATAATAATAATAATAATACTACTAAACAAAAGAAACAGTAAAAGAAAAATTAAAATGTCTAGTATGTAAGCATATATTTTGCACGCTGAACCAATTGTTGTACATAGCCGGAGAATTTTGGCATAGAGCTATAGCATCCTCAGTTCACAGTGAACCCAGTTTGGTCAAAAAAACATGCCAAAATGACAATCAGATGCAGGGGATAAGCTTCAATTAATTAACAGTGAAAGAAACTGGGGATGCTATGCAGCATACTTAGTTACGAAGTGAACCCATTTTGTTAAAAAACCATGCCAAGGATTCCAGTCAGGTTACTTTAACAGTATCTGAAAATGAAAAATTTCCCATTATCTGAGCTTATATGTTGCTCTACTACTTCTTCATCCCAACTAAATCTAAAACCCAATTGTAGCCGCATATCCGGCCGGAGGATTTTGGCATACGTACCTATACCATCCTCAGTTCACAGTGAACCGATTTTGGTAAAAAAAACATGCCAAGATGACAATCAGATGCATGAAAATAAGCTTCACTAACAACAAAAAAAGAAAATGGGGATGCTAGCAGCATACTTAGATTGGAAGTTAACCCATTTTCGTATAAAAAACCATGCCAAAGATTGACAATCAGGTTACTTTAACAGTATTTGAAAATGATAAATTTTCCATTATCAGAGCTTATATGTTGCTATACTACTTCTTCAACCCAACTAAATCTAAAACCCAATTGTTGTGCGTATCCGAAGGATTTTGGCATACGTACCTATAGCATCCTCAGTTCACTTAGTCTGGAAGTGAACCTATACAAACTGGGGATGCTATGCATGCAGCATACTCATTTTGGAAGTGAACCCATTTTGTGTTAAAAAACCATGCCAAAGATTGCAATCAGGTTACTTTAACGGTATCTGAAAATGAAAATCTCCCATTATCTGAGCTTATATGTTGCTCTACTACTTCTTTAGCCCAACTAAATCTAAAATCCAATTGTTGTGCGTATCCGGCCGCAGGATTTTGACATACGTACCTATAGCATCCTCAGTTCACAGTGAACCCATTTTGGGTAAAAAACAATCATGCCAAGAAGACAATCAGATGCATGAAATCAGCTTCATTAACAGTGAAAGAAAACGGGTATGCTATGCAGCATACTTAGTTTGGAAGTGAACCCATTTTGTGTTAAAAAACCATGCCAAAGATTGCAATCAGGTTACTTTAATAGTATCTGAAAATGAAAATTTCCCATTAACTGAGCTTATATGTTGCTCTACTAATTCACTGTGCCCAACTAAATCTAAAACCCAAGTGTGGTGCATATCCGGCCAGAGAATTTTGGCATACGTACCTATACAATATCCTCAGTTCACAGTGAACCCATTTTGGGTAAAAAAACAAACATGCCATGAAGACAATCAGATGCATGAAATCAGCTTCATTAACAGTAAAAGAAGATGAAAATTTCCATTATCTAAGCATATATTTTTCTATTAATTCTTCATCTCAACTAAACCGTTCATGCTAAGGAAATCGAACACGTAACAGGCATATATTTTTCATTATCTAAGCATATATTTTTCATGCCAAACTGAAAAAAGCTGCCTTTTTTGGAAAATAAGGGAAATCAAGAGATCATACCGAAGAGAGAGGGAGGGAGCGGGGCGACGAGGGCGGGGGCGTAGGAGAGAGAGAGAGAGGGGGCGACCGCCGATTCACCTCCAGATCGAGAGAGGGAAGAACGAAATCGAAAAGGACGAAGGGAATAAGGGACGATTTCGAATGGTCGAAGGCCGTCGAAGAGGACGAAGCGGCGGAGGCAAACGCGCGGGAAATAGAGCGGGGAAGGAGGGAAAGGAAGCGCCTTTTTTCCTTTTTTTTTTTTTGGGGGTAATGGGTAAATGGCGAGCGAACGATTAGGGTTCGCGGGTTTTATTCCCAGTTATTCACCGGCGTTTTAATTGGAAACGCCGGTGAATGTGCCAGTATATTCGCCGGCGTTTATAATAAAAAACGCCGGTGAATAATAAACTTCACCGGCGTGTTCAGCTAAAACGCCGGTGAATTCTAACATTCACCGGCGTTTTAAATAGACCGCCGGTGTATGACCATCCCATCTGGCGCCCAATTCCTACTGGCTCCCTACCCCGGCGCTACTAGTAAAACGCCGGGAAAAAACCGCCGGGAAAGCTACTTTCTTTTGTAGTGATTGCAAAAAGAACTTGAAATGAAGGATTAGAAAATTAATATAGCAAAGAAAGGAATTATAGTATGTGGTGGATGTGAACTACTCTCATTTGAGAATAGTATGAAAAATATGAAATGTGAATATTCATTTTTGTGATACGACTTCAATGTGAAATTGATATTTGATGAGGTATAAAAATTCCATGTATGATTATGGACTTATGAATAAATTTAGAAATCATGCTATTGAAAAGGAAATCTGTTATGATTATGAATTTATGAGTTGGAAACGCTCAATTTTGGAAATTGTGAATTGGAACTGAAACAAAAGAGTAGCTAAGTCTCCCCCGGCAATTGGAAAGAAATGAAATGAAATTTGAAATGAAAGACCAAGGTTGGTCATGTTTGAATGAATGAATAAGTCCGGTTTAGTGGAGAGGCTAACTCTAGTGCTTTGATTTTGTTCATGATTCTGATGAAAACTAAGGATTGGTACATAGTGGAGACATGATGAAAGTAGGAGAAAAACATGCGTATAAGGGTCATTGGATTGGCGGCGTGAGAGTATTCACTGTTAGGGTTATATACTGAAAGCATCACTTTTGTATTAACTTTATTTCCTTATTTTTTTTGAATGAGAATCATATGGGCATATGTTTGCATATTGTGTTTATTATAATATTAATGCAAGTATCTGATAGTCTATAAGGTTGATAACATGGTGTGAGGTGACACACAGAAGATCATATTATCAGTTCCCTATGGAATATATAAATAGTTCACAACGTAGACGGACTTGGACAATCCATTGGAAAGGTTGTAGTGTAATCTGGTATTAGTCTATCTTGACTATAGGTTTACACTAGTACACTTTGTATGTATTGAACAGGACCACTTGAGGTTGTTCTCTTTGTACTGACTACAAAAGAGAACAAACACCGTTGTTATTATGGATGCTTATGCTCTTAATCCAGATATAATAACAGACATGTATATGTAGTGTGCATTACTTTGACTCATAAAAGAGTGAGATTCATTATGGATCAACAACCTCTATGAATTGGGTAATAGCATTGTATGTATGATGGGCTGTTGATTGTAAAAGGAATCCATGTCCCGATACGTCGGGTTGATGATATCCCCTTAAGGAGCTCATAAGGATTGTCATGTAAACCCTACAGGTGGATTACATCCGACATGACAAATAAAGTTGAGTGGTACTACTTAAGGATAAAAGATGTTGATCATTATAGTTGTCAGTAACTTAATTTGATCGACGGACATTTGATATCTTAACATGGGGAGCTGAACGAGCATATAATAAAAGGAGCCCATAAATATAATTTGGGATTAGGAAGGTAGTGCAACAATAGCTCTTTAGTGGACCGAGCTATTGTTAATGGGCCTGGGTTGTGTGTTCGGGCTGAACACGGGATACCCAGATTCGTTAGGAGACCTAACCCTAATTTCTCCTCATGGTCCCTGCCGTAGCCTTATATATATCCTCTATTCTCTGGCCGTCATATTATTATCAGAGATAAGAAGTTTTCTCTAAATTCGTGATTCACGTAAGGAGAGAAAGAGAGGTCAGCCAAGGAGAAGAAAGGTTGGGAGACCGTCGCCCACCCGACGTCCAACCCAAGGAAGGAATACGTGCAGAAGATCTTGGGGTCGCTGACGGCTCGAGGTTGCTAGAAACTATCGTCTGCTTCTCATCGCAGGTATAATTCGTGAACCCTAGATTCCGCTATAAAGGGTTAGATCACGTATTAAATCTGTTAAGCTTTTATGATCAATACGCACACCAATCCGTAGTCCTGGGAATCATCACAGTTCCATCATTCACAGGCTGTCTTCACGATGCGTTGTGACATGACGTGGATACTGCTCCAGAGTACCGTCCCGGTGGCGATGCTTGTGGGATGTTTGGTGACTGCAAGAGGATCGTGTGCCATGAAGGAGGCTGAATTGCCACAGGCTGTCTTCACGATGCGTCGTGACATGACGTGGGATTCCCCTCCAGGTTTTCTGTACACGTGCTTGTACTCATAGATCATCTAGGATACCTACCGTAATTACAGTAGTAGATTAAGTCATGGCGAGGGATTGAACCCTACAAAATGAAGGACGATTAGTAGCTACTCCATCAAAGAAGCAGGATGGATCGATGAGAATGTGTATCGATTACCGAGAGCTGAATAAGGTCACTGTTCAGAATAAGTATCCTATTCCCCGAATTGATGACTTGTTCGATCGTCTACAAGGAGCAGCTGTTTTCTCCAAAATAGATCTTCGATCAGGATATCACCAAGTTCGAGTGAAAGCTGAAGATGTGCACAAAACTGCTAAGATCTTGCCTTAGAGTTAAGAACTTGGAGAAAGTAAATCAAACACTTTCCCAAGAGAATCTTGACTTAGATAAAGAAGTGAAATCTTTAAATTCTTGACTTTCTAGTTTAGATATAGATCTTGTGTCTCTAAAGAAAAATTATGAAGAGATATCCAAGAATGTATCTAAATTTAATAAAGAAAAGGAGAATCAAATGATGTTCTCCAAAATCAAGTACAAACTAATAAAAGATTTGGACTTGGTTTTCAAAAGTCTCTTGAAAAACCTCATTCTTCTAAGAACACTAGTGTAAATAAACCTGTATCTATTTTTAGTGTTAAGAATAAACTGTATGAGTTTCTTGAAAAGCCAAAAACTATAAATTTTAATGAACAGAGTAGATCTATAGTTCAGATCAGTCGACTGAACACAAATATCAATCGCATGTCCAGAGGTTCTGAGTCTCATTCAAAGAGACAAAAACCACAGATAAGTCGACCTATTCTACCTCCCAGTCGACTGGATTGCACTAACAGTCGATTGAAAGGTTCGGTTAAGTCAACTGGAGAGAGCAAAAATATATGGGTTCCAGTCAACCTGAATCTGAAAAATAGAATTACTTACATAAATTCATATATTCAACACATATGTTACCCTGTAAATTATATTTCTGCATTTGGTGGAAAATCAAACTCTCTTTGGGTTTGGTTTCCCAAGAACTAATTTCTTTTGGACCCAATGAAAATGGTACCATATTCACTTTGAAAATTTTATAGGTACCTAAAAAAGATCGTTGGATACTTGACAGTGGATACTCAAAGCACATGACTGGTCATGCCTACCTCCTATCTTCCATACAAGAAACTGATGGAGGAACAGTCACATTCGATGACAACAACAAAGGGAAGGTCATTGGAATAGGCATGGTCGGTAAGCACACTAACCCTTCAATAGAAGATGTTTTTCTAGTTAGTGGACTTAAGCATAATTTGTTGAGTATTAGCCAATTGTGTGATAAGGGATATAAAATATTTTTGAAAAAGATGCATGTTTAATTTACGACTCTACCATGCAAAATATAATTTTTCAAGGATTTAGGAAGAATAATATTTATGAATTGTGTTTAAAGTCATATGATTTTTCAAATGATTTTTGCTTAGTAACTTCTAATAAAGATTCTTGGCTATGGCATAAGCGATTTGGCTATATGAATTGAAAACTCTTGCTAAATTGTCTAAGAACAACCTAGTTAAAGGGCTGCCAAGACTATCCTATAAAAAAGATAAGTTATGTGATGCATATCAACTAGGTAAACAAATTAAATCTACTTTTAAAACAAAAGAAGTAATTTCTACTAGTAGGCCTCTCGAATTATTCCACATGGATCTATTTGGCCCTACTAGAGTTGTTTCTTTAAATAAAAGTAGGTGTGTATTTGTTTTAGTAGATGATTTTTCACGATTCACTTGGACTTTTTTTTTAAAACATAAGAATGATGCTTTTGATGAATTTGCAAATTTTTGTAAACGGATTCAAAATCAAAAATCTCTGACCATAGTCACTATTAGAAGTGATCATGGTGGAGAATTTGAGAATGAAACGTTTGCAGAATATTGCAACAAGAATGGTATAACTCATTCATTTGCATTTCCTAGAGCTTCAGAACAAAATGGGGTGGTCGAAAGAAAGAATAGGACTTTGCAAGAGTGTGCACGTACCATACTTTGTGAAAGCAATTTACCTAAGTACTTTTGGGCTGAAGCCGTTGTTACAGCTTGTTATGTTTTAAATAGAATATTGATTAGGCCTAAGCTTAAGAAAACATGTTATGAGATATTTTTTGATAGAATTTCTAAAGTATCTTACTTTAAAATATTTGGATGTAAGTGTTTTATTTTAAACACTAAAGATAATTTAGATAAGTTTGATCCTAAATCTAATGAGGGTATCTTTATAGGATACTCAAATAGGAGTAAGGCATATAGGATCTTCAACAAGTCGACATTGACTATTGAAGAACCCATACATGTTGCATTTGATGAATCTCTGCCTTCATCAACTTTAATTGAAGATGATGAAACTGATTCATCACCTTTAAATAAGGTTACTACTCTTGCGGATAGGTCGACTGATGTGAATCAGTCGGCTGATGGACTAGTCAAGTCGACCGATCCTGTTGTGATGTCTCCGAATTTACCAAAATCTTTTGTTGAAGTTAGAGATTATCCTCATGACTTAATAATTGGTGACATTTCACGTAGTATTCAGACAAGATCTCATGTTAATATGATTTCTCACACGGCTTTCTTGTTGGATTTTGAACCGAAGAATATACAAGAAGCTTGTGAGAATGGGTTTTGGATGAATGCCATGCAAGATGAGTTAAACCAATTTATAAGGAATGATGTATGGAATTTAGTTCCACGAACTCCTGATCATACTGTAATTGGTACCAAATGGGTATTCAACAGTAAGTTAGATGAATCAGGACAAATCATTAGGAAAAAAGCTAGACTAGTTGCTCAAGGGTATAATCAAGAAAAAGGCATAGATTTTGATGAAACATATGCTCCTGTTGCTAGACTAGAATCAATTCGTATTTTATTATCTTTTGCTTGTTTGATGAATTTTACACTTTTCCAAATGCATGTTAAAAGTGCTTTCCTTAATGAGTTTATAAAGGAAGATGTTTATGTAAAGCAACCACCTGGTTTCGAACATGAACAATTCCCAAACCATGTTTTTAAATTGAAAAATGCTTTATATGGTCTTAAACAAGCACCTCGTGTTTGGTATGATCGATTGAAGACTTTTCGTTTAGAAACAAGATTTGAAATAGGTAAAGTAGATACTACTTTGTTTATTAGGAGAACTGAGACCGATATTTTGATCATACAAATATATGTTGATGACATAATTTTTGGTTCTACTAATAGTAATCTATGTTAAGAGTTTACTAATACCATGAAAAATGAGTTTGAGATGAGTCACATGGGTGAACTCAATTATTTTCTTGGACTACAAATTAAACAATCACCAAATGGCATATTTATTAATCAAGGAAAATATGCTAAGAAATTACTCAAACGATTTAGCATGGATAGCACGAGTAGTAAGACCACACCTGTGGCTACTACCACTACCCTTGACAAAGATGAATTAGGTAAGAGTGTCGATCAAAAACTCTTTCGAGGTATGATTGGCTCACTTTTATATATAACTGCTAGTAAACCAGACATTATGTTTAGTATATGTTTGTGTGCTAGATACCAGTCAATTCCTAAAGACTCTCACTTAAAAGCTGTGAAACGTATTTTAAGATACATTAAAGGCACATCTGAGTATGGTTTATTTTATCCACGAACCGATAATTTTCAACTTTTGTCATATAGCGATGCGGATTTTTCCGGTAGTAAAGCGGATCGAAAAAGTACTAGTGGAACGTGTCACTTTTTAGGACACTCCCTAGTATCTTGGTATAGTAAGAAACAAAATTCGATATCTCTATCTACTACAGAAGCTGAATATATCGCTGCAAGTTTGGTTTGTGCCCAAATTTTGTGGATGAAACAAACCATATTAGACTATGGTATTTCATTTTCAAAACCTGTTATAATGTGTGATAATACCAGTGCCATTAACTTATCTAAAAATCAGGTTCAACATTCACGTACGAAACACATTGATATTAGACATCATTTTTTACGTGATCATGTTTTAAAGTGAGATATTTCTTTAGACTTTATTTCTACTGATAAACAAGTAGCTCATATCTTTACTTAACCTCTTAAGGAAGACACTTTTATCACTTTTAGAAGATAATTAGGAATTTGTAGTTTTCATGATGTTTCTTGAAATTTTAACTCTGGTAAGTCGACTTAAAACTTCTCTTCGGTCGACTGACCAAGTATTTTTTGAAACCTATCTATATCTAAAATTCATGCTCTGGAAAGTCGATTGAGTACAGTCCTAAGTCGACTGCCAGTTGTATTATTGCTATTTTTGTTTATCTATTTTGCTCTCGACTAAGTCGACTGTCGCGAATCAGCTCTTCTTTCAGATTCGAAATTGGCACTTCTTTTGAGGCGAATCTTTTACCTTTTGTTACCCTTTGACCGTTCTGCACCTTTGATTTCCCCCAGCCTCAATCTCAGCCATTGATTCTTAGTAAAAAACCTAATTTTTACTTCCCCTCTTATTCACTTTCTCTTTCACTATCTCTCTCCAAACCGAGCTCTAGAAGTTGGCTGCTCTCAAACCCATTGGCGATTCCAGTTTTTGAAGCCCAAATTGAAGCTTTCTTTCCAATTTCAAGTGGTTTTCTAAGGTCTCTTGAAGCTATTGTACTTCTCTTTACCTCTCATTGTTGGTATAATTCCTTAATTCCTTTCTTTGTTTATTTTCTAGACTTTTCCCTTATTTTCTTTGATGGTGTTACTCCTATTGCTAAGCTAGTTGCACGCATACTGTCATATTACATTATTCCCAAAATCGGGAGTTATGACCAGTATTCCCATGAGTTGCAACAAGCCGTTTATGCAATTTTTGGAAATATTAAAATAAATTGGGGTCAAGTCATCTTTAATCGTCTTCATAAGACTCATTCTTCATTTCTTCCTTTTGGTGCTTTACTCACTCACATCTTCTCCGCTTATGAAGTTGATCTCGATTCTGAGATGAGTGTTGTAAAATACTATGAGTCCTTTGATCGTGCAAGTCTAGCATGTATGAAACTTCTCACCTCTACACCTCGTAGGAATACATCTCCTATCCCCTTAGCTTCTACCGCTCGTCGGTCTTCTGCTTCTAGTTCGTCTCGTCCTAGAGCTGATTATGATGATCCTAGGAGTCTTTACATTTCTGTCAATTATATCATGGATCGTCAAGACACTCTTGCGGCCAGTCTTTCCCATCTTACTCACTTGTTCACTTCTCAGTTTCCACCTCCACCTCATCCCTCTCAGGATGCCCAAGACGAAGATGACGAAGACTGATTTGCCTTTTTTTTCTATGTATTTTTCTGCTTCTTATGTATTTTCTAGTTTATGTCATCATTTGAACAATGTATTTCAAATTTCTATGTATAAATTTGCTTTTGTTTTGATATGTGTTTGTTTTTTATTTATATCTACTATTTATTTTCCTCCTATTTTTTGTTGATGCCAAAGGGGGAGAAAAAGATATGTCTGTGTAATTTTTATGCATATCTTTGTGCATGTTTTTGTGCATGTCTATGCATTTTGTACATTCGTTAGGGGGAGCATTGAGCATGTGTAATATTTCTATTATTGTACGCTATTGTGTTGTCATCATCAAAAAGGGAGAGAATGTTGATTCTTGGTTTTGATGACTACAACACAGTGCAAAGTTGTGCTACTTCTTATATAATGCAAGATGTATCAATGGCCATACTATGTATGATACACAAGTGCAAAAGTGCTCCAATGAAGCTCTCAAAGAGAACTGATCAAGCTACAAAGGCTCAAGCTCTTATTCAAGACTCAAGACTCAAGACAAGACCCGTACTTCAATGTGTTATAAAATGTCCTGTAAACCAAATTGTAATATTATTTTTATTGAGTCTTAGATTGATGTAACAGCCTTGTCACACAGACACACTCACATATCTTTATAATTGAATGTTTTTCAAAAGATTAAAGGTCGAAATAGTTTGAATTAGATCAGCTGTTAAGTACCAGTCGACTGCCTTATGACACCAGTCGACTGAACCAGTGCGAAACTATCTGAACTTTTTCAAACTCTGGCCAGACGACTCATCATGGCAACCAGTCGACTGTTCAAGTCGTTTCGACAGATTTCAGAATTTAAAACTTGTTTTTCGAATTCAAAAGTTTTATATCCGTTTTAAATCAGTTTTATTAAATGTTTTGCAATGTCCTACTGATTCCTCTCTATAAATAGAACTAGGAATCACCAATGAAAGGTTCCCAAGCATTTTTGATAGAAAGGTTCCCAAGCATTTTTGATAAAAAGTTTAAGTTTTTGCTGATGAAAGAGAACTAGTATTCAAACAAGCACTCTAAATGTTCTAAGTCTTGGTTCTCTGAATCTCAGTCCAATATAACATTGATTTCGTTTTGGATTGATTTCAGAAGTGAACTATTAGCCACTATACAAAAATCACAATCACAAAACAAGGCCATAGGTTGATTGCAACTCTTTTGTTGTTGTTCTTCACTCTTGGGTTGTGAGAGTGGTCCTCTCGGTTGGAGAGTAGGGCTCTAGGTTGTAGAGTCAGGTTTTCACTCTTGGTTGAAGAGTGGGCTTGCTCTCTCTAGTGGTGAGAGAGGTATACGGGTTGGACAAGGTTGTTGTCTAAACTCCGTAGGGTATTCTTGTATTTTTTTAAGAATAGTGGAAAATCTCAAGTGGGTTGCTTGGGGACTGGATGTAGGTCGGGAGGACCGAACCAGGATACATCATGTGTACTCTATGGTTGTATTTTTCTTTACTTGCATTTAATTCTTATTCGAAAACTTGTCTGAACAATCGACTGCGTCTCCTTTTTAAGTCGACTGGTCAGGCTGGTATAACATACTCTTCGAAAACATGTTTGGCAAGTCGACTGTTTTCCGCTATAAGTCGACTGATCAAACTTATCTAAAATACTCTTCTAATCTGATGCCTTAGTCGACTTATTTCTCTTTTCAAGTCGACTGTACAGAAGAAAAGTTCAATTTCATTATTAATTTTTATACAACACTATTCACCCCCCCCCCCCTCTAGTGTTTCTTGCCTTGCCTATAGGATCCAACAAGCCTACCACATAAGATTAAGTTCCCTATAACAGCAGGGGTATGGGAAGTCAAAGGAATGCAAGAAGCTGCTCGGGCGTGTTACACCACCACAATAGGGGGGGTCGGTCCTCCCCCTCACCGCCAAGGAACTCCCGCAAGATAGGGGACATGCCAGCTCCAAACCCATAGATGAACTAGAAGAAATCCCCTTCTCCTAAGAGGATCAAGCTAAGTGTTTTCGGGTAAGCAAGGCTCTCCCCCATTACGTCAAGAAGAAACTCATCACTTGCATCAACGGGAACCAAGATATCTTCTCCTGGACCGCTTTTGACATGCCGAGCATCTCCAAGGATCTAATCATGCACAGATTAAGCGTAAACCCGAAAGTCATGCTCGTTCAACAAAAGTACCGTAAGTTTTCCCCTAACAGGCAACAAGCAGTTAAGGAAGATGTGGAGAAGCTCATAGCCGTCCGCTTCTTTCAAGAAGTTAGCTACCATCAGTGGCTAGCGAAGAATTTGCATAGACTTCACCAAACTCAACAAGGCATGTCCGATGGACCCCTTCCCTCTATCAAGCATAGATGCCTTGATTGACGCCACTTCTAGTCATAAGCTCTTAAGCTTCATGAACACCTCCATGAGATACAACCAGATCCGAATGTATCACTAGACATCCCGAAGATGTCCTTCATCACCAACCAAGGGCTCTACTTTTACCGAGTCATACCCTTTGGGTTGAAGAACACCGGATCCACATACCGATGCTTGGTGAACCAAGTCTTCAAGGAGTAGATTGGCCGAAACATCGAAGTCTACATGGATGATATGCTCATCAAGGCCTCAGAAAAAAGGACCATGTTGCCAACCTCCAAGAAACCTTTGATGTACTGCAGAGACACAACATGAGACTGAATCCGTCAAAATACATCTTCGAGGTCTCCCTAGGGAAGTTCGTAAGATTCATGGTCAGCCAAAGAGGGATCGTAGCCAACCCTGAGAAGATCAGAGCCATACTCGACATGTCTCACCCGACTACCATCAAATAAGTCTAAAAGCTCACCGACCGTGTCGCTGCCATTGGATGCTTACTCTCCAAATCGGGGGGGGGGGGGGGGGGGGGGGGGAGTGACTCCCGTTCTTCAATGCTTTCCGAAGAGTAAAGAATTTTGAATGGTGAGAAGAACAACATGTCGCCTTTAAACGTCTCAAAGCACTTTGTCAATCCTCCACTCCTTAGCAAGCCCAAGTCGGTAAAGGTCTTCTACCTCTACTTGTCTACTTCAGGTCATACCCTCAGTACCATCTTGTTAAAGGAAGAAGATAGGGTACAGAATCCAATCTACTATGTAAACCGAGCATTAAGGAGGAGACACTGAAGCTCATGTTCATCACCCTCCAAACACCCCAAAATTGATGGTTGAAATCCTTGATCAGCTTCCTCGACAAGGGAGTCCTCCCATCGGACCCCAAAGAAGCAAGCAAGATTCTGGTGAGGGCTGAAAGATATACACTCGCCGAGTGAGTCTTCTACAAGTGCTCCTACACCCAAGTTAATGGCCGACCTTAACTACGATGCCCCTCCTTCAAATATGTCGAATACGCCCTCAAAAAGGTACATGAAGGAATAGGAGGCAGTCACCTAGAAGCGATGTCTCTTGCACAATTTTTTTTAACAATGGATACTATTGGCCCACTATCCACAACGATGCCCAAGCATAT